>OZ018378.1:6490849-7740849 GCA_963969555.1 Polydrusus pterygomalis | reverse complement strand
ATACTTCTGGTGTAATCCGGAGTTAGCCCTTCCTAAATTTCTTCTATTTTATCAAATAACTCTATTTCATTCTGTGGTTTGAAATTTATTTTGTACATTTTTTTTACCATCAATCCCCAAACATTTTCAATTGGATTTAAATCAGGACTTCTTGAGCACCAAGGCAGACATGCATGCTACGTTGTTTTATCTAAACCAGTTTCCTATATTTCTTGCAGTATGCACAGGGCAGTTATACTGCTGAAATATAAAGTTATTTTCTTACGGCGCAATATTTACTAGTTTTGTCTATGCTCTTTTTCTTTTGGGACATGCAGAACTTTTCCACCGCCAAAAAAATTTGGTAAGTTTTGAAATTTAAAAAAATCCCCTTTGGTGCGTACTTTCTGCCAGTCACTGTATATTACTGTTTAGTGTTCCACCAATATTCCAGCATACACCTGCACCGTAAACACTTATCCATGCCTACACATTAACGGAGAAACGTCTACTGGTTTGGTTTTTTTGAGTATACTTCTCATCATATCGGGAATTTGATGGCCTATATATTCGAATCCTTTCATTATAATATGTAGCTGTAGTAAGAAGCTGCTAAGAACTTACTGGTGTTAGTGTAGGTGTGTGTTTTGGTGCAGTATTATGTGTAGTAAGTTCCTGTGTGGTAGGTAAATTTTTTTGTAGGTTTTTGTAGGCTTTTTTTTGTTTACTAACTACTAAACTTGGTATGGCTGCGTCTAGCTTAAAGACTCCTTACTAGGTATATACTTCTAGTTTTTTTTTCATTATTTTTTCTTCTTTGTTCCAGCAGCGAAATTCCTTTAAGCTATTACAATAGCTGTAAAAGTACTATAAGGACTTGAATGGGATCCTCTTCAGGTCGAGAGTCCACATGTATTTGTTTATATTTCCTGCCAGTTGAAAATAAATAGTCTTTAGTTGGTTGACTATACATTAACAGTTAGAAACAAATTTTAAAGTAAAAAATTTACCTGTAATTACTGAAAAAACAAATAAACAAAAAAACCCAATTTCAAGGCTTTATCTAGTAGTTAAAATCCGACCATAAAAACTAAGTTAAAGAATTTATTTTATGGCTTACAAAAAAAGCTCAGCTTTTGTTGCGGCATTTCAAGTAATAATTAAAACAACATAATTAAAATATTTTTCTTGCATTTAGCATGCATTTTTTCACTAAACAATAAAATTCTTCGAGCATAGAAAAATGATGTTAAAACAAACTGACAAGAACCAAAATTAATACGTTTTCTTCAGTGGTGTAGCCAAGGGTGAAGGAGGGGGCTCCCCGACATAATTATTTAATGTAATGTTAAACGGAAACAAGAAAATTCTTATTTCAAGAATATAGATTTTCTTGTCAATTTTTATTTAGTTTAAATGCTACTTCAGTTTATCAATTGGTATTAATGCTATAAAAAATGGAAATGAAAACTAATTAAGAAAAATCGTTGAATTCCTGATGTGTCATCAGTATAACGGTCGTTGTCATGGAAATGAGAAAAACAAAGATTAATTTGTAAACAAGCAAAATAAGTACCAATAAAAAAATGTTTTTCAACCAAATGCCCTCGGTAATCGACATCTGATGTGAAAAAAGATTTCACGAGGCGAGGAAAGTAAAAATTAACATAAGTATCCCCCCATTAGTAGTACAGAATCAGGTCCACGTTGGATTTTTTGCCAAGTTTGATCATTTATAGTTTTTTGGTTTTTTCTTTAATTCGATTTAACAGTTCTTGTTCCATGTATTACAAATGTGCTGAATGCAGGCCCGTAGCCAGGATTTTGGAGGAAGCTTAGCCAAAAAAAAATATCCCCAAACGTGTTTAAAAAAAATGATTTTAAATTTTATTTCGCTTTGACTCTGTCACTCTGTATTAAAGTTCACAATCTATAGAAATGGTAGTTTTTAACTTCTGTATTAAATATAACTGAAAAATGTTAATCCGCATGCAAAGTTTTTTTTTTATTGAAAAAAATTTTACTCCTCCGCCGGGATTCGAACTCAGAACCTCTCGATTACCAGTCGAACGCTCTAACCAATTGCGCTACGGAGACACTGAGATTCTCTCACCAACTTCGGCACTATAACTTTATTCAATTTTAATGTTAGTATACAATTTGAAATACCCTGTGATTTCAAACCGGGGAGGGGGTTATTAAGAGAAAGGAACTCACTCATGACCACTGATCATTAAGATTTGTTTTATCGTATATCCCGTATCGTCGACATTCGCGACTTCTACAGGAATCCGATATTAGACCCCTGAACAGTGATATCCAAATAGCCGCAATAATTTTTAGAAATGATAGTTTTTAACGTCTGTAAGGTAGGTGAAGGGAATACGCCCATGTGGGTTATATGCCCAGCCGCTGTATTTTTAGATAGTTTGAATTTTCGACGACAGATGGCTGACAAGTTCCTTACGAGTAACCTTTACGGCCAAAGTTACGTGAATCCGATGTCAGTTAGGAATGTTCCGATACGCTGAAAGTATCGATCTTTTGTATCGATCCGGATCGTATGGTAGAGTATCGATGCAAATCGGTTTGAAAAATATCGATACCCTAAATATCGATACTTTTTCGATTCGCGTTGTTATTTTTTGTTTCACGATTTTTAACGTTTCTAAAAAACCACCACTCGAAAATACTATTATATTTTTCAAGGTCGGACCGGGCATTTTCCGCTCGAGGTTTGCTGTTTTGCAAACCGCATCATAAAATTAATAAAATTGTGGGTTTGGGAATTTTGGGATGTATCGATACTATCTGAACGATATAGAGTAAAATATTTCGATACTTATTATATATCGAATAAAAAATATCGATACAAAATATCGGGTATCGGAAGGTAAAATATCGATACTCAAAAATATCGTATCGTATCGCGCATCCCTAATGTCAGTTGCATTCAAAGTCGTGAGTTTCGCATGGTGTTTGATTAGAAGGTATCTGTTATTAAACAGGGTCAGTTTAAATCGCTTGATCATGTGCTATAATCTAATATTTACATTCAGATAAATATATCAATGAAAAGCTTGTTTCTTTATGATTCTTTTGACATATATTTGTCTTAAAAATAATTTGATATTATACCAAAAATTAACAAA
Organism: Polydrusus pterygomalis; assembly: GCA_963969555.1. Classification (NCBI taxonomy): domain Eukaryota; kingdom Metazoa; phylum Arthropoda; class Insecta; order Coleoptera; family Curculionidae; genus Polydrusus; species Polydrusus pterygomalis. The sequence continues at coordinate 7,737,718 of OZ018378.1, read as the reverse complement.
AATGTTGTTCACGTACCATATAGGTAATATGCCCATACCCAAGTGAAGTTAATATGCCCCCTGGGCGTATTACCTGTACTCATTTTTAATTGGTTATTTCAGATGTTTATTACATAATTATATGATATTATTATGTGTCTTTGATTTTTATTTAATAAGTAAAAAAGAATAAAGAAACCTTGATACGTTTCTCTTACTTTACAGAGCTGCGCATATTACCAACACCCCATGGGCATTTTACCAACATGGGTTGCTAATATGCCCAGTTTGATTGTTTTTAAAAAAGTGGTAAAAAGGGTAAAAAACAAAAAAAAAATTAAGAATTATTTCCAAAAACTGTTACAATAGCAGAAAATTAATTTATCTCTCATAGAATAAAAACAACATGTATTTTTTTCTATTTTTTATTAATAAAAGCGCTTAAGAGGGGCATATTCACCTCACCTACCTTATTAAATATAACTGGCTCATAACTGGTAACCGAGAGGTTCTGGGTGCGAATCCCGGCGGGGGTGTAAAACGTTTTTCAATTTTAAAAAAAACTTTGTCTGCATGCCGATTAACATTTTTCAGTTCACAATTATAGATATATTTATCGATTAAACTTGAGAATTTCAGGACTGTTTTCTACGGTTCTAGTTTTAAAAATTTTTTAAAAATTACTGAGAAAATAATTAAACAAAATACGATCTCTAATAAAATCTCGCGAAATCTACGTCACAAACAAATCGACCAGGCGCAAGGGTTCGGGCTATAGGTCGACCCTCCGGCATCTACCTTGTTCTTTTCTATTTAAGATATTGAAACAAGGATAACTATAATCGCTCTTACGACTGACAAATAAAAGAATTGCGCAGATAATGGTATGACGTAATAAGGTTTTGAGCTCATGTTTTCAAACTTTTTGCTTTCGCGGCGTCTTTTTATTTAATCGTCTCTAGGAAAGGTTTGCGACCCTCTCTAGGAAGATTTTTATTATTGGGATAATAGTGAAAAAGCTCATAAAATGGTAGAAAAAGTGTAAAAATCGGAAATCAATATTAGCAAATAAGTTCATGATGCCGATATTTTTAGTTCCGGAATTTTAATAATATTTCTTGCTATTTAACTCATAATGTACACCGTACCTTGAAATTTACAATAAAAATCTTTTACGCGTAGGTACATCAAACGCAAATCCGTGAAAGTATCGAACAATTTTTATTTCAAAACTCTGGGTAGGTCTACTTTTCTCGAGATTTCCATCATTCAACCCTTCAAAGACAAAGAAAATCCCTCTTTATATTGTCTTGAACTTCATAAACAGAAATACAGGGAAGCACATCATGTCATCACCCCATAAGTCTTTTTATAAAATTGTAATTCAGTTTTCGGTTTGGAAAAACAAGTTTTCAATTTATTTTTCGCGAAAATACTAAAAATTTTCTGTTCCTGCAGATTTCCCTTAGATATGCTGTTCCTCTAGGATTTACACTCGGTTTTTCCTGCATGTATGAGCACATCCGGGAATAGACAGGCTTTAAAGTCAAACGTATTAGAAGGAAAATTCAATTGACAACGAAAAATCCTCCATAAAAGGAAAATGGCTTACGAAATACTTTAAGAAGTTTTCCATTGTAATCTGGTTTTTATTTATTTAAAGCCAATTTTCTACGACAAAACCATACCGATTTTTGGTCAGAAATGAAACAAACCTAAAAAATACCTAATTTTCCAAAAAACACTAACGATTACGCAGTTGTTTTACGATGACCGTCATTACAATATTTAGTAATAGAATTGATTCGGCTTTTACTTGGTGAAAATCCATTATTAATTGTGTTAATTAAATGGTCTCTAAGATTTCTAAATCTGTGGAAAGTGTAAAATTATTATTTTTTTACCATTTTTTATTTAACACAATTAATTACAATATTTTTTAAACTAATGCGATTGACTGTCCCTTCAAAATTTGCCGCCAGCTTTGCTTTTCATAGGTATTTCATTTCATAATTAATTTTATTTGTTATATTCTGAGAATTTAACTTCGTTAAGGGAAGATGAAATATACGTGAAAGCGCGGAATTTACAAACGATAATATACTATAAAGACTTGTCCATTGACTTTCCTAGTCAAATTTTAAGCCTCAGAAAGGGACTTGGAGATAGTATTTTAAAATTAAAAACAGTGTATGAACTTGCGGATCATTTATCATTAAAAAATCAGTGTGTTCTACAAATTTTCCAGATGTATCTAGTGCAGCGATGTTATTTCCAACTTTACCTGTTAGTGTGGCATCAGCGGAACGATCTTTTTCCTAACTTAAAATAGTAAACACCTATTTACGTAACACCATGGGACAACAACGCCTTTCGAATTTATCCTTAATCATTATCGAACACGAGTTTGTTAAAATATTAAATATCGACGAAATTATAAACCATTTTGCAAAAAAAAAACTCTCGATGATCTGGTCGTTTTGTATAATACTTTGTATAGTACTTAGTGACATAATGTTTGTGCAGACTTATTGAGTGTTTATGTGTTTTACTGTTTTCTGTCTTTTGGATTCTATGAGGCTCGATCACTGCTACCCCCGTTACTACCATACATGGTAAGCAACATTAAAAGTAGTGTTTTAAAATTTTGATTTTGCATCAAGTTTGCTGGAATATTACGTATAATAACTATGTTATGTCTATCAGTATACCTAGGATTATAAAATAAATTCGAATTGTTTGCTGTTTTAATAGTATGTATAGGTACTTAACACATAATGTGGGTTTAAGCCTAATTAAATTATTACACTATTAACGAATTTAAAAATTCATAAACCTGAATCTAATAGTAATGAAAATAAGAATTATCATTTTCCATTCGCTATAGGGAGGGGGCCCTTGAAAACGTTTGCGGGGGGGGGGCACTCAGTTTTTGTTAAGCCACTGTTTGAAGAGACACCTATTATGTATACCTTTTGTAGACAAAGATGCCAACGAAGAAGAATTTTTAACTATAAATTATATATACCGAGGCACAAAAAGTTATGAAGCTTTAGATGTAGATGAAGTACTGCAGGTGGCGCCCTATGTAATCAATGTACATCGAAACTGTAATCAAATTTTTGATATCCCAATTCTAAAAAACCCTAGTTACCAAATTTCGTGAAATACATGCTATTATTAAGAAAAATATTTACAAAAAAGTTTAAAAAATTATAGCTTTGAAAACATACTTTAGCCTCAGAAATTTGTGCTAACGTTTTGTGCACGTATTTTGCAGACACCCTGTATAATAAATAGTATGCGGTGATGAACTCGTAGTTCATTTAGCAAACAATAGAATTTTTGATTGTCGACTTAAAAAAAAATAGTAGATTGTTGCATAATATTACTAAGCAATTAGGTCACTTGTTCCAAAAAAACTTTTTATCGGTGGGCCGAGTACCTTGAATCAATAAACAACAAACACCTGCAATAATAGAGCTGTTACTTTTATTATAGCTATCATTACACTATTAATTATTGTTACAATCGCGACCTCATAACATAAAAAAAAATAAGAAAAGATTTGAGATGATTGATCGTTTCAATTACCACTTTATTTCATATCTTGCAAAATATTTAAAGTAAGTAGTCACCATTGCTTAGATATGAAACTGCATGAGTAAAAGCCGTACGAACGGTGAGGGTTATTCATCAAAATATTATCTGTTTGACAGGTGGTCACCCAAGGTGTAAACGGTCCTGTGATATACGGTTCACATTTTCGCGTGTTTTTACTATTTCACATGCGATAGTTTGTCGTGTTTCCGGTGGTGGATTCATATATTTTGCCAACAGAAATATTCTTTAAATAGTGTTACTTCGTGACAGGGGAGCCTTAACAAGTATTTTTTTAAAGCCATAATTGGTTCGCCAGGACACGTGCGAAAACTTAAAACACTTATTATTAGAGGGCGGTTTATTTGCAAAATGCGTATTTATGCATTTTTTGAATATTTTGCCAATTTTATAATAAAATGCATATTTTTCATAAATTATTAAAGGTTTAATGTCCAGTTCGGTACTTATTTCAGGAACTTTCCAATTTGAAGATTATAATAATTACCTATATTATTTACATTTTGGTTATACACAAAGTTTTCGGGGTTTGCAGGTATATCGTTAGGGGTTGTTTACAGTGGCGTAGCTAGGATATTGTCTCGGGGGGGGGGGGGCATATAGTTGCATAGAGGCGTAAAGCACGAATAATTTTTTGGACCACGCTCAAATTTTTCTAAATTTTTCTATTATCTATAATTGTTACGTAATCGCCTAAGTACAATCCGCAACTGAAATAATCTAGAAGTCCTACAAACAAACCAAAACCAAACGTAATTACCTAGGTTTTCCTACGATGTTTATATCTTACTTTGTCTTATTTACGTAAATAAAAGAGAGAAAAGGAAATTTACACCACCAGACACCAGATCCGCGAATGTCACATAAAACAAGACGACGGCGATATGATGACCAAAACAGACGCGTTGTTTCTCAAAGTAAGCCTACCTACGTTAAATTTAAAAGGGCAAAAAAATTAAATTTAAATATTGTTTTTGAAATATTGATGATAATTACTTTTTTTCATGGCTCTTGGGGGGGGGAGGGCAAATGCCCCGATGCCCCCCCCCCCCTAGCTACGCCGGTGGTTGTTTATGGTCACTTAATATTGCGTTTTTATTACCTGCTTAACAAACTGTATTGATATCGATTTGTAATATATATACTTCTGTTTAGTTTGTCGAAAAATTTCAGTATTTTCAGTGTAAAACTAGTAATTTCACGATTGTGTTCAAAATGTCTAAGGTGGCGAAAACTTCTTGGTGGATTAAAAATTTCCCAGAGTTAGAATTTAGTGGAAAAAAAGTATTTTGTAAAGCTTGTACAAAAATTATTGTTTGTGAAAAGAAATCGATCAACATTTGAAAACAACAGTCAAAGTTGCAAAAAGTGACATCTGAGCCACTTCAGCTGAATATAACAGACGCATTTCATAACGGTGGAGAAAAATTGAAATCTGAAAAGGAAATTTATCAAGAAGACTTTTGCAAGGCTAGAGGATGTTTGCAAAAATTTTGTAAACAAACCATTCCTGACGAGTCCATGCTTAAAAAGAAGAACGAAGTTGTATCTTGGCCTTATTATTTATTATTTTGCTAACTAAGTCACAGTATTGTCCGATTACATCAGTAGATATTGAAAGAAGCTTCTCTTTGTATAAACATATTTTTACTAATAGAAGACAATCCTTTTTAGTTGAAAATTATTAGAAAAAATATTTAGTAATAATTGCCTTTTATACCATTTTACGTTAAGAAATTGTTTATTTTTATTTGTTTTTTTTGCGTTTTTTTAAAAATAAACATATTTTTTGGAACTCAATGTGTTTCTTTACCTCATTTTACTTTACTTATTACTTCTGGGTTGGAAGACTGATTAATTATTAATCAAAATCCAACCTTTTTGTGCCAACTAGTATGTTACTGTCACCAATAGTTATTTTTAAAATCTTAATTATTATTATTATTATTATTATTATTATTATTGTCCTATTTATTCATATTTATTTATTTATTTTTCAATAAACGGACTTTGTCCAATAAAATACAACCTATAAAATTAAAATTATATACAATCAAAATAAAATAACATTCATTGATTCCCTTTTAATTATTTCTTTATAAATAACCCTTTAAAGTGGCCAAAGACGCATTAAACAAATTAATATTGGCATTATTACAGTTATTCGTCATTCTGTTCACCCCACTGCTGCACTGTTTTGACCATATCGAGTTCGATGATGTTGAAGTTTAGAAATCTTACTTTCTTGAACAGACCTAGGTGAAACATAAAAACTGAACTTGGATAGTAATTCTGGATAGTTGCATAGACCGTTAATCAATTTAAAAACAAATACAACGTCCGTGGTATTTCGCCTGCTTTTTAAAGAACCTATATTGAGTTTCTTCTCCAGTTCAGAGTAGTTCATGTTATCTACTAATAATATGTATTTTGTAAGCTACATATTTAAGAAAGTTCCTCTGAACACTGTTCAACATATTATCTTGATAAATATTGTAATAGGGGGACCACACACTGTATCCATTTTCTAGATGTGGCCGCTTCAGTGAAGTATACAGTAATGTTATTGCCTTGACGTCAGGAAAGGTGTTTCTTTTTATAAATCGTAACATTTTCATAGCATTGCTTCTACAAATGTATTGATTGAAACTTAATTTGTCAGTAAAGATCACTCAACAATATATATAATAACTTTCACGTTTTCTAATATGTTATTAATAAAATGATGTTTACAACACTAGAGCTTTTTTTCTATAACTATTTTTATATTGTATACCTCAAATCCCCCCCCCCCCCCCCTCCCTTCCCTCTCTAAAAACATCTTTTAGAGCGTAATTCCTCATGCCAAAAAGCTAAATCTGCCGTTGACTTAATACCTAATTTATAATTTAATAAATTCCTAAATCAGCCCCTGTAGACATCGCTAAGTAGGTAAAGTTTATCATGCGTAATATTCTTAAGGAATGCAATGGCAGTGGCAAGATTATAAAATAAGTAAACCGCAATACTCCTCAAGATGAATATGAAAACAGTTAGTTATCTTGGATAATGTTAAAATAAATTATTTAAATATTCACAGTTAATTTTTGTCTTTAACAAAAATATAATATCTGAATACACCACTTTACCCTTGACACCAGATATGCCATATACATAATACCCTTTTTACTTGACGTTGTGTTAGATAACCTAAAAAAAAACTATGAAAAACCTCCCTTTGTATAGAAGAGATTTCTAAAGGTGATAATGTCACCTATGTAAATAGTGTTAATTGTACTAAAATTTATGTGCTATACGATTTCGAAATGAATGTTAATATGACTAGTAACCGTCGGTATAAAACAGTTTTGTAATATAGGTTTTGTAATGTAAGAATAATTGATTCATGAGACATTCTAAAAGCAAAATTTAAACATAGGATATAAGGCATTGTATGTATAGAACGCGAAAACGAATGCATACAGGAAACTGTTCCTTTACTTTCTTAAATATAAAGTTGAGTCGCACTTTTAAATAGTTATTTTGTTAAAAAAGATATAATTAGAAGCAAATTGTTTCACGAAAATAATCCTTTTAAAAACATCTTGTTCATAAATCGTGTCTTCTGGCTAGGATATCCATTATATTTTTTCTAGCTAAAAAAAAACAAGGTTAAACAAAACAAACCAATTTATATTGTCCCCTGTCACAACAATAATCGATTTAAAATATATAGATTTCTCATTAATTTTTTTTTGTAAGACATTTATCTCTGTACCTTGAGAACACAAAGATGTTTAAGAGATTAAATTGTATTTGCCTCAGAAAAATCATTATTTGCGTTGGTATTTCGCTGACCTTTATTGAAGTGTAAGGTTATTATTATAAGATTTTAGTTTTTGATTGAAGTGACAGTGGTCATGATTTTAATCATACAGGTAGCTGACTGAATGTAACCAAGAAAAATATTTATGATGAATAAAAAAATGTATTTCCTAAACTTAAGAATATGCAAACACAACAAAATCAACATATAAATTTACAAACATAATTTATTACAACGACGCGATGTTACAAAACAATTAAAAAATACACTACTTAATAAAAACAAGAACTTTCTCTACAAGGTTTTTTAACTTTTCATGCAGAGAAACTATCTGTTTTATGTCTAAAAGCATTAAAAACTACTGGTCAGGAAGTAATGAAACATTGTATATTGATTAGGTGCTGCTCAAATTCGGGTATACTTTGGGGTTGCTAAATAAAGGGTGAGTATAATTTAAATTGTCAAAATATAAATGTTGTAATTGATGGTGAAAAATTGGAATTATTAAACAGTTTTAAATATTTAGGTATAATCATTGATTCAAAATTAAAATTTTTTTATTTATTTTAAAAGTATCAGATCGAAGATTGCCGGAAAAGTAGGTTATTTTTAAAGAATCAGTTCTAATTTAAGTTCATTTTCTAAAAAAACTGTATTTAATACTACTATATTAAAACATTTTCTTTATTGTTCTCCCATTTTATATTGTGCTAGTGAGAAAATATTTGAAAAATTACAAATTTTACAAAATAAGACAATGCGGATTATTTTAAATTGTGACAAATATACAAAAATTAATTTTATGTTGAAAAATTTAGATTGGTTGAATGTCAGAAACCCGAACAAACCCGCCGCCACTGGTCTGCTTTGCTCTACCAGCTTCAGAATATGTCTGTCTTTCTTCTTCATATGCTAAAAGCATAAAAATAGCTACTCCGATCAACACAGCACTGCAGTGCGCATGCGAATCGTCAATAGTTAGGAAAATCGAATTGACAGTTAAAAGCTAGAATATGGCGTCGTTAATCCCACCTTAATAGGTATTCGGAAATATTTATTATATTTTTTTGGTCTCATAATATTTAATTTATATAACTGTTTTGTAAAATGTAAATAATTATTTGTCGTTGTGGAAATTATAAATGTATTATTATTTGTTTGAAGGTGGTAGACAATGGAGTAATATAAAAAAAAAATTACCTGGTCGGACTTCCATTGTCTTTATTTTGTTACTTAACACAACGTTTCGGTTAGTTAGTATCTCTAACCGTTTTCAAGTGTAAACTAAATTACAATTCTAAGGCTACTGTCTTAAATACTATCCATGTGCAGTGAAGCTTGATGACTCCGCCTACGTGCTTATTGGAGTGTGAAGTTTGAGCTGTTGGTTTTGGACAAGAAGAGGCTTCCAGATATTGGGGATCCCCACATGGATAGTATTTAAGACAGTGGCCTTAGAATTATAATTTAGTTTACACTTGAAAACGGTTAGAGATACTAACTAACCGAAACGTTGTGTTAAGTAACAAAATAAAGACAATGGAAATCCGACAAGGTAATTTTTTTTATTATTATTATTATATCTATTAATACAACTAGATACTAATAATAATGTTGGTAGATTCTGATAAACGGTTATGCAAAAAAAAATGTAAAAATAACAGGGACGTACCATTAAAAACAACCTTAATCTTAATAAATACACTGTTGGCAGCTAATTCCAACGAATTCATTTTTCATAATATTAATAATCGTGATGTCGACTAAAATGAAATAGTTCCCTACAATTTGTCACTTGTACAAATCGGACCATTTGCCGGCGTAATATTTATAAACAAACATACATTTGAAGATTTAATTGCAAATAAAAAATGATTTATTATTTTTCAAGTAAGCAGCTGTTGATATTTATTTGGGAACAAAGCATTTTTAAGGGAATTATAGGGATTATTCGAACAGTATTTAAAGACTATTAGCACAGAATATATAGCTATATATTCTATTAGCCTGCTTGGCGATCTTCGCGATTGACTTTTCCGTGGAAGGAGTGAACAAGAAGACGAAGAGGAATAAACTACAAAATGGTACAATGTGCTTCGTTTAGGTAACTTTCAGCGAGCGCTATATAGTCCATCCCTTACTACAGCGGAACAGAGAGGGACGAAGTAACTTAAAACTATGATCTATCATTGCTCCGCGTGGTTTAAGTTGAACGGGATAATTCAAAACATATAATTTGTTTGCCGTTCTTGATGGTGATTTATGTCTGATGGTATGGGTGTACTTTTAGTGCAAGTGCGATATGCATGACTGCAAACCTAATTTTGTGTTCCGTAATATAGGTGTTGTCTAGATGTGATTCAAGGTATATTTGGGTTTATTTTCCCATTAACGAAAAACGTTAAACCTAAATAACAAGAGGGTTGTGCGCATGCCCTTATCTATAGGGCGGCAAGGGATGTGACTGTCGAGCTGTGCGTAAATGCATTTTTTTACCCATCCAGATAAGCGGTACGGATCCATCTATGGGGTAGAAGGAAGCCTCATCAGTCGAGGCCTTATTTTATAGAGTTGTATCGTAAGTTCGAATTTCATATCATGGGCACCTATTAAAATGTCTTTATGTCCAAGTTGCTGGTTGGTTAAGTCAAAAATTTGTGCATCTCCTAGCTTTTAGTTACGCATTTGAAATTTTAAAACCATGATCTGTATATCTTCCTATTCGTTAAATAAAAATATTTTGCAGTGCGCATGCCTATGTATGCTAAGCTTTATTTACATGCACAAGGTCATAAATTTGCCAATTTCATGATTATTTGCTAATTTAATGGTATATAATATATCTATGGTTTTTATCTGATTTCATACGCATTATTCTGAAGTGTCTTCCTTAACAAGCCCAAAACCATTTTAACCAGTGACAAATTTAACTTAATTTTCATGTCGCTTAAAAGTCACACCGCTTTATTTCCAGCTGGTAATCATGTCCATAACTAATTAAGACATCCTGCGTAGAGAAAAAGACGAAGTTTTTCGTTTTTGATATCAAAGACGTTTGGGTTTCATCCCGACGTTTGTTGGAAGTGAGCGTGTTAAAAATGAATTTTGTTGTTTTTTCGTTTCTTTAATTGTGATTGACGGGGCCATATGTGTGTAAAGCTAGAATAATTATCGTATTAAAATCTGTCGAGGATTTAAGAAAGAGTGAGTAATATGTGTCTTTAAGTTTATTATTTTTGAATGTATTAAACCAAAACAGTTTTTCCATTCATTTAGTCCGACACATCTTCAGACGCGCGTCGCCATATCGTGGCTCATCAGAGAGGCTAGAATCAGACGATTAACTTGAGCCAGTACACGGAGACACCGTCACAAGGATGTAGTGCGAAGTATCTCCGAAATCATCCACTTTTCACTGAGGTAACTTGGGTTATATCGTCATATTTAAGCCAGAAAAGTTTGTGGTAGCATTTTTTCCGCACCTTTTAGAGACACCTACCCTGTATACGAACTTAAAATAATGGTATATTATTTAACGAGCGTATAATGCAGGCCATAATAAAACGAGGATGAAGTTTACGGCGAGCCAAAGGCGAGTGTTGTAAATCATCCGAGTGTATTATGGTTCATTAGACACGAGTCAAATACTATACTATATCTAAAACCATCCATTTATACAGTACCTGAAAAAAAATTGAGTTGATATGATATGGGAAATATAATAATGACACATGTTATTTTATGATAATTACACTTGTTGTATTATGGATAGCATAATGCTCTTATTATCAGAAAAAAAGTTAAGTTCATATGGGAAATACAATAATTACACTTGTTGTTTTATGATAATTAGACTTGCTGTATTATGGATAGCATAATGCTCTTATTATCAGAAGTATTATGCCCCTATTATTAAATGGTTGTAGATAAAAACATTAATCGTTCTAAATTTAAAAAAAAACTTAACACTCCTTCATTAAAAAACATCTTAAAGGATCTGTATAGTCAGTCTAGCGAAAAGAATAACAAAAATGCTATAATTTCAAACAATGGCACGCAAGCATTCCTCTTTGAATATTCCGTATCCAGTAAACGAATAATTTGAGGGTTGGCAAAATGAAATTTAGGCAAATGTAATAATAACAAAATTGTGTATAAGGGGTGTCGCAGAAGGGCTGTTATATAACTCTTTCAGTGTATTATGGGGGTTGGATGAGTCAAAAGAAATTAGGTGGATATGAACAGAAAGGCAAATTAGTTCTGTGTAAAATTATTTTGGAATTGAGTTGGGGACGTGATGCAATTGAGTTTATTATTTGCAAGGACAGAAATACTTTTGAAATTTAGATAATGCACATAGTATAATTAAATCGTTTAATTACGTATGCGTAGGTAGGGGAGACCTGGGCTGATAGTCACATGAGTTGGTTGTCACAACGCTCACAACTTGGCAATTCCGACACCGGCTGTTAGTGTTTCACTCTCGTCTCGCTTTTTCTCGTCTCGTCCCATCACTACACAATGGTCTAGCAATTTTCGTTGTCTTACAGTAGGAAAGCGCGTTGCTATCATATATTAGTATTAAACAGCTGTATAAAGAGTATGTGAATTTTTATAAGGAATAGTAGGCGTGTTTCTCAGTGAAGTTGGGTTACATATATTTAAATAATTTGTGATTTATTATAAATATGTTCTGTTATGAAAAGTTTTTCTTCCATTTTAAATACACGTGACAACCTACCCCACCTACTGTGACAACAAACACCATAACAGGGTAACTTATCACACTTATCATCGAATATTGAAACATTCAAATTGGTTGAAAAAGTATATCCACAAACAGGCAAGTTTTCTATAGCTTTTTTAAAACAAGAAACTTAGTAATGTTATTTAAAGTTTGTCCAAAGTCCTTTTTAAATTATAATAAAAAAGATGTATGTGTGACTACTAGCCTCGGTCTCCTCTACTATGGACGTTAATAAAACTTTAAAAAACACTGAAACGCCCTAGTATGAAAGAGTAGGATAAACATAATAATGACAACGTCTAAAATCACTCAGGTTCCCCCCATAATTATTGTTTCCCTGCCAAAAAAGAAAATTGCATATTAAAAGCATATTACGTTTTTAATTTGGCTTTCAATCAGGGCCAGGCCGGCCTTATTTAAAAAGAAAGATATCTTAAATGCTCCCTTTTGTTTGTCGAAAGTGTATCAAGCCCGTCGATCGTCATGTTCAGGTTATTTCAGAACTGGTGTACTCTTTTTTAAATTTTCTTTTTAGCCCCTCTACAAGTCATTTATTTATCCTTAATTAATTTTTTTCTGTCGGATCGAGGAGTTAAGTACGTACAAGATAAAAGATAAAACGTTGATGGTGTTTGTAGCTGCATCCAAAGCACTTTGCCGGGAAACAAAACATAATCTGTTTTAAGTATATTTGGTTTAAAAATTAATTGCAGAACTAATATTTTTAAACGAAACACTGCTTTGCAATTGTCTAAAAATTCTTCGGTTTTGGTGTTCTGAAAAAGAAGGTCCCATTCACTAGACGATTACCGAACAACGAAGTCAACAACTTGGTTGTTCAGCAATTCATCGCTAGATTGACAAACTCGTTGCTCAAAACTCGCATAGGAGAAATGATTAGGTCACAATTTCGATGCAATTTTTTCCCATTACGATTTCTTTATATCAATCTCAAGCACCTTTAGCACCCAATAGTTAAAAGACAATTTCGCGTTTATGAAAAGCTGTGGAAAAGCAAAAATGGTCAATAACACTTAAATAAACATTAAGTTTTGCTTCTTCATGGTACTTACTTGCTGCGTGGTGTTTTTTGTAATTATTTTGAACATTTTAAGTTTGTCTGAACTTTGTCAATATTCTTGAAACGGTACAAATATCTTCCTGAATGCCTCTGGCCATTGCCCCATAGCTACGCAAGCTACGTAGCTATATATTCTGTGCCTTTAGGAAGAAACCAGTATCAGCTATTATTGTATTATTGTCACATGTAGGTATGTGGGTGTCGCTTGTCGAAACGCTTCCTTTTTAGAAAAATTTGATTCTAAGCCAATACGTACCGGGTGTCCGGAAAAAGGAGGTCAATCCGTTAACCATACATTCCTTAAGCAAAAATAATATGAATTTTATAATGCTATTTTTTATTTTCGCCCTTATCGATATACAGGGTGTCAAAGTTTGAAATTAAAAACTGATTTTTTTTTAATAATTCGAGTATTTAATAACATCCAAATTTCAAATTTGGTACATTACTTCAACATAAAGAGTTACATTTTGTGAGAAAAACAAAACAAAAACCAGATGTCAAATATTCAAAATAGGGTCCAGTACCCGCTGACCCCCTATTTTTTAGTACGTGTCCAGTGACTTCCGAACTATATTTTTTAGATAAGTAATCATTTCATTTTGATTATATTTTGTCTCCCATAAAATTTCGATAAAAGGATGCGTTTTGGAGATAATTTTAAAACTATGGGTCCTTAATTAATGCCAACGCGGCTTACGGTAATCTCATAATTTTTAAATGATAAATCAAGTCAGCCGTTGTGGTATTACCATGAATACACGATCTTTGCAATAGGTGACAACACCAAAAGCAAGGGACTAGCTAAAAATAAAAATGTAAGGACAGTGGCATACAAATAAAAAATGTAGTACTAAACCAGTTACCTAAATGAAATTATTTTCTCTAACACTACTTTAGAAACCACGCATTCTTGACGTAAAATCTGCATCAGAATGTTTTCATTCTAACACACTGTTACAGAATGGATTCATTCTGTATCACCTAGGGCAAAGACAACTAGATTTTCGATTTCAACATCTAAACTGCACGGGAAAACCAACAAATTTTAAAAATCAAGACAGCTTGTTTCGATTATTTTGACACTGTCATGTCAAGTTTCACTTTGACGGCGGTTGATTTTATTTTACGTAGAAAATAGGTTTTATTATAAAGCATTGATTTTATAACAAAATAAACTCTATTTCTATTACATTAGTAAATAACACTGAAGGTGAAAGTTCAAAAAAATAATTAAAATTTTTTTAATAAATTAATTTATTAATGTAGTCTTATTTCGTTTTTCTAAAATAGTGTTAGAGAAAGTATAGTCTATAACAAGTATGGAATGGCATTCCTGCACTCGCGAAACCGTAGACCTCGCCTGCGGCTCGGCCTACAATATTTTCGCTCGTGCGGAATATATCCATTCCATACTTGTTATAGAATATACTATTATTGCCCTACTAAGAACTTATTAAATTGCTTATCTTTTTTTAGGGTTAAATATAAAAAATGGCATTATAAAGTCATATGTCAATAAAATCGCAAGCGAAATTTTGTTTGGGAAGCAATTATTTAATATACCAGGCGAAATATGAATCTGATTACGATTGAAGGCAACGCCCATATCGAAGACGGAAAAAATAACTCGATTATGCTAAAGAGTTCATATAATTATCTTTTTAATTAGAAATAGAAATATAGAAATATATTACATACTGGGTTATAAATAATTATTACACTGTATGTTTTTGTACTAAAAAGTACCTAATCTAATACCAAGTTCAGATTTTCTATAGAGTTTTACGTTTTGCACCTAGAGAACTAAATCCCTGTATGCAATTATGCCATAATTTATTAAAGATTCTACAAGCGCTTTATATATGGATAATAACAATTTTTTTCCAAGAATTTCCCTTATAGGATGTAAAATTTGTAGATTAATATCCTTATATTTTTCGTTAGGTTTAAAACATATTTGTTCCACTTAAAGTGTTATGTCTAACTAGTTTATGGTTTCTACTTCATGAATAGCATCACCTAAGCTAAAAAAATTTATTTTATTAAAATTTGGACGATTATATAAGGCAAGAGAAAAAGCTATATAGGTGGTTTTTGATGTATTCAGTGTTAATTTAAAATGATCTAGCCATTGTACTATTCCTTGTATAGCATTATTTTTAACTTCCTCCCATGTTTCACCTTTAAAAATGACCGCTGTGTCATCTGCGT
Source organism: Polydrusus pterygomalis (assembly GCA_963969555.1). Taxonomy (NCBI): domain Eukaryota; kingdom Metazoa; phylum Arthropoda; class Insecta; order Coleoptera; family Curculionidae; genus Polydrusus; species Polydrusus pterygomalis. The sequence goes on along the minus strand of OZ018378.1, from coordinate 7,722,271 downwards.
AAGATATGACGTTATCATTATTGACATGTTTTTTTGTTAAGGAAATTATGTATGTTATGAAAAGAATTGGTCCTAGTACGGTTCCTTGCGGTATTCCAATTTTAATGCCCAGAGGGCATACCCTCTGGGTATCAGCTATTTTTACTACTTGTCGATCTTTTAGGTAGCTCTCTAAGACATTCAATACGACGCCTCTTACTCCGTAATTGCGCAACGTATCCAGTAGTAAATGATGCGGCACTGTATCGAATGCTTTTGCTAGGTCAAGGAATACGGCAAGGCATTGCTTGTTATTGTCTAATTTGTGTGTTACCCGACTAGCTAATTCATATATAGCGGTTTCAGTGCTGGATCCGTTCATAAATCCGAATTGATTTTTTGAAAGAATATTATTAATTTCGAGAAAATTGATTAGTCTATCTTTAACGCACTTTTCAAAAATTAATGATACTAATTGGTCGGTAGTTACCTATATTGTTTTTATCACCCGATTTATAAATAGGAGTAACAGTTGCCATTTTAAATTTGTTCGGTACTTTACCTGTTTTAAAAATTAAATTTATGATATGAATATGAAATAATATGATGTATTTATGGAATAATTTTATTATCTTCGTGTTGGTTGACCCCATCTGGTCCTGGGGTACAGGTATTTTTTAGCGAACTAATATGTTTGATAATTTCGTTTTCGTTAACTGAACGAGCAGAACAGAGCGCTTTGACAATTTTTAATATAAAAACTGATTGCAGAGAGAGGAATGGGTTGATATCCAAATTGCTGGTAAAGTCGCCCAAATTTGTAAGCTATTTGATAGGACGACTTGGTTGCTGGTCAATGGACCCCTTTAGTAACAAAGTCAAAATTAAAATTCGGTAATTATTGGGTGCAGAAAAGCCTTCGTTGACTATAAATGGGTACACTTTTACTTAAACCAGCCGAGAAAAATGTGTGTGTAAATATTTAAATTTACATAATTTTTATGCATTATACTTTAAAATAACCAAGCAGAACTATTTATAATCGGTTACTGTAATTAATTGCTAAACCAGTAGCTTAAGGCCAAATTAATTATTATTTAAGATAAAGCCATGTAAGATTAGCAGAGGTGTATTGGTTTTCGATCATAATTACTTGTGCAATATCCTGATTTTTTTAAATTAACAATTAATTATCAATAAAAGTTCTTTTGCGAAAATTACATATAACGATATGTATTAACTTTACTTTAAAAAAATAATACAGTTGCTTTTGTTAAGCTTCTACTTATTACGCTTACGAAGGTCACTGGAAGTATTTATTTCAAATACAATTATATCTTTAATATGATCTTTGTATTTTCAAGGTGGAAAAGTAAATAGGATTCCGTACAATTCCCAAATCAATTTTTGTTGTTTTGAAGAAACATAATTGGGTTTTTATTTACCATTGTCCATTAGTAAGGTGACTTCATTTCGTTGTGGTTCGATATTCGATATATAGCATTGGCGGCCCACATTATATAATCGTTTAACTTAAGGCAAAAAAAATTTTCAGTTTAGTGTATCGCTATTAAAGTCAAGAAATTAAACTATTAGGAGGATCTGAAACACAGAACTAAAGAAATAAAATGAAAACCTACACTAAGGAAAATCATTCAATACAAGTTTATTTTGAGTATATATGGGTTACCACAAAAAGAAATCCTTTAATCCCTAAAATATTTCGTTTAGATCAGTGATTCCCAAAGTGGTCCAGGTGGACCCCCAGGGGTCCACGGGAGACTCGACGGGGGTCTACGTTGGCGTGACAAAAAACTGGGGGTTCACAATTCGTAAGCAGGGGTCCACGAAAATTTATCTGGTTAAACATTGAATTGCCCTGCATGAATGATGACTTCAAAATCAGATTTGAAGATATTCTGACGATGGAAATACCACCATGGATCATAAATCCATTTGATGAAACGGAAGTGGAGAATGTGATATTACAAGAGGAGCTACTCGAGCTTATATAGCACTAATGAGGAGCTGAAGGTGAAAAGAGGGTATCAAACCTTTTGGCTGCAGGCAGAAATACCCAAAAAATATCCTGGACTGTGGGGAATCCATCAAGTACACCTTCCCATTAAAATTATGACTATTTGGTGATTGTCATTATAGAAGTTACGTTACGTTGTTAATGTTTGATTATATTACGACTGTTATCATATTACAATGTAATGTAAACCTTACAATGTAATATGATAACAATAATAATTAATAGTGTAATAATTACATATTTAAATAAATATAACCCAAGAAAATATACTATTTTTTAAAAATTTTTACCACTCCGGGAGTTATCTAAATAAAATAAGTGAGAATTGATTGGTTTCTTGTGTTGTGAGGAGATGCTAAAAAAGTAAAGTTGGATGTAATCACTTTTTTGATTGGCCAACTTTACTTTTTTGACATCCACTCACAGCACAATCAATTAGTTCTCACTTTTTTTTCGAAAACTGTTAATTCGTGGTTGAAACTCAGCCGCAACGCAAATTTCCATAGTTAGATCTAATCTTTACATTTTTTGTCGAGTTTTGAGAATATGGTAGAAATGTAGCTGCAGGGGGTCCACCGGAACCAGCAAAATTTTTAAAGTGGTCTATGAGAAAAAAAAGTTTGGGAACCTCTGGTTTAGACACACACGAGGTCGTTTTTTCGACAACATTTTTTTCCACCTATTTGATATTTTTTTCTGGTAACAAAATACCATTTAACCATTAAAATATGTATCGAATAAAATATTTTTAATACATGATTTTTTAATTCCTACAAGGTTATCTAATTATGACAAAAAATAAACCCTCTGTTTATATAATATACTATTTTGTTTATATAATATACTATTTAGGAACTAAATAGTTTCTTTTTTAAAATATGGCGAAATCGTTTAGGTAACTTTAATCGATCCCTTACCACAACGGAACAGAGAGGAACGAACAAACTTAAAACAATGATCTGTAGTTGCTGATATGTTTTTTTAGGTAAGAAGTTCTATGCCATTTTATTTTTCCTCACTTACTTTTCTCAAAATTAAAATACTTGTGATAGTCTGGGGCAAAATATCAATAGATTAAAAAGTATTTTATACAAAATAAGGCCATCAACTGGCCATATAAATTTTTCTATTACATGTTAAAAATATTTTATGCCATACATATTTTAATAGTTAAAGGATATTTTGTTGCCGGAAAAAAAATATCGAATAGAGGCAAAAATATGTTGTCAAAAAAACGACCTCGTGACGAAATATTTTAGGGATGAAAGGATTTTTTTGTGGTACACTTCATACGAAGTCAGTTGAGACAACGTAAAATATTGGCGGTACGATCAATTTACTGCATCACACACTGAAACTACAATACAAATATAACAAAATTTGTATTGATCGCTACCTATACAGATGTTCGAAGATAGACCACGTGAACTTGACAAGTCTTTCAACAAATTTTTTTTAGTTTTTTTGTCTGTCTCAACTAAGATCGTATACACTTTAACCCATATACATATATTCAAAAAAATCTTGTATTAAATAATTTTCCGCAGTGAAGTCCAGAGGCAGAGCTGGGCAAACTACGGAAAAAAAGTAGCTAGCTACAAGCTACAAGCTACTAAAAATTAAAGTAGTTAAGCTACCGTGTAATCAAGCTACTTTTAAATAAAAGTAGCTTAGCTACTGGTAGCTAAGCTACAAGCTACTTTTTTTAAAGCTACTTCTATAAGCTACTCTGCGAAGGTTACTTTACTTCACTTGATGTCAGTGAATGCAGTTTTGAAAAACTACGTTCTTCGACATTAAAAGAGTTTAGTAATAAAAATATTATAAAGTTTTAATAATGTAGGTACCTACCTGTAACTAAGTATTATTAAAGTAAATATATTATTAAGCATGTTTTCAACAGTGCAGAATATGAGGGGTACATCGTAAAAAATTATTTCTGCCATACTTTTAAACAATTATAGGTAATAGATATTTTTTGACATACCTAATATGACTGACATGACTGTCAAAGTTTTATACATTTTTTTAGTTTTTCAAATTTTTATCTCAAAGGCAAAATGCTAAGTTATTAAATAAATATACAAAATATAATATCCTTTAAATTATTTTATTTTTTAATTCATAAGTAAAATGGCAATACCTGAAACTAATTATAACATTAATAATTTTAACTATTTGGTGAATGTGCAAATAAGATTATTACAAAAAAGAGTTTCCTTTAAGTACAACGAGCTTTTTAAATAAGCTGTCCGACAATCCATTTCGCCGATGACGATAAACAGACAAGTTCTGACTTCTGACGTCATCTTGTCGGTAAAGTAGGTAGTTATTTGCAATAGGTAGCTTAAATTATTTTTGGGTAACTTAAGCTACCGAAAGTAGCTTAAGTAGCTTTTTCGAGTAACTAGTTACTTTTAAAAGTAGCTTCATAAATACACTTAAAAATAATGTAAAAGCTACAGCTACAAGCTACTTGGTTTTAAAAGTAGCTCGAATAAAGCTATTAGCTACCAAAAAAGTAGCTAGCTGGTAGCTTAACTACTTAGTAGCTAGCTACTGCCCAGCTCTGTCCAGAGGTTCAGATAGAAAATTCTGTATACTTTTTTTTAAATATGCATAGCGCCCATGACACCATAATATCATAAACATTTTTACGATGTTTTCCCCAAACTATAAATAAAATCAAAAAATATAAAATTGCATTTTCCTCCATCTTTTCAACTAAATTATAAAATGATATTATCAACCCCAGTGAACACATATCCCGGCTCATGGGGTGATTAGTGAGACAATCTCACACAAAAAGAGGGATATCAAGGGCACTAACGAGTATATTATTGCGTCTATCTCTATGCATTTGGGGGTGAAAATAATAAAAAAATGGATAAATGGATTACAGGAAATGTGCTTCATCGACATGCCTGGAGTTTTTCATGCGTCATTAGTGTTGTGGAGGAATAGCGGGTAGAAAATGTCAATAGAGGCTCAAAAATGAAACGAGATGATATATTTTTTTATTCAAGACGCTATTGGTCGTTGTATAATAACTAAGTAATATAAGTAAATATTTTAAAACGTCTCGCAAGCAGTGGCGGCTCGTGACTAGTGAGTCAGGGGGGGCGCTGGCTTTAAATTAAAAAAATTAACATGTTTATTATTTTCGAAAGTACGTGTCTGTTTTTTCTAACTTTCTCGTTGTGAATTTTAATTTCATCAACATAAGCACTACTTAAACAAGTTAAAATATTACTTTGTCCTAACATCTCAATACTTATCACATTATAACGATGTTTTGCACTATTTTCATGTTTTTTATTTTCCCTGAAAGATGTTTTAAGTCCTGCACCCCATTTATAGTCCAATTATCATCCCCGTCAAAAAGAAGACACACGAAACAAAAAAAAAAATAATTTTTGTCCTCACAACCGCATATCCAGGATTTTTTATTATATATTTATTTGTCAAACTTACGCGTAAACTGTGCCTTACTTTTACATTTTGATTGCACTGGTAGGTACTATAGGTATTCAATATTGGTAGTGGAGTAGCCGCCCTGTATTTTTTAAATCAAGTTTTTCAATTAAGCTCAGAGAACTACTAAACACAAGCTTCTGTAAATCAATGACCTTCATATTAGACGAAATTTTCCAACTTTATAATGTAACTAATAAATAACTCAAAACGAATAAACAAAACGTCAACGGCATCGACAGGTCGCATCGCGATTCGCGAACAGCTGTTGGGCGCGGAAAATTGGAGCTCGTCCGTGGCCGCTCGTTGTGCGATGTGTAGGTGACGTCAGGCCTCCGTAGTCGCGTTGAATCGGGACGGGATAATCGATAGCCCGCGCTTAATAACCTTGAGAGCGCGCAACTCGCTTGTCTATGAGTATAACCTGCCCGTTGGAATAGGGCTATGTTTGGTTTGAATTATTATGCCCGCGCTTAGTATAACCTACCCGCTGGAATAGGGCTATGTTTGGTTTGAATTATTTTAATTGATTGCCTACATACATTGCGTTATTGGTTTTTTAAGTAAAGTATTTTTGGATTCTGTTTGAAATAATTGCAGGGAGGGCGGCGCCCCAGAGCACTTCATTAACCAGCCGCCACTGCTCGCAAGGTCGTGGCTACATCACAAGACAATCATCCTGCGAATAAATTTATATTTCTGGTCTGCTATTTTTATTGGTTCGTATAAAAGTTAGTAACGGACTTAAAGGCGTCGGTGATTGGCCTCGTTGCGGAAAAAGGCCGACGTAAAATAAATATATAAAAAAAAAAAAAAAAAAAAAAAAAAAAAAAAAAAAAAAGTAAAGCAATAGAATCCAAAAATTCATAGGGTTCATAGACATACTATACCTTTAGACCCGTCCAGCTTATTTCATGTGCAAAAAAAAAAGTTTTGTGTTGTAAAAAAAATGCGTTTGTACGCATAGGGCATGAGCACAACTCTCTTGTTATCGGCCTGTTCTTCTTTAGCAACATCATCTAAATACACTCCAGAACCGGCTTGTCGTCATTTTGTTGTGATGGGTTCTTTATTATTGTAGATTGTTGCTTTGTGCTTCTTTGAATTGATTACTTATTGACTAGATTTAAAATATAAATATAAACAATGACTATAGTACCGAAAGTTGTATTTTATTTTGCCCAAATGGGGGTACAATATCGGGTATTTGGTAGATTTTATTTGCAGCATTTCCATGATTTTAATTAGGTACGCCCATTTTCCTAGCAGTGTGTTGCTTCAAAAAGTTTAAAGATACTTTCCTTTTCATTTATATTTATAGGAAAAAAGTAAGCACCTATGTTTCCAAGTGTGGACCAATTCTTTTATTTGATATGATTGTCTGGAGGTCTTTAGGTATTAAAATTATACATCAACACAATTTAACAGAAGGCGATTGCGAAGATAAAAGAACTTAGTTCGGTTCTGTTTCTGTAGCCAACCGCTTAACTTAAAATACACCAGACTTCAACGGGGTGCCAGTAATGACAGGTGATGCGGCGAGTTTTTGATGATTCTGGTGGGGGTTATGAAATTTTTTAAAAAAAATTTAAGCAAAAAATAATGGCTTATGGGAGAGGGGTAACTACCCTCATTACACCCCTCCCCCCACTTAAATACGCGCCTGGTAATCGGTCTAGAAATGTGAGTATAGGCGTTTTCAAACCAGGCTTTATTGTATAGAGTTGCGGGTATATTGTTAAATGTTTTAAAGCCCGGACCTGGCTGTCTTCCCATTCCTTAATTGAGAATTTTGCAATACGCATGCCCGGTTGTACTGGGCTTTATTTACATATGCAATGTCGTAAATATGCAATTTTCGTGATTTTTACTTGCTAATCTGTTGGTACATAATATGTCTGATAGGATTACAATTAATCTAATATAAAAATAAGGTTGGTGTCAACCTTCGGAACGATTTTTTATTAACAGTGTTTTTTTGTTCATTTTGGCTAAAAGATCTCATGTAACTATTTTTATATTCCCAAGTTATTTTTATTGTACTATTGTGTGTAAATCGGTCGTTCGTGAGGCTCAAGGTTTTCTGCTTTTAATTACAATTCTCATTAGTTTTCATTAATGGGTGTGACAATAATATCATGAGGCATTCTTTTTAATAAGTAGATCTATTTAGGGAGTCGGAGTTGGTTTATAATTTATTTTATTACTTGGATCTTCAAGTTTTTCTTGGAAAAAAATATTTCAGTTTTATTTCGCACGAGTAGTTTATCAGAGCCATCAAAACTTAATTGAAAATAATTATGATAATAGTAACACTAAATCAGTCACTAAAAAGGTAAGTATCCCATAGAAGTAACAGATTAGGCAACATATCAATATAGTGGCTGGTTTTACCCCCACCATTGATTATAAAGTCCAATACTAATGATGGGTTGTGCGAAATAAAAATATTCTATTGCTTTATCTGACATGCAAAGTTTAAAAACAAAGTAAAAATAAATTAATTGGAATAGGTATTAGTACGATCAATAAAATTCAAATTCAGATAGGACAGCTAGAAGACTCCGAACAACGATGTGACCTGCGCAACAAATACGTTAAAACTAAGGCGCGCGGCGATTGCCGATCACTACGATCCTCCACACCCTTTTGTGGATTATATGTATAGAGAAAGCGCTCTACTAGGAACAAAATGCGTCACATTGAGAAGATACAATTTATTTCTTAACAAAATTACTGTATTAAAAGTAGTTCATTATTCAACAAGACTAATAGAACTGATTAGATTATTTTTTCTCAGTGTGGACACTTTAGAATAATATGTCCTCTATAACTATGACAGCGGACTACTTTATTAAAACAGGTAAAAGGAGTGGATAAGAAAAATCCTAGATGTATTCAACTTAAAACATAATTTAGGGGAATCACTTTGTAGATCGGAAGCTAGACAGAGTTGCCAGTATTGGGCCCCTTGTTCATTAAAATACCAAAAAAGCTAATAAGTAAGTAGGTATTATAGTATAAACATATTTATCGATTGGTAATCTGACAGGAACTGGGGAGCCCCATCGATCAGGTATAGTTGATAGTTGGTTGGTAGTTGTGGCTAACTAACTAACTAACCAACTAACTTTTTGGGGTTAACTAATTCCAGATCAAGCTATTATAAAATAGAATATTTAGAGAGATTATTAGGTACTTGATAAAATCTATCTTAACACAGATAATCCGTAAATGATGCCAGATTATTTAATGGTTTTAGGTAAATCCAAGCGCAGAGAGCGATGGAAAAACTTTTCGGGCAGTAAATTTGGTGTTCGATTGATAATATATACCTATGCTTTGGTCATATTTGTTCAAACAAATGTTGAACAAATAAAAAATTAAAAGTTATTTTTTGTTAAAACGTTGACAAAAATGAAATCCAGTACAAAATTAGAACGCCTTGTTCTGCATGATGAGATTTTTAGCACTTCTGACATAAAATTCATTATTAAAAAAGAAATTCGCCCACATAATGCTCCTGCGCCACTCAGGGGAAATTCAGAATGTTTCCGTAATTGTAACAAGCAAGAGAAAAAAAGTGGATGAAAGATAATTAGGAAAATGGAAGAATTAAATATTTAGAATTTTTCCACATAAAAAATTATATTCGAGGTGGATGTGAATTGCATGAAAATCTTAGTTAAACAATATTTATATTTATAAAAAGGGAAATAAACTGCTTATCGCTGCCGGATTTAATTTTGTGGGAAATAAGACAGTGGCGTAACACAAACTGAGTGCCCCTCCCCCACGTTTTCAGGGGGCCGTACTCTCTATAACGAATGGAAAATGATCATTCTTATTTTCATTACTATTAGGTTCAGGTTTATAAATTTTTGAATTCGTTAATTGTGTAATAATTTAATGGGGAACTTGACAAAAATTTTAATGGGGAAAAAATTCTATAAATCATAAGTACATATTGTCATAAAACATATGGCAGCAAAAATAACAACATATTTCGTCCCAGAAGACCGCTAAAAAGATTTAAAAATACCCTAAAATTCAAATTATTCCAAGCGGGTAAAAACGCGCTGCTAGCAGTAGTCGTGACGTCAAGGGGTATCATTTGTCAGATTTGTGTGTGACATCCACGAAATAGGTTATAGGTTTTCAATAAATTTGATGATTTGTCAGATTTGACATCCACGCGTCAAGCGACACGACCTTAAAACAACAATACAATAACAATAACACACGGCAATCCAAATGCAAATTGGGTCGCTCGGCACCTGTCAGGAGTGTCAGGATGACGGATGACCAAAAGTCATACCCCCTGACGTCATCGGGATTCGCGCGCTTTAGAGATCGTTTGAAATGCTTTCGACACGCGCGAAACTTTAAAGAATTTTTACCAAGTTATTTTTGATTTTTAAGGAGTAATAATTGGGGAATGCTTTTTTCGGGCCTAACTAAATCATATTATTGAAGAAAAAAAATTGGAAAGTTCCCTATTAGGGTTAAAGTCACATTATGTGTTAAGTACCTACTATTAAAATAGCAAACAATTCGAATTTATTTTATAATCCTAGGTAGACTGGTAGACATAACATAGGTAGTTATTAAGTCATTATACGTAATATTCCAGCAAGCATGATGCAAAATCAAAATTTTAAAACACCACTTATAATGTTGCGTACCATGTCATTGTATGGTAGTAACGGGGGTAGCAGTGATCGAGCCTCATAGAATCTAAAAGACAGAAAACAGTAAAACACATAAACACTTAATAAGTCTGCACAAACATTATCACCCGAATGCACCATTTGTGGATTGTAATCCCAGTTCCCCGATCCAGTTTTTGTAATCTTTTGTCCGTAGCTATGCACCGTCAGTAGATTATCTAATCCGGATTAGAAATCTGACAACGTCGGAATCGCAAGGTTTTTCGACAGTTGAGGAATAAACGTCAAAAATTTGTCAGTTTATTTTGGTTTAATTTCCAAAATTGAGTGAAAGCGCAAAAAGAATAACCAATTTTTCCCCAGGAGTCTCATGAGGATATTGCTAAAACATACCAATTTCATCGAAGACAAACAAAGTTTCGAATGGTGAAAAATCTGAAGCTTGCAAGCGAGTACACGAAGAATTCTTTTTGTTTTTAATTGTTCTTGCAATGGCCGTTGTAACCCGATTTAAAATTATTGAAATCGTACTCTGATGGCAGCCAAGAAAATCTCCAATTGTAGTCTGATGCCCCCCACTTACCCCCACAAGAGTACAGACGCAATGTGGCCAGGAACTGGTTCATCGGGGTTATACTATTATTTCTAAAACAAATAAGATTATAATAGGTCCAGGAGTAGTCACCAAAAGTACATCTAGTCCATTGTCCATTGAGTCAAAATAATCACTTATTTCGTAGATTCTGCGAAGAAAACCAATGTTGATGATGTCGGGGATATCTAGGTCATCATTAATGAATATTTCGTCCTCTATAAACTCCATTTTATCCCAAAATAATAAAAAAATTGCAAAAAAAATAGTGCCAAAATTTGACTTTGAGGTTAGACGTCGATCGCTAATCCACGCTTCGTTGACCGATTAGATAATCTGAAACTTAAACCACATTTTTCTTGCGGTGCATGTCAACATTTAACCTAATCCTGGCTTGCCTAACTAATCCGCAAAATTTGCTTACGGTGCATTCGGGTGTTAGTCACTAAGTACTATACAAGGTATTATAGATAACGACCAGATCGTCAAGAGTTTTTTTTGCATAATCGTTTATAATTTCGTCGATATTTAATGATCTAACAAACTCGCGTTCGATACTGATTAAGGATAAATCCGAAAGACGTTGTTGTCCCATGGTGTTACGTAAATAGGGTTTTAGTATTTTAAGTTTGGAAAAAGATCGTTCCGCTGAACGGTAAAGTTAGAAATAACATCACTGCACTAGATACAACTGGAAAATTTGAAGAGACACACTGATTTTTTATTAATAATTGGTCCGCAAGTTCATACACTGTTTTTAATTTTGAAATACTATCCCCTAGTCCCTTTCTGAGGCTTAAAATTTGACTAGGAAAGTCAATGGACAAGTCTTTATGGTATATCGTTTGTTAATTCCGAGCTTTCACGTATAATTCTTTTTCACTTAATTAATAAAATTGTTTGCCAAACTTATTCTGTTAAAAGTATTATTATGATGTAGAAAATTTAAATCTTTGTTTAAAACCTTATAAAAAGTCTGCAGTACGGCAACGCAAAGAGGCTTCAAAAATAAGGCCATGATGACGTTGTTTAAATCGATTCTGTTTAGGGATGTCCACAGAAAATGTATCGCGAAAAAATATCGATGTTTGCGAAGCATCGAAAAAAACAGCTGAATAGAATTACAAAACAAAGTCTAATTATTCTAAGCTTACACTTCAACTGAAACCCAAGATATATCGAGAGGCAACGCAAAATAATTATTTTACGAATAAAATTGAGGCCTAATACATGGATGGATCGACAAAAATTTCAAATGGCCACGATGCATCGCAATGGGGGCAATTGCCCCCCCCCCCCCCCCCCGAGCAAGCAAAAACTTTTCGGGGCACCCTTGTCAGTGTGGGTAGGCGAAAAGCCCAAACATTTTTTTTAAACTATACGTCAAAATTTTAACTAATTTGGTCAATAATTTAGAGCAAAATTTTTAAAATTGACTATGTATTGACATTTTTCACTACTGTCAGTTTTTTTCTCAAACAATGTTCTTTGTGGTTCTTATATCCATGATCCATGAATCGTGAGCTTATTTCACAAAAAATACCTATTTTAAGGTAAACGAGTAGAAACATATTAAACTTTCCCGAGTGCCATCACTAACGTTGTACCTTGACTTTGATTATTGTAGGAGTTGCTATTTCAAATTGGCAATAAACCTAATGCGGTAATTAAAATATAACATTTCGAGTAGTAGTATGTTGGACTGAGACCATTTTTTTTACTGTGATGTAACTTTTTAGGTCATATTATGCTAAATATTGTACTATAATTAAATCGTTTATGAATTACTTTAGAATTGATATAATATATTGTACTAACAATTATCTATAAATTATGCGTAAAATAAATATAAGTATAACTTTTTCTAGATTACTTAGTCCCGACAAGTCACTTGTGACTTAGGGTGCTATAGTTTGTTATGTAAAGCAATTGTGAAAAAAAGGCATAAGTATAATTAAAGAACAGGGTTTTCTAATTGTAAAGTGTTATAAATCTTATATTAATTGTTATATGTACAAAATGTACATGCCATTATGTAATATATTTGAATTTGAATTTGAATTTGAATTTGAATTTCTAAAAATAAAATACTAACATTTTAGTAGGTATGTCCTACTTTAAGGAATAATAAAAAAATATGATTTCATAAAATTGTAATAGAGTTGCTAGATGTATAAAACTCAAAGCGCATATCAAAACCCCGAAGGCGCCCGAAAGCGCGCCTGCAAAAGGAGCACATGATGCGAATAGGAAGTAGCAAAACATTTATTGGTTCTTATTCTTAAAATTTTCTTTAGTCTCTTTATACCTAGATATTATATATGTGTTTTGTATTTCATATTTTTTTTGGACAACAAATTAAAATTTTATGAAATTTTTATTTAGAACAAATTCTCTGGAAGGTAAAATCCCAAAAATTAACCCCCTCCTAAATGCACCGGGTTGTTTTTGTAATTTTGTTTTGTATTTTTCCCACTTGAAAACCAAGCACCATGATTCAAAAAAGGGTGTGGCACCCAAAAATTTTTCGCCCGCGGCACTATTTCTTTTAGCGCCTTCGGCGCTACTCCCTCTTTGCCCCCCCCCCTGGGCAAAATCCTAGATCAGCGCCTGAAACTAGTTCATGCTAGTTCAGTCAGCCTATACAAAGGTATAGGTTAAGAAACCCTTTGGGGCCGTCTTAGATTATCTCTGAAAATTGTTCATGATCTTCTTAAATTTAATCAAAAATGATTTAAGATTAAATAAAAAATGATTAAATTATCGAAGCCAATTTTATCATTATTGATTAAACTGTAATCAGTAATGATTTATTAATCAATTTTGATTAAGTGGCTTAATTACTAGGTAACTCTTTGACCTAATCAGTTGGCAGAGTTAATTTTTTAAATCAATTTGGTGTGGACCTCGATTTAATTATTTTTTTAAGTATGTAATGGAAGAAAAAAATTACAATTCACTGGTGTAGCTAGGAGGGGGTCACAAGGGCACTCCCCCCCCCCCCCCCAATAAATAGAGCTTTAAATATTAGTTAGCTCTTCTAAATAAGAAGAGGAATAAGTTATTCTCGCATAATTTGGGCGTGACTCAAAATATGTTAACGGCGAATACTCCAAAACATTTCTTAATGTAATTCGAGTAAGATGCTCTCATCTGTTCAAATGCCCGAGGGTCTAACTAATTTAAGACGATTAACCAGTTATAACAGTATCAAACTTGGCCCGGACTAAATATTTTACAAACTATTTGGTGGCTTCTATTACGGCCGCAGGCTCGAAGTTAATCTAATAGGGAGTTAAGGCCGACAAACGATGTTCGGGAGTTTTGCATATTAAATCCCGAAACGTTATGTTATGAATGACCAGGCACGTAGATAATGGGGGTGGGGGGGGGGGGGGGTACTGGTGAACAGTGCCCCCCACCCCCATTATCATCACTATGCTAACTGTTTAAATGCCTTTTCATTCATTTTATTTTTATTTTAATAGGTTGGACGAACTAAGCATGTAGCTTTGCAACATGGATATCGAGTTTTAAAACTTCCTCCATATCATTGCCAATTTAATCTTACTAAAATGGTTTGGTCGGAATGTAAGCGCTATTCTAATGCAAAAATAAGTTCTATGCATCCTGTAACAAATGACGTACTTTTGGGTCTGTGTAATGAAGCCATAGAAAATGTAACAGTGGAGAAATGGAAATATTATGTAACACACAGACTAATAAAATTTGAAATGATGACTGTGTGGGAACGGGAAATATTTATCGATGCTTCAGATAATCTTCTCCTTATGATTAACTTGCACTGATGATGATGATGATGATGATGATGATGATGATGATGATGATGATGATGATGATGATGATGATGATGATGATGATGATGATGTTGATCATCCTTGCGAGGATGATTTCTTTTAATTATTAAAAAACTGTATTTTGTTGTGTTGTAATTTTTTTATTATATTTTCTTCTTTATGATTTTATAAATAAGACACAAAATTTAGTCAGTGAATTTAAATTAATTAAAAATTTCATACTCATTCATCAAAAACAATGTTTCATCCCATTATACCTTTTACCTTCAATAAACTACTTATTTCTGTCTGCATTAACAGTATAAAAATAATAATTAAAAATTTGAAAAAGGGCGCTTGTATTTTATTTATTCACATGCATCCGTCTTTATGTAGACCTAGCCTAAGAAAAATCATAACCTTTACCACCGGTTGGTCAAACTGACTAAACTAGTTGACGAGGTAGGTACCGCAAATATAGAGAATATGACGTAACGGTCACCGGTCATTGAACATACTTTATATCCTATTAAAATTTACTAAATAATGGCAAAAAAACTAACAAAACGAAACAAACAAAAGCTAATTTTAAAACTCCAAATCAAAATCGTCATCAATGTCCGTACTTTCATCAACAAGTTGATTCGGTAACCAACCAATTTTACTAATTTAAGGAACTTAATTAGCTAATATTTTCCGTTAAAAAAATCCGTCACCCGTTAGAACTGTTTCTTTCGTACCTGTTCACAAAAATTCATTAGATCTGACGGAAAATCCTGGGTTCAAGCAAGAAACCACCCATAGGCGGATGTAAGACGCTGCGCTGAGGCTGTTTTACAATCGCGCGACGCGACTCATTGCTGTGTATGTTTTTCATCATTTTAAACACATACATTCATACAGAACATGTCCTGGGATGTTCACCCCATAATCCTGGTTTTTAAAATTTGGAAGTGACAACCCTATAAGGCCAAAATGTAATTCTTATACCGTGCGAGCAAAAATTATTTGCATCAAAGAGGGTTTGGATTAAAAAACGTAGGGCTTGATTTAGATCACAATGATATGGGGACGATATATCTTACTTAAATCTAGGTTAAAATTTTGTCAAATTCATATTATGACATGATATGCCAAACTAATGAGTAATAAAATAAGTAGACAAATACAAATTTATTTTTGCTGTTTACAAAATTAACAAAGTAAGAATATACAGAAAGAAAAAGAAAAATAATTACATAAATTGCTGAAATTGGCCACCGTCATGCTCCAATTTGTTGGCGTATTTTGCATTATTTCACGAACGTTTGCAATAAGTTCTTCTGTTCCTACAGATGGTCTTCCTGCTCCTTTTTTGTGTTGTATAGAACCTGTTTCCCTAAACACAGCCACGGTTCTTTTCAGGCAATGATAAATATACCCAGCAATAAAAGCAACGTTAGGAAAATGTTCGTGAAAATCGTCCATGCACAAACCCGGATTGTATTGCCACCCACCGTTTACTCTAACCCCGTTTCGAAAATACGCTTCAACCATGAATGTTTTGTTCTGTTGCGTAAAGCCCATTGTGTGAATTGTTCAAGAAATAAGAAAAATTAGCGATGAATCAAATTACTTGTAACGACTGTCAAAGATGACGGAATAACTGATTGATTGTTAATTCAGGTAGTTACTGACACCCAACAGGTAATAAGCTCTACGCCTAAGCATTACGTCCTTAGATGCAAGGCCCTCTTTGATGCAAATAATTTTTGCTCGCACGGTATTAATAAAAAAAAACTTAATGCGCGTTAAGCGTCGTCTCCAAAACTCCCCTTTAGCCTTTGGCATTTAACAGACTTAAATCCTAAACGAAATTTGGTTTGATTAACTCCAACCCCAACAAAATTTCTAGTATATGTGTACATACAATTTTAAGCATAAACTGCTAAGAATTTGTCATGGACTACGATTAAGACAAGAATGCTTTTAAAATCAAATGCAGATAAAGCAAACCCGGTTTTTCTTTTTATAATTTGCCTTACAGTTAACATTTAGACGTCTACATACGTGGGTTAAGGGGTAAAGTTAAACAGATCCAATACGCCGCTCGCCAAGATTCACCTCTACCTTTGCACTACCAGAGAATATAGCCGTAGCTATACCTATATTATGTGGCACTATCAAGTGTATAATCATTTGAGTTCATACCGCTGTATTTATAATCTACCAGTGGCCGCGGGCCATAAATTTCCAAAGACAAATGATGGATTTTCATGCTTATTATGGCAAAGCGACATTTAAAAATCCAAATCATTTCCATAACACCCAGCATATACTGTGCGAGCAAAAATTATTTGCATCAAAGAGGGCCTTGCATCTAAGGACGAAATGCTTGGCCGTAGAGCTTAATACCTGTTGGGTGTCAGTAACTACCTGAAATAACAATCAACCAGTTATTCCGTCATCTTTGACAGTCGTTATAAGTAATTTGATTCATCGCTAATTTTTCCAATTTCTTGAACAATTCACACAATGGGCTTTACGGAGCAGTACAAAACATTCATGGTTGAAGTGTATTTTCGAAACGGGGTTAGAGTAAAGGGTGAGTGGCAATACAATCCGAGTTTGTGCATGGACGATTTTCACGAACATTTTCCTAACGTTGCTTTTATTGCTGGGGATTTTTATCGTTGCCTGAAAAGAACCGTGGCTGTGTTCAGGGAAACAGGTTTTATACAACACAAAAAAGGAGCAGGAAGACCATCGGTAAGAACAGAAGAACTTGTTGCAAACGTTCGTGAAATAATGCAAAATACGCCAACAAATTGTATAAGACGCCTGTCCCAAGAAAAGGGAAGATCTTATGGAACATGCAGGACTATTCTTAAGAAGCAGCTAAAAAACACCAGTTGCAAATTTAGAACAATTACAAGAAAGGATTATCCAAGAATGTGGTAACATTTCTCCAGAGATGCTGGTCAACACTTTCGAAAATATGAAGAGACGTGTGAATTTATGCTTGGAGCTTGGTGGTGGCCAATTTCAGCAATTTATGTAATTATTTTTCTTTTTCTTTCTGTATATTCTTACTTTGTTAATTTTGTAAACAAAAAAAATTAATTTGTATTTGTCTACTTATTTTATTGCTTCTTAGTTTGGCATATCATGTCATAATATGAATTTGACAAAATTTTAACCTATTTTTGGTTAGATATCGAGATCACGATGATATCGTCCCCATATCATTGTGATCTAAACCAAGCCCTACGTTTTTTAATCCTTCTTTGATGCAAATATTTTTGCTCGCACGGTACACAGAGATTAATTTGGTATTAAATTCATATTTGAATTTATACGAAAAAAATCTTATTGGAAATCCACTTTCTTCAAATTAATAATAATAATATCATTAAAGATTAAAGCGTTTCACAAATTTCAACAAATTAGTATAAATTTTATGGTTAAAAATGTCTGGGCCTTGGATCGTACTACATGTAATAATAATAGCATATTGTATGTCCTCAACATACAGTGTGTCCACGGATAGAGTTTGGAAGAGGAAAAACTTTTTTATTACTAGGTATAGAAGAAAAAGTCATTGTTTATAAAAACGTCTGCTTGTGCTGAAACTACAATTTCGAATATAAGATTTGCGATTACGATACAGGGTTCGTCAAAAACAACATTTTTAGTTTTTTGGATTTCGTTTAAAATAAATTTACGTAAAAGGTGTAAAAACAAACTATTCTTGCTTTCTTATTTCGAATGCGATTTTATATCTGGCCGAGTAACGATTTTGTTGTAAGAAAACCATTTTTTATTTGCCTACTTTTGAAGTATTTTTATTATTACATGTAATATTTCTTGAATTTATTCAATCATAAATTATAAAACTTTTATTCAAACGTGGCACCCCCTAGTTAGCGCATAGTTCAATTCGACATCTGAATTCCCGATAACAGTTCCTAACTTGCTATATTGGGATATTTGTAATACCTACTCTTATTTTTTTGCTTTCAAGAGATCTTAGTTATTATTGAAATTGGTTGTATACACATAAATATGGCTTTAGTTACTCCCATAAATGAGAGTCGATAATTGTGAGATCGGGACTCCTACGTGCCAACTGATTTGGACCATACGTACCTTCCAATCCATTTGTTTCCAAAGTGATGATTTAGCCAATCATCAAAAATAATTGAAAATTAGAATTGAAAAAAAAATTCAAAAAATAAAAACTGTTGTTTCTGACGAACCCTGTATAGTAATCGCAAATCTAATAGTTGAAATTGTAGTTTTAACACTAGCAAACTTCATTTAATAAATCAAGGAATTGAAAAAAAATAGATCCAAAAAACTAAAAATGTTGTTTGTGATCAACCCTGTACCTATAGTAATCGCAAATCTGATATTCGAAATTGTAGTTTCAGCACAAGAAGACTTTTTTTTATAACGAATGATTTCTTCTATAGGTACCTACTAATAAAAAATATTTCGAACTTCGATATCAGTTGACACGCTGTATATTATGTAAGAAGGTATATTTGACAAATATTATTAGGACTTTTATGCAACATAAGATAATAATATGTACTACCTACTATTAAAGAATTATTTATTAGATATCCAAAAAAGACTACCTAACTCACAATAATTGTATTTGCGGATATTTCGCAACATAGGTATAGTACACTATACTATATATATATACTACTACGGCAACTATTATAGAATGTTATAAATAAAAACATTGCAACTACATTATTTTTGTACTAACTAGATCTCTGGTAATTTTTCACAACTTTTTTGATTAAAATTAGTAAAAAAATATTACTTGCCGTATATAATTTATATGAGAGATACATTGAGTTTTGCCAAAATATCACTTATTTTTGGAAAATATTTTTATACACTTTTTAAAATTGGAGCTTAAGATCTTTTACTTACAATTGGGAACGTATTTAAAAAATAAATGTTTACATATTTACGCCCTTTTCAAACTATTGCCAGTATACGTTATGTTCGCTCTAGAACTATACAGTAGCTCTAACTGGAGAAAGATTTGCAGTGTAAGCTGTATGTTTAGCCTGCAGCATCGTAGTCCCTTAACCCGTGTTTATTCTGTTTTAATTCGCGATGGGGGAGGTTCAAATCCCACTTAGAGCACGTGTCTGGGGTCGCAGGCCAAAACGCCATTTTGGATATGAAATTGTGGCTCTATATGAAAAAGTTACAATGGCTAGATAGAGATAACGAAACTAGTCCCTAAGGATTTGTCAACAGCTTTTAGGTCTAGGCTTTAAAGATTCATGGAAGCTTCATCTGAAAAATTAATTCTTTTGACAATTCGTGCGTGATTATCTGTCATCAGCTCAATCATTATTTCACAGAGTTGCTCTCTTGATTTGACTTGAGTTCAGAACGTTTCTAAGTTGAGAAACATTAATAGTGCATACCAGCATTCAAGTGTTAATATTTCGTAAACGGTTGAAGATAGGTATAGGGCATGATTTATGAAAAATATTAAATTAATAATAAAATATTCTTCTTTTATATAAAATTTAAAAATACATTTTATTGAAATTGTGCACAACCTGCTATAATCTTAATAAAAAGACAGACATTGACAGAAATATTAGATCCGGAGTAGCCCTCTAGGCCTCTTGCCGCCTATTGCTCAACTACAATTAATAATGATAATAATAATAACTGCCAAACAATTAAAGTGGTTTTTAAAGATCGCTAGAAATCAATTAAACCGTATTCAGGACTACCTACAGGTATGTTAGAATTTGGGATAGTCTGAAAACTTTTTTTTAATTACCAAATTCTTGACCGTTTCTAACTAGTTTTCCTAATGTATTATGGCTAACCAAAAGTTGTTGATGGGTAATTTGATCTTAATTACCTATATAACTCCAAATCAATACTGTTTTCACTTTTGTTTAAATATTCTTTGATTGCTGTCATTTATTTGTTATTAAACGGCATAAAATGACTAAAGTAAGGAACTTTTTAATAGTTTTTGTGGTAGTGCTGTGTTTTGCGGAATTAAGTAAGTAAGTCATTTTTCTTTATCTCCCTTGTTTCTTGTAAGTTAAAAAAGAAAATTTATATAAAAGAAACTACACTATTTAAATTTAAAATTTTTAAAAATTTAAATTTTTAAAATTTTGTATATACTTGAATTTTAGAACACAGTTTAAAACCGTACATTGTTTATAACTAAAGGGCGGAATATCTGCAAAATGCATATACATGCATTTTTTGCATATTTTGTCAATTCTATACCTAATAAAATGCGTATTTTATATAAATTATTATTTTAAGAACATATTTTTATGTTTTCGGCTTTATCAAAAAATTTAAAACGTTAAAGGTTTAATGGGTACTTATTTCAGGGATTTTCCAATCTGAAGATTATAATAATTATTATATTTACATTTTGGTTATACACAAGGTATTTATTGGGGGTTTGCAGGTATATTATTAGGGGTTGTTTATTGTCACTTAATAATGCGTTATTATTACCTGCTTAACAAACTGTCTTTTTATCGATTTGAAATTTAAGTTTAAGAGACTCAATTAGTATTGTTGAAACTTTTTCCGCTGTAACAACATTCCCGGTAAAGTAGGAGGTCAAGTAAGGAACAAATTGGATGTAACTGTAAAAAAGAATGAGGGATTTAAATACTTAACTGCAGTAAAAAGCATTTATGAGGGTAAACCATCCAACGAAGTTGTATTTTGGACTTATATTGTATATATGCTTGCTAAGTTGTAGTATTGTCCGATTACATCAGTAGATGTTGAAAGAAGCTTTTCTTTGTTATATATATTTACTAATAGAAGACAAATTGTTTTTTAGTTGAAAATTTTGAAAAATATTTAGTAATAAATGCCTTTTATACAATTTTAGGTGAAAAAATTTGTTTACTTTTATTTTTCCTTTGTTTTTTTTTGCATTTTTTTAAAAATAAGCATAGTTTTTAAAACCCAATGTGTTTCTTTACCTCATTTTACTATAATAAATTAAGAAATATTGCATAACAGGATGCATATTTGGTAAAAAAATTTAAACAACTGCAATTTTAAAGGCAAATAAGGCATATACAATGTGACCAGTAAAATCCGCCTCATATGGGATTTTTTTTATTAATAGCTTTATTCGAAATTTGACTTTGGCATTAAGTTCTGCTTCGATCGAGATAAAAATTAAGCAAAAAAATAGTAGTCACGTGATTCGCATTATCTATGAAATTTTAATTTTTTCCAAAAAATAATTCAAAAGGGGAGTTATTTCTGAAAATATCGAAAAAAGTTATTAGAAAAAGTTGTTTAAATGCAGTTTCTAGCTCACACCCAAAATTTCAGCTGCATAAGATAATTTTGATTTTTTAACCATATTTTGTAAATTGCACCACTTTTGCAAAATAAGAGTCAACGCAACCTACATAAAACTTCTTAGTTTTGACGATGCTTTATTTCAGATACATTTTCTTCAAAGTAGCACCATATTTAATGTGTGTTTTTCTACATAATCAAAATTGGGCTATAAAATTTGGTCGCATGTGATGCAAAGTTTATTTGTTTTTGACCCCGTATAAGGTAACCTTAAAATGAATTTTATTAAAACAATTGACACTTTTCATTAAACTATTTTCTTAACGTTAACGTGTATTACTTTCAGACACAAACTACGTTCTCGAAAATACTTATTTTATAAGGTTATCTTATACAGGGTCAAAAACAAATAAAGTTTGCATCACATGCGACCAAATTTTATAGCCCAATTTTGATTTTGTAGAAAAACACACATTTAATATGGTTCTACTTTAAAGAAAATGTATCTGAAATAAAGCATTGTCAAAACTAAGAAGTTTTATGTAGGTTGCGTTGAGTCTTATTTTGCAAAAGTGGTGCAATTTACAAAATATGGGTAAAAATCAAAATTATCTTATGCAGCTGAAATTTTGCAAGTGGGGTAGAAACTGCATTTAAAAAAAAATTCTAATAACTTTTTTCGATATTTATAGAACCTCACTTTTGAATTATTTTTTGGAAAAAATTAAATTTAACAGATAATGCGAATCACGTGACTACTATTTTTTTGCTTAATTTTCATCTCGATCGAAGCAGAACTTGATGCCAAATTCAAATTTCGAATAAAGCTATTAATAAAAAAAAACATCCCATATGATGCGGACTTTACTGGTCACACTGTATATGCGCATATTTTGGTTAAATTAAAGTGCATATAATCCGACCTTTATTTATAAGTTTTGGCTGGAAAAAGTTTCACTTAAACTTGAGTTTTTCTTTCTAACTCATAATATTTCTTATGGATTTCCACCAAGTATCGTCATTATAATTAACTTGGTTTATCATTTAAATTACCAATAAAAAAATCAGGTACGCTGCTGGAATCTATTAAAAACTTTACGAAAGCCAATTTTCACTTTTTTTGTAACTTGAAAAAGAACATATTATAAGGAGTGGCGAAAAATTTACAACTTTTAAATTAATTTTTATTTTATTTTAGGTTTCGCTTTGACTTGTTTATTTTGCAACTCGCCTGATTTGTACGGAGAATGTCGGCTGGGACAAAGGAAAAACCGACCGAAACTAAGCAAGTGCCCTGGACCGGAAGCAAGGTGTTATGCTAAGGCTCAGAGTAAGTTTTTTAGAAAAAAGTCAAAAAATAAAAAAAAATTGAATTTGAACTCATTTATTAATTGTCTCAAATCTGCTACTGACTTTGCTATCCTTACCACGATGTTCTTTCTTTAATTTTAGTTCATGAAAATAACACAGCTACATTCAAGAGGGGTTGTACCATCTATGCAGACTTCTGCGACAGAGAGACAGATCTTGAGTTCTGTGATACTTGTGGGTCTATATATTGTAACTATTGGTACATGGACATCTCTGAAGAAGTAAAACTATACCTGGGTCAAGATGAACCGAAAGAAACGAAGCCTACACCAAAGCCTGTTCTCATTCACAGACAACCAACACCACCATCAGTAAAAATAACATCAGTTTGACAAATATAAAGATTAAAAATTTACTAGAAATTTTTGTTTATCAAAGGTGAATTATGTATTTCCTCAATTTGTAAACTATTTTCAATTACAGAGAAATTTGAAATCCATTCTTTCATTATCTCAAGATTTTTAAGTTTTCCAATTTTCAACTATCAAAAATGATAGTCAATATAAATAAATAGTAAAATAACGACTATAATTGTGCAAAACATTCAACCATCAAATCAATAGGTTGTAAACAAACACACACATATATTGGTATCCGATTGAACTTTTTACAGTGAGGTTGGCTCGAGGTATGGAGGTGAATCGTAAATTTATATTAACTATGGAAACTAAACTTCCTCTTCGATATTAATATCGACGTGTTTTTAGTGAAATTTTCTTGCTCCCAAATCAAGAAATATTTAAGTTAATGAAAACCCTGTACGAAGATTAATACAATATAATCCCTCTGCAAAATCAATATTCCGTTTCCATCCATTCCACATTATTATCCGGTCCTGTCACAAAATTGTGCCCCGCATCTTGGGGATACCCAATTACCGAACATTAAACACACCGTGTTCGCCATGTTGTCATATTTACCTCCCTGTCCCGCTAATTATAAGCCAATAGTGCCTCTTTTGTTCAGTGTCCATTGAAGCGCATTGCTCCGGACGCAATAATTATATCCTACATTTAACAATTAGTCCGTGGGATTGGGCTGACATTTCTAGTGTTTGACAGCAGGGATTAGAAGTCCCGGTTATGCGAGGGTCACTCTGGATAACGGGGAGTTGTTAGCTTTATTGATAGAATCGCGGAATCAATACGTCATTGGAAAAGTTTTGCATTACACAAAATCTTGGAAAACTTAATGGCGTATCTAGGACGAGTAACAACCTGTGCTGGGATCAACGGAATCGGAATTACTTGAGGGTGGGCAATAAAGTAAAGAAAATTAGATGCAACACCCAAACAAAAACGAATATATGCAACTTGCGTACAAGGATTATTTCTTCCAACTTGCGTACACGGGTAGGTAGGTCCCGCGAACCAGGTAAAACTGCAAGAGTACATTATTCCAACTTGCGTACATACACAAATATTAGAAGCTTATAAACAAACTAAGGACATAAAAAAATGCTCTGATAACAACGAACAAACCGGTTGCCAATACACCTTTTAGAACCGATTGGAGAGGGCGTATTATTACGGTCCGTTTAAAACCCTGTGTATGTGAAGACTTAAAAAATGCTCTGATAACAACGAACAAACCGGTTGCCAATACACCTTTTAGAACCGATTGGAGAGGGCGTATTATTACGGTCCGTTTAAAACTCTATGCATGTGAAGACATAAAAAAAAATGCTCTGATAACAACGAACAAACCGGTTGCCAATACACCTTTTAGAATAGATTGGAGAGGGCGTATTATTACGGTCCGTTTAAAACCTTGTGTATGTACGCAAGTTGGAATAATGTACTCTTGCAGTTTTACCTGGTTCGCGGGACCTACACCTACCCATGTACGCAAGTTGGAAGAAATAATCGTTGTACGCAAATTGGACGTACGCAAGTTGGAGGATACCAAACAAACTACCCAGATAACAATTTTACATCCTTATCATATACAATAAATATAATTTAGGGTACACGGGATATGACAGGAATATTTTTCTTTATTGGGCACCTGTGAAGAATGTTCTAGGAATAGATTACGTTTACCCACTTCATGTGCTGGAGAAGTGATATTTATGTAATAAAAGATATTTCAATCACATTCGGAAAACGTGCCTGAAGCAAAGACATTCTTAGCACCTTCGTAGCATGTTTTAGGACAAGGTTATGCATAATATTCCTAGCATATTCTGATGCTAGATGTAAGCGGTGATGGATTCAGGGGAGTTCGCTTCCCTTCGTCATAAGGATGTACAATGTACGAATGGTGTTATCTGGGTTTTAGAGGCAAAATTTCTTTTTAACAGTCATAATGGCACTAAAGGCTAAACAAGCAATAATGGTTGATATGATAGCTGTTTTCTGGTCGTAGCAAAAAGTTCGATACCGGTTTCCAGGTAGCGACCCCCTATAGATACGAAATACTTTCTATTTCTTGGTAGTACCGTGCAATCTAAATCAGTATTTAATATCTAACTGTGTCAGATGAAATGCAACCTTATTGTGTAATATTTTTTTATTGAAAAGCGAGGTAAAACTGGCATCATCGTATTTATCTATATAGTAATTTTGTTGTGAAAATGGTGTAATAGTGGCTAATAATTAAAGTGAGATAGTGTATCAGTGAATATTCCTTCATACTTTTGACTGTAAGTAGAAGTTTGGCAGAAAGGGGACATTTAATTTGCAATGGTTTTATGAATTGTTATTCGATTCACAATAATATGTCAACATTTCGCGCCAAAATCATAAGTCATGTTGCCAAATGAATCATAAATTCTCAAGTCGTGCCATATGATTTCTGAACCAAGTAGGGGAGACTTGGTAAGGAAGAGACGTACAAAATCTGCGTTTTTCATTGACACTTATTATTTATTTTTAAATCTTGAGTGAAGGTGGATGATGACGGATAGAACACCAGATATAAGCAACAACATAC
The DNA here is from genome assembly GCA_963969555.1 of Polydrusus pterygomalis. Lineage (NCBI taxonomy): Eukaryota > Metazoa > Arthropoda > Insecta > Coleoptera > Curculionidae > Polydrusus > Polydrusus pterygomalis. The sequence goes on along the minus strand of OZ018378.1, from coordinate 7,696,090 downwards.
AGCTTGAATGCATAAAAAAATTGCTTGAGACTAGCAGCGATGGACTTAAGGAGCTTATTAAGAGTTTATCTGCGGATTTCACTGAGAAGATAGAGCAGGTTGTCACTGACATAGAAAAACTAAAGACTCAAAATGCTGTCCTTGAAGATAGAGTGAGCAGATTGGAACGGCATATGAGAAAGAACAACATTGTAATATTCGGTATTGAGCAGGTACCTTCTAGCGAAGAATTGCCTGACTGGGTAATATCGTTTTTTAACAAATACCTGAATGTGAACATAACTTTACAAGACATTAACAATGTGTATACTGCTGGAAAAGGTCAACAACATAAGTGTCCCATTGTGGTGGAATTTACATCTTACTTGATCAAGAGTGTTATTTTCAAGAATGTTTTTAGGTTAAAAAATAGAAAAATATTTATTGCTCATGATTTGAGCAGAGAGGATCGTGAGGTAAATAAAGTATTGGTATCACACTTAAAGGAGGCTAGAGAGAACAAACTAACTGCGCGTATCAGAAACAATAAGTTGTATGTCGGGGACGAAGTGTATACATATGATCAGCTAATAAACAAGGAGAAAAAACGGGAACAAAGCGACTCGGATGTCGATGAAGAAGTGTTTGATTTGCCCCCGCCTAGACTGTCTCACAGTGCCCCAGGTACTCCAACAATCAATCGTGTCGACTATTCCGAAACCGAATCGGAGGCCGTCGTGTCCCAGGCATTGGATGCGCCTGCTTGTGGGGAGGTGCTAATTAAAACAGATATCTTATCATCAACGGTGAATTCCGCTAGGCCTGTTTCATTGACTAAACGGTCGTTTTCCCCTTCCAATTCAGAAGTTTCACGTGCGTCTAATCACTCCAAAATTCTGCGTCCCAGACCTGACGCCAACAAACATAAACCCATAAACACTAGTAGTACTGATAGCACTCCCAAGGTCCCGTCAGGTAAATCAAGTGAACGAATCTCCACGCGTCTACATTCGCATAGAAAATAGCGCATAGTTTTTAATAAACTGGAACTTTTTTAAATTATTGTTTGTTAATATTTTCTTTTTATATTTTATAATAGTTTAGTATAGGTAGTAATGAACTAATGATAACGCATAAACCCCTTTTTATCGTTATATCGCCTTTATGTAGATTATATTAGACACGAGCATAAGTATTAAGAATTTGTATTCTCTTTGGGTTTCTTGTAGGTATATAATTGTTTTCATAATGAAAAATAATTTGCGGCTAGGGCATCTTAATGTGAGATCGCTATATACTGGATTTGATGATCTTGTTGAACTTATTGAACAGCAGAGCCTTGATATCTTGGCGGTTTCCGAGACGTGGCTGTCGCCTAACACGGGAAGTGCTGCGTTTAACATTAAGGGATATAGGTTGTATCGACGGGATCGCTTATCGAGAGGAGGTGGGGTTGCCTTTTACATTAGTAATACAATTCGTGCTCAAGTTATTGAGGCTAATTGTCGTCAGGTTGATATTGAACAATTGTGGGTAAAATTTAAGGTAAACGGCAGGAGTTTTGCACTTTCTGTTTTTTACAGGCCACCGTCTGCTAATGTCATTAATGGACTGGATGAGCTGGATGATGTTATGTCTGTTGTTTTGCCGTCTGTTGATTGTGTTGTTTGTATGGGAGACATTAATATTGACCTTTTTAGACATGAAAATCCAGCAACAAATTGCTTTGAGGCGTACGGCTTTGCCCAAGTTGTCAATGAACCAACGAGAATATCTGGTAGCACCTCTACGCTTTTGGATCCAATTTATATTTCCGATAAAGATATAATTAAAAACTCACACGTTATTGATGCACAGAATATCTCGGACCATCGATTGGTTCTCTGTGAACTTAATGTTAAGGTGGTTAAGTTTAAACCAAAAATCGTTAAGTATAGAGATTTCAAACGTTTTAATCATGCCTTGTTTCACAATGATCTAATATCCTTACCCTTTAATGATGTTCTATATATTGACTGCATTGAAAATAAGATAAGTTTGTTTGACGAGTTAGTCACAAACTTGTTCAACCATCATGCTCCACTTAAAACTTCAAGGGTTACCAGGCCTAAAGCTCAGTGGTTAACAGAGGATGTTAAGATTGTTATTAAAAACCGCGATAATGCTTTAGCCAGGTATAAAGTATCAAGATCTAATGATGACTGGGAATTATATAAAAGATTACGAAACTCAACTCTGGCTTTAGTTCGTGGACGCAAAAGGGCGTTTGTTGACGGTGTGATTGAGGGGGGTGACTCAGGAAGAGTGTGGAATGTTCTGAAGGATTTAAATATAAAGCAAAATAAAGTTCAGGATATTCCTCATCATTTGCAGGATGTTGAGAAAATCAATACCTTTTTCAGTTCTGTTTTTAATCCTGGTAAATGTGAGGATATGGTTAACAAATATTCAAATTTGACTTCCCCATATGAAAACTCTTTTGAGTTTAAGGCTGCAACTATCGAGGAAGTTTCGAATGCCATAAATAGAATCAAATCTAATGCATTTGGGTCTGACGGTATCACACGAACGATGCTTCAATACTGTGGACCTTTTATTCTTCCGTATATCACCCACATTGTTAATGTCTGTCTCGAACGTAGCTACTTTCCAGGTTCTTGGAAGATGTCAATTATTCAACCCATCCCAAAGACATCTAATCCAGACTCATATGAGGACTTGCGCCCGATAAGTCTTCTCCCTGTAATGTCCAAGGTATTGGAAAGAATTGTTTATACTCAAATGAGTGAACATGTCAATGAACATAAAATAATACCTAGCTTTCAGTCTGGCTTTAGAAAATCTCACAGTACAGCGTCGGCGCTTGCTGGTATTTTGGATGGGATTGGGAGGGATCTTGATGATGGGAAGATGTCTTCTTTGGTGCAGCTGGATTTCTCGAAGGCATTTGACACCATAAATCATGAACTTCTCTGCGTTAAATTGTCATACTTTGGGTTTCACCCTTCAGCACTGAATTTCATAGCGTCATATTTGAGAGATCGATCCCAGAGGGTTGTGCTAGGGGACAGTACTTCATCGTTGAAGTCTGTTATATCGGGTGTGCCACAAGGCTCGATTTTGGGACCTCTTCTCTTCATTATTTATACCTCTGATATTCTAACAGATATAGAGAACTGCTCAAAACAAACCTATGCGGATGACACACAGATTTCCTTCGGTTACTTGCCTAAGGAACATCATATTGGTGAGTTTATTATGAACAATGAATTGAAAAAAGTATACGAATGTGCAAAGGGTCACAATTTGACTCTAAATCCCAAGAAATCCATTGTGGTTCACTTTGGAAAAAGGAGAATTTGTGATATTAATCATTCTGTTCAGTTGCACATCGGGGGAGTACCTATTCCAGCGAGAAACGTCGCTAAGTCTCTGGGAATTCTGCTTGACGATCAGCTAAAATTTATAGATCAGGTCAATGCTCTCCTTAAAAAATCTTTTCATCATCTTAGGCTTCTCTATGCAAACAGACACGTTTTGTCTAGAAGGATGAGAATTGTTTTATCTGAATCTTTAGTATTGAGTCATTTTAACTACTGCAATTTTATTTATGGTCCCTATCTTAACCTTTTGGAAAAGAGAAAAATTCAGAGAGTGCAAAATTCTTGTTGTCGCTTTATTTTCTCTCTGCGTAAATATGACCATGTTTCAAGTTCAATTCGTGAACTGAAATGGCTTAATATGAATAATAGACGAGAGCTCCATTTTGCAGTTTTTTTACATAAAATTGTTCTTACGGGATTGCCTACTTTCCTTAGGGATAGGCTTATTTCTAGAAACGCTATACATAACAGAGACACACGATATAATGACCTTTTTAGCATTCCCAAACATTCTACAGCCATGTTTCGGCGATGTTTTAGTTATCAGGCTCCTCACACCTATAATAAACTTCCAAATGAACTTAAACTGTCAAGCCCATTCTCTTTTAAACGGAGGTATAAATCTCATTTACTTGCTGGCCAATAAATACTCACAACCCTAATTGTAAAGTTTGTGGTGTGGAAGAAGGAAAGGATAAAATAAAAAATGGTTCTTTAAATATTTTATAGCTTTTTGTTTATTTATAGGATATCTCAATAATATTTATATATTTTAGTTAGAGGTTCTATGTAAGACTAGCCACTACGGCTAAATATCGCCTCGAAAAAAAATATCTTTGTTAAGTTCTGATTTTGTGTAAACTTTTCTTTGAATAAAAGACGTTTATTATTATTATTATTATTATTATATAAATATTTTTTGTGGTTAAAAACATTATTTTCTGGCATAATATTTATGTTACCACTACCTGACAAATAGACTGTCTATATTCATGATAAAAAAAAATTAACTCTCTTTATAGGCTGTGGCGTCACATGGTGAACAGTTGGCGTTGGCCATTTTCATTGTGTTTCTTCATCTTCATTGTTATAATAGTTACTTACCGAAGTCAACGAAAGTAGGTATTAACGAGAATAGACGAGAGAACCAACTCTCAACTTGGGGGTCGTCAGTAACATTTTTTTTTAGAAGTCAGTAAAGTTTTGGATTGTCTTTTTTTATCATTCAAGGTGTGTGAAGGTGTAAAATACGGACATCTACCGTTTTCTACCATATTCTATCGACTTCCCTACCGTGAAATCACGTTTAGCATCTGGCAAAAGTTATGAATAGCGACCTTATAGTGTTCTGACACTGACGTGGTGACATCCTATATCATGGATAACCTTTGGGTGGGGAGTACCAGTACCATAACATTAACAAGATATGAGCCTTTTTAGTTTACTTTTAAATAGCAAAGCAAAGCTCAGCATATATTTTTTCCTCCACCCTTGCCGCTATTAAGTATGCTCCTCTATATTTCTCATACGATCATATGAAGTTGGAACGTTCCTTTAACAACTTAGGTAAGCAAGCTTTTCTGATTTCATTATTAGTTTTAAGATACCTTCTATAAAGGACGCTGGTTACACAATATGAGTTGGGTAAATTCTCGCATTTTGTCCCTTAATCTAACCGCTTCACCTCACATTATGAAATTAGGCTCTTTTATACTTCCGCTTTAACTACTCCCATAGTCGGCGACCCAGGGTTTTTCGATAGTGCTGTAATTGAAGAGCACTATGATGGTAGTGACTTCGTAGAAAAACCAACAATTCGGTTTAATTGACAAAAATATATAATATTTATATATCAGTTCAGGTAGGTATGTATACCTACTTGGTATCCCACAAACTTACAATTAGTCCACCGGACTAGCTGACATACTACTGTTTGGCAGAGGGGATTAGAGATCCCAGTTATATATTCCCTTGTCCCGAGGGAACTGGATATCCCGGTCTTTGGATAAGCCGTTGATTCTCTCCCAATTTGCCGGACTCTCCCTTGTATTAACAGTCAGGTTCTTAGTTCGCTCTGTAATCTAGTCTGGTCGTTATTGTAATTCTAGTAATGAATTAGGCGGGACCATGGACTTAAGTTTGTTTAACTCTAATCTGAGTTTTGTTTGAAGGATTAAGGGTAGTTTTCAAGGGTCAAAAAAAGGGTTTTATAACATATTTAAGGGTTTATTTTAGTGTCTAATTGAAAGTCGGGGAAGCATGATTGTCTCTGTTGTACGTATAGTGTTTTAAGAAAAGTTCCCACAATGTGAAATACGGGTTTCGTATACCGTGTGGTTGTTTAAGTGTGCAACATATGGGCATTTTTTTTTATTACCGATTTCGCATAGTTTAAGCTCCGCGTGGCTTAAGTTGAACGGAGTAATTCAAAACATATCATTTGATTGTCGTTGTTGGCTGGTGATTGATGTCTGATGGTATGGTGTACTTTTAGTGCAAGTGCGAGGTGCATGACTGCAAACCTAATTTCGTGTTCCGTGATATTAGTGTTGTCTAGATGTGTCCTTATATTCAAGGTTTATTTGTGTTTATTTTCCCCTTAACCATAAACTTGGTTTTCTGTTGTTATAACATAATTTATAATAAATAAAAACTAATCTTATTTGGTTTTACGTGATTGTAATAATAAGTGTTTTCATATCAAAAACATTGTCGTTAATTTTTGAGTTTTATTAAGCCTTATCCCAACTGACAAGTTTTATTGGGTAAGAACGTCTACGCCATTTTTTTATTATTTCCTTACTTCATATTATTATAACCGGATTAAAACGTCAATGTTTAATTTGGCTAAAGAAAAATAAAGAAATCTAATAAAAAATGAAAGCCAATCCTAAAAAAAAGGAGCTCAAAATAAGGTAATTTAGAAGTAGCTAGGTAGACTACTAATAATAAAAATAATTTGTTTTTATAGCTGGGAGACAATTTTATCTACATGACCTCAATAATTAATCACAAATTCATATTTTTTTTTTCTTTTTTACCACTGCATCATATATTTATTTGGCAATAGAGTAAATTTTTAGCACCAAAAAATATTATTAAAAAAACGAACATTAAGGTTAAAAAGTAATTTAAAAAAAATAAACCTAATGCCTATCTCAGAGTTCTTTTTTCGGCGCCTATTTAATGCAGATTTTTTTGCTACTACTAATGGATTTCTGGCTACGGCTAATAGAGATTCTCTCAGTGTAGGCGAGAGCAATTTTGTAAAATAATGATTGAGTTAACAGATAATCAAACGCGAATGATCAAAAGAAATTGTTTTTCAGAAGCTGCGATTTCTTTAAATGGTAAAAGTAAAAGTAAATAGACAAACCTGATTGGGTACTGGGCACAAGAATATCTTCACAGGTTCATAGAATAAAATTAATGTCAAGCGGGCATTGTTGAAAATAGGGTAATGGGGCCATTTTTTTTTAATGATAGCCTCACTAGAGAAAGATATCAAAATTCGTTAGTTTTACTGTAAACATGAATTTGTAAATTTGAGAATAGACAAGGAAAATTCTTGATATTATGTCAGATTCAAAACGAGTACTGCCTCCTATGCAGGTACCGTTACATTATACAATATAGCAAATATCGACATTACAGGTAATGGCTAAAATTTTGTTAAACTCCTGGCGCTGCCCAATAGAGAGCGCTACTGTATAAAATACAGTTTCCTTGCATCTTTAGGTCAGGCGGAAACTTATAGATGGCAAAACACAATAACAATCGACGGAACAAAAATGGATCGTCAACATAGTGTAATTTTCGAAAGAAATCTATATTTTTACAGAATTCTTTAATCGAAAATGTTGACTGCCTGAAATTTATATATTCCTGCCGTTTTCTGCTACCCCATTACAAGAAAGAAACGAAGTTTTACCAACAAAGAAATCTCGATATCAAAAAAATAAGCAGTTTTGACTTAAATAAACAATGGCAACCGCAGGCAGACATCAAGAATATATTTATATATTATATATTAGAGTTACTGTTATTGTTATTATTAATATCTAAATTCTAAATGTAATATTATAATGTACATTTTAATATAATTTAGTTACCGCCTCGAATAGAATTATAAAAGAGAAAAATAAAATTAACAAAAGAATACCGCGAAAATGACCAAGTAAAACAAAAAATTATCGTAACAATGACGAACGCTGTGGAAAATTTAACCTCCTGGATTTCCTATGTTCCTGACCCAAAGACTGCCAAAAACTCTTACCAACCGCGTATTTCTCATAGTTCAAATAACGGACATTCCAAAGCATTTTTAAGTTCGATGGAAAGGCCATTTAATTTCTGTTGCGTTATGGTTTGCTATTTACATTTCACATTCTTTTGTAAAAATCAAATTTTTGAGAAAAATTAATATTTGAATATTTGTTTTAGAGCTTGTGTCAATTAAATATTATTAAAATATACGCATCTTCAAGTAGTTTTTGCAAAAATTTGGACAAAACACTTAAATTCCTTAGATTTGTAAATAATCAAGTCGTGCGAAGACGAGGTTTCATGTATTTTAGGATATCGTTTCAAGCATGAAGATGGCAGCACCTTTGGCTCTGTTTGTAATCTCGTTATCTTTTACCGATTTCTGATATCCTGATATTTTGGTGGTACATGTTGAATGAAAGCTTCATTCGATTTCATTTCCAAGGGCCCCCCCCATCATGCATTTTTTAAAAATACTAATTAATAATTTCTAAACAGTAAAGAACAGAACTTGTTTGCTGTGGGAACTATTAACTAGTCATTTGAACAAAAACAACTTAGGAGTTACGACTGGCAGGGTTGTTCAGGGAATCATTTGTAAAATTGTTTCAAGGAATGATGAATAAAAACAACAATTTTTAATTGTCTAATTGTCTTTGGATGTTTTTTGATAATTCATCTTACCCTCTAACCCAAAAATCATAGCAAACAAGAACGTTAGATAGTCGCTAGTCGCTTATTACCTATTATTTTTAAATTTTCTTCATGTAAAGGGCAGAGGAACCGCCTATTTGTTCAGTGTCAGTGATCAGTGAGACCCTATTCTAAAAACTAAAGGACCATTAAATTATTTGTTCTTTATATCTTATTGTTGAGCAAATACCAAATAAATCATGTAAAAAGTGGCAGCAGCCAAATTAAAACTTAAAACTAACTTAACTAACATAACATTTAATCATGATACTACAACCTGTCTGTTTTAGTATCATGACATTTAATAAAACTTGAATAGCAGAAAACAATTACTTCTCATCGACATGTTTACCTAATACAAAAAACACTGCATAAATCAGTTTATCCTATGTTATACTTATTAGTTTTGAGAAAATATTATGATTAATGAGAATATTAACATTAAAATGAAATTACTTACAATAAATAAATTAAAATGATTCATTTAAATGAACATGTGAACTAGAGTAAAGCAGACAGGACCTAATTTTTAATTCATAAAGCATCCATTGGGGTATTTGGGCAGTTAACCTTATATCTGTCTCACTTGGCATTACTATTGTAGCATAATGGTCTCTCTTTTTACTTTGCAACTCTGTTTCGGAAAAAACAACCGCCTAAAGTAAATATGTTTATATGAGAATAAAGGAGCGTGTATTTACCAGCCGGGCTTTCTGTGTTCCTGATGAAAACATGTCACAATTGAAACCACAGTCCTATGTGAAAATCGTTTTTATTTCATGTTATTTATTTGTTTGTAACCAGGATGTTGTTTGTGTACCACCAAAAATTGTCACAAATTTTATTTTTTATTAAAGTTAAATTAAAGTGATTTTTAATAAAATAAATAAAAAAAAATTTTCAATAAAAAAATCAAAATATAGAAGGATCTTGAGAGCAAAAATATTATAACTATTAGATTTATGTTTTTTGCAATATTTTCCACAATACTGTATTTTATTTCCTAAGCATGGTCATGGTCAAGTATAAAAAAAGTAAATCATCAAAATTATTTTTGTGAAACAAACTACCCGATACCTATCAACCTATCCTTATCCTTATTCAATAATTTGTAAAAATATTTATAATAGCCAAACATGAATAAATCGGCTCTTAAAAACATAGCTGATAATAAAATATTACATAAAATATTTTTAGTCTAGAGGAACCTATCCTGACATTCTGTTCTCCTTATGGAAACATGTCACAATTGAAACTACCATACCACAAGGAAATTTATTCGCTTTTTTATTTATTAAATAAAACGTTTATAACTTTAAACGCATAACATAGTTCTGATTTCTGATTCCCTGAATAACACTTTAAGATCTGCCAAAAATTAAAATAAAAAAACATTTGCAAGTAAGTACATATTATTATTATTTTGAAAATATATTTTTTAAAACTATTGTTTAATAATTTTTATTTACCCATCATTAGAAAGAAACACAACTCGGTCTCATGGTTAAGTAATTTATACAGTTTGCAAAAGTCATGTTACAAAATGCATGTTGACATAAATATACCTACCTACCTACCTCTACATAATTATGTATTTTTATTTTTATGTTAGAAAACCGAAAAATAATATCTTACAGCTTACAGGACGAAAACTGATTAGTTCTTTTTATGGGTCGTTTTTCCAATACAATTACAATATATTTTTTAAATATTTTCAATCTGCTTTTCTTTTTACCAAACGAAATTTCAACTGTCCATCATAATGTGATTTCAGAGATTCAAAAAGAAACTGGCTCAGTTGATACGAAAATAAAAAGAAAGGCCTACCTAACGATTGACTTGTGCCATTACTTATGAATTTGTGAACTAACGAGGCTTATTTTTTACAATAAAATGTTATTGTAACTGAAATTTCTACTAACGCAAAACATTGACTCGTCCTTTTAGAATTTATGTAGTCCTCATTAAAACTTGGTGCAAACAAAATCACTTTCTTTCAGACTGTCCCCACTGTTTGTAGTTGTAGGGTACAAAACACAGATGTCATTATGACGAATTTATTTTTCATGTCTTGCTGTCCTTCTTCACCTTCTATTAACTACGTTTACCCATCTGTTTTTTCTGTGCTCCTGATATCAAGTGGCCAAATATGAAACCACTAGGATCTCGGGTTGCTTGTATCTGAAAAACAAACAACGGTTTTTTAAAGTTTTTAGAACACAATGGAAGAGGGGAGGAGGTAACGTTTTTTAAAAATTTTACCTTTTTTCTGTGTTTACCTAATTTATTTAGTGGAGAAAAGAAAACAACCACGTAATAAATAGGGCCATATATTTATTATGTAAATAAAAAAAACTAACTTTTTTCAGGACGTGACAGAAATTCTAAATCGTGGTATTCGTGGTATGTAGTTTGAAAAAATTATTAGGGTGAAACACAGACTGGGCTTATCTCTAAAACATAACCTTTTTAAAATTCTAAAAACTTTATTATTTGTTTAGGGGGGGGGGGTAGGGTTAAACCCAAGATGTAACAATATTTGCAAGAATTTTATTTTCCACCTATATTAGCAGGACCTGCCCACTTTGCAGGGACGCACTTTTACGTTCCATCGACTCGAGACGGATCCCGTTGGCCAGTCCATCATTATTTTGTCAAGGAACATACCTATTGCATTTTATAGCTTCTATAACTCTTATGGTGGCTCATGGTTCAAAATTGTGAAATTTCAGATTTTTTCCCTACATATTGAATATGTCGGAAATTAGAATTCCCACCTCATTTAGAAGTAGAAGTAGGTTTGCTTTTCGAAATAAACACAGTTTTCAGTTCACAACTAATTAGGAGATTTTTCAGATTTTTGTACTTACAAAATCCTTCCTTTCGGTAACTCTTAATCTTGAATATTTTCCGCTATATTTTATGTTATCCTAGGAATAAGTAATCCCTGTGAAACCACTTGAATCCATTTTATACGAGCCGCCAACTTATTTACACGGAATTTCTAGTAACCAACCAACCATTAAAAGAAGATTTTGTATTTGAACTATTTTTTTTCATCAAATGCTTATTTTTATGCAAATATAAATTATTACAAAAAACTATAAGGTATTTAAGTGAAAACACAAAACTAGCCAAATAATAATTTATTAAATAGTTTTATAGTAACGTTACCGAGTATCATAAATCATTAGATCTTTATTTTAGAAAATATAATTGTACTCTAAGAAACAAGTAGTTCAAGAAAAGTTTTTAGAGCTGCTCAAATTGCCAAGAAAACAATACCAGAGTCTTTATCAAATAAAACAAGTGGCTTTGCCCTTTCTGCTTTCGCACATTCGGTGGAGAGAAACAGGAGATTGTATATATTAACCTTCTGAAATCGCTACTCCCCTAGTAGCTATTGTTCTCCTATCCTGACTCCGATACAATTTGACAACTTGGTTATCCAAAAAAGTATTATTTTATTAAAGTTTGGCGGTTAAAGAGGTGATAATTATTTTTCCTTTTCTTATAAACTACCAACAGTATACAAATTTAAAAATACATTACAATTTTTACAACTGAATTTAATATTTTCTAAGCTAAAGCCTTAAGCAAAGGAAGGACTATATTTATACTGTCTTATATCGCTATAGGTAATCAGTATCATTTCTTACTTCTCTTTCCTTACCAAGTTAGTTTAGGGACAGTCCGGACAGTTCGTTGTTTTCATAACTCAAGTTCCAAGTTAGGTACAACACATATTTTTGTGGCTTCTTTGTATTTTGCGACCAAAAAGACATATTTATTATGTATTGTTTGTTCGGTAGCCATACTGGCCATCGGTGAGTTCTATAGGCCACCAAAAAAAGTCAAAATATACTATGGTAATAGCCTTATATAAGGAAAGTCAAAGGTAATAGCCAAAGAAGGGACATCGACGGCAGTAGCGGCATTTCTCACGACATTCATCCAAAGATCGGTGGTGCTACTATGAGGTCCTGGTCAACATGAGTTCATAATACGATATCGGAGGTTATAATAATTATACTAGAGTTTGTTTTGGGTAAGCGGTTTTTCCTATCAATTTTTCAAATATATTTATTTAATTTTATTTAAAAATAATATTCATTTTAAAAGGAACAAAATGTTCAAGTTATTATCTACTCAAGCAAAGCCCTTTTAAAAAGTATATCTAAGCACTTTTCGGATTACAGCAAATTGAAATCTTCTATTCTACTACATCATCCTGTCGCAGGTACAGGAGTAACTAAAAGTTTTCGTTTGTAGTTAGATAAGGATAGCCTACGCCTACAGCAAACGACGCGATGTCGTGCAGTCGCGCGCCAATACAATTCCTCGTTGTATTTTCTAGAATCAATTTATGCTATCCTGGTAACATCGGGTCCAATATGAGACACTTGCCTCGGATATCATCTACTTACTACAACATACACACCACAGAACACTGGTCTGCGCCGCTATGTCTGTATGTGTTGTTATTTTTCTTTACACATCGCTGCCAAAAAATATAGGTTTAAGTAAAAAATTACAATATGTTAGATCTTACTTTAAGACTATTATGAAAACTTTTTAAAAAGGTAAGTGGGTATCTATGAATTCACTATACCACAGAAAATATAGCTACGCAACTATATTTTCTGTGACTATACGTTAGATTACAAGGTAAAGATGGTTTTCAAAATGCTCTGCAGCATTCTGTTTATAATACGAATACGAGTATTTCCAACACCTCCTAAAACACAGGAGGTGTTGCATAAATTCCCATTTGAAAAGCAAAAGCTTATAAAAACACATTAATATTTTTTGCATACATTTTGTAAGCACCGAGCACAATTGCTCGGAGTGCATGAACATGACTGGGCCTCTACTCCCTCTACTATTGGCGGTGTTAATAAAATTTAATTTTAATGTTGAACCAACAGAAATAATACTGGTTGGTTCCGAGTGTGGTGGAATAATATTTAATATTTTTTTATTATTTACGGTTACACAATGGTAAATTATTAGTTGACTTAAGCTTGTTTACATTATTACCTTACATTTTCTAGTCTCCTGTTCATTATTGTAGTCAAATACTTACTTAATCACTAAACATTACTTAAGCGAAATTTAAGTAGATAAATAATAATTTCACTATATACTATATTATTATGATTATGATTAGTTTGAAAATCATTCTATTTTTTTGACGTCGTTTGGGAACACATCTTCATCCTTTCGTCATTAATCGAACAATATTTTCTTTTAGACAATTAAATTATGTTACTTTAAAATAATATTTATTTTATAGTATAATACCAATAGACTCCCTTTATTATGGTAAATATTGTGTACTTGTATGTAAACACAAACATAATCCTTCCTCCATCAGTTTATGCTGGCCTAGTACCCGGGTGGCACATATGTAACCACTTTGTATGTGTGCGATTTTTTTTCTGTCGTACTTTCAACTTAGCGTTTCTTTGTTTTCTGTGACAAGATGCGACGAATTTAAGGAGCCTGAAAGGTTTTTGTTCGTTTGACTCCGCCTAGATTTACTCTCCCTCACTCTAGTCACTCTGGTGACTCTGTGCCGCCCAACATGTTCTTGTTTAAATTTTTAAATTTACCCTTAGATAGTAGATAGGGCTTTTCTTTCTTGTCGTTTATACCTATCTATGTATAATAATGTGAGAAATAGAACCAGATTTAGAAAATTAATGTTTCTGAAAGTGACCAGTTATAGTGACGTCGCCAGTCCTGATCAGTTACGACGCCTAGAACAATCTTTTCTTAGTCCTCTTTTAGATTTATGCACCTCTGGTACAACAAATGTTAAATGGGACGGCATATGACGTCTAGGTCGCGAATACAAAAAAAAATAAAACAACAAACCGTAAAAAAGGCAACTTGATTGTTTTTTTTGACCGTTTGTCGGAATTCTTTTGTATGCAAAGTGATTATAGAAAATTATATATCTTTCCTGTTTTGGAATTAATTACTGAAAACTGATTTGATAAAATTTTCTACACATTAGTTTCTCCAATTTGATCCCGACCCACAGTCAACAGCATCTTGGTACTATGTACCTACATCTTTTTCAAAAGAATAAACAAAATATTGCAAACTAGAAATTTGAGCTAGGGAGCAAAGGGGCGTGCATGATTTGTAAAGCTGAGACAGGTACCTATGTGTTTATATTTATATTTAAAAAGTATAATTTAAAAGGATAAATATAGTTATTCATGAATGTTAGCAAAAATAGGAACAACATTTATTAGGAAAGTTATAACTGTTTATCACCCTTGATATTCAAAGTTATTACCGAATTAAGATGCGACATCTTGGCTAAGCTGTTGACATTACATAATACTAAAAGCTATTGACATAAAACAGAAAACTGAACTATCCATCCTACAAAACATCAATAAACTCACATAGAGAATTCTTACAGGCGTACTAATTCATTTGATTAGGCCAAAGTGCCAAGAGATGGCTCCACAAATATAACTCTTAGTCCTCCCTGTGCTTCTGTCTATTAGATGGCGCTATATGGCCCTCCGAACGTAAGCTTCTGATTGTCATATTAAACCTCCTCAACATGTCTGCTGTCCTGGTATTTGGAGCCATGAATGGACCGCCATACCACGTGCTCATATTGCGGTGTTTGCTGGCAGGGGCGTATCGCCTGTGGGGGGAAGGGGTTTGGGATTTAACTCCCCCCTTAATCTAACTATTCTTACAATTTACAATGCCAACAAAAAGTAGTTGATTTATTTTATTTTATAACCATTTTTTTTAAAAATGGTCAATAATTGTAAAAAAAAATCGTTGCGAAGCTATATTATTTATTCCAGTTTTCTTTTACATATTGGTGTTTTAATTTGCCCCTGATTTTCGCCTGATTGTTACAAGGCAATTTTCTGAATGGCTGGTAAAAGAGTCACATATATTTTAAGCCCCCCCCCCCCTTTCATACATCGCTCACGATACGCCACTGGGTGTTGGTGATTATAGATACTTGTTGATTTTTTGATGATTCTGAACATAATTGAGCCAAAGATTAGTGATGTTTTACACATTTAAAAAATTCCATTTTAATTAATAAAAAAAAGCATAGCTACCAGACAAAGAAGGGGCAACGAAATAATTTCTACCACACTAAAATAATTCCATAAAAAAAACATTAAATTACATTTTTCAGATTTGCAGGAAAACCTTGTTTACCAAAATATTTTTTCAATGTTTATCCTCTTATTAGGTATATTTTCCTAATATTAGAAGCCATAAAGGGGCTGTCAATAAACGTGATTCTAGCACGTTTTCTGACCTTGCTTCATTATCAACACTAACTACACTACACACACAATAAAGGTCATTACTGTCATTACTGTTTCGATTCGGACGAGTCGGTAATAACAAAACACTTTTAAACTATATAAGAAAATATAAAATTATCTGCAAGAAATAGTAAGAATAGAATGAAGCATGAAGCATGCATGCATATTATAATAAATCCAAAAACGTCGAAAGCCCATATAAGTCTAAATACTGTGATTAAAACAAATAGACAATGCAAGTCCAAAATCTAATCCATTATTCATGTATGTATACTGTAATATTTCCCAATTTTCTCCATATTTTTTCCACTGCGTTTAAATTTCCCGGATTAGCATATTATACTTACCTCACGCTTTCGATTTTCTAGCACTTGTGCATTAATGTTTTGTATTGTTATTGTGTTATTGTATTTCTTGTATCTGTGACAATGAAGAACTTTATTTGTATCAACAGAAAGTGTATGATGATGATGATGTTGATGAATAATAAAATTATCATTTTAAAAATATGTTGATACTCAAAGGTAAAATGAAATAAAAGTATTTTTGTTTTTGTTTAAAAACACGCCGAAAAAATATTGTATGAACGGTTTCAGGATTATACCATATTTGTGCAAAAATACCTCCTGCGGACATATGGTTTCTTGGTATTGGTTGCAATAAATGTACGGCCATACCACGTGCCTGGTTAACTAACTACCTTTTATTTATTAATCCTCTGTTTACATAATTATAATTCGTGGCGAGACATCTCTCGTGCATTTTTACAAACGAAACCTTTTAGACTTTTAATTTTCCATCTACCCAAAACGTTTTTTATTGCTGTGTCGTTTTCCCTAGACTCTCTGCCCTCATGTCGATAATTGGATCCCCCCCCCCTCACCCCCCAAAGACAAACATGTCCTATAATTTCTAACTGTTTTTAAAATAAAAGCATTTTCGTAAATCAAAATTTAAAAAAAAATACTATTTTATTAGATGTTGAAAATGTCTTCCACCAACTGCCCAGCAATAGAACAATCGATTTAAAAATTCCTGTTTTTCCATTTTGTATCACTCGTGGAAAGATTTCGCCTGTTATTCGTCAAATAGGTCGGGCTTAGATTTGTAAAACTTTTAACGTATCCTCACAAAGAAAGTCCAGCGGGTTGAGATTGGTCGATCTAGGTGGCCACTCTATAGCTCCTCGTCTTTCTATCCACCGACCTGGAAAAATTGTACTTAAGTACACTTTATGACATTTATTTCACGTTTAGTGGTTGATAAATATTTTCAAAATTAAAAAAACTTTAGATTACGAAGAATGCAGACAGAGGCGGCTCGTGTAGTGGGGCCAACCACCTACCTAGTACCTACTTACCTACCTGTACCCAAAACTATTGATTAATGCTCATAATTATTATTTTGTCTCCCAACGCTAATAGGCTAACGGTGCAAAAATGTCTTGGTGCCGCGAAACTGTTCTGGCGCCTCGCCGTGCCGAAAAAATTTAATAACGCCTGGGCCTGGCCAGACTGCATAAAACACAGTGGGAGGTAAAATATATCCCCCTGTCTTACTGGCTCATAGGGAATTTGTGCCTTTACAGGTCTGTGTTTTGGCCCTACCAGTTTGATGAAAAAAGACGTATCCGAGTATTGATCAAGTGGTACTCTGAATAAAAGAATGATCCGTTTCTTTATCACAATCCTGTATATATTTTACGTTTGTCCTACCTATAACTTCTCCACCATTTTTTCCTTTTATTATTTTCTGCATTACCAGCACATATAACATTAAAAATCTTCAACAATCCATCAAGTTACAAGTGCTATTAGGATGAGAAACCATCAACATGCATCCACATGCATATTTCCCGACTTCCATATGGTTTATGTAAATCCGGAAAATTCAGGCGTATTGGGAAATATAGAGGAAAAGTTGTTCTCGGAATGGTAATGCATATATGGGATTATTTTCAGAAAGTTTAAATTACTCCGAATGTGAAGTTGTTTAGAACGTAAACTGCAGTTAAAAAGATTTGTAGTTTATTTTATTCGCATAACCGGCTAGTGGTTTCTATTTTCTGAAAATTTCGTGTAAAAGTAAACTTTGCTGTTTAGTTGGCCTGTCTGTTGGCTTGACAGTTTAAGCTAGTTGACGGAGGACGGAGAACGGCGAATTTTGCATGTTAATTAGGCATTGACTCTGTGCATGTGTGTAGTGTATAAGTATAGCTTTAAAGTGCTAGTGTTCACTGTTCGTCACTGCTGAATTTTCCAATTTTTCTCTTATTAGAAATTAATAAACGTCTTCCATGTTGATAATAATGTTGATGCTGGTGATCATGATGATGATGATGATAAGATTTCAAAGAAAAGGGCACATTTTTATTGATTATTCAGATAAAATATTTATACCGTGCGAGCAAAAATTATTTGCATCAAAGAGGGCCTTGCATCTAAGGACGTAATGCTTATGTAAAGCTTAATACCTGTTGGGCGTCAGTAACTACCTGAATTAACAATCAATCAGTTATTCCGTCATCTTTGACAGTCGTTACAATAACTTTGATTCATCGCTAATTTTTCCAATTTCTTGAACAATTCACACAATGGGATTTACGGAACAGCACAAAACACTGGCAATACAATCCGGGTTTGTGCATAAACGATTTTCACGAACATTTTCCTAACGTTGCTTTTATTGCTGGGGATGGGGATTTTTATCATTGCCTGAAAAGAACATTTTTTTCGGATGAAGCCTGGTTCCACCTCTCCGGTTATGTGAATTCTCAGAATACACGCATGTGGAGTAGTGAAAATCCCCATTTTTTTGTAGAGTCCACATTGCACCCTCAAAAAATTGGTGTCTGGTTAGCTGTTTCCCGAAGAAGAATTGTTGGTCCTATTTTTTTTCCATGACACAGTTACAGCACATCGGTATAGAGACAATATTTTGAATCCATTTGTGGAGCAATTACTTGACGACGAACTACGTTTTGGATATTTTCAACAGGATGGTGCAACCACAACAAACGCAAAGATACAAAAAAATATTTATAAAATTCATTCTTATTTTTGATCCTGCAAATCGGTTATTAATATATGAACATAATTTATAATAATTACATTATGTTAATTTCATACCAAAATAGTGGCTTGGCTTTACTAAGAGAGTGGCCCCCCTGAGTCCTCGACTCTATACAGGGTATCCCAAAACTAAGGGCTCATACAGCAAGAGGAGATGGAAGACTTAAAAATAGGTCATTTTTATAATGATATGATAATTTCTTATGATACAAGATCCACAGTTATTTTCAATAAATGATATGTTTTGTTAGGAAAAGTGTTTATTTTAATGTTTCTTGGCATCTAGTAATTGAAAGCAAATATCTCAAAAACTAATTAAAATATCGAAATAAACTTTTTACGTATTTAATAGAGCCCTGTTTTATAGACAAAAAATATATGTAACAAATTACCAAACTCATATTGTGCGGAACCATCGCCCTTTATAGAAAATATTTTAAAACTAATTGTGAAATCGTCTGTCTTGGCTTCAAAAACATACACGAATTTTCATTCATATTCGCTTAACAATTTTCAAATCATAGCCAATTTTCTGAAATAAATTTTTACTTGGATCACCTCTTAAACCGTGGATATTTAAAATGACCTATTTTCAAGTCTCCTTTTGCAGTATAGCCTTTTGGCTATGGATAAGGTGAGTATAAAAAGAAATGTATTATTAATAGATACTATTATTATTATTAATATTATTATAGTGTATGGTACTAGCCAATAGCCTAAAAAGCTATTTCGACGCTGATAAGGTAGTAGTTAGTATAGTATAGTATAGTATAGTATAGTATAGTATAGTATAGTATAGTATAGTATAGTATAGTATAGTATAGTATAGTATAGTATAGTATAGTATAGTATAGTATAGTATAGTATAGTATAGTATAGTATAGTATAGTATAGTATAGTATAGTATAGTATAGTATAGTATAGTATAGTATAGTATAGTATAGTATAGTATAGTATAGTATAGTATAGTATAGTATAGACAGACCAAACGTCGCGTCGGTATGGAATGCTAAAAAAAATATTAATAATAAATCAGATTGAAAAAAAATTAATAAAAAAAATTGTTATGCAGAATATTATTTATTTTATCAATTTAAATAATATTATCCTTAACAAGGTCAAGAAATCACATTTTTATTTTCAATACCGGCAAGCACGTGGTTTGGCGGCTCATTCGTTCCTTATGATATCAGGAGAACATATTAAAGAGTGAGTAGGTACCGCATATTATAGTTTTAAATTATACTATAAATAATAAACAGCGAAGGTTAAATTGCGGCCAAGTTGCGCAGTCTGAACATGACTAACAAGCAGTCGAAAAATTCCTAATACCTTTTTCCGAAAATATTCGGAAAAAAATGAAAATTCTCGTTTCAGTTTTTATTTTCTTCTAGCTTTATTTAAAGAAATGGGAAACAATTAGTTTTTCATTTCTATTTCCTCTTATATTTTTTTATAACATAGGGTTAATGTTTTGTTGTTTACCGACATGCACTGGATCTCGAAAATGTTGTTATTTGTTTTTAAACCAAACCTAGTTAAAAAAATGTTTAGCTAGTTTTCGACCACTTTGACCTATGTAATATGTAATATGTAATACTGGTAATGCGCTACCATAAAAAGGTATTGGCATTTTACTGATCACCCTTTTGCCTATATTCTCAGAAAGTGCTATAAGTGGCAGTGTTTCCGAAATTAGTAAATAACTCCTGTTTTATTTTAAATTATTGACTGCGATATGTTTTATAGGGTGAAGAATGCATTAACTTTTATATTAAAAAAATGTATTTAATTAATTTTTACATTTATATTTGCCGGTCAAGAACAAACTTATAAAAATTAACAATTTTTAGTTCGTGACCTCTTTGGTCGAGAATCAGAATGGAAAGGGTATTCTTGTAATTAAAAAAAAAAGATATTATTGGTCTATTATTTTTTTTATTGTTTGTATTGGTAGCTTATTTTTTATTAACCCATATTAAATAAATTAGTACTGAATCAAACCTGCATATCAATTTCAGATTTGCTAGAACAGTGGTTTTTATTGGAAGTAATCACAATCAGTTCCATTAACAGCACCTAATGAACCTAATAAACTACTTTTAATACAGCAATTTTGTTAAGAAATAAATTGTATCTTCTAAATGCGACGCATTTTGTTCCCAGTAAAGCGCTTTCTTTACAATTAAGAAAACAGAACAGCGTACTCAAAAACGAATTGAATCCGTTAGAACCTATAATCCACAAGACGTTGGTGGGGGTATTAGTTTTAAAGTATTTGTTGCGTACGTCACATCGTTGTTCGGAGTCTTCTATAGCTGTCCCGTCTGAATTTGAACTTTATTAATCGTACCAATACCTATATTTCAATTAATTTATTTTTACTTTGTATTTAAGTTTTTTAAACTTTGCATGTCAGATAAAGCAATAGAGAATATTCTTATTTCGCACAACCCATCATTAGTATTGTACTTTAACTTTAAAAGCTATATAATATGGACGAATTTTACCATCTCAGTAAACCATGTTGCATAATAGATACTCATAATATGCAATGTTAAATGACAAGAACACTATCAACTAGAAGGTACTTAAATTTTTAAGAACTATACAGTGCTGATTTTTAGTGGTAAGTACAATATGCTTTATTGACCGTAGCAAGCAAATATTATTATATATATAATGTCAAGTTTTATTACAACTGCCAATAGGAACTAATACAGTATATAAAACCATATTACACAATATAACTTGCTACTTAATTACTGTGAGTATTCAGAGCAATAATGGCTATAAACCATTCTATGGTAGTATTAACTCCTAATTCCTAATGGCTAAATCCAAAAAGAAAACGCTTTAAAGTCACAATAGTTGTATAAAGAGTATGTGAATTCTTATAAAAAATTTTTCTTAGTGCATCAATATTTTTTTGTATTTAACAATATTCCTTTTTATTTGTATGTTTCTTATATTCAGGTTTGTAAGAAATCGTCTTACCTGTTTTTACCTAATATTTTTCATACAATCATACATAACTTTTTACTGACCAGGTATGAGTAAGTTCAAGATAAAAACTAAAAACCAACTAAATAAAAAAAGTCAAAGAATTTACATTCAATAAATCTAAAACCTTTTCGACATTTCACCGTTTGAAGACCTATCGTATTTTTATTTATTCCACCGTTTATATAACTGGAAATTGTTGAAGTCCTATAAACACATTCCTTACTCTATCAATAATCTATGAATGTTCAACCAGCTCATAAATAACTAAACGAGAATTAAAAATGTCACCAAAACCAAACTGAAACCCTTTTAAAACTGTTCTTTAAGCCCAATCGACTGAGCAGGTGTAAGTTGTCTTGTCTGTCAGTTGAATCTAAAAATGTTTGGGTTATTTTGAAGTTAGGTTTTTGGTATTATCTGTGCTTTTGAATCTGAGAGAATAATTTGCAAACATCTGCTAAAAAGTAAGTGGCTACTAGACGCGTTAACACAAAACCGACCTAATAGAAAGGTGTTTGTTTTTGTGTTTTCGTTGTTTGTCTTCACACAAGGTGTGCAAAATGGTTCCATTTCAAATGGCTTTATTCTTTTAAACTACACTGAAAGAAAACTCTGTTAGCCGTAGCTAGAAATCCATGAGTAGTATACATAGACAATTTACCTTTAGATACGTACAGCTTATCTCCTGCGCAAACAAAAGTTACGTTTTATGGGTGAAAAAATACGCCCGAGCGCACCTGGACACCTTCGTGCATGCGCACAGACCTCGTGTTATCGGCCTGTCCTACTTTATCGACATGCTCACGATACGGATACGAATAAATTCCAATTTTTTGGCAAGAATTTAAATTTTAAAGCCCGGACCTGTCCATTTTCCCATTCGTCAAACGATAATGTTGCAGTGCGCATGACTAATAGTGTCTAGCTTTGTTTACATGCCCGAGGCTATAAAACTGCCACTTTCGTGATTTGCTTATCTAAAGGTAAATTGTCTATGGTAGTATAGTATTTGTAGTTGATCTTTTGACTGCAATAAACCCTCATTATCCCTTTGACCATAAAATAAATAATGAAATCCCAAATTTTAAAACCTTTTCGAGCAGAGCCGGACCAGGTACAAATTCAATTTATACCTATGTACCGATTCATCCTATCTATTTATTTTAAATTATAAAAATAAATCATGTGGTGTAGGTACATTTTCAAGCCGACCCTGATCCCATTTAATCCCCATTGAAGAGGTTGAGGCGTATACAATAGGGTTTAATCAGGTAGTTTATTTTTGGCAGTAAGAGTTAACGGTATAATTCTGCAAATACTATAGCAAAAAATTTGCATTAAATAGGCGCCGAAAAAACAACTCTGTTGTAGATACTGGATCATTTTTTAACTATGACTTTTTTACCACAATATGGTCGTTTTTAAATATTATAATTTTTTTGCTGCTAAAATACAACTCTATGGCCCTAAAAAATATATTATGCAGCGGTAAGAACATATTTTATTTATAGAAAAATATGATTTTGTGATGAATTGAGGTCATTTAGTTAAAAAGTATTGCTTTATAATCATAAGAAATGTCTGCCAGCTTTAAAAAAAATATTTTATCATTGGCACCTAGCTACCTACTACTAAATTACCTTTTTCTGAGCTCCTTTAGTTTAGGATTGGCCCTAAGTGACGTATTCGCCATTTTATGTCAGTTTTTTATTAAATTTCTTTACTTTTCTTTAGCTAAATTAAATTTCTGTAGTGACAGTGACGTTTTGAGCCATGCAGTTACCTAGGTATAGGTACCTAGTTTAAAAGAATAAATGGAAAAACTAATATGGCCAATTCATTGTCTTGTTTTATATTATAATACTCCTTAATCTACAGGTATTTTGCTGTCACCAGAGATGTTTATTGTGAGAAAATAAAGTGGGGAAATCAATAAAAAATAAAATGGCAAAAAAGTTCTTACCTAAAGAAATTTATTAGTTGGGATAAGGCTTAATAAAACACAAAAATTACCGACCATGTTTTTTAATAGAAAACATTTATTTTTACAACCACTTAAAACCAAATAAGATTAGTCTTTATTTATTATAAAGTTTGTTAATAACAACAGAGGATCAAGTATATGTTTAAGGGGAAAATAAACGCAAATAAACCTTGAATATAAGGACACATCTGTATCACAGAGCACAAAATTAGGTTTGCAGTCATACATATCGCACTTGCACTAAAAGTACACCATACCACCAGACATCAATCACCCACTAAGAACGGTAATCAAAAATGATATGTTTTGAATTACTTGTTTCAACTTAAAACACGCGGAGCAACGATATATTATTATTTTGTTAGTTCGTCTCTCTCAGTTCCGTTGTAGTAAGGGATAGAGTAAGAGTATATAGCGCTCGCTAAAAGTTACCTAAACAATTTCTCCATATTTTAAAAAAGGAAGTATTTAGTTCCTAAATAGTATATTTTAGTTGTAAAAAGAGGGTTTATTTTTTGTGATAATTAGATAACTTTATAGGAATTAAAAAATTATCTATTAAAAATATTTTATTCCATACACATTTTAATGGTTAAAAGGTATTTTGTTACCGGAAAAAAAATATCGAATACGCTCAAAACTATTTTGTCATAAACACACCCTCGTTTGTGTCCAAACGAAAAATTTTAAGGATTAAAGGATTTCTTTTTGTGATAATCTATATATTTCCTCAGTGAAGTTATCAATTTTTTCTTTACCTATCGGTACCACCCATACAAATAATAATTTGGGCAATTGGTTTTTTTATGACTTTCTTTATTACTTATTTTTCTTTTTTTTTTAAATGGCATCGTTGTTCGTTTTATATGTATACCTTAATCACCTCCAACTTTTTATGTTTTACAATATTATTTCAGTAAAGTTCAACCAGCTCTTACTTACAAAATATCCGTAAAAGGATCCTTATATTTCACACCTTATCAAGTTTCATCCAATTCTACTAAATTTATTGCCCTCTTCTAAGTGTTAACCAAAAATATACGACGTAATGCATCTGTTTAGTCTCAAAGACACTCAAGGGTTTCTTTTAATTCACACAAAATTTATCTTGGTTGGCACTAAAATAATTATAAGCTTAGTGAAATTTAAAATTAAAAAAAATGTATCCAGAATGCTTTTTTTATTCTGCAACTTCTAGCTACCGCCTAGTAAAAAATTGTAAATCCTACCAAAGGCGATATTTTTGCTCTAAGATATGCATACAAAGTTCTTATGAAAATATTTTAATTAATAATTTTACTTTTAAAATTCAGGTATTCAGTCTATAAAATTGTTATGAACATTTTTCAATTATTAATTTCACTTTATTTAGATAGTATAAAAATGAAGTAGTCGTTATAAGAGTTATTTAGCACTATGTAACAAATTTTTTAAAATATTAAAACAAATTTAAAAATTATCACCTTTAAGACTTAGGGTATTAAAAAGTTTTATCAGTTCTTAGGTATTCTCTTCTTTAAATAAATAATTCTTTAATGCTTTTTTAATAGTTTGAAAGAGCTCCGAGATTTAATTAAACGATTCAAATTGTTACATTTACTTACGAGTAGTCCTTTAAAGAAAACCGATTTAGGTACCTAAGTATAATGTCAAAAAGCATCGTGTTATTTTACGAAATTTGCAATTCGAGTAAATTAAACAAAAAATAAGGTAAAATCTTCCGCGCCATTTTTTTCTAAAAGCAAGTAAACTTAATCAAAATACTATTTTCTTTTGTCATAAATAAGTGTATTAATGCATTACTTTGCAATTTAAGTTTTCGCAATAAAGAATATCTACGCGCCGCGCAAATTTATGTATAAATAACGCAAATAAAAGATGAAAAGAGATATTCAAAAATCATATTATTTATCACCATTCTATAATCTCTCTAGGACCTTTACTAGCGGATCCAGGATTTAACTGTGGGGGGGCGGTGGGGGGGGGGGGGGGGGGAGGGGACTGGAACCGATCGTTCTAAATTAATCTTTATTATATACAAAATTCGAACGTAACTGCTCGTAAATATCTATGAAATCAATTAGGATTTTTCTTATATTTCCCAAAAAAGCGCATGCATGACGTATACACTAGGAAATAATCATTTTATTCCTTATTAGAATTTACATATTTTTTATACAACTGTTCATTCATGGAAAGTGACAACATAATATAGAAAATAATAACCATTAAAAAAAAAATAACAATAAAAAAAATGGTTAGTAAAAGTAAGTTTAAAAGTTAATCCAATTTAATTCATTAATAAAATCATTAAAAAAAATAGTGTAAATAACTTAATTTAGTAAATATCTCTTTAATTGTTATTTAAAGGTTGCCAATTTTTTTATTTTTCTGATATTTATATATATATTTTATTATTCCGGCATATAAAAGCGATTTTTTTTCGAAATTACTTTTTGATGGCATAGTTTGATCATTTATACAATATCTGATGTTATGTAATGTCTTATTTTCCTGAAGTGTTATGTTTGATTTTTTTTCTTTTAAAATGATAGAGTGAATTAGAATACAAATTTTTAATTTATAAATTTTTTGAACGTGTAAATACCCTTTCGGTCTATATAGATTAACAGTTGGTTCTTTGTGTGGTAATTTGTATATACATTTAATACCTTTATTTTGCAATTTTTGTAATGGTTTTAAGTTTGATAAACAAGCCGTATAGAATGGTTCATAGTCATTATTGCTGTGAATACTCATAGTAATTATCAAGTTCTATTGGGGGTGTAATTTATATACTGTATTAGTTCCGACTGACAGTTGTGATGAAACTTGACATTAATCATATTAATAAAATTCAAATTCAAACAGGACAGCTAGAAGACTTCCTACAACGATGTGACCTGCAATCAAATAATAATATTTTATGTTAAAACTAATAATACGGCGTGCGGCGATTGTCGATCGATATGAACCCCACCAACGCCTTGTGGATTATAGGTTCTAACGGATACAATTCGTTTTTTGGGACGCTATTCTGCTTTCTTAATTGTAGAGAAAGCGATTTATTGGGAACAAAATGCGTCGTATTGGGAAAATACAATTTATTTTTTAACAAAATTGCTGTAAGTATTAAAAGTACTTACATAGTTCATTATTCAACAAGACTGTGCTGATAATGGAACTGATTATTACCAAGAAAAACACTGTTCCAGCAAATCTGGACTTGATATAACACAAAAGCGGGTTTGATACACTAGCAATTTGTTTAATATGGGTTAATAAAAAATAAGCTATCAATACACACTATGCAAGGCATCTTTTAGTGATTTTTACTGCGTATCCATGTTTTCAAAAGGCCCTACTTTTTAACATATTTTGTTTTGACAAAAATAATATAATAGCAGTGGCGGATCCAAAAATTAATCCTAGGGGGGGTCAAAAATAGCGCCGCAGGCGAAAATTTTTTGAGGCCACGCCAAAATTTCGGTTTTGTCCACTATTCTAATACTATCGTTGGGGGATCCAGACCCGATGACCCCCCCCCCCCCCCCGTGGATCCGCCACTGTATAATTTTTTAAAGATTTTTTAACAATTTTTTAGAGATAATCCTAAACTATAATCTTGTTAATGAAGTTCCTTTTACAATGAAAATGAGTACGTAACGAGTTCCATTTCCTTTTAATTTGTGGTAGGTATTTTTTATTTTTATGTACTGTATTACTTTTATTTTAAAATACCTTATTAATACCAAAGAGTGTTCTATTTAGTTAGATTTCCAGTATTATCGTAGTATGTTATGTTTTTGTATTAGACTAAAAATATTTTATTTATAATTTTGATTTTGTTTTACATTTCTAAAGAATTTAAACAATATTTTTCTCGGTAGGTAGTTGATTTTTTTTGTATAAGTCATGAGGCCCCAAATTTGTGTATCCATTTCATGTTTACTGGGTATCCAAATGAAAGGCCCGCGTAGCCAAATGGATACACTGACACAATGACACTATGTCTTAGCAAATCTGTTGTATTAGATCATTTTCCTCGGTGTAATAGCAAATTGATGCCGTGGTCTCGGGGTGTGTGTGTGGGGGATGGGGAGAGGTCTCGTTTCTGTGCTTGAGACTCTTTGTCCCATGTCCTAATAAGGTAAAGGGCGAAAGAGGCCATCGCTTCTAGTAAGCCACCTTACAAAAAAAGCTATCTACGCGCCTGAACACCAGCACCTCGTAATAATTCAACGTCACCTACCGAATTCACGAAATTTATCAAATCCTGAAGGTGTCAACGCGACGTTGACTGCTGAATTAATTTATTTTCAAACACTCTAAGTGGGTACAAATTATTTCGTTATTTCCACGGAACGTGTTTTTTTCTACGAACCGTGTTTTTATTCATAACGGAGGACAGGTGGTCGGTTTCAAGTTAGGAAATTATTTCTCGTCGGCAAGCAAATCAAAAAGGAAAATACTTTTAATGTTGACGTGACCTCCTGGCTTCCTGGTGTCAGAATTTAAAGGAAACAAATTTATTGTGAGTATTAAAGGACAGTAAGAAGATGCAGCTGTGCTGTGCTATGATGGTGTATAATTTTGGAATAAATAAATAAAACGTCAGTGGATGTCCACATTGATTTTTTTTTGTTAAAAGGTAAACAAATACCTTTAAAGCCAGTGGCGTAGCCAGGGGGTCCAAACTCTACCTGCTTACCAAAATAATTTGGATTAAATTTGTAGATGTTTTATTTTCGACACACTTAAAAAAATTGAATTAGGTAATAGAAGTACCTAGCTAAAGATCTTGTTTTATTTCAGTTTTATACCGGACATAATATCCTCGTTGGAGCGTAGAAATTTAAGTTTAAGAGACACAATTAGTATTGTTGAAACTTTTTCCGCTAAATGTAACAACATTCACGGTAAAGTTGGAGGTCAAGTAAGGAACAAATCGGATGTAACTGTAAAAAAGAATGAAGAATTTAAATACTTAACTGGCAGTTGTTATGAAACTTGACATTAATCGTAATAATATTTGCTTGCTAATGTTAATAAAGCATATACTATACACCACTAAAAATCAATACTGCTAGTTCTCAAAAATTGAAATAGCTTCTAGTGTGATATTGCTTTTGTCGTTTAACATTGCATATTGCATATGATTATATCGCCTTCCCGGTGGAATATCGACCTAACTGCAATTCTGTTTTGAGAAAATGACGCTTTAATATTTTGTTTATGCAACCATGTTAAATAAAACCTTATAAAAATCACAATTTTTTTATAATTGAACTATTATATTAAAAATAATACTTATATCTTAGGCTGTTGAACCAATTCCACATTTTTTGGAAAACCTATATTTTTCCACCTTTTTTTGACCTCCCCTTCCACTTACGTCGTTGTTCCACTCAAATCTATTTTTAAGTAATAATTGTGACAACTTTCTTTCTCCAAATTTGAGTAAAAAGACAAATATTTCGAAGCAACAATGATGCAATAGACATTTACGACGTTTTTTTCTAGATTTTGTTAAAAGTAGAAACAATATCGAATCAACAAAGACCTACCTATCAATTATGTCGTTTTTCCGCCGGCGCCAATTAGAAAAACGCGGGAATGGAACAACGACGCAAGCGGTTTCAAGCGGCCACTTTTTGTACTACAATTATGACATTGTTTGACCAGAGAGATTGGTACTTTTTGATACTTATTACGAAATAACTAAAAAAATTGAAAATTTGCACTTAGGTCGATGTTCCACCGGGAAGGCGATATATTATGCAACATGGTTTACTGATATGGTAAAATTCGTTCATAAAGTCCAATACTAATGATGGGTTGTGCGAAATAAGAATCTTCTTATCTATTGCTTTATCTGTTTTTATTTCAGTTTTATACCGGACATAATATCCTCGTTGGAGAGTAGAAATTTAAGTTTAAGAGACTCAATTAGTATTGTTGAAACTTTTTCCGCTAAATGTAACAACATTCCCGGAAAGTTGGAGGTCAAGTAAGGAACAAATTGGATGCAACTGTAAAAAATAATGAAGGATTTAAATTAATACTTAACTGCAGTGAAAAGCATCTATGAGGGTAAACCATCCAACGAAGTTGTATCTTGGCCTTATATTTTGCTACCTAAGTTGCAGTACTGTCCGATTACATCAGTAGATGTTAAAAGAAGCTTCTCTTTGTATAAACATATTTTTACTAATAGAAGACAATCCTTTTTGGTTGAAAATTTTGAAAAATATATATGTTATACAATTTTAGGTTAAAAAATTATTTACTTTTATTTTTGCATTTTTAAAAAAATAAACATAATTTTTAGAATCCAATATGTTTTTTTACCTCATACCAGTATACATATTTGGTAAGAAAAATCCTACTCACTCTATAATAGCCACTCCAAACTACATCCTGCATGTTTAAACATACAAAATTTCGTCATTCTGCATCAAGTAGTTCTGAAGCTTTCAACCCAACAGATAGATTGACAGACAGCAATAGGAAATATGCTTTTTGTGGTCTAGGGACCCTGAAACATCGACATTTAATAATATCATAAAAGAATTTGTTTTTGCAAGGAAAGTAAAAATTAACACGGGTAAGTCTCCTCCTGCAAAAAAATTCTGACTACCTCACTGTCCAAAGCTATTATAACACTTTAAATTTAGATCCTTTATAACGTGCAGTTGCGAAATCCGGGAAATCTGGCAAGTAATTGTTCAAAATAATATACTACTTTTTAACGTCTTCAAAAGAAGGAAGACGTTATCAACTTGACCTGTATTAAACTTTTTTTAAAATATTGAATTCCGGGTTTGAAAAATTTTTATGCCATAAACCCACAAATTTATGTGACGTAGTCCAAGAAGGCTATAGATTGGCTTTATAAAAAGGCTAATACAACCTTGTTGAATAATTTTATAAAAAGTTAGTTTCGAGCCTGGGCAGCATCTGCTGGTAATGTGGAGAGTCGTTTGGAACTCTTTTAAGGCTATTCTTCTTGGGGCCCGTCAACTAGCGGTACCCTCTAAAACAGTTAAGGGTAATAGCGACCCTATTTACTATAATCGTACAATTAAAGTACTTAAAAGAAAATGTAGATACTCGTATAAATTAAGGAGTCGGGGTAGGCTATATGAATATCGTTTTAAACTGCTAAGAAAACAACTGAACGCAGCAAAACATCGTGCACACGATGAATTTCTAAAAAATCTAATTGACGCCAATGGTCCCCGTTGCTATCAATGGAAGAAATTTTATAGTTATCTGCGTTCAAGAAAGTGTTCGTCAAGGTCGCTACCAGTCATAAAGGAAAATGGGGTCGTCGCTATAAGCAGTGCTGAAAAGGCAACTATGTTGAATAATAAGTTTGTATCTGTTTTCTCGCCTAGGTCGTATCCTGCATTGCGCAGCTTATCAAATCATGAGATGGGGGCAAGTGCATTCACATTTGTTTCTGCTGATATTTTAAAGCGTTTGAAAGTAATAAAGCGTAGCTATTCGACTGGACCTGATGGACTTTGTGGTGAACTTCTTTACCTGGCAAGATTTTCCATAGCTTCCTAGTTCCTACTTGGAAGTATTATTTAATATGACCATCAACAATGGCGTGCTTCCGGAATACTGGAAGCGTGCCATTGTGGTTCCTATACACAAGTCAGGACCGAGGTCTGACCCTTCCAATTATCGCCCTGTGAGCCTAACTAGTATCTGCTGCAAAGTTATGGAGCGATTAATCAGTGAGTACATTCGCAGAGAGTTGGACAATATGGGCTTTTTTTGTGCTGGCCAACATGGCTTCCGACCGGGTTACTCATGTGAGACAGCTTTAGCGTTGTTTTCTCAGGAGGTGGCGGAGTTTGTAGATCAGGGGGGTCAGTTGGATGTGATAGCGATAGATTTTCAGAAGGCATTTGATGTAGTACCTCATGATTTGTTGATAGAAAAAATAAATGAGCTAAACATCGATAAGAGGGTTGTACGTTGGATTCTCTGTTTTTTGAGTGGCAGAACGCAGTGTGTCAAGGTGGATAATGAAATTTTCGATGTTAAAACCACTACTTCGGGTGTACCCCAGGGAAGTGTTTTGGGACCGTTGGTTTTTCTCATTTTCATTAACTCCATTGTTTTGGGCATTGCCTCTAATATCAGATTATTTGCTGATGATTGTATAATCTACAGAAGGATTGTGGATCAGTTGGACTGTGTGAGACTACAGAACGACTTGAAGTTAATTGAAAGTTGGGTTGTAAAACATAAAATGAAAATTAATACGAAAAAATCGTACAATATATCATTCGGTACGAAAAAAGTCTATTATAATTATATTCTACCTTGGGGTTACGCTTACAAGTAAACTAAACTGGTCTGTTCACATAAGAAAAACTGTTTCACATGCTTATCAGATTCTCAATTTTGTTATGAGAAACCTC
Organism: Polydrusus pterygomalis; assembly: GCA_963969555.1. NCBI lineage: Eukaryota > Metazoa > Arthropoda > Insecta > Coleoptera > Curculionidae > Polydrusus > Polydrusus pterygomalis. The sequence continues at coordinate 7,663,942 of OZ018378.1, read as the reverse complement.
AGAAAGGCGAACCCGGAGGCTAGGGCAAAGGCTTATATATCTCTTGTGCGACCTTGCCTGGAATATTGTGCCACTGTTTGGCATCCGCATCAACAAACCTTAAGTGACCAATTAGAGATGGTCCAGCGTAGGGCGGTTCGTTGGGTATTTTTGAACTTTGGGCGTGATTTTAGTCCGACGGAGGCCATGAAACAGCTGGGCTGGCAGACGCTGAGGGTCAGACGTGAATATTTTGTAAGGATGTTAATGTACAAAATTTACAACCGTTTTAGTGCACTGCTGGATTTGAATCGCGCTGTCGCTAACGCCACCTATCGATCGCGATCAGATCATCAATTTAAAATCAAAAAGCCCTTCTGGCGTACAAACACTGGTTTGTTTTCTATTTTGGGGGTTGGAATCGATCTCTGGAATAACCTGTCAATTTTTGAGGGAGGAATGCCCTCTTTGGCCTCTTTTAAATCTTTAATTAGGTCAGAAAATATTTGACGGGATTAAAGGACATATATTATTATATATAGATGCAAACATGTTCCTTCTTAGTATATACCTACTTTTTTTATTATTCTTTGTATTTTAACATTTACATGGTTTTAAATGTTGTCTAATATTATGTTCTTTACTTGTATTTACTTATGTTTGTTTTTAAATGCTATGTAACTAATATACAACCACCGGCTGTATTGCTATTGTTTGTAATTTAAATAAATAAATAAATAAATAAATAGTCAAAACTAAACCCATGTTTGTGTTTTAAACAAGTAGCAGCAATAAATTCCACTGATGCAGATGTCCCACCCCTCCACGTGACTTTAGTTACAAAATAGGTAAAGTAACATCCTCATCAAATATTTTAATTTTGACGTGTCTACAAATTGGGTCTTTGAGAACGAGATTTCGTAATTAAAACCGTAAGAGGGTGTTAGATTACTTGGAAGTTTAGGATGCTATAAAGTTACTTCCGGACGAGTAAGTAGTTAAAGAAAACGTGCTGTATCGAGAAATACTTTAACGGTAATGATCTATGACATGAAAGTAGCCGATATTTTGACTTTGTTGACACGGAAAAGATATATTTTTTTCCTGTACAGGGTCATTCCCTATATATTGACCCATATGCTAGCCGCTTTATTAATAGAGATATGAAAAACTAAAATGAAGAAAGTTGTAGATCTTGATCTTAACTTTTTAAAAAAATTATTAGAAAAAACAAAATACTGTTGGAACTTTAAAATTTTAGAACAATTTTTTTTTAAATGGGACACCCTGTATATTATTACATAATTGGATAGAGCTTTTTTTTCCCGATTTCAAAAATATATAGTTTGACACATTTCTGACAAGCCGTTTAGGAAATATTTAAATTAAGTTTTGCTTTAAAAATTTATATTAAAACGGGGTAGCTACGGATGAATTAAACCATGAATCGAAGTATATTATAATTCATTAAGTAATTTAACCATTGGGAATAACATCTACAAAATAAAATAATTACAATTGCTGAATATGACCGCCATTTCTATCTATACAATCAATATAATCATCTTCCAATTTGTTAATAGCATTTGAAATGTATTCTGGGTAGTCGTTGTTTAACGTTTCGATTTCATGGGTAATTTTCTGTCTCAATTGCTGCAAGTTTGTGCTTCTCTCGGCATATACCTGATTTTTTAGATAACCCCATAGGAAAGCATCTAATGGAGTAAGATCGGGGCTGTTGGGTGGCCATTGAATGGTGCCGTGTCTTCCTAACCAGTCGTCATAGCGGTTGTTTAAATATTCTGTCACAGGGACCATGTTATGTGGCGGAGCTCCATCTTGATGCCAGATCATCTGATAGTACTCATTGACTGGCAAATCCTCTAAACGAGCTTCTATTTCGTTGTGAAGATATGCCAGATATTTTTGTCCAGAAAGGGAGTCCTCATAAAATATAGGGCCAATAATTTTTTTTTTAACTATACCGCACCAAACATGCAAGCTTTTCCTACCTTGAAATTTTATTTCTGCTATAGTTGTAGCCCATATTATGTGATTTTAATATAAATTTTTAAAGCAAAACTTAATTTAAATATTTCCTAAACGGCTTGTCAGAAATGTGTCAAACTATATATTTTTGAAATCGGGAAAAAAGCTCTATCCAAATATGTAATAATATACAGGGTGTCCCATTTAAAAAAAAAATTTGTGCTAAAATTTTAAAGTTCCAACAGTCTTTTGTTTTCTCTAATAATTTTTTAAAAAAGTTAAGATCAAGATCTACAACTTTCTTACTTTTAGTTTTTTAATATCTCTATTAATAAAGCGGCTAGCATATGGGTCAATATATAGGAAATGACCCTGTACATTTACCAGCAAATCCATTTTTTGCTATAAAAGACCCATTATACTCACAATCCGGTTGGTGCATAGTTTGCTAGACTTACCGGACTTTATGGACTCTTAGTAATACACGGAGAAAATGGCAAATAGTAAAACCATCCTGATCAGTGCAGGCGCGTATACAGCCTCAAAATATAGGGGAGTGTAAATTTAAGAATTTTTTAAATAATAAATATTTTTTCCTTTCTTGTTCTGCGAATATGTTTTACGACTAAGTAATTTTACACGTTCCTTGAGTTATGGAGGTGGGGGGGGGGGGGGGGGGTAACTACTCCCATGTCTTCTATATGCGCCTGGATAACTGCAAATTGACGGATTAGTTTAGTTCTTCGTCAGTTAGCTAACGGATTAAGAAACAAAAACGCGGTGTTCTTAATCATTTACCAAGGATTCAGCAGCAGCGTGGCAAGAAGGGTGAGGGGTTGTGTGGTTTGGGTATCATACCAAGGGTGTACAGGAGCATCTCGAAGCCCCCACCCTCCTATAATGAAGTGAGTTGGCTATTACACACAATGAGTTGGATACATTTTAAAAAATTGAAATTTTCTTCCCTATGCAACATGGTTTACTGAGATAGTTAAATTCATCCATAGATTATAAAGTCCATTACTAAAGATTAAAGATGGGTTGTACGAAATAAGAATCTTTCATTGCTTTATCTGACATGCAAAGTTTTAAAAAAACCTAAATACAAAGTAGGAACCCCTGTCACTGTCAACATCTTGTGGATTATAAGTTCTAACGGATGCAATTCGTTTCTGGGGACGCTGTTCCGCTTTCTTAATTGTAAAGAAATCGTTTTACTGAGATCAAAATGCGTCGCATTGCGAAGATAAAAGTAGTTCATTATTCCACAAGAATTTGCTGCTAATGGAATTGATTACTACCAATAAAAGGACTGTTCTAGCAAATCTGGGATATAACACTAAAGCGGGTTTGATATACCAGCAATTTATTTAATATGGGTTAATAAAAATAAGCTATCAATACAAACCATGTTAGCAAACCTGTTGTATTAGATCATTTTCCTCAGTGTCGAACGAGTGAAATTTCTGAAGATTGAGAACCAATAATTCTTTCCCTGGTGATTTTTCACTTTCTATATCACTATAAACGATAGTATAAAATAACCTTATTTTTTTAAAGTAGTTTCGTACAAGAAAATAACAATGTAACAACTATCCCAATTTTCTTTTCATAATCCCATAACTTCCTTACGATAACTTGGTAACTAAATAATCTGTCCCACTTTTAAGTTTTCAGGGAGGCGAACTTTATTGCTGAGCATTTGCGAGTTTTATTTTATCCAGTTTTACATTCCTTTTATAGAAGCTCTGAAAATTATGAAAATTTAAAATGTTTGTACAAAGAAAAATGTTTCGTTAGAAAAACGAACTGATGGCTTTTTCGTAAAGAAAATACTTTGTTTTTCGTTGTGTAAAAAATTATATTATTTTAGAGCTTTTGTTGAGTTTTGTAGCATGAATATCGTATGTATTATTAAAGCAGAGAGATAGAGAGGTAGAAAGATACATTCTTGCAATCTAATAACAGAAAGTCAAGTAGGTAGGTTTTGTTCTCTTTCGTCGTTTTACTGGAATTTTTTTTAACTGAGTATAATTATTATTTGGATTTTATGCTGAAAGTTTTCTGTTCTGATATCAACTGCTGGAAACTATGTTTATTGATCTGGATAAAACGCAGATTTATTTAAATTGTTTTCCTAAAATATAAGTACATATACAGTGTGACCAGTAAAGTCCGCGTCATATGGGTTTTTTTATTAATAGCTTTATTCAAAATTTAACTTTGGCATCAAGTTCTGCTTCGATCGAGATGAAAATTAAACAAAAAAATAGTAGTCACGTAATTCGCATTATCTGTCAAATTTTAATTTTTTCCAGAAAATAATTTAAAAGTAGGGTTATTTCTGGAAGTATTGAAAAGTTATTAGATTTTTTTTTAATGCAGTTTCTAACCATCACGCAAAATTTTAGCTGTTTAAAAAAATGTTGATTTTTTACCCATATTTTGTAAAATGCACCACTTTTGCAAAATAAGACGCAACGCAACCTATACATAAAACTTCTTAGTTTTGAAAATGCTTTATTTCAGATACATTTTCTTTAAAGTAGCGCCATATTAAATGTGTGTTTTTCTACAAAATGAAAATTAGGCTATTAAAATTTTGTCGCATGTGATGCAAAGTTTATTTGTTTTTGACCCTGTATAAGGTAATTTCATAAAATAAGTATTTTTGAAAACGTAGTTTGTGTCTGAAAGTAATACACCTTAATATTAAGACCAAAAAGAATACAGTGTCATCAGTAAAGTGTTCATTAAGTGGAAAATAAATTTTAGTGGTGGGTAAAAAATCAAAATTATCTTATGCAGCTGAAATTTTGCATGTGGGCTAGAAACTGCATTTAAAAAAACCTTTTCCTAATAAGTTTTTCGATACTTTTAGAAATAACCCCTCTTTTAAATTATTTTCTGGAAAAAATTAAAATTTGACAGATAATGCGAATCACGTGACTATTTTTTTGCTTGATTTTTATCTCGATCGAAGCAGAACTTGATGCCAAAGTCAAATTTCGAATAAAGCTATTAATTTAAAAAAATCTCATATGATGCGGACTTTACTGGTCACACTGTATGTTGCATTTATATTTTTTGATTTTAGAGGCCAAAATGAAATTTCATCGGCATTTACTAAATTTATATTTATTGAGTAGCTAACTTTAAAAATTCAAAAAACTCCTGAACCAGCAGGAAAAGTAATACAAAATGTGTACACAGAGTTGGCAAATACGTGAAATTTATATCACAGGAACATAATTAAATGCACAAAAGTGGACACATAACATTCTATCTTTTTGACTCTAATACGTTTTGCGACTGAATTAAAACTGAAATACTGACCAAGGTTTCTGTGGGTAAATTTACTGGAAAAATAACCGAATGGGCAGGGGGGAAACTCAATAAGTAGAGAGTTTTGACTGAATTTTTTTAAACGAATATTTTTGATTTTGAAGAAGTAGTCCATACTCAAAGAGTTAAATAAATAGAAAAAAAAAGCACAAAGTCTTTTTCCACAAGTTTATTAGAAAACTAGGCGAACCTAGAGTTATTCATAATAATTCAACATGTTTCGAGTGTAGAAACACTGATCATCAGGTATCACTTAAGTATGCCGAAATATTTTAAAAAGGTTATAAAGGAAAATTAAGGTTCAAAATTGCTTAAAAACTAAAAATCACTAGAAATATAAGATAAAACCAATACAGTCCTTACAAAATAGGAAGAACAGAGTTTCAATTAGAAATATGTTGCTCAAGAGTTGAGAATAGGTGTCAAAAAAATCAGAATTATCTTATGCAGCTGAAATTTTGCATGTGAGTTAAAAATTGCATTTAAAATACTTTTTCTTGTAACTTATTTTTGATACTTTCAGAAATAACCCCACTTTGGAATTATTTTTTGGAAAAAATTAAAATTTGACAGATAATGCGAGTCACGTGACTACTATTTTTTTGCTTAATTTTCATCTCGATCGAAGCAGAACTTCATGCCAAAGGCAAATTTCAAATAAAGCTACACTGCGCGACATATTTAACACATACATAACGAAAAAATTGCCTCAATTTTGATGTTACATATTTTCCAAATTTGTGGTTCGTTTTTAATGATTTTTTTTTCAAATTGTAGGTTTTTTCCTTAAGCATATCATTGCCTTTGTTGTTTTACTTGAAAAAGTAACTTTGGTATTATACCGGGTGTTATAAAACTGTTGTTTTTTTATGGAAATTCAAAACACCCTGTGGGATTTACTAGCCATTGCAAGTTATCGCAATTCCAGCCAAATTAAAGTCCCATGTTTCCTTTACATTTTCTTTTTTGATTCATTGGTTTATCTCTGTTTTTTATGAAATATTCAATTTTTAGTTCAACGTGATTTTCATAAAAAAATGTTTAGTTAAAAAATACAAAATAAACGAAATGCTTTAATTAATGCAACAGCAAGGAAAAACAAATTATAAAGTAAATAAAGAAATATCTGGTATTAATTTTCTGAATTCACAAAACAGGGCAAAAAAAATACAGGGAAAAAAATTGTAATTTCTAAATGTATTAAAAAAAATTAAATATGAATAATTAGTAGCGAGTATTGCCTCTCCTTACTCTAATGAATGCTTCGCATCTTCTTGGCATACTTAAAATCAGATTTCTGATTTCATCTTGATTATTCTGATTCCATATTTCTATAAGCCTTAATGACAGATCATTTAAGTTTCTAGGAGGAGAAAGCAAGGCTCTAAGATTCGTCGGCAATACTGGCTACTAATGATTCATATTTAATTTTTTTGAATACCTTTAGAAATTGCAATTTCCTTTCCTGTATTTTTTTGCCAAACCAATGAATCAAAAAAGAAAATGTAAAAGAAACATGTGACTTCAATTTGGCTGGAATTGCGATAACTTGCAATGGCTAGTAAATTCCACAGGGTGTTTTGAATTTCCGTAAAAAAAACATAACAGTTTTATAACACCCGGTATAATACCAAAGTTACTTTTTCAAGCAAAACAACAAAGGCAATGATATGCTTAAAAAATAAACCTACAATTAGAAAAAAAAATCATTAAAAACGAACCACAAATTTGGAAAATATATAACATCAAAATTGAGGCAATTTTCTCGTTATGCGTTAAATATGTCGGGCAGTGTATTAATAAAAAAAATCCCTTATGATGCGGACTTTACTGATCACACTTTATTATTCATTTTCTCACACCCACATAAAATCATGTAAGTTCGAGTTTAAGTTCTCCAAAATGGTTTTTGTACAGAAAAAAAATATACAGTGTGTCTACGTAAATTGGCGGCATATGAAAAACTTTTTTATTATTCATTTTACGAAAAAAAGTTATTCTTCATAAAAAGCTCTGCGTTTAGCTGGTCTAAAATGTAAAATGCAACCATCAAATATCGAAATTTTTCCAGTCATATACGAGGTTTGTCAAGAAATGTGCATTTTTCCCAAGAATGTGAATTTTTCCCAAGAGTAAAGTACCTTTCTTTTTGACATTATCAAAAATAGTTTTTAAAAAAAGTTGATCAGAACTAAAAACCACGTCTAAATATGCAATAACACGCATTAAATTAATTAAATAATTAAAAATATAAATTAATAATAAATTAATAAAATAATTTTTCAACATAATTGCGTATAATTGCATATTTATTTAGACGTGGTTTTTAGTTCTGATCAATTTTTTTTAATAACAATTTTTGATAATGTCTAAAATAGGTACTTTACTCTTGGGAAAAATGCACAGTTTTTGACAAACCTCGTATACGACTAAAAAAATTAAACATTTGATGGTTGCATTTTAGGTTTTGGACCATGCAGAACTTTTTATGAAGAATAACTTTTTTTCGTAAAATTAATAATAAAAAAGTTTCCCATATGCCGCCAGCTTACGTAGACACACTGTATGATGAAAATTGATATAATTTTTCAATTTAATCACAGAACAGTAAAATGAAACATAAATTCACTTACATGGTCAGCAAACATTTATGGGTTGGTTTGGATATCGTAAGTGAATAAAAATGCTTAACCAAATTACCATAAATAATGGTGATTTTAAATACCGCCTGCTGTAAACTTCAGAGCTTATAGGTTTTTAGTGTCGGTGACACCACATCATTTAAATTTAAGTAAGTTGGATATGGGCCCCGAAAATTTTTAATTAACTATATTGTTCTGGGATAATATGATGCGATAAGGTCGAGATGGCCATGTCGTTTAGTTTAACTGCCATTGGAGAATTTTTTTTGAGAAACTCTGGTACAATGAGTTGCAAATTGAAAACAAATCGAGTAGGTACTAGGGGTGTGCAACAAAATCGACTAATCGATTAATAATCGGTTAATCGATTAATCGATTAAAGATAATTTTTTCATCGATTAATCGATAAATTAGGTATTCGAAAAAAAAAAAAATTTACGATGTTTTGATTAATCGATTATTAATCGAAAAAAAAAGATTTTTTTAATTATTCAATTGAACAAAAAAACTATTTTTCGATTAATTCGAAAAAGGTTTTTCTGTTTCCTTCCGCCAAACCCATCCCCAGACGCGTTAATTAAAAGGTTTAAACCTTTTTTCGAATTAATATCTGTGGTCCGGCACTTGTACCGGTTTTGAGGGCATCTTGCATAATTTTCTGTTTTTACAGAATAACCCTTTACGACTGACCTTTTCTAAGGTACTGGGACGCAAGATGTCGCACTGGGTTTTATAAATCCTATTTTTCGATTATTCGAAAATATAGGTATGTTTTTGGATGATTAAAGTTGCTAGTTACATATTATCGCTGTAAGTCTCCATATATTTCTTAGCAACCCTATTACCTGAAAATCGATTTAAAAAATATTATAGCATATTATTGCTAGGGGTGTGCAACAAAATCGATTAATCGATTATTTTCGATTAATCGATTAATAGGAAATAATCGATTATTTTCGGTTAATGGATTAATAGAAAATAATCGATTATTTCAAATAATCGAAAATCGATTATCTTTTTTGGTAATCGCACAGCCGTAGTAGGTACCGCCTTGAAATTATTGTGTTTATTTCATGAAATTGCTTGCTTCACTCTAATAAACAGTGTTGTTTTTCATTACGGCTCATTCGTCAGGTACAAGAACCAACAGTAAAAAACAAAATGATAATTATAAATACTGAAAGAGCGGATATATCGGATGATGTAAAAAAATGCAATAAATACCCCGCTTACAACTAATTAAGAATTAAGTAGTTAAGACGGCATTATCGCATGTAAAATAAACCCAATTTTTGCCCCCCGCCTCCTGTAAGGTACAAAAATTGCACAGTGATTGAATAAATGAAACTATGCGATGTAAAATAGCGTAAAGTTTTTATATTATCATTTATTTACTGCTTGTTTAAAGGTTAAAAGTGCCAATAAATCGTCGAGCAAAATGTTCTCATCAGCGACGTTATCCTTATTAAAATTTATACTTTAATATGAAATCATAAATAAACCAGGAATCTATTAGGAGGAAATAATTTTGAAAGCATATTACTTCATTAGGTATTCATATAATGGAGAAAATTTTTTCCAAGTTTCGCCTTTTACAAACTTTGTCCATTACCTTGGGAGAATGGAAAAAGAAGAAAGTTCCGGTATACGATATTATTAATTTGTAAGTATGTAACGGAAATTATAATTTAAAAAAATGTACAGAATTTTTGATTTAAAAGAACTTTACCAATTTTATTAATTTAAATTAATAATATTATTTTTTATTGTCAATATCTCACCTGCGTCATCGAGCAATGGTAAAATACAGCAGACCAAAATATTTTTTTACAGAATATTTTATTATTACTTTTATTTTTAATTTTTTATTTTATTTTTAGCGCTGCTTTAATTGTAAATGTATATAAATGATTTTTTTCCATATTTGTGTTCTGTTTTTTATTTTATGTAGGTTTTTACCCATTCCACACCGGGGGGTCACAACGGCCCTAAAGGCTATTTATGACTCTGAGCCGTCATGACCCATCGGTGTTCACCTAAGTAAATTACGTTCTTGTAACAAAAACATTATAGCAGATAACACAAATATTCTGTGCATTATAGTAAAAGTTTTGAAGACATGCTTAGATTTAGAGAAAAATTAATAGAGGAATTAATAGCTGACCATTAATAAAAATAATGATGCAGATGCAGAGACTGAAGAACATGGCGTAGAAGTAAACCTGAGAGAGAGACCTGCTGCTACGAAACGGAAGCGAGAGAAGAGTAGGCATAGATTAGAAAAGTATGAGACAATAGCAAGGAAAATGCAAGAAGATGCATAAAAGTTGTTATAAAATAGTTAAGCAAGAACCAAGTTGCAAAGAGGCAACATCCAAAGCATCAAATATACTTTCATTCTGCGACGATCAGTCTGGTTTCCATGCTATTGAAATGTGTGAAAGACTGCCGATGAATAGATAGTATGCACACAGGACTAATAATTATTTAGATATTCTCGGACAACCGAGCAGCTCTAAAAGCGACGGAAGACATGAAGAAGGTCTCCCCCAACACAATTATTAACTTCATTAAGAAGCTAGATTTATTGGGAGAAATATAAACCAGGTGTGAGCCACAATAGATCATACGGTCGCAGTGGAGGGTTAAATATAACCCACTGACTTTCAACCTTACCTTACCTAACCTACATTCTGCAATGGAAACCCAACCATGTGCATACCTTATTATAAAGAAATCACTACTAGTTTTATTTTACTGGTGTATTTTTAGTTTTTAAAACATTCGTTATTATTATACGTAAGTAATAAGTATATTTGCCATCAACAGTGTCACTTAATACTTCTGAAGAAGATTTTTAAAATAAATGGTAATTTTTGGTATTTATGTTTTTGTCTTTAGGTAATATAATTTTCTTAGCCAAAAATCATTTTGTATAGAAATACATACTTCATTCCTGTAGCTGCAACATCGAAGATTTACAAAAAAACGTAGACTTTTAGATGCATATCGTTTAACATTAGGCCGTGACCCACCGGTGGGGCACGATGTCGTGAACGTGTTAAACAAGGTACCCGCACTAAATAAGGCCTCCCAGTGCCGGATTTGAGCATAGGCTACCTAGAAGCTGCAGCTTATTAGCACGGACCACAAAAAGTCATTTTCCAACTTAAAAAAAAAACGGATTCTTCGAACCTTCATGTTAGATGGAGATGGAGTAACGTGTTTGGGGTGGATCTGACGCATTAAAAGGAAATTCTTCTTCAGTGATTAGAAAATCCAGCTGAATCATGATTATGAGATCAAGCGCAAATTATCCGGCTTTAATTTTTCCTTGCTCTATCCTTGTAACGTACATACTTCATTTGAGCGGAAACTTAATTAAAAGGTTTAAAACAGTTTAGTCGTATATGGAGAACTCATTTTTTATTTTTCGTATTGGATGTAGCGGCGCGATCTGCTTCAAATTATTCGCTCTCCCGCTTATAGTTAATCCGGTCACATGTTGCATGTTATAGCACATATGATTCCGAAACGGTTGACCTATTTCCGACATCGATTAATTTAGTTTTATAAAGAATCGCTTCGACTAGCAAAAATTTCAAAAGCAAGTTATATTGGTTACGTGTAATACATAAAATATTTTGGACGATTATATGCCATGGAAATATCGATAATCAGGAAATTTTAGCTTCAAATAAGTCTAAAACATTAATATTTTCAAAAATGCTTCACAAAAGAAAGAAAAAACAATATGCAGTCATTAGTATTGATATGCGAAGGAAGGGCCTTTCGTTTTCGTGATGTATGACAATAGAAGAACTGGTTGCCGGTACGTATTAAGGAGAGAGGTCCACGAGGTTTTGAACGAAAGTTTTTTTTTTGATAAATTACTTTAACTGTTACAATAGTGCTTAGTCGCGTCTACAACACTGTGCTGCTAAACTTCTAAATCAGGCTACGTCGGGCTCGTTCCACTTGTTCCAACTGACAAGTTTCAACACGTGTATGTACATATTCTTTTACGAGGAATATTTAATATCTACCCTCCATCGGAGTGAATACTATATTTATATATGGTGTAATCAAGTTTCTAAAAAAACCAAAGTCTCGAAAAACTCAGTGTTCTGGAAGTATGCAACAAGAACTTTTGTCCATTCCTACATCATTAGCCAATTTCATTTTATTTACTTTTAAATGGTACCGTCAAGCCAGCGGCGAAGTTGAGCATTGCTTTTATAAACTTAATTCAGCTCAACAAATATTTTCCTCCCCCTTGCTGCGGTTTAGTATGCCCATCTATATTTCTCATACGATCATACGACTTTGTTTGCGAAGCGTTCCTATAACAAGCAAACAAAGCAAAGATTATTACTTTGCTTTACTGTTGAAAAGAAGCAAAAGGAAAGTACCTATTTACATTTTATCAACCCTACCAGTGACCACTGCTACTATTGAGAGGCCGTTTGCGACCATGAAGAGAGTGAAGACTTTCCTTCGAAATAAAATGCCACAAGAAAGGCTAAACTCCTTTGATATACTCGTACTACAACTCGTATTAGTTAGTTGTAGTTCAAATATTCGGAAATAATTAGAGGTATGTGATTCAGCGATATAATTTCCTACTTTACCTAATTCAATAAATCTTTTGGTTCCACTATACATCCGTTTTACTTCCCCTATATTATATTTCCTAATATCTGCCGACTGCATCTCACATGTCATGTATACATCGTGACTTCAAAGGATTAATATAAAAGCTCACATTTAGGGCGTTTTCAGGAAATCCAAGGGCTCTTTACCCTAAATGAACTTTTTGGATTTATTATTGTATTTGTAAATAACAAGGGTCAGATGACTTATAATGGGAATTGGTTTTATTACGGGATTCATTTTATGACATTGTGTATGAACATTTGTCTTAGATGACAAATAGAATAGGGCGTATATATGACAGTTGAAATGCACATCGTTCATTAGTAGTTTAAATGAGAGCATCTGGTTGCAAAATTTTTAGATACATATTAAACAAGGAATTAACGTTAATATCACTATTGCAAGGGTACAACGAGATACTAGGTGATTTACTTTACTTTTCTTTACATACATCAGCTACAATAGGTATAACGTATAAACAAAAGACCAATATGCATAAATCCTATAACACCAGAGTTAAAAACGGATCTAAAATTGACCCTATATAAAATCTATACAAAATGTAAGAACATGTCCAGATATGAAATAGAACTTTTTTTTTAAACTGTTCAGATCATATTCGAGCGTAGATAGGCTTCAAGAGCGAGGTGATCCCTTACGGTTGATTGAAGTTGTGCATATGGCAGGCAGCGATTTATAATTGATACTTAAGTTTTCTCAATTTTAATTTTTCTACTTAAGAAATGCCTTATACCACGATTCTAATTTACTATTACTTCTACTAACTGTGATGTATTATTTTGGCCTGCCTTGACAGCCAGCGATAGGAGTAGTTTACAAAAGTTGCAAAATGGTTGTCTTCGATTTTCTTGCGGAGTTAGGAAGTTTGACCATATCTCCCCTAGTTACCTGGAGTCAGGTTGATTGAGATTAGACTCTAGATATTTTTTGCATATGTGTACTTTGGTTTTCAAGGTTGGTATGTTTCAGCAGTCTGAGTACCTCTTACAGAAGCTTAAGCGGGGATTAGATACGCATCAACTAACAACACGATATAATTTTCTATATACTGTTCCAAGGCACAGAACTGCTTTATTTCAGGGTTCCTTTTCCTATAATGCTACCAAATGTTACAATTGTTTGCCTCTGGAGGTAAAAGCGAGTTCGACCATTCCGGTGTTCAAGAGGCGCATCAAAGAGTTTATCAAAAGTAAATAAATCTTTCATGTTTGGTAAAAATTCTATTACGCTTACTATTTAGAATCTTATATCCGTATATTTTGATGTTAGGCCAAGCTATGTTTGTTTTTTTCCTTATGATAAAACTATTTAAAAAATCGTCTTATATATACTGTTTTGTCTGTTTTCTCTGAATTGTCTTTTTCCTTTAATCTAAGTTAATTTACTTTATCGATAACACTCTTTTCTGTAATAATTATTAAGTTCATTATGTGTTAAATTAATATTTTATTACTATGTAATACCTAGTAGTTACCTATATTTTAAGTTTTTTTTCTTGTTATTGGTAGGTGGTTAGATGAGTAGCGATTACGCTAGATCCCGCCACCTTTTAGAAACATTTTATAAACTGTTTACTTTCAAGTTATAAATAAAGGCATTTATTATTATTATTATTATTATTATTATTATTATTATTATTATTATTATTATTATTATTATTATTATTATTATTATTATTATTATTATTATTATTCTACTCATAACGTAGTAAGTTTTCTCAAATCTAAATTTTTCTAATGAATTCTAACTTACAAATTTTTACCTTTTCAGGACAAGTTTAATTATACCCATTTTTATCCGACTTTTTCTTCTGGGTTAATATAATTGACCCTTTCTTCTTATTCTAATTCATTTCGGATCCTCCGTCACTACAATTTAGTTTCTTTCTCTTTTAATAAAAATATACAGGGCCATTCACGGTGAGTGGTCTATTTAAAGATCTCGGAAACAAGAAAAGGTATCTGTATTAAAATTTGGTAGCAGCATAGACTTTGAAGTTTTAAAGTATTATATTGTCACGTTTAAATCAGTTCCGGTTATATCGGAAGTTATGGCCAACTTTGCTATTTCAAATATAATACCCTATATATTTTAGCATTCTTGGATACCTTGTTAGACCTAAGTAACTTTTATTAATAATAATCTATACTTATCTCCAATCGTTTTTGAGATACGAATTATAAAACGAATTTTTTATGTAAAAACATTCCAAGAAGAAAGTTCAGTGACTTGGAAGCTAATCTAAACATTTGAAATTTTAAATACTTCTGACTAGAACATAGATCTTTAGATTCCATAACTTAGGTTATTCTTTTTTTCACACAGGGGTTTTTAAAATTGTGCCAATCTGTCTATGTATTTTAATTTACCATTAGGTGTGGAATTGCATTTTTTATCTAATTGCTTAGTACATACATGTTTCTTAAGGAATTTTTAAATGGGTATTTAAAAAGTCCGCTGCTGTAAAATTCAAACGTTGTCCTCCTTACTAATGAAGATTTATTCAGTGTACCCTGCTCTAAAGTGATGTCAAGATCTAGCCAATTATTTTTATCTTTTAAACTGTTTATGTGGAAACATTGAGCAGATGAGCTTTCAGCTTTCCTGTGTTAGATAACATTGCTTTATCATTTTGAATTTCAATTTCTTTTAAAATATGTCAACCGGCTTATCTTACAGATATGACAGATACTGCATTATTTAAGTCAGTTTAAACTGCATGAATTAAATCAATTTAAACTGTAATATTTGAGTCAGTTTAAACTGCACTAATTATCGTCCTGAGCCGAACAACTATCATTCCTGAACCTTTGCGGTGTGTGTTCGTATCATGGCCTCAGGATTTCACAAAACTAAATCAAAGCCATTGTAGCTCGAATAACAAATGTACATTCTATCAGCGACACTATGTCTGATGCTGATGATCAAATGCCACAGACGCGTTTTAGACACTTCAGTCAAATCTGGTTTAATTGAAATGTGTACAATTTGAGTAACGAATCCATGACTAGAATAGCAAAGATACATTGTACAATGTTAATACAAAGTTCGCTTTATGCTTTAGATAGTAGACATTGTGTTTGGCAGATACCTAGTTGGAAAATTATCTTAAAATTAATTTGTTTACATTAAGTCTGAATTATTTCTTTCCTAAAACTACAGTTCAAGTAAACTTCAAATATATGGCTTTTACAGTCAAAATTAACAAAATAACTTGCTGCATTTTTATTGTATTTGGCGATTTTTAGAATCGTATGAAATATACTTTATTCTGTCTCATTTCTGAAATATTTTCGTTATTTTTGGCATACAATGGATAAATTCAAGAGCACCATCTAAAGAACAGAGCCAGCCATCGTACATTGAATACATAGGCAACATATTAGTCACTCACGCCATTTAGGTATTTCCTAGCACAAAGGGAACTGTGAAATTATACGATAGGTCTCAAAGTAATGCCCAAGTTTTGTGTGCTTTGGTTTATGGGCTGACTTTGACATGTCTGTATGTTTTCATGAAAACGTTAGTTTAGTCGTTATTGCATTGCACAGATTTTGTACTGTAGATTATGAGACGAAAATTGCTAGGCTCTTTATAGACGTCAATATTTAAAAAAATAATAGTAATAATAAATGTAAAAATCGTGGGCTTACTTTCTAAACCAAGCAAATATTTTGGGGGCGTGGGGTTAAATCCCTTTCTTCCTTCCCGTAGCTATGGCCTTGAATGACACAGGGTCGCGTCAGCTGGTCAGCCCAATGATAAATTTGTAAAATCCCTCATAATATATATGTCGTAGTCTTGTAGTGAAATCCGTCTTTTCATGAAGAATCTAGTCATATCATGAAGCGTCGGCATATTGTGTAAAAACATGAAGCTACACAATATGCCTAGGCCTTTCAAGAAGAGCCCATCACATTTCGGCGAATTGTGTATACTACAACCTGCCTAACTTTAAATATTGCGGTTTCGTGAAATTTCCACAAAGGCAAGGCATATTGTGTTTAAGTAAACTTTGCGAGCTTGTAATTGAGACATTGCTTTATATAGAGTGTACCAGTTTCAATATAGGAGTAGATATGAGTATCTAGATATCCTAACAAAAAAATTGACTTCAATAAGAAGAATAACATCAAAGATTTGTTTATATTTATTAACACAGGGACCACTTTTGTGACATCGAGAATTACACTGCAATTTTGCTTTAAAGCATTAAAATCTCGTACTTCACAAAGTAACGCTCTTTAAATTTAGCCAGGTTATGTTACGACGTTATAAGCCGAAGTGCTACGGGCTCTTCTTGAAAAGCCTAGGCAGATTGTGTAGCTTCATGTTTTTACATAATATGCCGACGCTTCATGATATGACTAGATTTCACTATAAGACTACGACATATACACTAGTCAAAAACTTATTAAATTTTATATCAAAATTAATTCTGTACTGATTCAATAAATTTGATGAGGGGTGTATGATTAATTCAGAAGTCCGTAGTTAAGCCGTTTTATTTAAAACTGATTAACGTAAGAATTATTACTGGTTATATTTTAATAAATTTATATTAGATATTTTAATCAATAATTGGCTCCGATGTATAATAATTTTCTTTAAACTTAATAATTTTTGATTCAATTTAAGAAGCTTAGGGACATTATCTATACTTTTGTATAGGCTGAACTAGCACAACTAGTTTTAAAGTCGCTGTCGAATTTGAAGAAAGTAATCTACATTGCAAACAAAATAGCTACTCTCTAAAATGTCTGATTAGGGAGTCTGTTTTGATGGAGCAGGATTGGAAGAGAAAAATGTTATCCGAAAGAAAAACGTTTTTAAGGTTGAGTGTCATAAAAAGGAAACTTTGTCTTATAGAGTTTTTTTTTTGGCAAAATCCTTTTATTAGACAAAAAAAAAACGTGGGTAGTTTTAAAAATACTGTAAGGCAAAGGCAACCCATAAACATGCAAATTTAAGATGAAGTTATTCACTAAGACAAAATGAACCGGCCCCGTGCGAACGACACGTAACGTTCAAAGGCAACGACTGCCTGTCGGCAGGTGTTTAAACTGTTGTGTATTATTGTTCCTGCGTTAGCAGCTTTCAAGGCATTTAAAAATTAATGAAATAAATTAAATCAGACATCCCATACTGTTAATCGATTGACTATTTTACTGTGTAAGGAATTTTTTTTATTATTTTTTATATTTATCAAAAATATTCAATGAAAAGAACCATATGCCTATCTTATACTTATTTAATTTAAAGAGTGACTTTAAATGTCCAATATGCAATATAACCCTTTAATTTTCATGAAATTCCTTAATAAATAAATCGGCCATTGCCGAAAATTCAAAGAACGACTATTAACATTCCTCGTCGTCTCGAACTGACTTCAAAGGCCGCATCCTACGAAATCCTTCCTCAGTCCTGCTGTGTCCGTACTACAGGGATATAAAGCAGGAGCCAGTAAAACTAAACCAGAGCCTTTGTTACCGGAGTGACAATGGCACATTCCGTGAGCCGCAGCGGAGTCGAATTTTGATCTAATTTCATGATCGAATGCCGCAGACGCATTTCGTGCTCTTCAATCAAATTTGATTTAATTGAAATTTGCAAGTCTTGAATTACGTTCATCGCACAAATAATATAAATACATAGCGCTATGGAAATGACCTTATTAAATTCATATTTTCCCTATTAGTTTTACACCAAAATTGTATAAAACTTTTTTGAAGTCCTTATATGATGGACTCACACATCAAATTTTATTATTTTCTATTAATATTAGCTTTTACTAGTACATAGTTTGTTTAAATTTAAATTTGCCCTAGGCAAACAAGACAAATAGTCCAGAGGCTCCTTAATATTTTTGAGGAAACATTTTTTTTTGCTATAAAATGGGTTATAGCTAAATTTTGAAATGCAGTTAGTTTGATTCAAAATAAGTAATTTAAATAAACTGACATAAACGAGTTAAAAAAAAGTGACGATATTGCGAAAAAAGAATTACATATAAATTTTTAAACAAATATTTAGGTATAGACTTAAAATATGATGAGAAGCAATATATTCTCATAACTTTTTTTCGTATCCCTAAAAAAATGACACTTTCGCCAATTTGAAACTTTTAAACGGCATTTGACAGGTGTAGTGCACGTCACAAGTCAAAAGTGTTAAGCTTTTGTTTTATTTTTTATCATGCAGAACCTAAACAGTAAAATGTTACGTAAAAGTTTACTACTGTAGTGCTTTCAGTTCAATACTAGCAATAATTTTAATTCAAAGAAATCCTTCTTTTAACAAAAGTTAATAAATATTTATTAAGGCAAAATTATGTAACTCTCGGAATAAAAGTAATATATTTTATATGAAAAGCAGTGCAATTTTGTTTCAACACTATCTAACTTTAAACGAAAAGAAGCATAAGCTAATTTTGAAAATATTTCACCTTAAATTAAAATCATCTTTACATTAAAAGAAAAATTATTATTTTTGAAATAAGATTTAGTTATTTTCAGTATAATATCAACGGGGCATTAACCTAAAAACAAGTTACATTTTAATTTGAAGAAGGAAAGTAATCCATACTTAAAGTTGAGTTGAAAATGTAGGAAAGAAAGACAAAGTCAAAGTCTTCCTCCACAAAATTTAATAGATATAGATTCTTTAGGGGTCTCTACATGTTTCGAACTTAGAAACGTTCATCTTCAGGAGACAGAAAAAATTTTATATTGTGCTGATGGTATTAGCAGAAAAGAAAATGGTATAAAACCTTAATGGAGTTTTTATGGCATTGAAAAATTGAAATTTAGAAGTGACGCATATAAAAAAAGGTGAGGAGAGTTAAAACACGCTGAGCATGTGAAGAAAGTTGGTAAAGAAAGTATAAACAACCAAACTAAAAGAGGAAGAAGAAAAAAGGCCTTCTAAAGAAAAGGTGTCAAAGATTTTTAAATCATTTATATAATTTTTTTTGTAAAATCATTGATAATATTATGTCTGTAGAACAGTATAATAGTTATTTATGTACGAAGGCAGTAAAGTGATTCTTTATCGAACGAGTCTGAAATTATGAGATGAGCGAGCGAAGCGAGCGAGGCGAATAACAGGCGAGTCGATAAAGACACTTTACTGACGTGGTGCATACAACATTTTATCGCCAACCGTTTAGAATTTATAATATAAAAAATTGAGGTATAACTCATCGAATTTTATTATAAAGGGAGAGGCGTGACAGTGACAGACGATTTTTAAATAATAAATGTCAAAATTGTCAAAGTCATTAATTTGCGGCAGATAAAAGTATTTATCTGCCGCATTTGCGGCCGGTAAAGTATTTTATTTTACAATAAAATAAAGTGTTCGTTTACTTCCGGAAATCACTCTGATAATGTACGACTTTACTGACGGTTGACGATAAAGATAATAATCTAAGGTGGAATTCATATAATATCCGAATAGTTGAAATTGGTTTTTGGGGTATTGGTGGTTAAAGCCCAGTAGCCCCACGAGGGGTTAATTTAGATTTTATACTGAAAGTAGCAATGCAATCAAACATTTTAGAAAATGAAGTAAAAATACTTTTATGTTCACGTCCACGGTCCACGTGTAGCGGAGGATGAATCTGCTAATACCATCAGCACAATATAAATTTTTTTCTGTCTCGATGAACGTTTCTACGTTCGAAACATGTAGAGACCCCTAAAGAATCTATTTCTATTAAATTTTGTGGAGGAAGACTGAGTTTTTCTTTCTTTCCTACAAGTAACATTTTGTTTGGAGATTCATCGTTTAAAAAAAAAATCATATAATTTTGTTTATAAACAACGATACTTTTAACTGAAAAGGGCAGTGGTTTTGTTTATCGAACACACGATAGTTTTAATGTAAAATTACAATCGTTTTGCCACTAAAGGGACTAACCATAACTTTAACTTAAAAATAATAGTGAAACAACGTGCGAGTCCATTATACAAGGACCTTAAAAAAAGTCTGATACAATTTTGATGTCAAATTAATAGGGAAGCCAATATTTCAGGAAGGGGGGGGGGGGGGGGGAAGTCGACCACCCGGTATGAACACTTCTCCCTTCACCCTTCAAATATAGATCATATAGTTGTTTTGAGCCAAGACATTCATTCACGTTATAAAACGAACGTTTTGTTTTGCTGTATGCTCCCTTCCCCCCCTCCCAATAGCCAAAACGTCATAAATAACATCACAAAGAAACGCATACGCAGATATAAATTACAAAAAGGTTGTTTTTTAAAACTTATGTACAGTCAAAAATAAAATATTTCCACATCAAACATGGGCGATATCCGTTTACAATAAAAGCAAGAAAAATTTGTAAACTTGTACGTTTCGCCGTTTTATCAAAAGATGTTTTTCCAGTTCCATAAATTTTTAAGTTGTGGTAATAATACGAATGTTAGGGAAAAAGTTTTCGGTATCGATCGGGATATTAGAGACTTTTTGCCAAGTTACGGTAAGTAGGTGTCTCGTTAGTTCTATTCTAAAGATGCCAAAGCCACTTGTTTTCCCAAGATACGTTCTGGATATTTAGGTGTCCTTGGGTGTCCTGGGTATTTTTTAACCAGCGTCCTGGGTTTTTAAAGCGTCCTCGTAATGTCCTGTTTTTTATAATTTGCGTACCAATGCTGCTGGTCGACCACAACGCGCCATGAGAGTGGGGCTCATGCAATAACGTATTTTTAAAACAAAGCTGCAACCTGCACGCTTTATCTCTTTTCAACTTACTACTTTTGCGTATTAGAGTTGTTAAAGTGTCGGTGGTGGTGGCGCTGGTGTAGCAACGTATTTAGTTTATTTATTATTGGCAAACTTGTGAGTGCTTGCTGCAGGAATAACACATATTCAAAAATTTGTCACAAAAGGACTAAAGTTACTTATTAAATTATGGCAACGAGATTGCTGATGCGCTTGCCAGGGAGGGCGCAAGCATGTCTGTCGAACTAGCAGAGAATATTGTGGGTAGACCACTGGGATCAGTCAAAGAGGAGATATATTGGATAGCTAAACAACTTGCGCAAAGCAGATGGACAGGGCTGACAACTTGTAGCCTCTCCAGGCAATTGTGGCCTCTACTTGACGGCAGAAAAACCGCAGCGCTATTACAGCACAGTCGGAAGTACCTAAGAAACATCACTGATCACTGCCGTAGTCACCGATTAATACCTGCTCGGTAGACACGCTGAACGTAGGCAAATACCAACTAACGACTTCTGTAGAAGTTGCAGAGTTGAAGGAGAGAAGAATAGTATTCAGCATTTTTTGTGTGAATGCCCAGGCCTCGCGAAAAGAAGGTTCAATGCCCTGGCCAACCATTCTTTAATGATCTGGAGGAAGTGAGCAGCCTGCAACTGGGTCGACTTACTAAGTTTATAAACAGCAGTGGCTGGTTTGAATGAGCTGTCAAGATTAGTCGCGTTAACCATCAGGAAGCTGATGCGGATAGGTTCGCGGAAAATGTGTGGTACCACAACGGTCCTTATAGGACTACGAGTAACTGTTTGGACAATGCCAAAGGTCTGCCACTCTAACCTCACCTAACCTACCTATCAAATTATTGCTATTGTATAATTTTATAACAACAATAATTTCATCATTTTTCAAATTTCTACCGCAGGAATGTTGCTTTTTTCAGTTAGTTTTAACAGTTGGGAGTTTATGTTAGTTAGTTCAGTTGAAATATAGTTGACTTTCATTGACCCTATTTACATCCTGTATTATTATCTATTGCTTTTAAGATGCATCCTGTTTTTTAACTAAAATATCCTGATGGGATGCCTGGGATGGGACAATCTTAAGTTATACAAAACTTCGTTGTTTCCAACTGGTTAAATAAAATAGCGATTGTACCCACGTCCACGGTAACATTTTTATGTCAACAAAAACAATAATTTATGATGTTCATCAATAAATAAATTAACACATCTTAAAACTTTTATATTTGGTTCCCATTAAGAGTATAAAAGAGTCGTTAAGTTTTTTTTGTTTGGTCGTTTAATTCACTGTACTAAAACTACTTACTTAGTTTTATTAGCGTTATAAACGATTAAGCCATAAATATAAAATAACAAATTGAGTAGGTACCTACTTAATAATTATTATTGTTAAGGAATAAATTTTAAAATTTGAAAACAATAATTTTTTTTACTTTCTAGTGTCGATTTATTATTATAAGTAAATAAAGTGCAGTGCCGTAGAAATAGGGACAAAATTACTGAGGTAGCCAGTCTAGCAGAAGGCATGATGCACTGCACTGGATGCGGTATAATCTCAATGTTGTGTCTAAAGATGTTAAATGTTATTTAAAATTGAATATTGTGGCATACTGGACAAGTGTGTAACTGTTTTTTTATATTGAAATACACAGAGATTTAAGCACATTGGATACCCTGGGGCGGGTAGATCACCACGGCCGTTTCATCCTTGTTAGGACTCTACGGGTAGCCATAACCCAAGCAATCCCTACAACAGCGGTAAGATGTATTAAAAGCCTTTTACAAAAGCAAAGCGGCCATCAATACACCGTAGCGCCATCCCAGCGGAATTAACTCTAATAAAAAAGGCAGTCACACTGGTAATATCGTTGTTGTCGTATGATAATGTTAAGCTCTCAAAATAATATTAAAATAGGCGTGTACCTACAGGATGTCCCAAATTCGATACTCACCATTGCGATCTTGGAAACTATAAAAGATACAGCAAATCTTAAATTGGAGCAAAGTTGAATAATTTGGAGCTTAAATTAGTGCTGGTGAAAAATCAAGAAAATTCCGTCTACTTCCGAAGATATCTAAAAAAGACAGAAAATTTCATTTTCCGTTTTTTTGTGACGCTGCTTAAAAATACTCAGAACACCCTAAAAACCAGGAAGGTTGGCCTTACCTTACTTACGTAACAAAGTTTTCTTTTATAGAATAATAATTGATGATAATAAATTTTATTAAGAGATGCACTATTAGGTTTTAATCATATTAAAAAAAAATCTAATAAAACTGCATCATTTCATTTGCCAAATGAAGTTTACCCATTTTGTTTTTTACCCCGCACATAATTTAGGCCACCGGCCGGTTTCGGTAAAATCCAGGCAGTTTACTGAGCATTTTATTGTTTTAATTTTTTAGAATGGTCAGCTTTTCGGTCAGTTTGCGTGGGCTGATGTAAACTGTTCGAATTTACTGCTTATTGAAAAAGCTTAAACGCTTGACCTAAATTTCGGAAATGAACGAATACAGTGCAGTTATAGTTATTTATTTGACAAGTGCGGAAAGTGATGCTTTTCCACACGCAACTATCGGTTATCAAACGACGTCGACGCGAAGCTGTATACTTGACCAAAAAGCACATAGTTAGTTGGTGACTACGTTTTTTTTTAAATGAGCTTGTGCATTAAATTTTAATTTTCACCCTTTTTTGACCTAATTTTCCACGGTTGCAGTTTTCAAAATCTTCAATTATTTTATAATATAGGGATGTGCTTGGTGAGGAGCAAAAGATAAATTGAAAGTAATGCGGCGAAGACGAAATTTTTTAAAGGCGCACTCACCATTTTGTCAAAATGGGGGGTTTTTTGAGCTCTTTAAGTTAAGGGTACTGGTTAGGTGAAGGATAATAAATAAAAATTACCATTTATATATTTAAATTTTATATATAATTATTTTGGTATCATGCCTTTATACGGAACACGAAGTCATTTCAACTGCCTGTAACTTCGTCGCGATCGACGGGCGCCATCTTTGCAAATATACAGGTTCATTTACACAATGCACGTGTTAAAAGAGATATCCTCTGCCTAACTTTTCTCAATGTTAAATCAATTATGTACTTATACACAGTGGTATTGTTAATGTTTTTAAAATGATACATATACCTCACATCAATCACAAAATATCAACATACATCAAAAAGAAATCGCCATTTATTTTCTCCATGACCAACCAGACCAATTTTAATTAAAAAGGCAGGTATGCATAATAAAGTAATTATCCAATTTACTTTAGGCACTAAGGTAAATGTCCCAATGGCCGTCATAGTCCCAGTTATCGTCAGTTGAACGATGTTTCTTAAGAAATTAAGCATTTAAAAATCGAAATAACGTTCGGTTCCTTGCCCAATCAGTGTAACGACATCTCTCGGAAAGTTTAAATACCTTAGTTTTTGATACAAGTGACGTTTGTCATTTGCACAACTTGGTGAAAACGGCTGTGTTTTAACTAGTGGTAGTGTGGTTACTGTTGTTTTTTAAAGTGTTAAGGTGAGTCAATACTTTTAAATGCCTCTAGAATATCCTAATTGTGTATTATTAACACAAAACAACTTTTCTCTAACTAATATATGTTCAAAATAGATAATTACTAAATATTAGAAGGTTAAGTATTCGATTTATTTTATTAATTTGGCTGACGACCACTGGTACATACAAATTAGTGTAGGGTCCCAGTCTTCGTCACATGTGACGATTATTGGGACAAGACCATTTATATTTAAATTATATCTCCTTCTTCTTTTAAAGAGTTTATTACTTTTATGATAAAGGAACTCTGTTTCAATCAAATTGACGAATATCCGTACCAGTAATCGTCATATGTGTAATGGGACAAAATAAAAAGTTAAAACCCTCTAAATACTAATGACGATAACTGGGTCCGTTGGTGACGATAACTGGGAATTTTTTTTATTATAGCTATGAGTCGACTAAACTACAGTAAAATGGACATGGAGAGAGCTATCGACGCTGTCAAAAACGGTTCACCAATTGCGACAGCAGCAAAAAAATTTAAAGTACCACGTATGACCCTTTCAGATAAATGTAAAGAAAAAACTCCCCTTAAAAGAAAAATGGGTCCATCGACCATTTTAACAGAAGAAGAAGAACTAAATTTGGTAACATGGATTTGTCATTTGGGTAGCAGGGGCTTCCCTGTAAACAATTGTCAACTTTTGGATAGTGTCCAGATGTTAATAAAATCTCTAGGAAGATCGAATCCATTTACCGACAATAGACCGAGCCGTCACTGGTTGGAAGCGTTCCAAAAAAGACATCCAGAGATTTCTGTTAGAACATCTCAGAACCTAACAAAAACTCGGGCCTCTGTATCAGAAATTAACATAAGGCGATGGTTTGAAGAAATTGAGGATTATTTTATCAAAAATAATTTATTTTGGCCAGAAATACCAAAACTTGCAAAAAAACAGGTTGAAAAAATTCCATCGGTGGCAACTTCGGTAGATTGGCAAACATATTTTAGAAAAAAAGAAGATAAAAAGATTGAAAAGGAGAAGGCGACCGAGGACAGAAAAAGAAAGCGACAAGAAAACAAAGAACAAAAGCAAGAAGAAATAATAAAAAAGAGGAATAAAAAAGAAAAAGCCAAAAAAGGAGACAATGCTAAATGCACGGAAAAGGAAACAGAAGATGAATGTTGGTTTTGTTTTATTTGCGAAGAAGAGTGCAAAGAAAATATGATTAGGTGCCAAAAATGTTTAAAATGGATGCACGATAGATGTGCCAAAATAACAAAAAATACTACAAATTTTATATGTCAAATATGTCATTTAGAATGAATAAATAATAAAAATTTTGATTTATCAATAATTTCTGATTTTTACGTGACGAACACTAGTACACTTAACTGCCGAAAACTGGGTTAGGCCATATTTTTGCATGACGAAAACTGGTACATTGTCACATTTAACGATTTCTATAAATTAGTCGATTTTTATGCTAAAACTATATATATGAAAATAAAATGTATGATAGCGATCCCCTAACCCTATATATTTGCAATATTTTCCAATATAAGCTATCAAAACCCCTTTTTATTTTAAATTTTTAATACTGTAGATGGCCTTAACATGACGAAAACTGGGACATTTACCTTAGTGGTGTAAAAAGGTAAATTTTATACACTTCCTATAGTGCGTTAAGTTAGTATTTTACGCACGGTAGTAGAAAAAATCCGTTTAAGTCGTAATATTACTAATAACACTTAGTTTTAAAATTACTGAATTTTCGTCTTAACCCTTTAAGTAATTTCGGTGTTCTCTATGTAGATACAGAAAGTTGTTGTTACCTAAATTTTTTATTTAAAAGAAGCGCAAACAAATTAACAACTCCCTTTTAAAGGAGTTTCTGTTTATTTGCCCTTTCCTTAACATCAGGAGCTATTTATATAAAATTTATGATCCAAATTTTGTTTTAGAAATAGATCAACGTAAGAGCAAGCAAGTACTTTAGGTAAAGAAGAAGTAAAAAAACGATGAAAGATTAACAAAGGGATGTTCTGAAAAGAACGGCAAGTAAACAGTAACAAGTAGGAAACACAGCATTATTCTAATTAATTACTCAAATTTTATTATTAGTTCCACCATAGAGAAACAAGACCAAGAGACACCATCCAATGGAAGCATTTTACCGCTCATAACTTTGTACGACGTACAAATCTGTAACGAGTTACGCCAAACGTTGCCTGTGATAATCATTTAGCTAACGCGAATATCCGTTTAAAGTCACTTCGCTTCTCAGCATTTACATCACCCGTTAGGTGGGATGTCTATTTAGTTTATGGTTAGACAGAAAATTATATATTTTACAAAACAATACTTGACAAATGCAATTTCTATGTAAAAATAATACCGTGCGAGCAAAAATTATTTGCATCAAAGTGGGCTTGGATTAAAAAACGTAGAGCTTGGTTTAGATCACAATGATATGGGGACGATATATCTAACCAAATCTAGGTTAAAATTTTGTCAAATTCATATTATTACATAATATGCCAAACTAATGAGTAATAACATAAGTAGACAAATACAAATTTATTTTTGTTGTTTACAAAATTTACAAAGTAAGAATGTACAGAAAGAAAAAGAAAAATAATTACATAAATTGCTGAAATTGGCTCCAAGCATAAATTCACACATCTCTTCATATTTTCGAAAGTGTTGACCAGCATCTCTGGAGAAATGTTACCACATTATTGGATAATCCTTAAAATAAAATAATTGTTATAAATTTGGAAGTGGTGTTTTAATTCTTTAAATGAGGAAAAACGAAGTAATCCATAACCGTTAAACAAGGTGATATAGGAGGGATTCATTGTCTGATCTAAAACTGATCAATCTGTCGTCGAAAAAATTGCGTAAGTAGTTAATAGTTTCGGCGGCTGTATGGACGGTTGCACCGTCCTGTTAAAAATATCCAAAACGTAGTTCGTCGTCAAGTAATTGCTCCACAAAAGGATTTAAAATATTGTCTCTATACCGCTGTGCTGTAACTGTGTCATGGAAAAAAATAGGACCAACAATTCTTCTTCGGGAAACAGCTAACCAGACACAAATTTTTTGAGGGTGCAATGTGTACTATACAAAAAAATGGGGATTTTCCCTATTCCACATGCATTTCTGATAATTAACCGGAGAGGTGAAACCAGGCTTCATGCGAAAAAAATGTCAGGTCTAATAAATCATTTATTTCCGATAAATTTTGGGTAAACCATTGAGAGTAATTCCTGCGTCTTTCAAAATCTGCGGCTTGTATTTCTTGAAATACTTGCACTTTATAAGGAAATAAATTTAGCTGCTTCTTAAGAATAGTCCTGCAGGCATGTTCCATAAGATATTCCCACTTCTTGGGACATCCATCTTATAAAATTTGTTGGCGTATTTTGCATTATTTCACGAACGTTTGCAACAAGTTCTTCTGTTCTTACAGATGGTCTTCCTGCTCCTTTTTTGTGTTGTACAGAACGAGAACCTGTTTCCCTAAACACAGCCACGGTTCTTTTCAGGCAATGATAAAAATCCCCAGCAATAAAAGCAACGTTAGGAAAATGTTCGTGAAAATCCTCCATGCACAAAACCCGGATTGTATTGCCACTCACAATTTACTCTAACCCCGTTTCGAAAATACGCTTCAACCATGAATGTTTTGTGCTGTTCCGTAAAGCCCATTGTGTGAATTGTTCAAGAAATTGGAAAAATTAGCGATGAATCAAATTACTTGTAACGACTGTCAAAGATGACGGAATAACTGATTGATTGTTAATTCAGGTAGTTACTGACACCCAACAGGTATTAAGCTCTACGGCTAAGCATTACGTCCTTAGATGCAAGGTCCTCTTTGATGCAAATATTTTTTTTTAAAACCGACCAGAAAATTTACACTTTCTGGACAATTTTTCGTCTAGAAAATAACGTTTTCCGGTCTCTAATGTCACTGTCACCCTGTTTTTTGTTTTTCCAATCGCTCTTTCATAATACAAGATACCTTGATTTCGTTATTATGACAACAACATTTCGATGTATTGTCGAGTGACAGTTCGTTGATTTTTAATTTTGTTCTTTATGTCAAACTTGTTTCGCGTAGATTATAAAATATATCGAAGTGTCGGTCTTAAAAAAAATATTGTACGTCACGCAACCGAAATTCGCCTATGGCGCGCCCTGGAAATGCTTGTCTCGACCTGAAAAACACTACTTTCCGGTCTTGTAACGTAAATTACTATTTATAGCGCATGCATGTTTAAAAAAATAGCCTATAGGCGTCTCTAATATTCTCCTCCTCCATACCACGCACTTCCAAAGCACAGAAAGAAAAGTCACGTGACACAGCATACCGATACAAAATACAAATTGTAAGAAATATCATTCTTGTGATGTATAAAAGTTGGTCCCGTATTCCAAAGGCCCTAAAACGTCTATAACTAATAATTTATGTCAAACTTTTTTTTATTATACTTTGCTTTGGGAGGAAATAATAATAAATAAAACAGCTTTTTATAATATTATTTATAACTTATATACCTAATAGAAAGTTAATTTAATATAATATGTTTCTGTAAATATTATTTGTAATTAAACAATTACTAATTAAATAGTGGAATCGATATCGAAAGAGAATTAAAATGAAAGCAAAATTGAAAAAATCAACAAAATCTTTTCCTCAATCAGATGTCTAATTAATTATTCTTCTTCTCTCGTACATGAAATGAAATCCTCTTTTCATTATTTGAGCTGTTAAATGTAGTACCTCTTCAACCTCATTAAATATAAACCTAAGGAAAGTGTAAAATAAATTAAAACTATTTCACCCAAAGTCCCTAATTACCCATTTGGCGGTCACTCATTGGTAAATTAACCGCTGGTCGGTAAAATCAAAGGAGGCCGCGTTACATGGCCACCGCTACCGAGTTTCAAACTTCGAAAAGTTTATTGGCATATTTGGGACCGAAAGAATTCTTGGATTTTTTAGAAGACAAGGTGGTCGGAGATATGTAAGGAAAAATTGGTTTTCTAAAAGGGGTTTGGAATGTTTACGTTGGGTAAAGAAGTATTTTTAAACGTTGAACGATATAATAAAAATATTGACTACCAACACAAATACCTATAATACGTGTATAATACAAAAAGGTTACTTTTTACCACTTTTAAAATTAGGACCAAACCGCAAGAGCGCAATATGGACAATACAGACATGCGAGTTTACGAACCTTCATTAACAACAGTCATTATTATGGGAAAAGTTGATAACAAAAAACAATTTATTTTAACAATACTTGAGCATGTGTAAGATACAAATGGTTGATGATGACACCTTATTTACATTACTGTTTTAAATATTTTTGATGGTCTAAATACTCTAAATTCTGAGATAAATATATTTAATAATAAATTGGCTAAATGTAAATAAGTTAAAATTAAATATTTCAAAAACTAAATGTATGGTTATAGGTAATAATTGAAATTGCCAAAATATAATGTAATTGATGGTGAAAAACTGGAATTAGTAAACAGTTTTAAATATTTAAGGGTAATCATTGATTCAAAATTAAAATTTTTTAATTATTTTGAAAGTATATCGAAGATTGCCGGAAAAGTAGGTTATTTTAAAAGAATCAGTTCTAATTTAAGTTTGTTTTCTAAAAAAAATTGTATTTTATACTATTATATTACCACATTTTCTTTATTGTTCTTCCATTTTATATTGTGCTAGTGAGGAGATATTTGATGTGTGTGTGAGGGTGTGTGTGTATTTGTTTTATGGCTCTGGTGAAACTAACTGGCCAGCATAATATATATTTGATAAATTACAAATTTTACAAAATAAGGCAATGCGGATTATTTTAAATTGTGACAAATAATATACAAAAATTAATTTAATGTTGAAAAAGTTAGATTGGTTGAATGTCAGCAATTTAATTTTTTTTTATTTAGTATGTATCTTTATACATAAAATTAAAAATAATTTATTGTCTGATTGTCTGAAAATTTTTTGTGCTTTTAATTATGACCATCATAATTATAAAACAAGAACTGATCAAAATTTTTATGTGGATAGAGTGTCTAAGACATTAGCTTATAAATCTCTTTTTTATAAAGGTTTGATAGAACCTAGTAATTTGGAAAATTCTATTATCTCAAAAATCATTAAAACTGTTTAAAAAAACTTTAAAATTACATTTAATTAAAAAACAAAATGATACGTAATATTTGATACAATTTGCAAAATGTTTAACTTTTCTGTCTGTTTTTGTTAAAAGAAGGTTGCGTTTTAAAATTTAAAAATAAATCTATAAAAATGTGTCAAAAAAATGTATTAAAAAATATTTAATTGTAGCTTTTTGCTAAATAAAACATGTTACTACTACTACTACTACTAATTACATTGCGGGAGCAGTTCTCAGTATATTTCCTGGGAAAACTTGTCGGCTCAAAATGTCTCACTTATGCAGGGACGTAACTAGGGGAACTCGGGGGAGCTAAGTCCCCTGAGACATTAATTAGCTTTTAGCAACCAAAAAACATGAACCACTCATTGGTGTTGTTTACCCTC
The DNA here is from genome assembly GCA_963969555.1 of Polydrusus pterygomalis. NCBI lineage: Eukaryota > Metazoa > Arthropoda > Insecta > Coleoptera > Curculionidae > Polydrusus > Polydrusus pterygomalis. The sequence goes on along the minus strand of OZ018378.1, from coordinate 7,632,451 downwards.
TGTCAGAAAAAAAGCGTTTCCGTACTGTGACACAGTGAGGCAAGGGGGGCGGGTTTCTTGGGTTAATATCACAAGCCTATAAAAAAAGTAAAATGTTTAATAATTAAAATAGCATCTCTCGGAAAGGCAGTCTTGCCGGGGATTTAATTTTCTTTCCTAGAAAAAAGTTGGCAACAATTTGGAATTAAATTAACAACTACCAAAAACTCGCCGAATCACGGGTGAGCCAATCCACTACAGTCTTTTCGAAGGTAGTGGCCAATCAAGCCTACGGTTGTTAATATGTTCACGTTTTTATTAATTCTGTTGAACAATTTGTTGTTATGTTTCGATTTTTGATTTTCAATTTTCTATTTTCGATTGATGATACCTAGAAGACAAACCTATCAGCGAAATACTCGTTATAGGTTCCTTTTTGATATCCCTCAACATAGCACAGCCTTGTTGCAGAGATGCTTTAGCTACCAACTGACAATAAAAGTTATGTGATTAGTAAGTTAACCGATTTAATTTTAGGATTTTCATTTATTTTAAAAATTTAATATTTTTATCAGAAATGTCAAGGCACTTATATCGAAGAAGATTTACTTACAAATTATTATTCACCCCTTATATTAATCAAATTAGGTTATGGCTGGTAATTTAAAAATATACCACATTTTTTGAAACGTAGGCAAGTTGTGTTTTAATAGTTGCAATTAATACATCCAAGGTGGCGTGTTTTTAAAAATGATCACATTTTTTGTCCAAAATGTCTGAAGAATAATTTAAATTGCTTCCACCTTTTATGTATTGTTCCTTTATGCAATGGCATACAAACCATTTTATTTTCTGTAGTAACATAACCTCAAAAAATTTATTAATTATTATCTGACAGAATTGTCACTTTTTGAAATTTACTTCTAACCTTACTTTTTCTAGAAAAAAGAAAAGCACAAAGTCTTTCTCCACAATTTTTTATTCGAATAACTAGGCGAACCTAGAATGATTCATATAAATTAAATCGACATGTTTCGATTGTAGAAACACTCATCATCGGGAAAACGAAGTAAATGGTACAATGCTGATGTTGTTAGCAGTAGAGAAAATAACAAGTGAGACTAAGCCGTAATGGAGCTTTCAATGGTACATACGAGGAGTAAAAAAATTTGAATAGTCAAAAGACAGAAAAGATTTCAGCATACTGAAGAGTCAAGGACTAGTGCAAAGCCACTGTCTTGGGTGGAAAATGAAGAAAAAAAAAGAAAAGTTAGTTTAATTCAGTTAGTAGTAGTCAGTAGTTTAATTCAACTATGTCGGAGATATGTGAAAGTGATAAAATAAGAGGGAAAGAAAAAAGAAAAAAATATTTTTCGTAAAAGTCATGCAGATGCTTTCTGTAAAAGATAAAAAAAGGGAATGTATTAAATGAAATGTAATAAAATGAGGTAGATTGGCTTACCATTTAGCTTGAAAAAAAATACTGTTGGGGTACCAGGCTTGTTACGGCCCAGTCACCCCGGCAGGAGTTGAAACTTACACACTGTGTGCAAAAATAAGTTTTAAGAAATTAAAAAAAAAGGGTTTGTTTTACTAGAACATCTTTTAAAGAAGTTCCACTGCAACCAGTACGTGTCGGACGGGAAATGAACTTGAACTTGACATTGTAAAAGGGGGAATAAATGACAAGTGTTTTGGCGGTCAAATTGAAGAACCTTTAAGTATGCTAAAAAAATTTTGATTTTATAAAAATGTTATAGAGGAGAAAAGCTCAATTTATGGTTCAAAATTGCTTAAATAACTAAAAATCACTAGAAGTACAAGATAAAATTAATACAATCTTACTTTTTCTATTGTCATAAAACGACACGTAAAATGCGCCCGGTGTAAAAGGGGCTCTATCATCTTTCTCAATATAAAATGAAGGGGTATAAAAATGAAATTGTATTATCTTTCTACAAATAATTGATACACCCTAAAATAGTTAGCTATTACTTTATAATTTAATTAAAATTAAGTTAACGACAAGGCCATTCAATATCGCTCCAACTCATTTTATGCTTTACAATATTACTATTCTCGTACAATATTAACTGTCAAATACAAGTAATAAATATCCGTTTCTAAAGTCAATAAAGTCAATACACGAACCATTAGTTATCACTCCTCCTCCTCCATTCGATCTTATTCACTGCATGATAAATAGTCCAAATTTCGAACAAAAGCCCGTGGTTTCCGGAAAAAATTTCACCTATTCTGTGTAAAGTCAAAATAGAAGCTTAATGTTGGCGCTGGAAGGGGCACCATATAAGGTTTTGTTCTTTATTTCTTCAGTTCGAACGTTTAGCGAAATATTATCCTTAATAGTAATTTAACAAACTAGTGTATTAATAAGGGCGATTAATAATCGAGACAATCGGGAAAGTTAATTTGTTGAGATTATTAATCGCTATTTAATATACGCGTTAGTTGCAATATTTTTCCGTCGATTGTCTTGTTAATAGATTATATTTTTTTTTATTGAGAACCAAACTGCAATCATATTATAACAAATTTTTGAATTTCAAACTTATTGACATCGACAGAAACTATGGCAACGCCATTATGTACGCGGCAGTGCGTGCTTTGTAGTATGTTTGGTTGCCTAAAATCGTTTATTAATAAAAAAAAATCATGCATTAATAGGGGCCATTAATGTATGATTTTTTATACATTAATTAAGATTGTAAATACACGGTCGACGGAAAAAATTATAAATGCTAACGTCCAAAAATGTGTTTACATTTTCTGAATAATACGAACAAGAGATGTTTCTGAAACGTACCGGTAGGCGTAAATTTGACACCGCAAGTGTAACGTGATGTATCGAGTAACCTATTAAAGAGTAGGTGAGCTGTCATGCATACGCTATCAAATATAACATAAACAATGTAATGATGTTGCTGTATTTGCAAGTGAGAAAAAAAAAGAAAAATAAATCAGTTGTTTAGCTGAGTTAAAAAGTTTAATTTTTTGTTAATCATTGTTACTAAAATGTTTTTATTTTTTTTCCTGTAATAATGTCAGATTAGTTTTTCAGCATCAATGAATTCTATGCTGTTAGAGCATTTTGAAACGTTTTGTAAAATTTTGTGAGATAATATAAAAATGTTTTACTTTTCATAAAAAATAATGCTACGATTAAATGAAGAAAGTAAATAAAAATCTTACACCACTTAAGCACAAAATAATTTTACAAATTGTAAGTAATATGGCAATCTGAATTCTTAAACGCAATTCCTATAAAAGGAGTTTTGTTCTATTACACTGAGGAAAATGATCTAATACATAACATAACAGGTTTGCTAAGACAGTTTGTATTGATAGCTTATTTTTTATTAAGCCATATTAAGTAAATTGCTAGTGTATTAAACCCGCTTTACTGTTATATCAATTCCAGATTAGCTAGAATAATGGTTTTATTAGTAGTAATCAGTTGCATTATCAGCACAGTCTTGTTGAATAATTAATTACTAGTAATACAGCAATTTTGTTAAGAAGTAAATTATATCATCTCAATGCGACGCATTTTATTCCCAGTAAAGCGCTTTCTCTACAATTTAGAAAGCAGTACAACATCCCCAAAAACGAGTTGTATCCGTGAGAACCTATAATCCACAAGATGGTGGGCGTTCGTAGTGTTCGGCACTCGCCGCGTGCTGTAGTATTAGTTTAACGTATTTGTTGAGCAGGTCACATCGTTGTTCGGAGTCTTCTAGCCGTCCTGTCTAGATTTGAATTCTATAGATCATACCTGTTTCAAGTAATTTATTTTTACTCTGTGTTTACGTTTTTTTAAACTTTGCATGTCAGATAAAGCAATAGAATATTCTTATTTCGCACAACCCATCATTAGTATTAGATTTTATAATATATGGAAGAATTTTACCATCTCTGTAAACCATGTTGCAAAATAGATAATCATATGCAATGTTAAACGAAAAGGACAATATCACACTAGAAGCTATTTAAATATTTGAGAACTACAGTCCGTACTGATTTTTAGTGGTAAGTATATGCTTCCTAAGCCGTAACAAGCAAATATTATTATGATTAATGTCAAGTTTCATTACAACTGCCAGTCGGAATTAATACACTATATAAAACCAGATAACACTCCAAACAGAACTTGATTGATAATTACTGTGAGTATTCAAAGCAATAATGGCTATAAACCATTTTATGGTAGAACTAACTCCTAATTCCTATTGGCTTAATTACCGTTAATCACTATACAATGGTCTAGCAATTTTAATTGTCTTACAGTAGGAAATCGCGTTGCTGTCACATAATAGCTATTTACCTAACAAGTGCGGAAAATGAATTTTTCCGCACGAGTCTGCCGTTCACCAAACGACGCGTAGCGGAGCTCGGTGAAGCAGCCGAGTGCAGGGAAAACATTTTTCGCACGTGTTAGGTACAATAGTTTTTCTACAGACGTGTGGAAATAAGTAACACATATTTCAAAGAAATTTAATAATTTTTAATTAACTATAACAATCACATACATATGTAACCGTAACTAATTCTGAGAAAAAAAGTAATAACTACAAGTTATAATTGATATATTATTGATATTGACATAATCGTGCCGAAAATTTTTTTCGCACTAGTGTGGAAAAACCAATTTTCCGCACGGATTTTTGACATAATCGTGCCGAAAAAATTTTCCGCACTAGTGTGGAAAAACTTATTTTCCGCACGGATATCAGTGCGGAAAACTGATTTTTCCACACGTCTGTAGGAAAAGTATTAAACAGTTGTAAAAAAAGGAGGGCTTTTTTTTCAGTGTAGAACACTAGAAGATTCGACTCACGATATTTCGCATGCTCACTATCCCGGTAACGAGTCGCATAGTGGCCTCACTATGTAGCTATATATGTAGTATCTACAGACGCGTGTCATTGTCAGTTGCAATTATTCCTTTGTTTATCATGGCCTTCTTGCCAAAAATCATTAATTCTGCTTGATATTAGGATTTCGAAAATCCTATTATCGTAATTTGCAGGATTCGAATCCCATTTCTTTCCGAAATATTCTAATGGATGATCACCATGAGACACCCTATATAATATAGTCGTACCAAATTTTAAATCAATCACTTAAATGAATTATACGAATAAACAAAACTTTGACCTGCTATTAAAAAAAAAAAAAAGTTTACACGGTATCCTCCTCGAAAAAGAATAATGGATTTTAAATGGCGCTTTTGGGGGTGTTTTTGCAACTGCGGTGGCCCACAAACCCAATGACACCGGACTGGACAATTGAAAGCGTAAATATACGGGGCCCCACGTGAATTGACAATTTTAGGCAGATGTGCCCACGTGCAACTGTGGTCATTCGTTATCCTTAAATTATTATTTGTTAAAATTTAATATTTTGGCTTCCATGGAAATAATTTGGGGTTAAAATTAATTCGACCTAGTACTCCGATATATAATTATACGGATTACATACAAGACGCATCAAATTGGTAAACCAGCGTTTTTCAACCTTGTTGAACAAGCTGCCTTTGTTACCTATTACTAGGTAATAAAGTAATATGGTTATTTGTTGATTATACTTATTGTAATAAGTACGTTATCGATTTAATTAAAAAATGTAAGTACGCCACACGAATACGTTCTTACTCTAGTTTAGCTCCAAAATGGGATACACTCATATTCTGTGTTATGCATGGAAACTAGACAATACTTTCCAAACAACACTCAGCAATTGTCTGTTCCAGACGAGAATCGAATCCGGATTGCGAGGCAAAAATTGCTTTTCCGGTTTGACAATTCTTTTTTTTTTTTTATCTGAGCGCGAGGGTACACTGAGAAAAAAGCCTCCTATTCCTTATAAGACTTCACATATTCTTTATACAACTGTTTGATACTATATGTAACAGCAATGCGCTTGCCTAATGTAACACAACGAAAATTGCTAGACCGTTGTTTACTGTAATAATATCAAGGTAATTTGGCCAATAGGAAATAGGAGTTCATTGCTACCGTAGAATAGTTTATAGCCATACAGTAATTATCAAGTTCTATTGGTGGTATAATCTGGTTTTATATATTGTATTAGTTCCGACTGGAGTTGTAATGAACCTTGACATTAATCATAATAATATTTGCTTGCTACGGTTAATGAAGCATATTATACCACTTAAATCACAAGCACAAAATCAGTAATGTGTCAAAAATTTAAATAGCTTGTAGTGTGATATTGTTCTTCTCGTTTAACATTGCATATGATTATCTATTACGCAAAATAGTTTACTGAGATCACAGAATATACGTAGTAGTATATTCTGTGCTGAGAGAGATGGTAAAATTCGTCCATAGATTATAAAGTCCAATACTAATGATTGGTTGGATGGTTGTGCGAAATAAGTATCTTGTAATACTTTATCTGACATGCAAAATTTAAGGAAACAAAGTTAAAATAAATTAATTAAAACAGGTATTGGTACGATCACAGAATATATAGCTACGCAATATATTATATTCTGTGCTCCAAGCAACGATGTGACCTGCTCAACAAATACGTTAAAACTACTACTACGGCGCGCGGCGATTGCCGATCACTATACGAACGCCCACCAACGTTTTGTGGATTATAGGTTCTAACGGATAGAATTCGTTTTTGGGGATGCTGTCCTGCTTCTTAACTGTAGAGAAAGCTCTTTACCAGGAACAAAATGCATCGCATTGAGAAGATACAATTTGTTTCTTAACAAAATTACCGTACTAAAATTAGTTCATTATTCAACAAGACAGTGCTGCTAATGAAACTCATAACTACCAATAAAAACACTGTTCTAGCAAATCTGGAATTGATAGAACACGTGAGAAGCGTGTTTGATACACTAGCAGTTTAATTAATATGAGTTAATAAAAAATAAGCTATCAATACAAACTATGTCTTAGCAAACCTATTGTATTAGATCATATTTCTCAGTGTAGTGCTTCAGAGGGGGGATGCTGGTCAGCAAAATACATTATTTTTATTCTCCCACGTTTTTGTAGAAATAGTATTTTTGATTTTTTAATTAATTTTTTAGTGTAGAAAACATGTCATTGTAAGTTTTTAAAAAGCCACTCTGTTTATTATACATAGATATATTATTATATAGATATAGATTACCTACTTTAGTATTTCTCAACAAACAAATAATTCTTACAATAAATGCCATAGCCTTAGTAGTGTTGTAGAGAGAATATAAATGCAAGGGGGCGAATTGAAATACCCAACAGCCAACATCAATGATGGATAAAAGGCAATAAGTTAATATTTGAAACTTTAAAATCTATTACAACAAAATAGACAAAAATTCTTTATCGAATTGACCGACCAAGTCCCGAAGGTTTGCTGGCGTGCATTTTAGCAAAACAAAATGTCTGAAAATAAAATTCCTTTGAAGTCTGTTCCTTGAAAGGATTTTTGCGAAGATATGCAATATGCAGAAAGTTTCCTTTCGGAAATGCCTTGTAAATGGACAGAGAAGGGTTTAAAAGTGTTCTGAAAATGTTCTCGCCACTAAAACACAAGAAAATGCACAAGATATGACTAATATATCAGGATATCTTCACGATAATAATATACTTTTCGAAGAATTGGTATTTTTATGCCATAGCAGGTTTTTGTTTAAGTTTAAAAATAGTTTAACAATAATATTTTTTATTGCACCAACGAACAAAAAGTTATATTAAAAGAAGGATTGAGAAGATTTCAATAGCATAAAATTACCAATACAGACAGCGGAGAGTAATTTGCCATTGATTGGCATAATTGAGGCAGTCTGATTGAAATCATGGTTAAATAATGCATCTGCCTGTACTGTCAGTTTAAATTTTCTTTACTTGCGACAACTCGTCGATACATAGGAAGTTTATTTCTTTTCAAATTGAAGCTCTGTCTACACTAAATAGATTTAATGCAATCTCTCCAGTCTGTAATTCAGCGGTTTATCTGTTTATTGTTGGGTTTGGGTTGCTGTACCTATATTTTAAACCTAAACAATAGTTTTCTAACTTTTATTGCAGTTGCCTCCAATGACACAAATGATTTTCTTACCTACTGCGGTATGCAGCACCAGTCCATAACCCAGACTATGCTTTAATCTCGCTTTAAATGATTTTTTGGTATGTTGTACCACAGTAAAAATGAATGTAAACTGGATTAAAGTTCTACAACCTTGCATACCACTGATATAATCAAAGTTATCCGGTTAGCTAATCCTTGAAGTTTCAGTTACTAACCCGATTGTAAAATATGTGAATGAAATACTTCTGAAACTCTGCCATTCTGATTCTGCTTTCCGTCATTTAATGATTTAGTTATCTGTGTTTGTGTCAAATATTTAAAGGCCCATATTAAACCGAAACTCCGACTGGAATAATTATGTAACTAATGTAAACGAGGCTTAAGTTAATAAGGAAAATCAAACCAGATGACCGGTTTCTCTTTGCTTGTTTATCAAATTGCTCTAAATTGGCGTAGTTTATAACCAAATCATGCAACACGACTTGTATTATAATAGTTTTATTGGAAGATAATAAGTAGTGTTGCTTGGTATCTTTAGGACAGAACAAAAGAAAGTTTAGGTCATTTTGGTTTAGAAAATCCTGATGTATGCCGACGTATAGGGTGCCATGTCACTGACTTATTATGTATAAACCCGCAAATATTGTTAATTTGAAATTAGATTCTAGAAAAATATTTTTAATGTCACTATTCAATATTAAGCGAAAAAATTCGCATTTTTCTTTCGAAATTTTGGGCCCGCCGGCACTGGGGAATAAAAAATCACTTGGTTATACAGGGAGTATGGAGTGGAGGTAAATATAGGAGTGAGGACCTATTTAATCTAATGAGGCCAAAGTTTTATAGGAAGTGGAATTCGCAAACGGATGGATTGTTTCTGTAGAACACCCAATGAGTTGTACCATTGCGATAAAAAGAAAAGTAGTACAACAAAATATATTTTAATATGCTGGTCTATTATAAACTATTTTCTTTCAAACTGATAACTCAGTATCACCAGAATTCTTGTGTCAGTGTCACCTTTATTACAATACTGTCACTAGAATTCTTCATGGTAACGCCTAAAAAGTTAAGTGGCATAATTATATTGTTTTCATAGTGACGACGATATCCACTTCTCGATATCCTTATAGACCAAGAGTTCTATCTGGGAGTACTAATTCTTGTACTACTTTTTTTTTTATCGCAATGGTACATGCATTGAAATATAATAAGTTATTTCGATAACACCCTATAAGTATCAAATACCTGTACTTTAACAGGGATTACAATATTTTTGTTCTACTACTGTCAAAAAATGCCATGTATAATAGTTATTCATACCACAAGGGAAATAGGTAGAACTTACCACTGGAGGACGTAGTTGTCGCCCAAGATATAGCGAGTGCTGGCAAGAGCACTATACCTCCGGTTGTTCTACATTCAAAAAATTGTTCTCTTTTTAATGTATAATTTAGGTTAGATACCCTGTACGTGATGATAAATTTACAACACTATTAGCTAACACTCGGGACAGTGTTCTAAGTCTTAAAAGATTTGGGGGTTCAAAGTCGGAGAAAAAACTATATTGCTGATAGCCTTTACAAGAAAAATGAGATCGTAAACAAAATTCTTTATAACAAGTAAAATTAAACAGCGATTTCTCTGTCATTATTCGACCTAGCACATTGACAAACTCTGTAACAAAACTTAATGGTAATGCAATAGTTAAAAAGTGTACAAGAGGTATCACCAAATTTTTGAAATTGCAATTTATCAAGTTGAACTTTAAATATTCATCTAAAATAAAATTTGTATTTCTTAAATATTTTAATGCAGTCTAGTTACTTATATTCATTAGTCTATTAACTAACGTTCCTAAAGGAGTACCTCTATTTACTTAGCTTTTTTAACGAATTGCATTACTCATGCCACATAATAATATAATACTGTCGAAATTTAGAGGAAATATTATTGTTCTCGTAATAAATTGCATTCAGTATGTGTAAAATCTAATAAACGTTCATTACTGGTGTAAATAAGCCCATATAGGATGGTGTATGCAGACAAACAGAATACATATCCGGTAATAAAGGTATTTTAATTGGTATAGTATACAAATAACACTAGATCGTCAATTAAATGACTGTGTCAATAACGATTTTGTTACAATTTACTGATTTGCCTATAAAATTAATAATGGCATAGCTTTGATAGTTACGTTTTTAATACCATATATTTGTGCTGTCAATAATGGTAGGTAATTCGTAATTTATTATTTATATTGCACTATACAAACGACGAATACAGCAATGGTTTGAAACAGGCGCGTATCTGGAGTTGATCTTTGGGACAAACCCTGCAACTGGGTCGACTTACTAAGTTTATTAACAGCGGGGGCTGGTTTAAATGAGCTGTCAAGATTCTTCTACGATCGCGTCAACCATCAGGAAGTTGATGCAAATAGGTTACGCGGAACACGTGTGGTACCTCAACGGTCCTTATAGGACTACGTGTGACTGTTTGGGCAATGCCAGAGGTCTGCTCTAACCTAACCTAACCTTGGGTGGGGGGTAATGATTCTGGTGGGGGATTATGAATTTTTTTTAAATGATACAGTTTTTTTATAAGCAAAAAAAAAATGCTTATGGGGGGTAACTACCCCCATTACCCTCCCTCAAATACGCGCCTGGTTTGAAATAGTATTTCATGAGACAAGAAATCTCTCACTCTAAAAACTCTGATCTAGAATTGCAAACCAAAAAAAAATTTTTTGGACATCTCGTCTTGCTAACATCGCGCAATGATCTGATACCTTCAAATGAAACAATAACAAATGAACCTATTGCCAAAATCCTCTCCTCTTGCGGAATTCTCGCGTCTCGTCTGGCAAAGAATTCAAAGTACATAAAACACTAATTTGAAGTTTGGACACAAAAGAGATTTTTATTACCACAACTTTTAATGTCACTCAAAATCGTAAGGAAAACATTAAAACTTTAGAGGAAGAAGTAAGCATTTTCTGGATTTTGGTATATTGTAATTTTTAGTTCAAGAAAATGTTTTAAAAACATCGAAAATCTTGAATACAGAACTACTTTAATGTATTAAAACAACTTCTCTTAAATCTACTCGACATTTCAAATAAACTGAAATCAAATCCTAGCAGGTTTCCTATTGAATTTTTATCTCGAGATCAATATTACACCCGACCTTTTCAATTTGTGATCGCTGCTCATTTGTCTTTCTCGCACGGTCTAATTCCGATTGTAGATTAGAGTTGGGAAGAGAAAAATATTTAACCAATAGGTTTTCTGAATACGTAAGAAGACAGTTTGGTAACGATCTGTGTTATTAATTATAGCAATGCACAGTGGCGGTCTCAGCCTATTGCAAAGAGGGGGGCGGTGGGCGGTTGATTATGTGTAATGGAAAAAAATTACCAATATATTTAAAAAAAACAACACAAGCAAAAATACAAAAAACAAAATCTATTTCTGTTTCTAATCCTGCAAATTGGTTAATATATAAAGTCAAATTAATCTAAGAACTCGCCGCATCACGTGTCAATAATGGCACCCCGTTGAAGTCTGGCATATTTTACGTTAAGCGGTTGGCTACAGAAACAGAACCGGACTAAGTTTTTTTACCTTCGCCTTCGCCATCTTTTACATTTTCTAAAGGTGTATTAATATGTTGTAAAGATATAATAGCGTAGAAACAAATTTTATTATTTATAAAGAAACATATTGACAGAGAAAGATTGACATGTTCAAAATAATAGTATATTATTTAACGAGCGTATAATGTAGGTCATAATAAAACGAGGATGAAGTTTACGGCACGAGCCAAAGGCGAGTGTTATAAATCATCCGACTGTATTATGGTTCATTAGACGCTAGTCAAATACTATACTTTATCTAAAACCATCCATTTATACAGTGCCGTTACGTACGTTAGATCCGTAGGTAACGACAGTGTCTGAAGAAAAGTTGAGTTCATATGGGAAATATAATAATTACACTTGTTCCATTTAAAAATCGAAAGTTTCGGCGAAACCGGAAGTAAAAAAAAAATCATTTGTAGGTCAAAAAGGGCCGCTTATTATGTATATGGGATTTCCCAAATTTCAATCAATTACCTTTAAAACTAACGCAGATACGGGGGGTGTACCATGATCCTGTTACACCCGGTATATAGGTACTAATTTTGAAAATAAACATAATCGAATAAAAGATATTTTCGCCGACACGACGCGTTTCCCGTTTGTCTATTCGGAAATATCTTTTACCCACAACCCCATTTCAAACAAGAAAATATTGTGTAACCAAACATGAAGAATTGCTTTGTGAAAAAGTCACAAAAAGAAGCAAACATCCTTTTATTTTCACTCTCTGTTTTTGACAGGTATCTTCCCATACACATGTATGTATGTAAAATGACCGTAAAAATTGAGGGAGCAACTGGGTCATTCTCCCAAAAAAAATATTTTCTGTACAAAAATACTATTGTGACTATAATTAATTTGTGTTTGGCTACATGCTTGGTGAAACTGGTGTTCCATTACCCAGGAAGAAAAAATAATAACTACCTGTGCAACTATTGTGACTTTTTAGTGCATACAATGTAGTGTTACTTCAGCCAAATGCCATACATTTTTTAAATCAAATACCACTTATTTTATAAAAAAATATTTTTACCAGTTGGTGCTTTTAATAACTTTAAAAAATTAGAAATATGTTTTTCAGAACGGTCTCCGTTTCAAGCATATATAAAAATGTCTCGTGGGAGTGTATTTTAGAGAATGACCCATGCATATTTTTTTACCCAGCCATGTTTGTTGAGGAGGGATGTCACATGGATTTCTTATGTTAAAAGGCGAGATTTATATAAATGGGGGTAAAGTGATACACAAGGGTGAACTCTTTTATCTCTGTATGTCGGGGTGTGTCCGTGAAAATTTCAAGGGCACCGCATGTCCTTTGTGAAGCTGAAAGAATGCCGATTGGAACGTTGAATTTTTAAAGGGCTAAAACTGTAGAAAACTTGTGATCTAACAGCAGTTCCATTTTTTTTGTAAAATGTTTACTTTAGTCGTTCAAAAAAACAGATTCTAAGGTATCTATACCATTTGCTTAAAAACTACTAAATCTATCGAATTTATTTAATATTTATTTAAAAAAAAAACTGCTTATCACAAAGTTTGATAAATTGTTTTTAACACCTTTATTATAATAGGAAAGGAAAGGAAAGAAATAAGATACTTTAAGTCTTCCTCCCCTGGTATATTAAGATAAAAAGCTTTAAAAGGTTATTTCTCTATATGTTTCGAGTGTAAATTAATCTTCAGGAGAATAGAGGAAAAGAAAAAAGGATATACAAAAGATGCAAACAGTCCTAACGGAGCTCCAAGATGATAAGACGAGCTAAGGTATTTGAGGAACCTTCAACATAGCTGTAAAATCGTAATGATAAACTTAACATTGAAGCAGTCTGTGCATCAATGTAAAAATTGTTATTAAAAGAGTAAGAAACCAATTGTAGTGAAGGAGATTCCGAAATGAACCAGAATAACACAAGAGAAAGGATCAATCATATTAATCCAGAAGAAAAGTCAGATAAAATTAAAACACACAATAGTGAGCCAGCACCATAAGTGTGGGAAGAGAGAAAGAAAAAGGTCATTATTGAAAGGTATAAATGAAGGGTAGAATATAATAATATAGGCTTGTCAACGTTATGTGGATATACCTACCCTTAATTTATACTTTTCTAATGACTCACTATTGTGTGCTTTCAATATTATCTGACTTTTCTTCTGGGTTAATCTAATAATTGACCCTTTCTCTTTTGTTATTCTGGTTCATTTCGGAATCTCCTTCACTACAACTAGTTTATTTCGCTTTTAATAACAATTTTTATATTAATGTACAGCAGTGGCGTATCCAGCATATGTTCTTGGGGGGGGGGGGGGGGGCATAGTGCCAGTGGCGGATTTACAAATTTGCCGCTAGAATGCGGGATTTAGGGATAGCTCAAATTATTTGAAGACGTTGATGGGTGTGTCTGTGCCTGTAAGTTAAATTCGACCGGAAAATCTACACTAGTTTGACTAGTTGTAGGCAAATAAAAAATTGATTCTTGTTATCTTCGAGATTGGCATTATTTATTAATTCGCTAGGTTTCGTCTTTTGTACTTATTGCAAATGGAATATTTTTTTAGAGTACTTTTAGGGTGTGTTCCGTTTGTCTTACTCTTTAATAAAATTGTTCTGGGGGGGGGGCACTTGCCCCCCTTTGCCTCCCCCCCCCTGGATACGTCACTGATGCACAGACTGCTTCAATTTTATCATTACCTTTTTACAGCTATGTTTAAGGTTCTTCAAATACCTTAGCTCGTAACCTAGATCCTAGGTATCATCTTGGAGCTCAGTTGGGACTGTTTGCACCTTTTTATTCCCTTTCTTCTTTTTCTCTATTCTCCTGAAGATTCTAATTTACACTCTACTGTTTATTATAATAAGTATGTAGTTTGGTAACGACATCATGAATTTTAATGCGGTTGCTTAGGTGTCCCCATTTCTTGAAACTAAATAAAATGCTAAAACTGTCTCGAAAAGTCGACTAACATCGAACAACAATATATTTACACCATTATGAAGACTACTATTATCCATGCAAAAATAATTTTCATTTGCACAAGTTTAGTCACAGTCACACCAGCCGACCAGTCGTGTAGACATTTTCCGAAAATGGCAGCCTATTAATAATTCTCACGCCCTTTCCAAAACAAACAAAAAACGAAAAAGACGGTTTCGTGCGAAACTGAAATTAAAGTATTAAACGAGACTAAATTTATTAATGCTGCTAAAGTGTTAAGTATTGTTTTTGTTGCTGTAGAAAAATCGACCTGCACGTCGTGAATGCATTTACCAAGTCGCATGTTGAAATGGCAAGTATTTGATACAAGACTTGAATTTTATAATTTATTGCCTTAGCATTCTATTATTTATATCATTGAATTTAATTTCAACATTGTTGTCATACTTTGAATATAAATTATCATCGTCGTCAGGTCGTAGGTGGATATTTCTGGAAAATTAGGGAAATTAACTTTATTTTAGATGGCTTGGGAAGGGGAGGGGGAGTAGCCCCCACTTTATATTCACCATTGCGGTACTGGGAGTCGACACTTGAAACATCTTCAAAAAGTGCACTTTTTCACATCATATTCGCATACTTTTTGCTTCAGCGCCGGATTTATACTTCGGCGGCCCATAGGCAGAGCATGTGGTGGAGGCCCTAAAATCGTTTGTGGTTAACTGTTGAAAGTTTCTATTAAGGTCAAGGTAAAGAAGAAAGCAATTAAATAAGTTGGCTAACACAAAATTTATTCAAAATTAAACTAGAAAACAACTAAAATAATTTTAGTTTACCTACAAGCTAAATTATTTTTCATCTGATTTTCACATCAATAAACGTATCGATAATATCGTCGAAGTCTGTTTCCCTCAAAACATTACTCTCTAAACTAAGGGGAGTTAAAACATTTAATCTGTCCTCGGTCATGGAACTTCGGAGTTTATTTTTTATAAGCTTCAGTTTTAAGAAGGATCTTTCAGCCGTACAATTTGTCACCATTAGTGTGAGATAAATTCTCAGAATTACCTCAACGTTGGGAAAGCACTCTTTAACATTGTTTTTACGCAACAATTCATACATCCATCTCTCATAGCTAATCTCTTTTCTTCTCTTCTGTTCAAATTCTTCATACTGAACTATAAATAGTTTGAAATGTATGAATTCGTTGCCAAGAGAATCATCTACGTCGACGCAGTAGGTTTTCACCAAGTTTTGGCTGGCAGACAAAATTTCTTGATCAGAAATAGCAGTTAAATTTTTCAAAAATCCAAATCATGCATTTAGAAGTGAGTACGCGTCCATTCTCTTTTGAAGAGCGGTCATGAGCTGGTCGACAACTGGGATGTAGCTTTGAGTTCTAAATTTGTCCGAGGGTGATAACTGAACTTCTGAAGCTTGCGGGCAATCTGAAGTGGACAACCGGACGTTTCTTTTTGTTTTTCTCCTTTTTTCTTCTTCGTAGTTTCGGCAATCAACTAGCTCGAAAGCTTTTACTTCATATTGATCACACAAATTTTTAAATGTTAACTTTTCCCGCTCAAAGATAAAAATAGGTTTTTCGTCAACTATTTGTAACAAAACTAAGTATTTTTTTGTTTCTACTAAACCGTTATTGATTTAATTTAATTTAATTTCTTTTTGGTGTGGTGGCGGCCCCCTTGTGGTGGCGGCCCATAGGCAACCGCCTATGTTGCCTGTGCTTAAATCCGGCACTGTTTTGCTTTAATTCATGAAACTGAATTTAAATAAGCTTATTTTACTACATTAAAACTGCTTAATTGTTTTGATTTACTAAATTCACTAGTTCATTTTATTTTTAAAAAATCCCTAGTGATTTATTCGCAATTTAATTTTCTGTAGCAGTGGTGGATCCAGAACCTCACTAGGGGTGGGGGGGGGGGGGTCACATTACCTAAATTGTATTTAGAAGTGATATAAAGAATAATAAAAATGTTACTCCAAAACAAATGCATATTTTATTCGGCAAGAGGGAACTTAGAAATAAACCTATGAATAACACATATAAAACGTAATTTCTATATACAGGGTAGGGTGTCTTATATTTCGGAAAGTAACACGATTTCAACCCGGTAAATTTGGATAATGTTGTTTTCGGAGACGCTCTTTTTAAATGAAATAACAGCGACCCCGCATGCGACTTCCGGTTAGAACGGAAGTTGTCTAAAAATTGCTTATTTTAAATGGATCACTCTGTATAATATATTTTTTATGCTCATTTCCAATAACTTTATTGAATCATACGTTTCTGTTTGTTTTCGTCAAATTTTGACCTTTTACTGGGTGTCGCCTGAAATTGAATATATTTTCAGAGATAAAAGAGGAAAACACTAAATGTTGGTTGTGAAATTAGATATTATTCTGTTCGATAATATATTGTCGGGAAATGAAATTTTAGATACAGGGATAAGTGGAAAAGTAATAATTTTTGATATTTAACAACAAATTTAAAAAAAAAATGTATTTTTTAATTACACTACTGTATTGCTATTTTATTCAATGCATAGGTTAGAACATTTCCTATCTATCCCCTAAGATGAGGTACCTAGTTTTATTGATTTTTGGCAAGACCACGACAGATAAAGTAATAATTGCAACTGACAATGATACGTGTCTGCATGTATAGATACAATTACAACAACTTTTCTTTCTTAGAAACCGATAGAGTAGGATAAAACAACTTTCAATAAAATGTATTGGAAATAAAGGAACTCAAGAAAATCATACAGGTTGCTCCATTTAATATTAGCAAGTTTGAGACAACTTCCGGTATAACCGGAAGTCGCATTGAGCGTCTCCTAAAACCCCATTATCGAAATTTGCAGTATTCAAATCGTCTTACTTTCCGAAATATTCCAATGAACGATATATAACTTTTTGTGAATATTTATTCTAATACAAATTGTTATCTATGTTTTGATTTTGAGAAACGATTGGTTATATTTTCTATGTTAATATTTAAATCTAAATGTGCAAGTGGGTGGGGGGGATGTCCCCATTTTTCAATTTTTTTTTCACCAAGACCAAGATCAAAAGGGATAATTATGTGTGCAGAGTTTACTGTTCTTAGTGTCGGGTAATAATGAATGTGGAGGCGCCGAAAAAGACGAGCATATTTGCGACTGGTGCATGTAATATGTTAATCCAGACCTTATGTTTAGTTTTACTTTTTAGTAACCATAAGTTACTTCATTATTTCTTAGAAACGTACGGTATTCCATATTTGCACTACCATTTCTTAAGTGAGCAGTTTGTAGTTTTTTTTTCAAACTTTTTTTTTTGTGAAAATGTTTGTGATAATTACACATTTGCTTTTACATTTTGGTGTCTAATTGTCTAAAGTAGCTTGTCGTTAAATTTGATTTATTTTTAATTTCTAATAAAAAAATTTTCATATACCAAACATAATGGTATTTCATATTTCAATTTCCTTGTTTTAAGTAAAAAAAATTTAATATAAACAAAAAACGAAGTTTGGTCAAATTTGCCCCTATTTCTTTTTCTGCTTTTATTAACATGAAGAACAAACTTTTTTTAACATAAAATAATAAATAATTGTAGTCTGTAGTCCAAAGACGGGTATTTAGCCGATTTTTGGGTAAAACGAAAAAGTAACAAATTATTGATGAAAAAACAAAATGGCGAATGCATTTCTAGTATTTTAAAATATTTTTAAATAAAAAAATTGACTGGTGGAAATAAAAACAATTGCTTGCGGTTTTCCGTTCAATGCCTATTAACTGATTATGTGACGTGTCATATATTTTCCATGGAATTTATCCATATAGAAAACATAATGAAATTCGAATTTAAAAGCCAGTAAACACACAAAATATCGCGATAGTAAAACGGCAAGCATTAATTTGAAAATTCATTAATTTGATTATAAAATTGAGTGGGAGTTTTGACGTGCATAAATCAGAACAAAATGTATTTTGCATAACGAGAAATATTATGTAAAACACATAAATCTACATTAATATCATTCGAGGATATTGCATATGAGCTTATACACAGGGTGTCCCTAAAAAGGGTCAATGTCAAGGTCAATTCATTAACCATTTATTCCTTTAGCAAAAATAATATGACTTTTATAATGCCATTTTTCCTTTTTTGCCCTCATGTTCGATATATTAATATATACCGTGCGAGCAAAAATTATTTGCATTAAAGAGGGCCTTGCATCTAAGGACGTAATGCTTAGCCGTAGAGCTTAATACCTGTTGGGTGTCAGTAACTACCTGAATTAACAATCAATCAGTTATTCCGTCATCTTTGACAGTCGTTACAAGTAATTTGATTCATCGCTAATTTTTCCAATTTCTTGAACAATTCACACAATGGGCTTTACGGAACAGTACAAAGCATTCATGGTTGAAGCATATTTTCGAAACGGGGTTGGAGTAAATGGTGAGTGGCAATACAATCCGGGTTTGTGCATGGACGATTTTCACGATCATTTCAACGTTGCTTTTATTGCTGGGGATTTTTATCATTGCCTGAAAAGAACCGTGGCTGTGTTTAGGGAAACAGGTTCTATACAACACAAAAAAGGAGCACGAAGACCATCTGTAAGAACAGAAGAACTTATTGCAAACGTTCGTTAAATAATGACAAATTGTATAAGACGCCTGTCCCAAGAAGTGGAAAGATCTCATGGAACATGCAGGAATATTCTTAAGAAGCAGCTAAATTTATTTCCTTATAAGGTGCAAGTATTCCAAGAAATACAAGCCGCAGATTTTGAAAGACGCAGGAATTACTCTCAATGGTTTACCCAAAATTTATTGGAAAGAAATAATTTATTAGACCTGACATTTTTTTCGGATGAAGCCTGGTTCCACCTCTCCGGTTATGTGAATTCTCAGGATACATATGTAATTATTTTTCTTTTTTTTTCTGTATAATATTCTTACTTTGTTAATTTTGTAAACAACAAAAATAAATTTGTATTTGTCTACTTATTTTATTATTCATTAGTTTGGCATATCATGTCATACTATGAATTTGACAAAATTTTAACCTAGATTTGGTTAGATATATCGTCCCCATATCATTGTGATCTAAACCAAGCCCTACGTTTTTTAATCCAAGCCCTCTTTGATGCAAATAATTTTTGCTCGCACGGTTGTATAGTTTAAAATTAAAAATTTCTTTTTGGAATAATTCGAGTATTTAATAAGATATTAATTTCAAATTTGGTAAATTGCTTCACCAAAAATAGTTACATCTTTTGAGAAAAACAAAACAAAAACAATTGTCAAATATTTAAAGTAGTGGGGTCCAGTGCCCGTTGACCCCCCTATTTTTTAGTACGTGCCCCAGTTACTTCCAAAATATAATCTGCAGGCAACCATTTGTTTTTGATTATATTTTGACTTCTTTAAATTTCGATAAAATGATGCGTGTTGGAGATAATTTGAAAAGTATGGGCAATTCAAATGCTAAATCAATTTAGCCGTTGTGGCATTACCATGAATACAAGATTAAGTAAAACTGCCTATGCTTAAATCCGGCACTGGCTTTCTCCCCTATACGTCGTCCATTTTCGTTTCTTACTTTAGAGTAGATTAAAAAAAATTAACTGCAGACTATAAACTGTCGAGCAGGTTAAAGTATCATCAGTAGCATTTAAGATTATCACCGAGAGAACATAAAAACAGAATTGAGTTAATATGAGAACGCATAAACTGTAATTGTATACGGAATTTAAATGAGTTAAGTCTGATTGAATTTTTCGCTGCCAATTGCCCAGTCGGTTTTTTTAACGACAGTTGTGTTCAGTAGTTAAACTTTATTTTTACTACTGGGTATCGGGGAGAATATTTTCTAATTACTAGGACAAAATATGTATCGACCAACATAAGTTGATGACAAATTTGATTCAGAATCGTTTTAATTTTTACTAGTAATATCACCAGAAAATAAATTATTTCCGGAAATTTATTCGAGCTCATAAGTATTTTGAAAATATATCTATGATAAGTTAAAATTGAGAGCCATATTTTTTTATTATCGATTGTAGTTGCGCAAAAATATTATTTCAATATTTAACATAGCTCATTATTTCATATTATGTAAGATTTGTTTTAATACAATTGAAAGAAAATTAAAATTTTATTCACCTAAGTTGTTTTTCTCCCTTATTAAAACAATTTTCGTTTCGCTTTCTTAGCTATTAAGTTACATAGTTTAGTGTATCATATCGGCCCAACCTTAATTGAGCTTTCCCTCTAAGAATAATTTTCGCTTGTTCATTTATGTAATTTTAAATTTCACCGCCATACTACCTGTCAGTATAGCTGTCAATCAATTCATTTTATCCACTTTGGTCCCAACACGTGGAAGAGTGAATAAACTCTTGATTAATTTTCAAAATATAATGTTCAACTTTCGATTTTATTTAATAAAACTTAAATTAACCTCTTGCGGGGTTACTGAGCCTTAAACCTCAGTACCCCAAAGGACAATTCAAAACGCAATTTTCGTAAGTACCTACTAACTTTTATCCAAGAAAATAGATTTCAAAAAGTTTTCTACTTTATTCTTTGATTTTAATTTTAATTTCTATCTTTTACAGATTGCACTAAGTATGTTAATTACTACCAATTTACTTTTTCTATGTCTCTGACATTTATCCAAAATGTTTTATTAAACAAATTTTAATTTTTTAACACTTTCTTTATAGAAAGGTTTTATTTTCTTCTTTCCCAGTTTACAGGGTTGGTCTAGACCCCTTTCCCGACTTCTTACATACCTAGTATGTTTAAAGTTTAATATTTTCTCCATATTATGTGGCTTTGCACATCAATTTTTATTTTCACGAAAGCTCCATTAAGGTCCTTCACCATTTTCTCTTTTGCTAAAACCATCAGCACTTTTTAATGTTATTTTCTGTCTCCTGATGATGAACGTTTCTACGTTCGAAACATGTAGAGGCCTTTGATTGTTTCATTCAATTAAACTTTGTGGAGGAAGACTTTTAGTTTTTCTTTCTTTCCTATACTATAACTCCACTTTAAGCATGGACTACTTTTTCAAATTAAAATTTTATTGGTTTTTCATATAGGTAGGTTAGGTACATAAAGAAACTTAGTTTGCTCCGCAGCTTCGATTGGCTTTCGGTAGCAATAACTATATGTTGATTTCTACTTATTCTAGTTACACTGAAATACAATTTGAAGACTTAATAATTTAGTATATTCTTTAATTTTACATAAATTTTGAGTTAAGTACTACAAGTGGTAGAAAATTGCTTTTTTTAGTTTTTATTTTATTTTTTATACGTACATTTTTTGATGGCTTGCATAATCAGAGGTAGCGAACCGGTCATAAGAGAGCTATGTTCATTATATTTTGACAGTACAAACTGTTAGTAAAAATTCGTGTTTTGTAGTAAACAGAATATTTTGCAGTCAAAAACAAACAATACTTTGTTATTTTACACAATTTTAAACAATACTTTGTTATTTTTAAAATTAATCGTTTTGAAAATCATGCTGTATGCAATATATGCAAAAAATTGTCCGACGTTACGATCAATCGTCATACTAGGTATGTCATAATAATATGGGGCCAAACTAATAGAAGATTGCGGTTACCATTTCAAGAAAGAAAATTTGTTTCGAATTGTTCAGGAATATTTGCTTCTTAATTATTCAAAATTGAAACTATTAAATGGAAAAATGGCAAATAAAATGTGGTCTAAGTATTATATAATAATATATTTTATCAGCCATAAATATTTAATTAATAAAGCAATATATTTGATTCCAAGTCCAGCTTTTTCGCTTTTAAGAAAAAAGGAGGTGGCAGAAATACCAAAAACATCATAATTATGTAAGGGAAAAGTATAAAAATTTTAGTTTATAAAAAATTAACACCTAATTTTGATCAACTGCGTTTTTGCGAACTGTAAACATATTATTTAAATAAAAAAATTGAAACTAAGTTTAAGTGAAACAAAATTATTTTGTGATCTGTCAAAAAATGTCCTCTATAACTCGCTGTTGGTTACCCACAGCGAAAAAATTTCCGATAAAATACCTGCCTTGGTGACCTGTCAAAACACCCATCTTGAATGCGTTAAACGTATTGGTGTGGAATTTTTAACAATATTTCGTTCAATTCACTGTTTTAGCAAATACCCACACCATATTTTCGTTACAATATACTATCTATTAAAGTTTATAAACTACCATCTGTTAACACACTCTGTTCTACCACTTAGCCATATTAAATCTTTTAATTTTATTCACCTCCAATGATTCCCTCAAGGGGGAAAACTAAGAGGAACCACACGTTTAGCTCAAACCATAGACTACAAATTAAAGTTAATACCTTTTTATGGCCACACAAATAAATCTTGTGTCTTTATGTTTTGACAGGGAGACAAGCCTCGATTTGCAGTTATAATAAAGCGAATCAAACGGAATCGGGTAGATGAAGTATATCGGGGGTAGGGTAGGCTTATGGAATGAACCAGAGGCGTAGAGAACGTTGTGATTATTAGTTTTGGGGCATTATACAGGTGTTATCTCAATAAAAATATATATTTTTCCCCATAAACTGATTTAACTGTTATGTTCTTGCGACACATTATTTCATTATGTCGCTCGAATGGTGCCGGTTCATTTTGTCTTTGTGTGGGACATAAGCAAGTAGGTGGTGGTTATAAAAACATTAAAGGTAGTACTGCTGCCCGCTTACCCGATTTGTCTAAAATACAATGTAAAAATAAATTAATTGAAACAGGTATTGGTATGATCAATAAAGTTCAAATTCAGACAGAACATCTAGAAGACTCCGAACAACGATGTGACCTGCGCAAGAAATACGTTGAAACTAAAACTACAACGCGCGGCGATTACCGATTTCTACGAACCCCCACCAATGTCTTGTGGATTATAGGTTCTAACGGATACAATTTGTTTTTGGGGACGCTATTATGCTTTCTTAATTGTAGAGAGAGCGCTTTACTGAAAACAAAATGCGTCGCATTGAGAATATGCAATTTGTTTCTTAACAAAATGGCTGTATTAAAAGTAGTTCATTATTTAACAATACTGTGCTGCTAATGGAACTAATTACTACCAATGAAAACACTGTTTGAGCAAATCTAGACTTAATATAACACTAAAGCGGTTTGATACACTAGCAATTTATTTAATATGAGTTAATAAAAAATTAGCTATCAATACAAACTATGTCTTAGCAAACCTGTTGTATTAGATCATTTTTCTCAGTGTGGACAGTGTCCATTTTTTTAATCAATCTGGTGTGGATTTAATCAGTACTGAGTACATTTTGATTTAAAATTTAATCATTTTTCGTTAAGTGTGTAAAGTAAACGTAACTTCTGAAACAATCCCGGCAAAATATTTTAGTTCCCTCTCTTGGTACAGCCACTGGACTCATATCCTCCGGAGTTGAAATTAACCTCCGGGGTGACAGATGTTTATGTATAAAAAATGAAGCTCCCTGCAGTTCGAGCCTTGTCATCCCTTGTGTGGCGCTGTTTTCTAGCCTAAATCGCAGTTTATTTGCGGATTAGTTCTGTTTTGGTTGTCGGGAAGAAATTTTATTAAAGACGCAAGCTGCTTTAAACTAAACAAGTTAAGAAGGGTATTACATTTCGCACCGAAAAAGTTAAAATAACTTTTTTGTTGAGAATATTTTATTAATATAATATACAGTGTCACCAGTAAAGTCCGCATCATATGGGATTTTTTTTTATTAATAGCTTTTATTCAAAATTTGACTTTGGTATCAAGTTCTGCTTCGATCAAGATGAAAATTAAGCAAAAAAATAGTAGTCACGTGATTCGCATTATCTGTCAAATTTTAATTTTTTCCAAAAAATAATTCAAAAGTGGTGTGGGTTATTTATGAAAATATCGAAAAAAGTTACTATAAAAAGTTTTTTTTAAATGCAGTTTCTAGCTTACATGCAAAATTTCAGCTGCATAAGATAATTTTGATTTTTTACCTATAGTTTGTAAATTGCACCACTTTTGCAAAATAAGACTAAACGCAACCTACATAAAACTTCTTAGTTTTGACAATGCTTTATTTCAGATACATTTTCTTTAAAGTAGCGCCATATTAAATGTGTGTTTTTCTAAAAAATCAAAATTGGGCTATTAAAGTTTGCTCGCATGTGATGCAAAGTTTATTTGTTTTTGACCCTGTATAAGATAACTTAATAAAATAAGTATTTTTAAAAACGTAGTTTGTGTCTGAAAGTAATACATCTTAATTTTAACACAAAAAAGAACACAGTGTCTTCAGTAAAGTGTTTTTAAGTGGAAAATAAATTTTAGTTTAACAACGTAAAGTTTATCTATTTAATTTAAAACCCCTATATTATAATTTATTATTAAGCTATGTTATAATAACGTTAACGTGTATTACTTTTAGACATAAACTACGTTTTCAAAAATACTTATTTTATGAAGTTACCTTATAGCGGGTTAAAAACAAATAAACTTTGCATCACATGCGACCAAATTTTAATAGCCCAATTTTGATTTTGTAGAAAAGCACACATTTAATATGGCGCTACATTAAAGAAAATGTATCTGAAATACAAAACTAAGAAGTTTTATGTAGGTTGCGTTGAGTCTTATTTTGCAAAAGTGGTGCAATTTACAAAATATAGGTAAAAAATCAAAATTATCGTATGCAGCTGAAATATTGCATGTGGGCTAGAAACTGCATTTAAAAAAACTTTTTCTAATAACTTTTTTCAATATTTTCAGAAATAACCCCACTTTTGAATTATATTTTGGAAAAAATTAAAATTTGACAGATAATGCGAATCACGTGACTACTATTTTTTTTGCTTAATTTTCATCTCGATCGAAGCAGAACTTGATGCCAAAGTCAAATTTCGAATAAAGCTATTAATAGAAAAAATCCCATATGATGCGGACTTTACTGGTAACACCGTATAGAACTTTACATTTCTATAATAAATGCTTCATCCTTAAATCAATAACTTTGTTATGCCAACAGGTTCAGGCACTCTACAACTTTTCTCTTGTTTAGGAGTTCTATGAGTAACATATACAGTACTGGCAAGCAGTGGCGGCTCGTGACTAGTGAGTCAGGGGGGGCGCTGGCTTTAAATTAAAAAAAAATTAAAATGTCTATTATTTTCGAAAGTACGTGTCTGTTTTTTCTTTCTTTCTCGTTGTGAATTTTAATTTCATCCGCATAAGCACTACTTAAACAAGTTAAAATATTAGTTCGTGCTAACATCTCAAAACTTACCACATTATAACGATGTTTTGCACTATTTTCATGTTTTTTATTTTCTCTGAAAGATGTTTTAAGTCCTGCACCCCATTTATAATCCCCGTCAAAAAGAAGACACACGAAACCAGAAAAAAATAATTTTTGTCCTCACAACCGCATATCCAGGATTTTTTATTATATATTTATTTGTCAAACTTACGCGTAAACATAAATATACAAAATTCAATCTACTAACATTCCAATGTCGATTTTAACTTCAACTTTATTTGAATTTTCCATCTTCCCTATACTAAATTGCAATGCCGTGACGTAAAATCACGTCTCTTGAAATTCGAAAAAAAGTAGTAAAATCGCCCGAGTTTCCGAACGCTCTGTATATGAACCGAATGTACAAGGATCACACAACGTATTCCGTCCATTTTCAAATCTCATATCGCTAAAATAACTTTAGAATCTCATGGTGAAAATGGGTCAATAAATCAAAAAAATGACAGTTTGCAAAATAATTTTTGTTGTCCAGAGGCTACTATGATAAAAAATAGTATTACCAACATAAAATTTAGACATAAAAAATTTCCAAAATTTGAAGGATTTATTTTCTTTTTAAAATGTATTTTTCTTGATTATAAAAGGTGAAATAGAAAAAAATGTATAAAGCACATGTTTCATAAGGCGTTTTAGCGCACGTGTCAATAAAAAAACTCGCCACTTTGTGGCTCGTTTTTTAAAATAGACGCGTGAGCTAAAACCGCTTCTTATGAAACGTGTACTTTAATATACCATTATGTAACGCAAAGGATGAAAGTGTAGGAGGGGAAGTAGTTGGGTGTCTCGCATTTTTGTAGCCCGACCAACCTGTCCTATTCCGGCAAAGTATTCTAAATATTTTTAATAGATTTAAGGAGTCCTGGGGGTACATACCAGCATTTTATTTTTTACCATAAGCTAATAAAAACGAACCATTTAAAATGATTGTAACATTTTTCAATTATAATAAGTAAGTATAGAGAGAATAAGGGCAGGCAATGAAATGACACAATTGTATTTTTCCCAACGTTTCGTTTTATATTAAAATTTTATCAAGGGTCTGAAAGGAGAGATAGTTATCTAACTATTTTTCAATAAGTTAACGACATTCAACCCATTGAAGTCATCCTTGATGCTTTTTGGGAATAAGAACAAAATTTACTTTTTAAATGATAATATCAATATAGTTATTGATGGTGTTAGGCTCCCTGTAGTTAAAACAGTTAAAAATCTGAGTATAATCCTGGATACTGAACTAAGGTTTAGCGGTTTAGGGAGTAGGTATGTCAAAAAACGAATTCAAAAGTCATATTATATGTCTTTAAAAGTAATATACAACCGTCATGTCCTAAATTTTAAATTACGTAAAATGCTGTGTGAGTCTCGTTTTATCCAGCTTTAACTACTGTGATTTCATTTATGGGCCATGCGTTGATGTAGCAGATAGAAATAGGATACAAAGGGTACAGAATGCATGCTCACGTCTTATTTTTGGACTTGGAAAATTTGATCATATTTCTCATACGTTTAAAAATCTCAAGTGGCTAGTAATGAACAACCATAGAACTTTAAATTTGGGGAATTTTTTGGTTAAAACTCTAAATAATCCGGCTCTGCCTCTTTCTTTAAAAAGTAGATTTGTATTTCGTGAAAATATACATTCCCGTGACATAAGATTTCCTAATAGGTTGACGGTACCTCAGCATCAGAGTGCCATCTTGCATACAACTCTGTTAAATTGTACAACTCCTTACCTAATGAACTGGTTTTCCTTGATAGTAACAAGCGAGTATCTAAAGTTGATCTTTGTGCGGGGGGGGGGGTAATGTTTCTGGGGGGGGTTATAAATTTATTTTTAATGAAACAGTTTTTTTACAAGAACGTCAATCAAAATGTATTGGTCTCGATTTCCACCTGTCCAATTTAAGCAAAAAAAAATGGCTCATAACACTCGTAGTAACAAATTGAAATTGCAATATAAAAAATATCTACTCAGTTTTCAAAATGAACAACTGCGTTAATTATTTTTGTTAATTTAATATTTTTATCAATGTTTTGCTAGTCATTCTTCGAATCATGTAATTGTCGTCTTCTCCATTAGGTCAGAATGTAGCGTATTTTTCTTTTTTCTAGAATGTTAACTATTTGAACCAATATTTTTTATTTTTCCTTTCTATGATATTTATATAATATCTGTATATTCATAATTCTTTATAATATAGTTTTATTATTATTTTAGCAAGCACTGTGGGGTTCAGTAGAGTAGCCTTTGTGTAGTACTTACTTTACTAAAGATGACAATGGAATAATTCTCACACTGTAAAATCCCGACTTATAAGTATTTCATATAACTATGTTATTTAAGCTTTAATTATTCACATGTTTGTCCATACTGCGTCATTTTTTTTTGCTTCTTTAATGAGTTTATTAAAAATCTGATATTCCAGCTGATAAACTGATAAATTAAAAATTACCTTTGTCCATTTAACAAATGTTTATAACGAGCTGCGAGAAATTTTAATAACAGACCGCGGGGCTGAACGTTACCTTTATAAAGCTGTCGACAGGTAAATATCCCCAATTTGATTATGTCACGCTATTTTATTCGTATCGTTCCATCAGCCACTTGCCCTTTTAAACGTATCTAATATTTGGTATAATAAATTCACAGCGTTGCACGCAAACTTGGAAATTAATAATATAAAAAAAAACACATTAGAACGTTCATATCGATCTGTTCGTGGGTTCTGTTGTGAACTATTTAAAAACGTTAATAAATAGAAATAATTTAATGTCTAGTTATTAATTATAAAAAAATATTATAGTTAAATAAATCTAGATGAAGGTTTCTTTTTATTGGCATATACCTTTAATGATCAGCACAAATAGATGAAACAATAACAAAAGAAGCCATTACCAAAATCGTATTCCATTCTGAAGTAAATCAAGATCTGAATTGCTCCCCTCCACATTGTTTGCCAAACTTATGTTGATAAAAGTGTTAATAATATGTGGGAAATTTAAATCTTTGTCTAAATCCTTATAAAAAGTATGCAATATGGCAACGCAGCCGTAAGAGATCCACCCCCAAAGATGAGGCCATGACGACGTTGTTCCATTCATTTCCGTTTAGGGATGTCCACAGAAAATGTATCGAGGAAAAACATCGATGTTGGCGAAGCATCGAAAGAAACATTTTAATAGAATTAGAAGTACAAAACAAATCACAAATCTATTTGTTCTAAGCTCACACCTTAACTGAAACCAAAAGTAAAAGGTATAGTCATGATCGAGAGGCACGCAAAGACAAAATAATTCTTTTACAAATAAAATTGAGGCCTAATTTCTATTAAAATACATCGATGCATCGACAAATTTCAAATGGCTTAATAACGATAAAACGCATTGAAAATTTCGATGCATCGATGTATGTCGAACATCCCTATTTAGGTTTGGTGTTTCTTTGTGGTTTCTTTGACAGCGATATATTTTTTTTCAGTTTATCGGTTTTGTGTAATAATTGCTGTGTTTTTAGTTATTTGTGATAATTTTTGAAGAATTAAGATGATTCGTTAGTATCCCAAGTAGCAATTATAGACACAAATTCTTTGCTGAGAAACGTTTCGAAACATTTTCGATTAAAATTATATAGATTGTGTGGAGACACATGTGTTTCGAAACTTTTGCGACACATTTTCGAATTTAGTTACTAGAAACGATTAAGAACTGTTAGTTTCGAAATACTTTCCAAACTACAGTGTCGATACATTTAGGAAACGCACAAAAGAAAATTTTTCGAAACATTTTTATATAATATTATGAAATTGTGTTTAGACACATGTGCTCCCAAATTGTAGCGACACATTTTCGAATTAAGTAATTCAAAACAAATTGGTATTCTTCTGCTTTGAAATATTTACCAAACAGTGATATCCATTTAATTACGAAACTTGCGCAGAAAATAATTTTCGAAACTGCCAGAAACCTTTACACTACCGCACCCGGATAATTATTATAACCTCGATTATAACGATTATAACCTATAAATTGTACATTTTTGTTTTGTTAATACGGGAAGAAAACAACAGTTTAAACATTCTTCGAGGTTTTACAAAAGTTTTATTAAACGTTCAACAAAGTACAAACCAATTTTGTAGGTTATATGTCACAGAAAGTGTAAAGTGGTAGTGTATACCGTGACGGTATACAGAAGTTTTATGCTTCTAAGCTTAACCTTCCTCTTGACGGGACTGTGCATTTTTTACTTTAGCGACGTTTGTTTCGCATGGTTTCGGTACAATATCGAAACATTCTTCATGTTTCGACACATTTTCTATGAATTATAGCTACATGATTATCGAAACATTATAGAAACCAAATACTAGAAATTGTGTGTCGACTCCATTTTAGACCAGAATAATTCTCGCTTTCTGGCGGCCATTTTGACAAATTCATTTTTATATTATTAAAATGGACTTTAATTAACTTCCTGCGTCATTTGAAATGTAAAAAAGTGGTTACATTAGTTCCATTTTGCTAGCTTAATCAATTGAAAGAAGAATTAAGTAAAATTTGAAAAATATTTAAGATTTTATTTTTTGACAAAGTATTTATTTTGTGTGTAAATGTCAATATATCGGGAGCGTCTTAAGAATATAAAGCTAAATTACTAAATTGCACGATAAAATTTATTTCGTCAATGATTTTTGGATCTCCTCTGCAATAAACCATACGAAAAAATGTATCACTTATAGAAAATACTCTGGTGACAAATTCATTATGGCGAAATTATGCTGTCATCATATTGTTTACTTTCTTTTATTTTACAACCTGCAGAGAGATAGATATTATATATCTAATTATTTGTTTCAATAATGTTTCCATTTTGACAATTTACAATTCCAACAGTCAGCGCCCTCTTTGTAAAATGAACTCTCACTCGACACATTTATGGAAACATGTTCCAAACATTTCTGAAAATTTTTCGAAACATTTTCGATAAAAGTTTCGATTTTGCGTCGAAACAGCGAAAGTCACAGCCCGTACCAACCACTTGGAAACACGTGCTAATGCGCCATTTAAAATGTATACGTTTCGAAAATATTTCCATACATGTTGCCAACAATTTCCAATTTGTGTCGGAAACAGAAACAATAGTTTAGACACATTTACCGTAATGTGTCTAAAAATGCTACTTGGGATCAAGTATGCGAGAGTTTCTACTCTTCAACATCCTAGCGTGCTATGATCTCACCCCGGATTTTACTCTATGACCGCTCTTGCCGAGTTCTCTCCGTAACGAGCAAAAAATATAATATATTTTCATTTTGTATATACCTAGTTAACATAAATCTAAAAAAACCTCATCAAATCTGACAGTCATGCCCTAGTTCGTCCTCTGCCTCATCACTTGGCATACAGTTTTTAATAAACACCGGTGGCAAATAGTGTGCCTCCACGCAGTCATATTAAATTTTTCACATCCTATCTCCAAGTGCAGCAAAAAATACTCATTACCATACATATTAGAGCAGAAGCAAACCGTATGTATATACCAAAGAATTGGGGAAAGGATCTATTGCGAAACCGAACAATTTTTAAATTTGTTTTAAAGAGATTTTTTTAATAGCCGAAAGAGACGGTGAAAATATATTATATTCTGTAGAGAAAACTAATAAAAGCTCATTATGAGCCTAGTTTTTATAACCTAATAACAAGAACTTCTTCTACCATTATTGAAAACCATTTCCAAACGAGTGAATTATTTAAATCTACCAGGCAGGCATTCTTATCCTAACTGGTTTGGAGCGTTACTCTTCACTATGATCATTACTTTCCACTTAAGAAAAGTAATTTGGCGTCCCCCCAAATCAATGTGGAAGGGCCCCTAAATGTACGGCACTGGTAGTGGCTGCGGTATCGCCTGTAATACAGTATGTGTATAAAGTCTGGAAACGGCTTAATAACATCATAATTTACTGGCCGATTTAAACCAAATTTGGTACAGTTATGTAAGAGGATCTAACGCACCGAATGACGATATTGGCGTTGTTGCCAGCTTTTTAGTTTGTCTGGAATTCGAACCAATTTTATATTTTTAAATATAACACCCAGTATATTTTTACATTTTGAAATTCCACATAAAATTATAATTATTTTTTAATAAAAGCATTATTAGTCTATACTTCATAGTTTCCGAGATATTGACTCTCGAAAAGTGACATTTTTAAACTTTGACAGCTTATAACTTTCTAAAAGTACGTCTTAGAGCAAAACGGCTTACATGTCCCTATCTTCAATTTTTATTATCTTCCCAAAAAAATCAACTTCCGGTTAAACCGGATGTAACTCGAAAGAAGGAAATATAGTTGTTCCGGTTTAACTGGAAGTTGATTTTTTTGGGAAGATAATAAAAATTGAAGATAGGGACATGTAAGCCGTTTTGCTCTAAGACGTACTGTTAGAAAGTTATAAGTTGTCAAAGTTAAAAATGTCACTTTTCGAGAGTCAATATCTCGGAAACTATGAAGTATAGACTAATAATGCATTTAATAAAAAATAATTATAATTTTATGTGAAATTTAAAAATGTAAAAATATACTGGGTGTTATATTTAAAAATATAAAATTCGTTCGAATTCCAGACAAACTAAAAAGCTGGCAACAACGCCAATATCGTCATTCGGTGCGTTAGATCCTCTTACACAACTGTACCAAATTTGGTTTAAATCGGCCAGTAAATTGTGATGTTATTAAGCCGTTTCCAGACTTTATACACACACTGTATATTTAATAAAGCGAAAGCACACTTAACCCTTAACGATAGCTAGTGCATTTTTTAACGAGTACAGTGTACACTAGTGTACAGTTGCGTTACAGACCGGCTGTACTTTACGCAGTCATTGGCAGTTCAAAATTATGTTGAGGCACCCGGCACGGTATAGTCGATGAGAAACTTTACAGCGCGTACAAACATCAAAGGTTTCAATTGATTAATTTGATATAATTTCGCGTTGGATAATTATTAACGACCGTTGTTGAGGGTTGCCGTTTGTTGCTTGATGCTGTGAACCGTCTCTAGCGAAGTTTCTTGTTTGTAAAATTAGATATTTGGTTGTGGAAACTTTCGAAACTAGAACATCGGAGGAAGTTTGATAATGGCGAATCTAATCGTTCCCTGGATCCACATTCAGTCCTTGATGATACTTATAGTGTTAATTTTTAAATTTAAAATAATAAACATTTTGAAAAAGTCTATCAGGGATAACTATTGCTATCTACAACTAGGAAACTTTGTTTAAGTTCTTCTTCCATTTAGTAAATGGTACCTCAGTAATAGTTCTTACATTAGCCAGTTTTGACTCAGTCGACTTGATCACGGACAGTTTGATTTGAAATTTTTTAAATCAATCTGTTGTGGATCTTTATTTAATCAGTGCTAAATTCATTTTGATTTAAAATTTATTAATTTTTTTAACGTGTGTAGTTAAAGATAGGATTGTTAGAAAAATGAATACTGCTGAGTACTGAGAAAATGTCGGTTTGAGCATGCAAATTAAACCATTTAAAGCTTTAAAAAAATGGACGGTTCATTAGTCCAAAAAGCTTTCGAACATTAAAACTTAACGTCAACCTTTTTAATCAAAGCTTCACTCTTCACTCTTTATATATTCCGCGGAAAAGAATGAAAAATGTTAAGCAAATTGTATTACAGAAAAAAGTAAAAATAAATGGCAAAATGTCGACAGTAGCAGCCAGCCAACGACATTCCACATAGAATTAACCCTCGGGCCGTGTTTCATTGTCATTGCAACTAAATTGACTCATGAATCTCAACAGGGAACTTTTCCTAGCCCGGAGAATTTCACCATACTTAATGCCAGAGAAGAATTATGGCATTAGCTTTGTATTAACATCGCGACATTATTGCATTTTCTATGAACCTCTCTTCCTTGATGTAACCTAGGTTAATTCATAAGTTTAATACGAAAAAGATGAAATGCTCTGACCAAATTATCTCAAACCGTTCGATAAAATGGAAGATTTGAAGAACCCAACGTACTACACCTTTTAGTGTTAATTGGCGTAGGGGAAGATTCAAATTGCTCTGAATGTCAGAAGGAAGTAAATCGTTTGTATCGTAATACTTCCTGTGCGCATGTATAACTATGGGGAGACTGAGACATCAAGTCCTTAGTAGATTAGCTTTTGGAAGACATCCTGACCTTAATAACGAGGTGGGGAGGAGGCTCCGTATTCAGCCGCCCCGGAAAAATTGTAACTAAGTACTCCCTTACATGAGCAGCATAATATGGGTGAGCCTGGGCACTATCCTGTTGAAACCATAAGATGAAAGTTGGTAAATCAGGATCTCTATTATCTGGAAATAGAGTGGCAATAGCAAGATTATTTCGAAGAAAATTTAGATATCTTTCTCCATTAAAATAGAGTGGCAATAGCCAGATCATTTCGAATAAAATTTAGATATCTTTCTCCATTAAGGCTCTTATCAAAGAAAAATGGTCCGATTACAATATTTTCAACAATGCCGGTCCATACAGTAACCTTTTCATTACACTAGGTGTTCTTTTTTATGAACCAGTGAGGATTTTTCTGTGTTGTCTCCATAGTTTTGTCTATTAACCTGACCATTTAAAGAAAAAGTACCTAGCTTCATCTAAAAAACAAAATTTCTCTCGCCTATCAGGATCATCGTCCAATAACTCTTGTACAATTACTGGTTTGTAGGGATGACTTTACTCTTTTAAAAAAAGATACGGTGGTTTGGTGAGTTGATTATAGTCACGCCCAAGTTGTGTGCTATGAGAATCGTCCTGTATTGATAATAATATGTTAATTTTATTTTTGTCAGGTATACCAGCACGG
Organism: Polydrusus pterygomalis; assembly: GCA_963969555.1. Lineage (NCBI taxonomy): Eukaryota > Metazoa > Arthropoda > Insecta > Coleoptera > Curculionidae > Polydrusus > Polydrusus pterygomalis. The sequence goes on along the minus strand of OZ018378.1, from coordinate 7,597,589 downwards.
CCACTTTTAATACTACCTTTAACTGTACTAGAAGTTCCCCACTTAATTGCTACCCTAGACACTGTCGATTAGCTAATAGCCGGCGATTTGTGTATTTTTCATTGAATATATTATCACGGACGTCTACTTTTATCTCCACAACCCAACATAACTAAACTTTCTATGCGTTCATCTTTAGCGAGGCTCATTTTAAATAGTCTCAATTTTAAATAGCCAATTGTCATTATCAATGCCTTAAAGATTATGACTTGATTTCAGAACGTCGTGTCTCGAGAAACATAATAATAGTGCATAACAGCAATAAAGTGTTAATATTTCATCAACGGTTGAAGATAGGTATAGGGCATGAATTATGAAAAATGTTTAGAATTGACTATAGAATGTAAAAAAATAAAATTTGTTTTATTAAATTTTTTTTCTGATTTCTGAATAATAAATTTAAAAAAAATGAATTTCAAAAAAATTAATTTGACTGGTCCGAGCAATTATCCATTAAGTGGACGGTATTCTATATAAATGGTTGATCCGTTCCTTTACCGTAACGCTGTATATCACTTAATATCACACAGTTTATATACAGGGTGTCCCATAACTTATGGGCCGTAGAGTAACTGGAGATACTAGACATCAAACTAAGCCGATTAAGTCATATAAGTTTTTTCGGATTGTTACTCGTTCTAGAGATACAGGGTGTTGAAAGTAAAAGTTTATTATTATTTATTTAGTTAAAAGTTTAATAAAGTGTATTGAGGTCAACGGTGGTCACTTTCAACATTTACTAAAGTGAGCTTCTTGTTTTTGTCCCACTGTTTCGAATTTATTGCGTTGTGATAATTAAAATATTAATTTAATTATGTACTATGTTTTTTTATGATTTGGGATGTTTAAAGGAAAATATCTCGAAAACCGTTAAAGAGATTAAGATCAATCAAGTACACCTTTTTGACTCAGAAAATGCCCTTCTTTAAGAAACTTTAATTGAAAAACACCTAATATCACAGGTAAGAAAAAAAATCATAGATTTATGAAGCCCAGTGTATGCAACTAGCGCCCTCTAGTGTGAAACCTAAAAATTTCTACAAATTCTTATTTCTTGCTCATGAAAACATAATACTGCCAACTTTCAATTCAATTCATTAAACCGTTTTAAAATTATGGCTTATTTTCGAGAATAAACTTTTACTTTCAACACCCTGTATCTCTAGAACGAGTAACAATCTGAAAAAACTTATATGACTTAATCGGCTTAGTTTGATGTCTAGTATCTCCAGTTACTCTACGGCCCATAAGTTATGGGACACCCTGTATTATTTTACTAAGCAGACAAAATGAAAATATAGGGTAAATAATATTTTAAAAATTGCAGTTATGTGTCCAAAAGACCTAGCTATTATTTTAAACTAAAATATATATATATTTTATTTATAAGTTTATAAGAATAATAATAAAAACCAAAAAGTGATACGATTTAGGCAATGGTACAATTTTGGCGACTTTACCCTACATTAAATAAAACTGCTGTAACAAAATATAGCCTCTAAAAATATGGCTTGGTTGTTGGATGTATTGAAGATATTCAAGTCTCTGAAAAATAGAATTTAATCAGAAAAGTTACTTGTCAAAACTGTTACTTTTTACACTTTATAACAGGTGGCGTAAAAGTTGTAAAAAGCTCCTTGCCGGTATCAATCCGAGTCGATGTATGTTTTATCATCAGGCCTGTCTGTGTTTTAAGGTTAGGTGTAAATTTTCACGATTTTTCACCAACATAAAACCGAAAGTATCTCAGAGCAACTGTGAAGACGTAAAACGGTCTTACAGAGTCCGGGTTTGGATTTTTTATTGGGCAGTAACAGACATTTTAAAATATTATTAAATTTGCGCATTGGATACATTTTACATACAGTTTGATGGATTAGTAATTTTTAGCTTTCCATTAAAATAGACCACTCTTTATTAATTATCTTTAAACATCGAGAACTTATAGTTCAGTAATCATCTGCGGTATTAACAGTAACGTACTTGTTAATAATAACGAGTAAATATGGATTCAAAAAGCCACATAGAAGTTTCTGGAAACTTTGTAAGACACATGCAATCCAGTTTACTTGCGGGTTTCTGACTTCGTATATGAGATGCATTAAGTTTACAGTGCGAATAGGTCAGTTAGAAGTGGCTTCAGTTCTGTTGTTGGTTAAAGCTAGTTAAAGGCAATGGCGGTCGCAGCTTTACACGTAAAAGAAAGCGTAAAGCCATAACTGATAAACTAGTCCTAGCCATGGAAACTTTTACTCAAGACTCAGTTTCAAATTCAACAAAATTAGCAGAAAGCCATAAGCGATGTGAGGGATCCTTTAGTCTTTGGTAATATTGCAAAGCAGTATTATGAAGTCTGGTTTATTTTACGTTAAGATGTTGGCGACAGAGACAGGACTGGGCTAAGTTCTTTTATCTTCGCACTAACCATCTTTTATACTTGTAAAGGGGTATTATAGCTTTATTAGCATTATGGCCTGCAAAAATACAGCGTTAATTTTACTTACAAATTGAAACATCGAACTCAACGGGCGAAAGATTAAAAGTTATGGCGTTATTCATTGGTAAAACATAGAAATACATTTGACATGCAGTAAACTTACCAATGAAAAACGCTATGAACGACCCTGAAAACATATAAGAGTTTCGCCGCCAAAATTGTAGGTAAGGACCAATCAAGCGGCAAGCGGTGCGCAATGCGCATGTTTTGCGTTCAATGTAGTGTTGCCATTAGGGGTGAGCAACAAAATCGATTAATCGATTATTCGATTAGAGATAATTTTTTTATCGATTAATCGAAAAATCGATTATTAATAGGAAAAAAAACTATTTATCGATTAATCGAAAAAAAAAACGATTTTTCGAGTAATCAAAAATGAAATCAAAATCGAAAAAAAAAGTTATTTTTGGATTAATCGATTCATTAGGCATTAGAAAAAAATAAAATTTACGATGTTTTGATTAATCAATTGACCAAAAAACTATTTTTCGATTATTCGAAAATATAGGTAGGTATGTTTTTGGATGATTGAAGTTGCTCTAGTTACATATTATTGCTGTAAGTCTCTATATATTTATTAAATGTAACTCTATTACCCTGAAAATCGGTTTCAAAAATATTATAGCATATTATTGCTAGGGTTGTGCAACAAAATCGATTAATCAATTAAAAATCGATTATTAATCGAAAAAAACAATTTTTTGATCAATCGAAAAAAGAAGTACCTATTTTTCGATTGATCGAAGAAAAACTATATTTCGATTAATCGATTATTTTTGATAAATCGATTATTTTCTATTAATCGATTAATAGAAAATAATCGATTATTTTCGATTAATCGATTAATAGAAAATAATCGACTATTTCAAATAATTGATAATCGATTATCTTTTTCGGTAATCGCACAGCCCTAGTTGTCATTATAATTTACGTTCGCTGCGTAGTACAAAGTCGCCAAAATGCCATGTATTTTTAAATACACATACAAATACATAATAAAATTTTGGCAAAAACAGCTGGATTAGTGCTCAGTGAGCACAAGATTTGTCAATCTATTGTACCGTACTTAAAATAGATAAACTGATAATAATAAAACTCAAATAGTAAAATGTTTAAAACATACACTATTAAAAAAAGTAGCCACCGAGCACTTAAAAAATACCAAAATTAGAAGAAAATAATGTGACGCGTGAGCTTGCTGCCAAATTAGGAACTTTTAGAAAGAAACCAGTATGGGCTGTTAACGTTACATGTGGGTGTCAACTGTCGAAATGGTTTGTTTTTAGAAAAATTTCACTCTACTATTTAGTTAACTACTTACTAAAATATAAATTTTAAAAATTCTGCAAAAATATTCTCAAGACCCATTAAACCACTACTCTAAGCGTCAGCATCCAAGCTTTCCTTGAAAACTTTGTTACGTCAATATTATCCATATTTTATGTCTTGTTTTCAACATTGTCTACCTTAAAAGTTCTTGAGTATGGCGCGTAAATTTCACTAAAAGTTTTAGTAAAAACTTTTAGCGAATATAATCGTATGATACTAAAAAAACCTCGGAGCAAGTTTAGCAAAATGCTCGCGGCTTCTCTTAAGATAAAAGTTTTTCCCCAAAGTATGAAAGTCCAAAAGCCATTACGTCACCCCTGTTTGGATAATGGTACAGTAAAAGCGATGCATCTTTTTATTAACGCGCGCTGCATCTCACAAGCTATACAGGGATTTCACATAAATCATATTACTACCAATAAGGAGTTTTGGAAATGTCCTTAAAATAGGTTTGCGTTAAACAGCTATAAAGATGGCACAAAGTAATTGTCAGGAGACAAAAATTTTGCTGTGCTGATGGTGTTAGCAGAAGAGAAAATGGTAGAAGGTATACAACCATAATGGAGTTTTATGGAATTTGGTCACGTGATTCGCATTAACTGTCAAATTTTAATTTTTTTCAAAAAATAATTCAAAAGTGGGGTTATTTCTAAAAATATCAAAAAAAGGTATTAGAAAAAGTTTTCTTGAATGCAGTTTCTAGCCCACATGGAAAATTTCAGCTGCATAAGATAATTTTGATTTTTACCCACCAATAAAATTTATTTTCCACTTAATGATGACACTGTGTTCTTTTTTGTCTTAATATTAAGGTGTATTACTTTCAGACACAAACCACGTTTTCAAAAATACTTATTTTATGAAGTTACCTTATACAGGGTCAAAAACAAATAAACTTTGCATCACATGCGACCAAATTTTAATGGCTCAATTTTGGTTCTGTAAAAAAACACACATTTAATATGGCGCTACTTTAAAGAAAATGTGTCTGAAATAATGCATTGTCAAAACTAAAAAGTTTTATGTAGGTTGCGTTTAGTCTTATTTTGCAAAAGTGCTGCAATTTACAAAATATGGGTAAAAAATCAAAATTATCTTATGCAGCTGAAATTTTGCATGTGGGCTAGAAATTTTCTAATAACTTTTTTTGGATATTTTCAGAAATAACCCCACTTTTCAATTATTCTTTGGAAAAAATTAAAATTTGACTGATAATGCGAATCACGTGACTATTTTTTTGCTTAATTTTATTCTCGATCAAAGCAGGACTTGATGCCAAAGTCAAATTTCGAATAAAGCTATCAATAAAGAAAAATCCCATATGATGCGGATTTTACTGGTCACACTGTATACCAATTTTTAGACCTCCACCAGTGTTAGTTTCTAAGATATAGATTTTTGAGAAAAGCTTTGTTAGTTTATACCTACGTTAGTAAGGAAAATATATTTTCAAAATTGTATGATTCTGGGATTAGTGGTTTAGGCTGATGGTCAGTCGATATTTGCTATTTTTATTTTAAAAACGATGTTATTAAAGCTCTTACAATAACAAAATTTAATGAATGTTTTATGCCCGGCAAGCTCATCTTAAATTGTTAATAAATAAGCTAATGCGAAAACTATCCAATATTACTAAAGAAATTGCTAATAAATATTGCAGGTGCATTGACGCATCGTCGTCTTTTTTATTAGTATTTATACGAAATGGCCCCCCTAGGATTCCCCTGGTCGTTGGGGAGACAGGGAAAGCCCGTTCAGTATCATCTGTCATGAATTATGCATTGAAATTGACAAGTTAGATGGCTAATAATAAGGGGAAATTTGAGGTTTCCGTAAGGTGGATATAATGAAACTTTTGTGTTTTGGGGAGATGTAAGTGGTAAAATGTTGGGTTTAGTTTTAAAAGGACGAAGCTTTTTTTTGATTTTTTATTACTTGCCTACCTGCATACGAATTCAGTGATCTCGTACTATTTGCATTGTTACAATAAAAAATATAGGTAAGCAACTTCTATTTAACTAGGCCTAGTGGTCTACGAATCAATCATTGGAAACAGACAAAGCAACGATGATCAAGAAAAAGGAAGACCAAGGCTTTATTCTAGTAGAAGTATCTAAACTTATGCAATAATTATGGAAATTCATATAAGGCATTTGTCAAATGAAATTATTATTATAGAATTTAACAAATAAGAACACTAGATAAATAATCAAAAATAGTCTCAAAAATTCTTCAAATTCCGATTTATCTGCAGCACTTTCACTATCTTCTGCCGTCGAAATTACGAGTGGTTTTACTTGAACATCCAGTATTTTTCCTATGCTTCACCACTCCACAATAATTTTTTCAGCGTGTTCTGCTATTTACTTTCAGTAGTTCCCGGTAATATGTGCTAGGGATTTCTTCCACACTACTTCTACCTGATGTGAACTTGAACCATTTTTTTAAAAGAACGACTTTGCTCCTGCGCAAATAAGTTCTAAGGCATTCAATTGATCGTAGTACGGTGGTAACCGAGAAACTTTTTCATTTGCAACTATACGAATATAACGAAATCCCAAGTTTTTATCACAGCTGATAATGACCACTTAAATCTGGAAGCGTTATATTAATTTGTGATGCATAAGTCCTGTTAAGATTCCTCACATTCATTTTTATAGTTTCCTGTAAAGTTTTAGTATTTTTTTCCTTGATTGTCCACTTTCTATTTCTTTCGTCGGAGAATGCAAAAACCCTGCAATCCGATTTTTATTCGGCATGTCACATATATAAGTAATTGACACATTTATCAAAAATATATTAATCTTCAGTAAAATGTCATGGGAGTGTTAGTTATTGTACACATTTTTATAATCACTGGAAATTATGTGTGCATCTTTCTCCGATTCATAAATGACTGTTAAGATTATTGCATTTATATTACATATATTTTTATAATGCTGTTTTAACTTTTACTAAAACAATGAAACACTATGTCAGTTTGTCTTTGATAAACTCATAACCTGCTAGTTAAATGGAATTTGACTTATATCAACTAAGTACTGACAATTAAATGTCAATACAAGCATTCTGGTGAAAACACAATTATTTTGTTACCATCCATTAGAACTTAAATGTTCATATATTACTCCGGTTCCAAAGATTAAAAATTCAAAACAATGGAATGAAATGAGACCAATAAATGTATTATGGGATATAGAAAAATTAATAGAAGAAGTAGTTTATGAACAAGTTATGGATTTTTTGAATAAAAACAAAATTTTTATATATTCTCAAGCTGGGTTTCGAAAAGGATATTCTAGTGAAACAGCCATACAATATGTAGTAGAAAATTGGAAAAGAGCCTTGGAAAGAGAAGAATATGTAATAGCAGTATTTCTTGATTTTAAGCGAGCTTTTGAAACGATTAATAGAGATATATTATTAGAAAAATTATTTGAATATGGTATAAGGGGTAAAGTTTATCAATGGTTTCAAAATTATTTAAATAATAGATCACAGAAAACTAAATTTGGTAATTTTTTTTCAACAAAGAAATTTAATAACATAGGAGTACCTCAAGGAAGTATTTTGGGGCCTTTACTTTTTATTTTATATATTAATGACATGCCATTAGTCCTAAAATTTCTTAAAATACAAATGTTTGCTGATGATACTCTTATCTATATAAGCGGTAAAAATCTTTTGGAAATTTTGGAAATTTTAAATTCAGAACTGATTCTATTGTCAAACTGGTTAAAAGTTAACAAATTAAAATTAAATGTTTCTAAAACAAAATGTATGGTTATGGGTGTAAATTTAAATAATTATACAAATATAAATATTTTAATTGATGGTGATAAACTAGAAATAGTCAATTCTTTTAAATATTTAGGTATATTGATTGATTCAAAATTAAAATTTAATAACCAATTCGAAAATTTAATTTACAAAATTGCAGGAAAAATTAGTTATTTTAAAAGAATAAGTTTAAATTTAAAATTTTATTCGAAAAAAATTGTATACAATACTTTAATTTTACCACATTTTCTTTATTGTTCTACAATTTTGTTTATGGCGGATGAAGGTGTAATAAATAGATTACAAATTTTACAAAATAAAGCAATGCGAATTTTACTTAATATGGATAGATATACAAAAATTAATGTGATGTTAAAAAAATTAGAATGGTTAAATGTAAAAAATTTAGTACTGTTTTTGGTTCTAATATTTATTTTTAAAATTCAAAATGATTTGTTACCGCCACATTTAAAGCAATTGACTGTTCTAAATAGTGATCAACATAATTATTTAACACGAAATAACAATAATTTTTTTCTTAATAGTTTTTCAAAAAATATTGCATATAAATCAGTTTTTCATAAGGGTCTTATTGAATTTAATAAATTAAACAAGTCAATTAAAAATCAAAAAAGTTTAAAATCTTTTAAAAAAAGTTAAAAATCTTTCTTATTAACTCAACAGGTCAAATAAAGTTTCAAAAGGTCATTTAATTCAAAAAATAAATAAAAAAAAGGGTATAAACTTGTTAAAATGTATCATGTAGCCACGTGCTAAATAAATCTTTTTACTACTACTACTACATCCAACGGATAATAAAATATTAAAAAGGAATAAAGTTATTTATTTTTTGTACCTATTGCGGTAAAATAACAGAAAAAACAACAAAAAAAAAAACGTATCGGTATTAAATTTCCGGACAAATGTTAACAGTCCAGATAAAAACCACTTTATAAATATTTATGTATTTATTAAACTATGATTGATTTGTTTTGTTTTAATTTGTCTCGTATTTAAAATTAAAATTTAACAATTCAAAATTAATTTTAATCGTTAGCAATATTGTTAAATAAATATGTGAATAAATATTAATAAAAATAATAAATCAAAATGTTTGAAAATGATTGCCGATCAATAGCAAAAAATAATTAAAATGGGTTTAAAACGTGCCTTGTAGTTTGGGTGCTAATTAATTACATACAGTAAAAGTCTCGGGATCTTTTTTAATTAAGGGGATTGAGCACAGTAATTTTTAACTTTCAATTATCTTTCGTTAATATGCATAACATCTAACATCAACCAATGCCGACATGTAAAAGCCGCAGAAAATTGTTACTAGGTATATCTAATAAGATACAAAGTCAAAAATTTTAACATCAAATTTTTGAAATTTTATTTTTGGAAATAACGCAAATTTGAAAATTAAGGACGTTGTATTACGTTTGTGGTTATTAATTCAGACTTACTGGTAAAATAATATTAAGTCAACGCAAATAGTTTGTCCTTAATCCTAGAATCCCTCGAATAGTATACAAGATACAGCAAAGGTTAAATTAGGGCTAAGTTGAATAATTTGGAGCTTAACTCAATGCCAGTGAGAAATGAAGCAAATTCCGACCACTTCCGGATATATCGAAAAAAAACGATTTAAATTTCAGGTCTGTATTTAAAAATTTTGATCTGAAGGTGATATCTGAAAACTGAAACGCCCGTTAATAAATACAAACTATCATTAAATGCGTCCTGAAAAAGTGCTTGTAGAAACTTCTTTCTGTTTTTCAATATGTTTATAAATAACTTCACCAAAAAACCAAAAACGGAAAATGAAGTTTTCGGATTTTTTCAGATATCTTAATCTCTCACCCTGTCCTTGGAATAAATTCAGCAAGTCCAGTACAGTTTTATTTTTGAAAAAATGCTTGGGAACGGGTATTACCATTTTTTTTGTAAATGGTTAATAAACAGCGTGTGCGTGGATTTGCTTGCCAAATGGAAAACTTTTTTATTATCAATTTTTCGAAAAAAAGTTATTCTTTATAAAAAGGTTTGCTTTTAAAATTATTAAGATTGGCGAATTTCTTTTTAATGTTGTACATGGTGTCCCAAAAAAACGAAAAACTCTAATTCTAAATGTGAAAAAAAAGTATACCAATATTTATTAGCCGGCAAATTGGAAAGCGCGAAAAGCGCATTAAATCGTCAACTAATTTGTAGTATACAGGGCAATGATAAAGTTTTTTTTTTAATAGTTACTTAACATTTTCGATAAAAATTATTAGGTGTGTTATGAACAACGGGAGGCTTATTGAAATTTAATCATCTATGTATATTTGTTCGTGTTTACTGTGTTATTACTAGTAATTAAAAAACTTGTTGTGTGTAAATATGTTTATATGATTGTTTAATAAATTTTGAATTAGGTTGTAAATTATCTAAAAATTTTAATCATTCTGTATACTAAATTAACCTGCAAATAGTACATTGATGGCTTAATAATAAATATTGCGATGGTATTTATCCATATTGTTTATCAAAAATGTTAAGTAACTATTCAAAAAAAACTTTATCATTGGCCCTGTATACTACAAATTAGTTGACGATTTAATGCTCTTTTCGCGCTTTCCAATTTGCCGGTTAATCGGTATAAAGTTTTTTCACATTTAGAATTAATGTTTTTCATTTTTTGAGACACCATGTACAACATTAAAAATAAATTCTTATGCCAATCTTAATAATTTTAAAAGCAAAACTTTTTATAAAGAATAACTTTTTTTCGAAAAATTGATAATAAAAAAGTTTTCCATTTGGCAAGCAAATCCACGCACACGCTGTACAGGGTGTCCCAAATTCGAGCCTCATCATGGGGATCTCGGAAACTATAGGAGATACAGCATCGGTCAAATTGTGGCAAAGTTGCGCAATTTCTTACTGAGCAATATCGCAAAAAAATATCTGAGCTATCTTTTTTAGTTTTTGAAATTTTTGCAAAAAACTAAAATTTTGAGTTTTTGTTTTTTTAAATTGCTCGACTTATTTTATCCGCTACAGAAAAACAAACACAACATTGTTAAGGCAACTTTTTACGCTCCATATTGTGACATTTTTAGAATTTCGTTACAACGTTTCGTTTTTGTGGAACTATTATCAACTTTAATTTTTTAAATACGGTCCTGCATTTTTTATTTTATTTTTTGATAGCCCTTTAAGCCCTGAATTCAACCATGTACCACAATTAATTATATTTAGACGTTTTGATGTCATTATTACATCTTCAGGAATGTAATAATTATTTTTTAATACGGCCCTGGTGTTAGTTGTTAGATTGAAATATCGTTTAGCGGGATTTTGGTGGGTTACAGAATTTAAAATATTTTGTTGTTCTTCCGTTCCATTCGTGTACCATATTTGACTCTTGGTTTATTAAAACTACCATACTGGGCTAAATTAGTATCAAGCGTAGCAAAATAACTATAAGGAGGCTGCAAGCGTTCAGGATAGTCCTGTAAATAAAGGTCACAAGAAATTTGTGAATTCCTATTGAAAGAATAATAAACTCGTAACATGTCGCGCTTTTCTAAAGCAGAAAACATAATTTTGCTGAAATATTCAGTATAAATGGTACTGCAGTTGTCAAGATAATTAAGCCAAACAATCAAGTAAAAGTTCTTGTCATAGCCACCTTTGTTTTGTTTGGTTTTATTGAAGTGAAAACTTCTTTAGGCGCGTTTAGCACTTTTTGTGGGCACTGAATTAAACTGAGCCGTCACGCGTCAGGCGTCAGACTCGGGTGAGCTACGCTCGAATTCAACTGCTATATTCAATCCGAACTGACCCTGACCCGAATGAACGTTATATGAAAGAGCATGCCGCCATCGGTCGCATTCAGTATCGACGTATCGACGTGGAAACAGTCAGTGTGCGTTGTCTAGACACTCGTGTATTTGATATTGTTAATTTCACCTTGTTGAAGTTTTCACTTCTGTCGTGTGGTCTTAAGCACACACAATTTTTTTTTTTTTACTTTGTTACGATTTATATAAAAACATACTTAAATATAGTAAATTATTTGTATAAAATTCTGGATCCATTTACATGTTGTATGTGGTAAAAAGATTAAGTAACTAACAACAGGGCCGTATTTAAAAATAATTATCACATTCCTGAAGATGTAATAATGACATCAAAGCGTCTAAATATAATTAAGTGTGGTACATGGTTGAATTCAGGGCTTAAAGGGCTATCAAAAAATAAAATAAAAAATGCAGGTCCGTATTTAAAAAATTAAAGTTAATAATAGTTCCACAAAAACGAAACGTTGTAACGAAATTCTAAAAATGTCACAATATGGAGCGTAAAAAGTTGCCTTAACAATATTGTGATTGTTTTTCTGTAGCGGATAAAATAAGTCGAGCAATTTAAAAAAACAAAAACTCAAAATTTTAGTTTTTTGCAAAAATTTCAAAAACTAAAAAAGATAGCCGAGATTTTTTTTTGCGATATTGCTCAGTACGAAATTGCGCAACTTTGCCACAATTTGACCGATGCTGTATCTCTTATAGTTTCCGAGATCCCCATGATGAGGCTCGAATTTGGGACACCCTGTATATAGATAGGTATATTTTTTTTGAATAATTTCGAAGAAGTTATTAATAGTTTCTCAATATGATTTTTATTATTGGTGAATTTATATATTGTATTTGGTGTTATATTCTCTGTAATAAATTTTTTTAAGTTGTTTGAGAATAAAAAAAAAATTAGAGATATGACGATATCGATAAATTCTTTAAATGGCAATCCCAATGACTAATTGTACAGTATCATTTATCAGATATTAAACAATCAAAAATGAATTTACTTGAAAAGTAAAAATCCCTTCTATCCATCTTTAATACGCGCTTAAAATAGTGTCCAATCACTAAGGAATAAAAGTTTGAAAGTTGGGTTTGGGTTATGTATAACTTAATAAGGACTTTAAAAATAATCAATAAAACACAAGGGTTGCCATTTAAAAAAATTATCGATATCGTTATATATCTAATTATAAGTACCCTATATCAATATATTTTTTATAAAAAAGACCACAACTAAAATTGTTAATACTCGTGCCTAAGCTTTTATCAAAAAAAAAACTGTACTGAATTTACTGAATTTATTCCACGTTAAAAACTACATTATAATATATTAATTTCTTTCCCTCTTTCACCCTTGAAAGTAATACTGTTACTATTTTTAACACCTGGGTTATTTACAGAATTTGTTCAGAATAGGCAAGCCCAAATTAAACATTAAACAATTTTTATACAAAAAACTCTTGTATATTTTATTTATAATATAGTGTCACCAGTAAAGTCCGCGTCATATGGGATTTTTTTTATTAATAGCTTTATTCAAAATTTGACTTTAGCATCAAGTTCTGCTTCGATCGAGATGAAAATCAAGCAAAAAAATAGTAGTTACCTGATTCACATTATCTGTCAAATTTTAATTTTTTTCAAAAAATAATTCAATAGTGGGGTTATTTCTGAAAATATCGAAAAAAGTTATTAGAAATTTTTTTTTAAATGTAGTTTCTAGCCCACATGAAAAATTTAGGAACACCTGATGATGAACGTTTCTACGTTCGAAACATGTAGACCCTCTTGCTGAATATTTTTATTCTATTAAACTTTGTGGAGGAAGAGTTTTTTCTTTCTTTCCCAAATAAAAATGATTTAATCCTTTTTATTTAAGCTTTATCGAGCTGCATCTAAATAGAACTTAAAACCACATTGTCCATTTTGACTTGACTCTTTTACACCTAAGATTTGACAGATAATTTTTTGTTGGTCCAATATGGTAAAACCAATATAAAAACGGTTACAAGAAATGCGTTCTGCTCTGCTTAAAACTTCCTCGTCATGACGGATCAGCAAAAAATACCTAAAAATTAATTATCGAATTTGTTAACGTCATGACTCAAGGCGTAAATCTTAAAGTGATTCTATCAAAACAATTAACGAGAAATTTGTTCTCATTAAAACCATTATAATTTTTTTTAATTTGCATATCTTAATTATTTTATCAGCGGTTCGAGCTATCTTAAGAAAAGGTGTTTAAAAATATTCGGGGTTTAAAAAAAAATAAGAAGAGTAGGTTCTACGTTAATTACGTACTGACTTTTACTAATTGCCAGTTTTTCTGTCACTAAGTTAGGGGAGTAGGGGGGAAAAGCGCTCAGTAGGGAATCACGCTCACTACAATTCTACGAGACCAGTTGCTCGCTAATACGAGTTACCGCTTCTACTGTGGAATTTTTCCTTATTATCTCCCTAGCAGGAGAATTATGTTAATAATGTTCCTGAAATTTTAGTAATAAACATTAGTTACTAACAAGTAAAATCAACTTCTATTGTTAAAATACAGTGCGTCATATTAAACTAAACTCATCGGAAATATGTTTTTTAAAGTTATATTTGAATTTAAAACTATAAAGACATTGGATTTCAGATAACAAATTTGTTATTTAATGTTTCTCACATTTTAGTAATAAAAATGAGTTACTAACTGTTCAATTTCTTTAGCAATCGAACTTGCTGATTCATTACCAAAACGAATAATTTTTTACACAATATTATTGTAACAATAAATATCACGGGTACGACTAAAAAACTGATTGTTACTTGCTGGTTTGTCTCACCTGTCACTTCGAAATTACTTGACATTCGAATTAAAATTATGTCGTAGTAGTATACCTGAGAAAAATTATCACTTATTAATTTCATTAGGTTAATAGGCTATCGCGATAGTCTTCTAATTGGTTGAAAATAAATTTATAAAATTTTCGAAATAATTTCTACAAAAATGGACCAGTGATCCTATAGCAGTAAACTTTAAAAGAAGGGACTGCAGGAGAACATTTTCAAGTTAACGTAATTCTTTGAAGAGCTTTCACACGTTAATATCTCACCGCACACCGCTAGGGCACTGGTTATTATTTTAAATTAAATTAGTTGACAGAACCTTATCTTAATACATTGAATATCAAACTATAGGAAGGCCATATAAGCAGATTTCCTAAATCTGCTAAGTTAAATTCATAGATGGCATAATGACAAGCCTTTTCACTGCTAAATTAAAACATTGTTGCCGCCTGTTCTGTTATTTTCTGTTCGAGGATTGCGATGGCCTTTAGCTTTTCAGCCTTCAGCCAATTTTTTTACGGCCTGTCTGTTTGACGCTGCATGATCCTCTCCCCACTACCATACTATATCGTCACGCGCATCGCGGTGCCTGGATTGCCTTGCACTGGCATAATATATATCGTTGGCTTAATGCAAAAATTCATTAAGTCAAAATTGACAGTTTTGAGTAAAACCCAGTTTTAAGAAATGGAGTTTAAAGTGATTTATTAAAAAAAATGTGCAATAATGTTATGCCAACGAAGTTCTCATGTGCATATGTACACACTTTTTTCAATATATTTTTACAAAATAGTATTTATTATATGCACAATTCATTAAGTGGCTTAGTGAGTTTTCGACCCAACTATTAATAGTCATACTTGCTGTCGCTTTTAATCTACTTTTATTTGTATAACATTTAACACTTAATGCAACGGTAAAATGATTATGAAAATCGGTCCAATTACCTCGGAGTAAACAGCGTACATATTATCATCAAAAACATACATTCAGCTGGAATTGAGAACCTCCTATTTTATTGTCTGTTAAAAATGCTTAAATCATTAAAAATTCCAATAAAATATGCGGCGACACCACATCACATCAGTGAATTTGAGACATCTGTTGCCGATGCGCTGCATTATAACTAAATACATTTAAGGTTACATTTACGATCAACTCCACAATGGTGGCCAAACCGTCTCCAATAAGTCTAAAACAGGGTTGTCAACTTTTGTCTTATAGTTTGATATTCAATGCTTAATATTATAAAAAAATTTCATACTCTCGGTTGCTCCTTGCAATAACAAATGCTTTGATTTGGAGGGCTAATGATAGACTGGAGAAGCGCAGTTAATTGTTAAAGTATTGATTTGATAGGTGTATATATGTATATTCTTAGTTACATTTAAGTATATAGGCAATGTTAAAGTATTATGAAGTCTACGTCCATCCAATGTATTAATACTCCTAATTACATTTGACAAATTTCCCCGAAAGCCAAGAAAATTTTCCAGTAGAAAAACTCGCCGCCCTTTCACGGTCTGAAGTTCCTAGACTCGATGGCTTCCGAAATTCACGTTCTCCTTTAATTTATACTAATTTTATGAGTCGCGGTAATGGCCCGTAAAGCTACGACACTACCGGAGTGACATTTAAAATTTAGAGACTCGGAATTTTGCGTTGTCGCGAGATGAAACACCGGTTCGTGCTTTAAGAGAGTGATAATAATGTAGCTGAAAACATGTTTCGAGTTATTGTCTCATTTAGGGTTTATTTTGTTATTGTGTTTTGATTGTATTGCCCCTTTTAATTGAGGAGTACGTAAGTAGGTATAACAGAAGGGGAAAGGAATATATTATTCTTAAAGGTGATGAAGATATTTTGTTGTCGGGAAAGTATGAGATTTTTAGAGCGCAGCGTTATTTCAAAGGGAATTTCATTCATCTATCATAATAAAGATATTAACAAGTCATAATAATTGTTGATTTAAACCAATAAAAGCAAGATTACGCACAATTATTATAATTAATGATTGGCTCGTTTCCGCTTGGTCCGGAAACTACTGTGTGAGCAAAAATTATTTACATCAAAGAGGGCTTGGAATAAAAAACGTAGGGTTTAGATCACAATGATATGGGGACTATATATCTAACCAAATCTAGGTTAAAATTTGGTCAAATTCATATTATGACATACTAATGAGTAATAAAATAAGTAGACAAATACAAATTTATTTTTGTTGTTTACAAAATTAACAAAGTAAGAATATACAGAAAGAAAAAGAAAAATAATTACATAAATTGCTGAAATTGACCACCGCCATGCTCCAAGCATAAATTCACAGGTCTCTTCATATATAATATTAATTTACTTTGTGCTCTGAGTTATTACATTGTCATTAAAACGACAATAGCAACCAAACGGTTGTTGTTGTTGTTTTTTTGACACTTTACTTTGCATGGAATTGACGTATTTATAAAGTTTTAAATAATTTTAAAATTTGATTCGTGAAATTCTTCTTACACTTCACACACTTAAAATACATTTGAGCAAATTTCCAGAAAATATTTTTATTGCACTTGTGATATTACTGCTGAGAATATCACTCACTTGATTAAAAATAATAAAGGTATTTTTTTTTCTAGTTACCTGGTATCTCCCTCATCACAAGAAACAAAAGTTTTAAATTTCAACTACCCCTAAACCCGCATAACAGATGCAAGATAAGGGTTAACTGGCCACCCTGTCAACATCTACTTGAGAGAATACCTATAGTTTCATGGAATTAATACTTCTTGTAACCTTCACAGACCTTACCACACCCCCTTATCTAAAAATTAATAAGATAAATATTTGTTTTTCTCTATTGGCCATATGTTACTGTTTCCTTTGTTTTTACGTAGTTTCAACTGTTTTTAGATTTACTGGATGAAAGGGCCTGTAATTTTCTTATCCATCGGCGATCTGTAAAATTAAATTACTGTTATTTTTATAATATGGAACGGGGTAGGTTTAGTATTAGTAGGTAATTATGGCACAGGTGCAAAGTACTTGTCGGCTTATTTGTATTGTTAAAGACGATGGTTTTATTACTGTCAATTCCTTGTTAGTAAGTAACAGAAATCTTTATTTAATAAAATTTAATTTATATTGAAAAAATCAAAATATTTCCTCCTTGAATAGTGGGATCATGGTCATGATAATCCATCTTATA
The DNA here is from genome assembly GCA_963969555.1 of Polydrusus pterygomalis. NCBI lineage: Eukaryota > Metazoa > Arthropoda > Insecta > Coleoptera > Curculionidae > Polydrusus > Polydrusus pterygomalis. The sequence goes on along the minus strand of OZ018378.1, from coordinate 7,580,068 downwards.
CGGATTTTGTTTTATTTCTTATATTTGTTTAGTTTAGTATACAAAGTCTTATAAAAATTAATTCATTACATTTAAACAGGTTAATAATACTGATATGAAAATACATTGCAGGAAAATATTTTTCAATGTGGTTTTGCTACAATAAACCAGAAAAATCTTCATTTGTCTTTTTAAAATTTATGGCCCGTCAGTACTAGTGCATTATAAAATAACTATGGACATAATATGAAATAAAAAGAGAAGTAAGCACCGACTTAATATTTTTCTAAATAAACAACTCCTTAAATATAACCTCCAATCTAAACCTAAAAATGTTTTCTCCAATCGAAAACTGTATTCATCTGCTTACAGTCCTTTATTTAGAGTTTATATTTTCTAAAGGAATATTTGTTGTTCCCACCCCGAAACGATTGTTGTAACATATACCAAAAATACTTACAAAAGCTAAAATAATCCCGTCACATCAGAGCCGTCATTTTAACTACTTTTCGATGGCTGTTAGACCACGGCCGACCGGCGCCGGCGCTACGAATCAACTAGCTAGCTACTGATGTTAGTATTCAAATTTTTAATTCGATTAGTATATTCCCATTGACGTATATGGTCTGATTTTAGGGGTCCTTACCAAACTTTTTAGATGGTAATGGTATGTAATGACTGCAATATAAGGATTTTTTTTTATCTATAGTTCATAGCTCCTTGGAGTCGATTAGAAATTGAATTAATTCGAATTCGAAATAGGATGATTCCATATAGTTTTGTTCCTGAGAACCTCGTACCACGTTTTTTTTTAAATTATATTATATAATATATAATTAATCTAAGTATTATATTAATCTAATTCAGTATATTTGAGTATCTAAATTATCCGAGTATTTACATCACTAGAGAAATTTGTGGCGGGAATGCAAGAAAAATATTCATATTTTAACAATATTTTCAGCAAACTGCAAGTATCAGCAGAAATATTTGCAAATTATTTTATAAAATAAAAAAAAGTTGCACCCAAAAATTGAGGCATAAAATCATAATTCTATGGTAGGATAAAAATACGGGTAATTTACTGGGTAACATAATATTTTGTTGTGTAAACAATTTACGGCCACTAGTCAATTACCCCAATAAGTATTTACCATTGCAATTATTGTTACAATGATGCAGACATATATTATGTTTTATGTAAAGCCACATTACAAGACTAATATTTTGCATTTTGAGACTGTGTGCCTCTAGTATTTTCTTACCAATCGGCCCCCGCCATTGATCAAAATAGTTCGAGATGAGTATCGTTAAATTTTTACGCTCTCCATTACATTTTTACAGACTATTTAATATTTATTATCCTGCATAAAATGTTATGTGTTTTGACTGTATGTACGTTTTACCCCATGGTCGTTACTGATTGGAAGTTTTATTAGATTTTGGACAGAATGTCACTCAACCTCTTTATATCTGAATTTATTTGCTATTTATAAGCAAGTCGTGTGGTTTTTCTTTGTCTCCGAAAACATAAACGAAATAAGGCCGTAGATATTTCTTTTAGTGATCTTTCAATTAGTTATCTACCGCGTATACTATGCAGTTGTATACTTAAATAATGGTTTTTAATAAAACCTTGGTAATATATAACTTGCTAATGGGTAATATCATTATTTAAGTGGTTGCATGCTGAGCCGAGGTTAAAGTTCAACCCTTGATTGCTGTGATGCTATTACTGTAAAAATTTTATTTTGTACGTCTCTTCGTCGTGATACGACATGAAAAATAGTTTTCAACAATCCTGCACATTGTTCGCAAAATTAAAATAATTTGTGCTTACTAACTAGAACTTTTAGTCCATGTAGAAGAAAAAAATCGAATTAGCACCAGGCTTTTTAGCAAAACTGTAGGAAAGCATCACATAAGTACCGTGCGAGCAAAAATTACTTGCATCAAAGAGGGTTAGGATTAAAAAACGTAGGGCTTGGTTTAGATCACAATGATATGGGGACGATATATCTAACCAAATCTAGGTTAAAATTTTGTCAAATTCATATTATGATATGATATGCCAAATTAATGAGTAATAAAATAAGTAGACAAATACAAATTTATTTTTGTTGTTTACAAAATTAACAAAGTAAGAATATACAGAAAGAATACTTGGAATACTTGCACTTTAAAAGGAAATAAATTTAGCTGCTTCTTAAGAATAGTGTTGCATGTTCTATAAGATCTTCCCACTTCTTGGGACAGGCGTCTTATACAATTTGTTGGCGTATTTTGCATTATTTTACGAACGTTTGCAACAAGTTCTTCTGTTCTTATATCCTGCTCCTTTTTTGTTTTGTATACAACCTGTATCCCTAAACACAAACACGGTTCTTTTCAGGCAATGATAAAAATCCCCAGCAATAAAAGCAACGTTAGGAATATGATAGTGAAAAGCGTCCATGCACAAACCCGGATTGTATTGCTACTCACCATTTACTCTAACCCCGTTTCGAAAATACGCTTCAACCATGAATCTTTTGTGCTGTTCCGTAAAGCACATTGTGTGAATTGTTCAAGAAATTGGAAAAATTAGCGATGAATCAAATTACTTGTAACGACTGTCACAGGTGACGGAATAACTGATTGATTGTTAATTCAGGTAGTTACTGACACCCAACAGGTATTAAGCTCTACGGCCAAGCATTACGTCCTTAGATGCAAGGCTCTCTTTGATGCAAATAATTTTTGCTCGCCCGGTATTAGAGCTGTATTTATTTTTTAAGAATTTACAAAAAAGTTTTTCTCAATATCTTTTAATTGGCTTATCAGAAAATATTAAAATTTCGTGTGCCAGTCCATCATAAAAGGACCTTTAAAAAAGTCTAATACAATTTTGATGTAAAATGAATAGGAGAGGAGCCAACACTTGACGTTAGCAAGGCCAATTTGACGGTGCGCCACCCGGTATTATATGAAAGTATATTCAGAGCAATTTACCGATGGTCGTCGGCTCAAAATCATCTCGGGGCAAGTCGTTTGGAATGGAGCTCTTGCAGATGTAGTTTGAGGCCCGCCACGCCCCACTAACAACTACAATTACCGCTAACGATAGCCGTTATTTAGATGCAAACTCGCAAAATGTAATTTTATTATACGACCGAAGACGGCGATCTACATCTTGTATTGATTTTTAAATGACAGTCCGTCGCAATACGCAATACGATTTTTATTTCTTGTTTTTTTTTCTTGTATATCTACGAGGGACTAAATAAATATTTATCTACAACAATTAAGAGCAATCACGTGAGTGACGCAGTCGCCATTTATATATTTTTTGCAATATTTCGATTTTTTCGAAAAGCCGCGTAGCAATTACCTACAGTTTTAGGTTTGAAGAAATTTAATTGATAAATTAATAAAAGCAAACAATGAAATTTATAAAATTTGCTTGTTTCGGTATTATTACTGTTACCTCGAAAATATCTTCCTGATCACAACCACGCTCTGCCAAGTAAACTACAGGTAACGGTACTTATCATACGTCCCCGTAGTACATTGGGTTCAAGCGAGCCTTAACCACGGCTCTCTATTTCCTTTACCAGACAAATTTTAATGCGCAAGCGTGCAAGAGAGAAATAAACGCATGCTACTACTGAAAGGAAAGACAAAGAAAAATAATCTGTTGGGGCTAGAAGTCAAATGAAATTTCGATGAGCTTTCAACGAACGTTGCCATTTTGCAGAAACGTCTGGGAAGAAGAGCCTAGGAGTTGCATTGTTAAAGCAGTTCTTACTTTATTTCCTGGGAAAATTCGTTGACTCAAGTGCTCAACCGATTGATGCAGTAAGGAGGGTTGTATATTATGTATAATGGATGTTCAAATATTCATTGTCAGTTTGTAATTATTGTTTACATGTAATTTTTAATTATCGAATTTACTTACGGGTGCCAGCCGGGCATATTAAAGACTTGGGCGTGGCACCAAAAAATTTTGCGATTGGCCTGAGGCACCTTTCGTATTAACTTAGAATACTAAATGACCCCCCATTTATAATAACCACGGACCGTCACTGGTTAAATCCCGGGCAGTTTTGGCGGGCCGAAAGTGCTTTGGGTGTTCTGGGTATTTTTTTAAGCCGCATTTCGTGGTTTTTAAAGCGTCCTGGGAACGTCCTGTTTAAAATTCCCGCGACAATGCTGCCTCGCGGATGGATCTTATTGACGCTTTTTTAAACAAAGCTGCAATATGCACGCTGCTTGTCGTCTCTTTTCAGCTTACTATTTTCGCCTACTACAGTGTAGGTTCACGGTAAGTTAGGTGGTGATGGTGGTGTCTCTAGTACCGTGCGAGCAAAAATTATTTGCATCAAAAAGGGCCTTGCATCTAAGGACGTAATGCTTAGCCGTACAGCGTACAGCTTAATACCTGTTGGGTGTCAGTAACTACCTGAATTAACAATCAATTAGTTATTCCGTCATCTTTGACAGTCGTTACAAGTAATTTGATTCATCGCTAATTTTTACAGAACGGCACAAAACATTCATGGTTGAAGCGTATTTTCGAAACGGGGTTAGAGTAAATTGTGAGTGGCAATACAATCCGAGTTTGTGCATGGACGATTTTCACGAACATTTTCCTAACGTTGCTTTTATTGCTAGGGATTTTTATCATAGCCTGAAAAGAAGCGTGGCTGTGTTTAGGGAAACAGGTTCTATACAATACAAAAAAGGAGCAGGAAGACCATCTGTAAGAACAGAAGAACTTGTTGCAAACGTTCGTGAAATAATGTAAAATACGCCAACAAATTGTATAAGACGCCTGTCCCAAGAAGTGGGAAGATCTTATGGAACATGCAGGACTCTTCTTAAGAAGCAGCTAAATTTATTTCCTTGTAAAGTGCAAGTATTCCAAGAAATACAAGCTGCAGATTTTAAAAGACGCAGGAATTACTCTCAATGGTTTACCCAAAATTTATTGGAAATATATGATTTATTAGACCTGACATTTTTTTCGGATAAAGCCTGGTTCCACCTCTATATTCTTACTTTGTTAATTTTGTACACAACAAAAATAAATTTGTATTTGTCTACTTATTTTCTTACTCATTAGTTTGGCATATCATGTCATAATATGAATTTGACAAAATTTTAACCTAGATTTGGTTAGATATATCGTCCCCATATCATTGTGATCTAAACCAAGCCCTCTTTGATGCAAATAATTTTTGCTCGCCCGGTAGTAGCCATCTATTTAGTTCATTTATTATTAGCAACCCTGTTTACATTGTGTATTACTATCTATTGCTCGTATATTGCGTTCTGTTTTGTTACTAAAATGTTTTCATCTTTTAACCCTGGTTTTTGAAATTTTAAGATGGCAACCGTAATATCGTAATATTTTTTAAAACAGGTTTAAATTTATAATAATTTTGAGCTTAGAAACAAGTTTCTTAATTTGGTAGATTTCCCCCGCGTATCATCGCATATAAACAACTTTTAAAATAAAAACTACAAGAAAAATACTAAAACTTTAAAGAAGATCGTCTTCCTAGACAAAAGTCTCAAACCTATAAAGAGTTCAGTGGCATTTGCACCCCTCACATTTTCATATCAGTTTAGTTTTATCCCCTTTTCTTAAAAACCAGTCGCGCAGATGGTGCTGCGAACCTGATTAGGGTACAAATATTCCATAAATAAGCAAACTTTTTTTGCGGCTTAATATAATTCGTGACGCCCAGTCATCTTCAGTAATATAAATTATGAATTTAAATTTAATTTTCAAGTTATGGGAAATTTATTTACTTACAAACAGGATTATTCTTTGAAAAAAGTTGTAATAGGTATCGCGTTGTAGAGACGCGTAGTTCTGAGGGGGAGGAGGGGGTGAAATAAAATTACGGACACTTTCTTTTTCCTAATGTAGTTTATATAGGTTTTCTATATCTTCAGTGGCGTAACGAAAACTGAGTGCCCCCCGCAAACGTTTTTAGGGGCCCCCTCTTTATAACGAATGATAATTCTTATTTTAATTACTATTAGGTTCAGGTTTATAAATTTTTGAATTCGTTAATCGTGAAATAATTTAACTAGGGTTAAACCCACATTACGTGTTAAGTACCAACTATTAAAACAGCAAACAATTCGAATTTATTTTATAATCCTAGGTAGACCGGTAGACATAACATAGGTAGTTACAGTGGCGCAACCAGAAATTTTGTTTGGGGGGGGGGGGCTTTAACTTCTTGCGCTGAAGGCGAAAAATTTTTTGGGTGCCACGCCCTTTTTTGGGTAAAATACGTATGATTGACGAGAGCGACAGCCCACTAAAACGTTTGCAATAATACGCCGCTGGCCCTAACGAAATATTTATGAAAAAAAATTTAGAGATTTTATTTTAATTAGTAAAAATGTAGTAAAAATAAGTAACGCATATATTAAGCATACTTATACTAAAACAAAACAAAAACCTTATACAATAAGTTGTAAGTAATCACAATAATACTAATATTAAAGTAAAATTCTTCGTTTTGTTTTTGCCATTTCGTCCAGAATTTCTTCCACGGTAATATAATTTAATAATTAGTATAATTGTACTGCACACAAAGTATGTCTATCTTGTATTATTTCATACGATTAAAAAGAGATAGAAATAAAAAGAGTTGGCCGAACAATTCCAGAAAAGAAAAAGAAAAAACACTGACCAATCTCAGCTGTATAAGAAATTTAGTAAGTTGGTGAAATCTAAAGTAACTAGACAATGACAAGTCTTGACATTTGGCATTAAAACTTTATGTAAATTTAACTATATCAATATCAATATCGTGGTTCGCATAAATAGGTAGACCAGGGTCGATAATTTTTTAAACAAAAAAAAATAATAGTAGAATGAAACCCATTGGAAAAGAAAGAGAATATAACAAAAATGAAAGGAAAAATAATTTACGGGCGATCCGAGGTCGGGAAGTGGAAGGGGGTGAGTTTTTAAGGCTAGAAAACGATTTATCTCTATTTCCGGGAAAACTACAAGTCCTATGGAAAAACGTTATATGGCAAAGTTGTAGGTAATAAAAAGATCTACAAATTTTGTATAAACACTTTTTTCACATTACCTCAAAATTTATGTGCAAAATTCAAATAAACAAGTTTTTGTTTTTTATTTTTATCTTTTACAAAAAAAATTATGTTTTCACGAAATTTGGTGATACCTTACCTTTTTATGTCCCAAACACACTGTAATTATTTTGATTTAAAATATTTATTTTTTCACCTTATTTTGACTTAATATCGAAAAAGCACCCTTTTTTTCAATCGAAAATTCTCACCCTGGTTGCGCCACTGGGCAGTTATTAAGTCATTAGATATACGTAATATTTCAGCAAACATGATGCAAAATCAAAATTTTAAAACACCACTTATAATGTTGCTTACCATGTCATTGTATGGTAGTAACGGGGGTAGCAGTGATCGAGCCTCATAGAATTCAAAAGACATAAAACAGTAAAACACATGAACACTCAACAAGTCTGCACAAACATTATATCACTAAGTACTATACAAGGTATTATATAAAACTACCTTCGCAATCTTTTAAATTTTGTAAGGGAGCCTTAATATTTTGTAAAGATATAGCGTAGATACTAATTTTATTATTTTTTAAAGAAAATATTGACAGACCCATACCCACCCAAATAAGTATGTGAAAACATTATAAAACTAAAGGAAAAGAAGAAAACAACATTTTTTATTTTTAGTATTTATTTATAAAAAGCAAAAATAGATATTTTGGTATTTATTATATTATAAGAAAAAAAGTAATACATTTTTTGCGACATCTTTGTGGTGCACAATTAAAACACCATATTGGAAACCCTTTGGAATTTTATATGGATATATTATAGGGTGTCCCGTAACTAAGGGGCTAAACAGCAACAGGAGATAGTGGACTTGAAAATATGTCATTTAATTTCTTATACGGTTAAAAAGAGATACAGGGTGATCCAAGTAAATATTTAATTTATAAAATTTGCGACGATTTGATGTTCAGCCGATACGAATCAAATTTGGTGTAGTTATATTTTGAGGGCAAGAAGGAGGATTCCATAATGCGTTTTTAGATACCTTCTAGAGAACGCCAGCTACACAATATGAGTTTAAAAAATTCTTGTATATATTTTTTGTCTTTCACAGTTCTGACCGCTTTACCCCAAATTATGGTAGAGGAGTATTTTATACGTAAAAAAGTTGTACTTCATTAATCTCGATATTTCAATTAGTTTGTGAAATAATTGCGTTTAAATGCTAGATGGCAAGAAACTCTTAAATAAAGACCTTTCTGTACGAAACATTTATTGAAAATTAACCGTGAGTTCTAAGCAAAAATTACATATTTTCAAGTCTACTATCTTCTGTTGCTGTATTTGCCCCTTAGTTATGAGTCATCCTGTATATAAGATGGTGTTTGTAGTCACTATTAAACTTAAATAATAGACACCAAGAAAATCTGTCCCTGAAATATATAAAACCCAAAAGTAAAATGTTTAAAACAAACCCAAAACAGCCACAGAAACACTTAAAAAACACGAAAATCGGAAGAAAATAATATGAAGCAAACTGACGTGACTACGGCCCACTGCTGATCTGGGAACTTTAACGACGACACCAGATCGGCTGTTAATGTCAAATGTCGTTTTCCGCTGGCGAAACGCTTTTTTTTTTTAAGAAAACGTTAACTCTAATATACCCGTAAATCACCCTTCATATTTGCCGGTTTTTAGAAATTGTTGCCATTGCAATCAGAAAAAAATTGTATAATTAGGTTTTTTTTTTAAATGTTTGTATTAAATATTATTATAACTGATTGTTACAAAAATTATTGTGTTTTTCAAAAGTAGGTATTTATTAGAAACAACCGGCTGTAGGTATACAATTTTATTTCGGTCATCATCCAATATTAAAACCCATATTCTTGTTTTAGAAAAATAAAAAATGTTGCAACTATTACGCGACATTTCTCAGTCGTATAAAGTGAAGTGTGCACCTTTTACTTTAGGTCATAAAAGGGAGCCACAAATATCTCCAGTTATGACGTTTAATAATAAATACAGGACTCACCATTTTATGTCAGCGCAACATAAACGAAGTGAATACGAAAGTTCGTTTCGCGATTTTGTAAATTTATTTAGGAAGACGTAAAATTCGTGCGTGGTGTCGCAGCGAAGAGTTTCGTTGATTTATTATTAAAATGGCAAATATTATTTCTTTTCTGGAGGTACGAAAGTATGATATAAGAATATGTATTTCGAAACCTATAAGCGCCAACTTTAATAATTACTGCACTGACCAAAATTATTCAATAAAAGTTTTTTTTTTTAATATATGGGTTATATTATAAATCACGAGTAGTCTCGTTTTAAAACAGATGACAGCGGTTATTTGTCATCGATCAGCTGATATAGGAGAATCAAAACTTCCCCAGATTTGTAGTGAGCCGTAATTAGCCCGCACGCCACGTTCTGAATTGTGTTTTTAACTGTTTTTAAGTGTTTTTAAAGTGTTTTTAAGTGTTTTCGTTACTTTGTGTTTCTTTTAAGAAGTGTTTAGGATTGTATTTTGAGTTTAATTGACATTTATTAACTTTTGTGTTTACGGTTAAGCCCATGTAAGTACAATTATTTACCAAAAAAAAATTTCTAGGTTATAATTTTATTATTCTTTTTCCAGACGGTAAATCATGATGGATCATGATTATTACACTGCACCTGTGCACGTCAGTTAATACCATCAAGGCAGAAAATAAGGTAAATTTAAACCTTTTTTTTATTAATTATTTTATAGTAAATATTTGGTAGTTCTGTTGAACCTGATACCTGAAACCAACGAAAATACTCACGGAACATTATCGGCTTTTTCGGAAAATATCTGTAATACGATTATCTCGTCAAAATTATGGACTTTTTCAGTATTGATGTATCTACTTAGGGGCTCAAATGCTCCGCTTTTGCTTGTCTGCCTATTAATTATTAGAGTTTGTAATTGTTTTCTTTGTTTATCATAATAAAATACGACAAATACGTTTATTATTATTATTATTATTATACGGAATGCTTAAAGTAAGCAAATGTGCAAATGTGCTGGTACCTGTAACATAAATATAATAACTAATTTAGATAATCAGAGAAATTTTTTCTTATATTGATTTAATATATCCTGCGATCAAAAAATAAAAAGGTGAATGCGCCACTAACTTTTTCTAGCATGAATGTATTGATGAAGTACCTATACTAAATTGTATTTTATATTTTCGTTTAAATAAAAACAAAGAAGAAGGGTTGTGTTTTATTTATTGGTAGTTTTTAACGCTGTTTTGAGACTTTTATCGTCTAACCATAAAAGCTCATGTTTATTATTACCTTAAAAATATACTATTTACAAAAGAAAATTATCAAAATATAAACAAAATTTTCAAGTCGGGTCCTGGAATTCATACCAACCTATCAAAATTAAAAAGACCAAAATTGACAGAGTGTCACGTGACTTTGCCTCCATCTTGCGAGAGTATTCAAGATTTTTACTATACCACAAAAGGAAATCCTTTAATCCCTAAAATATTTCGTTTAGACACAAGAGGTAGTTTTTTTGGCAACATATTTGTGCGCCTATTCGATATTTTTTCCGGTAACAAAATACCGTTTAACCACTAAAATATGTATCGAATAAAATATTTTTAATACATGATTTTTTAATTCCTACAAGGTTATCTAATTATCACTAAAAATAAACCCTCTTTTTATAACTAAAATATACTTTTTAGGAACTAAATAGTTAATTTTTTAAAATATAAAGAAATCGTTTAGGTAACTTTCAGCAAGCGCTATATAGTCTATCCCTTACTACAACGGAACAGAGAGGGACGAATTAACTTAAAACAATGATCTGTCGTTGCTCCGCGTGGTTTAAGTTGAACGGAGTAATTCAAAACATATCATTTGATTCTCGTTGTTGATGGGTGATTGATGTCTGATGGTATGGTGTACTTGTAGTGCAAGTGCAAATTGTATGACTGCAAACCTAATTTTGTATTCCGTGATATAAGTGTTGTGTGGGGGTGTCCTTATATTCAAGGTTTTTTGTGTTCATATTCCCGTTAACAATAAACTTGATCCTCTTTTGTTATTAACATAACTTTATGAAAAATAGAAACTAATCTTATTTGGTATTACGAGGTTGTAAAAATAAATGTTTTCATATAAAAAACATTGTCGTTATTTTTTGTGTTTTATTAAGCCTTATCCCAACTGATATGTTTCTTTAGGTAAGCACTTCTGAGCAATTTTATTTTTTATTATGATTTCCTTACCTTATTTTTTTTAAATAAACATCACTGGTGATAGTCTGGGCAAAATACCTATAGATTAAAAATTATTATATATAAAATAAGTCCATCAACTGTCCATATTGATTTTTCCTTTTATTCTTTGAAACTTGGTACCTATACCTAGGTAATTGGCTCAGAACGTCACTGTCACTACAGAGATTTAATTTGGCTGAAGAAAAGTAAATAAATCTAATAAAAAATTAAATAATATGGCGATTAGGTAACTGAGGGCCAATCCTAAAAAAGAGGAGCTCAGAAAAAGGTAATTTAGTTGTAGCTAAGTAGACTACCAATGATAAAAATATTTTTTTTTATAGCTGGCAGACCATTTTTAGAATTAAAAAGTAATACTTTTTTAACAACATGATCTCAACTAATCCCAAAAGTCATATTTTTTTATAAATAAAAAATATTTTTTACCACTGCATCATATATTTGTGTTATATTGAGGTTAAAAAGTAATTTCAAAAAAATGAACCTAGTAGCTACAACAGAGTGGTTTTTCGGCGCCTATTTTTATTACATTATATTTTATTTTAAATGTTTATATAGTTGTAATATAAAAATAAACGTTTTCCCTAAATCGATTGGAAATATTTTTGATAATATTTTTGTAAGAAAAAGTCCTTGCACTTAGTCCTTGCTAGGCAACGAAAAATAACTTTTAAGAAATATTTGTTTTTGTACTGCAAGGAAATTTTATATCTTTACAGTTATTTGTAAACTAAAAAAAAATGAATAAGAACAAGTTTTTCCGAAAATTAAAAGTTTCAACATGTTCTAAAATAAATTTTTTATTTGTTTTTTTTAATTGTTATATTTGAAGTTATTTGACAATTACTACAAGTATTGTACATTGAACCTATAGTAGGATTATATTTCTAAATATTTTTCACACTAACAATTTTATTATATATTATTAATATAAACTTTTACCATAAAACTGGGCAGACAAATCCTTAAATCCCGATTACGGGAAAAAATTCATTCCTCAATAAAATGACATCAATGAATTGATATCCTGCCCCCATAAGTTATATTGTCATTTATCATCTTCAACCCATTTTATTCCGGTCTTATATATTTCCCTTGGGATGCATAGGTTCACATTGTTTTATCAAAACGCCGGGATTGACCGGTTTGCATCAAATATTTATATCGCAAATGACCTCTTTCTTTTCTAAAATATGACGTAAAATTAGGTCCTGTGAAAGATATATGGTTTTTGATATTGGTGCCAAGAAATATGATAAGAAAATAAGGTAAATTAAAAACTTACATCAAGAATTAAAGACCTATTTTTAAAGAGAAACATCGAGAGAATCGTTAAATTCCCAATTTTAAAGTTAAAAGCCTTGTTCGGATGGAAAATTACATTTAAAAAAATAAAGATCAAACCTTTAAATTAAGTGAGAGAAACGACAAGTTGGTAAATGTGTTGTCAAAATTAACGGGAGCTTATAATACACTTCTCGTCAAAATTAGCGAATACTCTAAAATCTAGCAAAAGTTTGTTTTTAACTATCTTATGAACCGCTTATCCGATTTTGACGAACTAATTTGTAGAGTAAACTGGCAAAGTTAGAAATTCCCGGTATGTGCCGTTAGTTAGACGACATCAATATCTCCAGACCTTTTTGCCAGTTTTTTGATAAGTGTCTTTTGGCAATAGATACAGTATTAAACAAAAAATGTGTCAAATTTTGGTAGGAAAATCTTTACAATGCTGTATCTTGGCAATGGTTGAACAGATTTCGACCAGTATTCAAGATCTTGTAAGCTCTTTTCCTATAGATTTTCCGCGATATAAAAGTGATTTTTAAAGATGGCCATTTTCTTATTATACAGGGGTCGAGAAAATCATAAATATAAAATTGCTAAAATTATGATAACTGGGTTTATTAAAGCTTTGCCAACCGGGATATCATATTATGCTTTTGTTTTGTTTTAAAATTAGTCATTTGACACATTGGATCAATATTTCGGGACTTTTTTTTTCCTATTTGAGAGCTATTTGGCAAAAGATACACTATTAAACAAAAAATGTGTCTTTTTATTCGTAGGAAACTATCTAGAAGGTGTAAAATATCAAATTAATCACTTATCTAGCATGCTGTGTACGAAAAAACATGTGTCATTCGTGTGTCATTTAGTATGTAGCAGATTTGCGTCAAATGAGCTAGCAGTGAGTTTAAATTATTATTATTATTATTATTATTATTATTATTATTATTATTATTATTATTATTATTATTATTATTATTATTATTATTATTATTATTATTATTATTATTATTATTATTATTATTATTATTAAAATTATTATTACTATTATTATTATTATTATTAAAGGGAATTTGGCATCAAATCGATCAAGCGGAGATTCAACGGCTAATTTCGAGCATGCCACGACGATGTCATGCTATTATTGTAGCAAGAGGTGGAAACACCCGTTACTAATTATTAGAAGGTTATTTTTGTGTTTTTTTATGTTGCAATGTTTTTGTGAATTTATTTAATAAAATTTGGCTTTAAATATGACGTTTTAATTTTTTTTGTCCCTATAAAACATGTAAGTATACCAGAGTATACCTATATACATTAAATTTAATTATTATTATTAAAATTTTAAAAACTACAATACTGGTCGAAATCTATTTAACCGATGTCAAGGTACAGCTTTTTAGAGTTTTTCCCGGAGAATTGACACATTTTTTGTTTAATAGTGTATCTTTTGCCAAATAGCTCTTAATCAAATAGGAAAAAAACGTCCCGAAATATTGACCCAAAGTGTCAAATGACTAATTTTGAAACAAAACAGAAGCGTATACCCGGTTGGCATAGCTTTAATAAACCCAGTTACCATAATTTTAGCAATTTTATATTTATGATTTTCTCGACCCCTGTATAATAAGAAAATTGCCATCTTTAAAAATCACTATTATATCACGGAAAATCTATAGGAAAAGAGCTTTCAAAATCTTGAATACTGTTCGAAATCTGTTCCACCATTGCCAAGATACAGCTTTGTAAAGATTTTCCTACCAAAATTTGACACATTTTTTGTTTAATAGTGTATCTATTGCCAAAAGACACTTATCAAAAAACTGGCAAAAAGGTCTGGAGATATTGATATCATCTAACTAACGGCACATACCGAGAATTTCTAACTTTACCAGTTTACTCTACAGAATGTTTCAAATTTACGGCACAAAATCGCCTCTACTAATAACACCCTGTATATCAGTAAAATCGTTTTACAGATTAACGCTAGGAACTTAAAAAGGTTTGTAACACCTTAGCTTACACTGATAAAATTAGTTCGTCAAAATCGGATGAGCGGTTCCTAAGATAGTTAAGAATAAACTAGATTTTAATCACTCGCTAATTTTGACGAGAAGTGTATATGGTAACATGCTATTAATAAATTTTAAAAACTTGAAGAAATAGTCCGTAATTTAGGTGAAGTGTAAATTTGAAAATAAAGAAATGACTTTAGGTCTTTCTCCACCGGTATATTTAATTGAGAAGTTTAAATGATGGTAAATTCTCTTAATATTTCCAATGTCATCCACAGGAAAAGAAAAAAAATATTAGAAATCAAAAAGGTGCACACAGTTGTAACGGAGCTCTAAGATGACAGAAGGAACTCGGTTACGAGTTAAGTGATTCGAAGAAACTTCAAACTACCAAGAATCATAACATTAAGAAGGAAGACCATTCGTTAGGAGTATTTTATATAGTAATGAATTATTGAAACACCGCCCGTCAATTTGAATTGAGGCAGGCTATGTATAAATGTAAAAAGAAAATGATTGTAAATAATTTTTGTTTTATAATGATTTTCTTCCTCACACTCGCAGTGCTTGCTCAATGCTCATGCTTCTGGGTCCCATTTACTCTTCATTTCTTTTTTTATCGTGGTTAATATAATTAACCATCTACTTAATCTCTTTGATGCTAATCGGATTCTCCTCTACTACATTTTTCTTATTTTATTTACAATTATTTTTTTTACGATTATAGCCTGCCTCAATTCAAATTGACTAGCTTAGTATTTTAATTCATTACATTACATCATACACGAGGATGAATGTTTATATATTGGAAACATGTAGAGATATTACCATCATTTAAACTTAAACTTTTTAGATAAATATACCAGTTGAGGAAGACTTAAAGTGTCTCATTTCCTATTAGATTTTAAAAAGTTTCGTTTTTCCTTGTTTTATTGCAGGGTATTTATTCGTATCGGTCTCTAAAGTATTTTCTTTACGTTCAACAATGTTTTATCGATTTTTTAACAAATACCTGTAAATATTTTTCGAACCGTAAATTATAGAAATTGCTTACTGTCCATTTCATGGCCACAAATTGAATACACATTTTCTCATTAAATGTATTATTGTGTTCCTGGCAATGAAATACATAACAAATTTTCTTTTGACCTTATGGGTGTGGTCGCAGACACAATACACTTTTTTATGAAATTAGACATATTTTACCACATCCTGACAATGCCCATTATATATCATTATATACATTTTTGTCGCTTCGGTACGTGTGGGTTTCTCTAACAACAAACCGAAATCAAACAAAATAATAGGTCCCAAATTTTGGTGAGGTTTGGTAGGTAAAAAATCTATAAATCAGTTGTATATTCGGGTGGTGCACCACCTGTCCTCTTTTTTGAATTTCGATTTGCACAAGGATGTGATTTAATGACAATGACACTGATCAATGGCGTAACAAGTTGAAAGCAATAACTATACCAATTTTTTAAATAGTATACTTTAGTAATTGTATCTACTTTGGATATGATTAGTTACAAAAAATGAAGAATATTAGTAAAACATGTTTAATATAGACACTAAAACACTTCATTTGTACATTATTTTCTGCTAGATATCACTGTTTAGAGGTCTCATAACTCTCATATAGTTAAATTCACATAAAGTTTTAATGCCAAATGTCAAGACTTGTCATTGTCTAGTTACTTTAGATTTCACCAACTTACTAAATTTTTTATACAGCTGAGATTGGTGTTTTGGTTGGTGTTTTTTCTTTTTCTTTTCTGGAATTGTTCGGCCAACTCTTTTTATTTCTATCTCTTTTTAATCGTATGAAATAATACAAGAGAGACATACTTTGTGTGCATGGATAAACATAGATCTTAATGTTCAAGAAGTATCAGTGGATACATTTTTAAATGAAAAAATAAAAGTCAGTCGGGACCACAAATAATATCATTAATAACAAATTTAAAAAATCTTTATATCAAAGTAGACATGGTTCACCCTTAGAGAAGGTCATCATCAGTAAAAAAGTAGTTCGGGGTTAAGCTTCACGACATAATAATAAATAGTTGGATATACAAATATGAGAACTAGTCTCAGAGGAAAAGCGATTCTTAGATCAAGGTAATAAATTACAGTTGAGAAAAAGGATTAACTCGAGAATCAGAAAATTACGATAGAACATCAGTTAAATTTTATATAATAAAAGTGGAATATTAAAGGAAAATTTGACATGTTTTGAAAATTTAGGCGTTCTAAAATACATTATTTCGCCTCTTAATTCATAAAACGACGGTTACCAAAAATAATGGCATAGTTAATAGTATATTATTTAACGAGCGTATAATGTAGGCCATAATAAAACGAGGATGAGGTTTACAGTACGAGCCAAAGGCGAGTGTTGTAAATCATCCGAGTGTATTATGGTTCATTAGACGCGAGTTAAATACTATACTTTATCTAAAACCATCCATTTATACAGTGCCTGAAAAAAAGTTGAGTTCATATGGGAAATATAATAATTACACTTGTTGTTTTATGATAATTACACTTGTTGTATTATGGATAGCATAATCCTCTTCTTATCAGAAAAAAAGTTGAGTTCATATGGGAAATATAATAATTACACTTGTTGTTTTATGATAATTACACTTGTTGTATTATGGATAGCATAATGCTCTTATTATCAGAAGTATTATGCACCTATTATTAAATGGTTGTAGATAAAAGTTTTAGTAGTAGTATGAAGGGCTATACCACAGAGGAATAATTGGTCGGCGCGGTCGCTGGACCAGAGTGGATACTACTGGTTCGGACCAATCAGAAACTGCTTCGATATTTTTGCAATACGGATGAAATTACACAGGAATTGGGTATTTTCATTAGTATGGCTTAACGAGAGGATATACCATTATTTGAGGGGGTGGAAGTCAAAAGGTTCTAAGTGACTTTTTTTTAATAATTGATTTTAAAGTTAGTTGATTACGGTAAAATCTATACGACAATGTTTTTGAAAGTATTTTTTAAAGAATAAATGTAGCATATTATGCTAGTAATAATTGACTTAAAGATATTTTGATACACTTTAGAATTTTTTTGTTAATTGTCACTTGGACCATTTTGCTTCGGTTTTTTTTTTAATATTTTTAATACAACTAAAAAAAATATTTTACAAAATACATTATTTTTAATTTTCATAATCAGAGTTTCATCTTCGACTAAATTTTTTTCCAGGTGGTTTTTATTTTGTTTCCATTTTGACTTCTTAGGTTTAATTTCTTGATGGGGCATCCTTTTATAAAAGTTAGAATGAATTGGAGGAATATAAGGCAAAAGTTGCGTTACTTTTTCCCGTTTTAGACTCTGTATTTTAGGACTCCAGTGTAAAGTGGTTTTTTAGATTCGTTAAAGATAAATTTGGTCGTCCTACTTTAAGTATTGAGCAGTTATCGCTTTGATTAAAAGGTAAATTGGGGTTTCTTGTAGGTTCTTGTTTGTATATGAACGAAACGATTTTCAGCCATTTAAATATTCTTTTCTCTGTATCTTTTTTTTTAAATCTAACATAATACTATGAATAAGTAGACGCACACACATTGTTCGACACCTGTTCTGTACTAACCGCAACCATTAAACGGTTTCATGTAACCAAAACCACGATCAAAACATTAAGAATATTTACAGCAAAACCGTCTAAGTAGTCATCGAGTTGTTAGACACTCCAGAATAATGCAATATGCAATTCTATTAAACTACTTTTTTTACCGACCAAAAGATGTCACTAATAGTAAAAAGATCACTTGGATCCTTGTGATACAGAATAAATTACAGTTTTGAATATCTGAATCTGTATTAATTAACTCATTTAAAGCAAAAATGTTACTTAAACCCTTTTGCTTCTTGTCCCTTCATTTATCCAATAAGAATAAAGACGTTTTGGTTCCTATTTTTTATTTTAATATCTTTGCCTAATAAATGGTTACTAGGTATGGGCGATGTTTGGCGTAACCTAGGTATAAGGAGGTATGAGGGAAAAAATGTTAGCGTGAATGTTAAACTCTCCTTTTTTCCTCTAAGTAACCTAAAAAAATCTGATCTCCGCCAATGGAATTCCCCATGTCGATGCCGCCTTATGCATTGTGTCAGATCACCATAGCATGACATGCTTGATCCCATTGACTTTTACGCTTCCCTCCTTTTGTTGCCGTGCTTAACAAAGCCTAAATACCGACCAAAATACTCAAATAAACCATTGTGTCGCGGCTGATATATGGCTTGTCACAAATTTCACCTCCTTGCTAAAAATCTGTCGTTTAGAATTTAACTTTATACCCTAAATTTTACACGCTATTGTCCATTCTAATATTAGAACCGTGTGAAGAATGCCAAGATAAAATATTGACTTGAAGACAACAAAGTTGCGTTTTATCGGAAGGTCGATTCTTCTCATTATGATGGCTAAACGACCATTGTTGTGACAACTGCTGGTGTGGTCAATAAAGAATATTGAATAATGAAGTGTTACATAATATGGGATTGCTTTTCTATACTGTTAAGTTTAGAATAATTCTTTGCAAAATTATTAAAGAGCAAGTTAATTTTAAAAATAGCCTAGCAAAGCCAATGGCTTAGTTAAGCGTTTTTAACCAGTGTTTTCATTTTAAATATTAGATATTTCCTTTGTGACCGTTTTTGGTATGTATACCTACTTACCAACTTAGATACAATTCGAAGACTCAAACCATTACCTATGGTACCTAACTTCCCTAAATTTCTAGCTATCTGTCTAATGTTTGATTATATCGTTTTTATAAAACGAATTAAGATGGTATAATAATAGGAACATCATAAAAAACCGATGAAAACTACACTCTAAAAATTGATTTGTAAAATTACTAACGAAATCGTTGGTTATTTAATGCCACCGATTTTGTTATTAATATTACATAACTTTGTAATTCTATTTGGCTATTTTGTAATCTTGTAAATTCACAAAGGCCATATTTTTATAATTTCACGACATTTATCTGTGATATAACATGATAATTTGTAAAAGTATTTTACGGTTTTACACAATTTTAAGAAAATCACATTGGTATATTACATATATATTGTAAATTTATGTTGTAGATATGTAATTTTACAACATTTATTTGTAATGTTACTATAATATATTGTAATATTATTATGTGTTTTTACAATTTTTTTTAAAATTAATTTTGTAAATTTACCTAATTTTGAAAATGACTGTGTAATTTTACAAAAAACGTTTTTAAATTTACAAAATGGATAACTTTGGATAAACAATTTTTATGTAAATTTCTTTATTTTTTTCCAAGTCATAAGTTTAATTATTTACACCTAGGATTTAAAAAAGCCTGTCATTATAAAACTATTTTTATTTTTTATACGAAAATAAGGTAACACAAATGTATTAAATCTTTAAACATAAAATATAAAAAAAATCAACTCTGTTACTCTTATGGACTGGTAAAAAAATGTGTTTAGCACTATTTAAAGAAAAATATCAAAACACGGTTACAAATAGGAAAACAAACTTAAAATATGCACACAATTTTAATACCTAAAAAGAAAAAATAATATTAAATTATGATTACATTTTTATAATATATAAAAATGATAAGAAAACCAAAAGTTTAAAAGCTAATGTTTATATTAAGTTTTTATTGATTTGTACTTTGTAAACATAAAAGATAAAGGAACTTAGCTCCGTAAACGAAAAATAAACAAACTAGTAAAACTAGTATAAATATAATAAAAAAGAAAAATATGAACACAAATTAAACTTAAATCTTAAAAATACTTAACGAGTTCAGGTCACAAACTTTACAACACATTTTTTATGTTAATTCAGTTTAAATAAAATTAATTAAATCAAATGAAATAAAATAATAAAAAACGATGGCTAACTGCTTGTTGGCCAGGCAAACAGTTAGCTAACGTGACAACTTATTAATAAAAGAAATTACTTTCTTTTTACTTGGAATGTGACTTGACTTCGTTCCCGAGTCGGGATGCACATTAAAAAAATACCGCTGAATCAGTTCCAACGTTACTGATGCCTTTTTGGGTACATTAGGTTAAAGTTAAAATATATCGCAAATAATATTTTTATTGCCTCTTCAAAGGAATGTGAGCGGACAAGAAGGGTTTTTTCCATGTAAATGGAAAATCTCTTTTCTCCTTCTTCATCTGAAATAAAACAAATCATTGGGAGCTTGGAACATCTGATACTACTCTTGTAATGACATTATAAATAAATATTCTTAAAAATGGGTTTTTAAAGTGGGAATATTAGAAAAAGTTTTATCATATTTACAAATATTTTTAAATGGGCAGTAAAAATATTCAGATTGCCGTAAATGACAATATAAATGGATATTAAATTATTTTCTATTAGGCCTTTTATAATTGCAGGCAGACAAACTACAAGAGAAAAAAAAATTATATTGTTTTTTTTTGTAATAATTGTGACACTTTGTGAATCCTTCTAATGTGAGAAATAAAGCTGTGAAATGTTTTAAACTGTATATAACAACCATCGTGCTTGCATTTATAAAAGCCAACAGTGTTTCTACGAAAATATTGATGGTAGTCATATTGCCTAACAGTCTCCATTTGAAAGCCACAAAATCCTCAGTTAAACATGTTTTTTTATTGTTAAATTCTATCATTCTTAATGTAACAATACCTACTTACCTTGTGTAAATACACTCCACTTTTATTTTGTTGCTATAATGAACGAAATTAATAAAATACTAAAAAAAAAACACACAGGCTAAGAACGACCCGGCCGTATTTGTAGCGCTTGTCTTCATACAAGCAAGCTTACTCTTGTCGGTGGCACCGCCGGGAAGGATCCATTGATTTTACTAACACTATTGAAGTAATTTCCTTAAAAGGATTATAAATTTACAAAAGAAAATTGTAAAAAAACAAATATTTTGTAAAATGACAATTGTTTTGTAATTTCGTGTTATAAAAATACAACACCACTTGGTAATTTATCAATTATTTTGCGAAAAGCTAAAATATTTGTATTTTTTTTTGTAAAATGTTTAAGTACTCTCGCAAGATTTAGTAAATCAACAAAATTATTGTGTTTTTATTAAACACGCTGGGGTTTTACAATATGACATGGGAAAATCGCTTCAATATTGCTAGTATTTTTTTTGTAAAAATACCAACGGTTTTTTCAGTGTAGGAAAACCCATAGACATGTATCTTTACATAAGCAAACAATAATCAAAAGGCGGGAAATTTAAAAGTATAAACTTGTTTAAGTGATGAAGAATAAAAATAAACTCATGATTTTGTTGGAATTGATCTTTTTCTTCGGCAAAGTTTAATACTTTCGCCTTCGCCATTTTCCGACCACAGCTATCATCATCAAAAATAGATACCTAGTTTGTAAATGACCATGACAATTCTGGCAGTTGCAGCAAATTTCATTTTTCTTGTACTATTTTTAGTCTTAAACTCATTTACTAATGGGAAAGAAAGAAAAAACCAAAAGTCTTCCTCCACGAAATTTAATAGAATAAAAATTCTCTAGGGGTCTCTACATGTTTCGAATGTAGAAACGTTCATCATCAGGAGACAAAAATTTATTTAGTGCTGATGGTTTTAGCAGGAGCGAAAATGGTGTAGAACCTTAATGGAGCTTTTATGAAATTAAAAAATTGATGTGTAGAAGAGACATAATATTATATGAAGAAAATTGATAAAAGTTAAACCATACGGAGTATGTGAAAAAGTTAGTAAAGGGGGTCTAAACCAACCAAATAAACTGGGGAAGAAGAAAAAACCTTCCTAAAAAGAAGGTGTCGAAGATCATTAACATTTTTTTATAAAACTTTTCAAGTGTAAGTCTGTAAGACATTATAAGGATAAAATTGATATAATTGTGAAGAAATCACAATGAAATTACATTGCAAAAAATGTTTTGTGGGGTACTGAGGATTAAAGCTCAGTAACCCCGCAAGCGGTTAATTTAAAACCAATAAAATTAATTAAAAAATTAAGTTGTACATTTTTAAAAGCTAGAGGTCAAAAGGTTGTTCACGTGTTGGGACAAAAAAGTCTACTCAGTCGCACTTTTTTTGGCTACTGAGCTTTAATCCTCAGTACCCCACAAAACATGTTTTGCAATGTAATTTTATTGTGATATCTTCATAATTATGACAATTTTATCCTTATGTCTTACAGACATACACTTGAAAAGTTTTATAAAAAATTTTAAATAATCTTCGGCACCTTCTTTTTAGGAAGGTTTTTTCTTCTTCCCCAGTTTATTTGGTTGGTTTAGACCCCCTTTAATAACTTTTTCACATACTCAGTATGGTTTAACCTTTATCAATTTTCTTCATATTATGTCTCTTTTACACATCAATTCCATAAAAGCTCCATTAAGGTTCTACACCATTTTCTCTTCTGCTAAAACTATCAGCACTAAATAAATCTCCTGATGATGAACGTTTCTACATTTGAAACATGTAGAGACCTCTAATGCAATTTTATTCAATTAAATTTTGCGGAGAAAGACTTTTGATTTTTTTCTTTCTTTCCCATACGTTCAACTCCACTTTAAGCATGGACTATTTTTTCAAATCATTTACTAATGTTTAAAAAATTTGTAGATTAGAAAATAAAAGTCTAAACTCTCTAAACCATCAAGATCGTTCGGTATACCGGGTGTAACAGGATCATGGTACACCCCCCGTATCTCCGTTAGTTTTAAGGGTAATTGATTGAAATTTGGGATATTCCGTGTACATAATAAGCGGAACTTTTTGACCTACAAATGATTTTTTTTTCACTTCCGGTTTCGCCGGAAGTGACACCAACTTTCGATTTTTTAATGGAACACCCTGTATATTATTACATTTTTGAATTTTGCATAATTTTCCAAATCCAATGATACCACAAAAGTGACATTTCAAGCGTAAAAAATATTTAATTTTTAATTTTCCATTTAAGTAAAAGAAAATACAATTATTTTCTTCTAATTTAATGCTAAGGGGTTACTAAGGTTACCGATAAACCACCGAATACTTATTTGACAATCCGAATAATTTCATTTTTATTAAAGCCACCTTAGTAACTTCTTAGCATTAAATTAGAACAAAATAATTGTATTTTCTTTTAGCTGTAATTTTGATTGTATTTATCGCACATGTTATTACCAGGTATGACTAAATTCCTTATTAATAGTACTAAGAAATGGTTTCACGGTACCAATATGGTTCCATTTGGAAAAATTGAGTTTTACCCCAAAAACGATTACGATGAATTTTATTTGCTTATAAAAAACGCAATTTAGTATTTTTGACGGGACTTCGATTTTTCTAGCATTAGACGGATCAATTGGAATAAATCGGAACCGTCATGGCACACTTAAATGGAAAATTCAAAATTAAATATTAAATATTTTTACGCTTGAAATGTCACTTTTGTGGTATCATTGGATTCAGAATGTTATGCAAAATTCAAAAATGTAATAATATACAGGGTGTTGTTCCATTTAAAAATTTAAAGTTGGTGTCACTTCTGGCGAAACCGGAAGTGAAAAAAGAAATCATTTGTAGGTCAAAAAGTGCCGCTTTTTATGTATATGGGATATCCCAAATTTCAATCAAGTATCTTTAAAACTAACGGAGATACGGGGGGTGTACCATGATCCTGTTACACCCGGTATATCAACGCGTCTAAAATTTGCTTGCTCTGGCCTAATTTGCGAGGTAAAAACCGAAAAAAAAATATTGCAAATGAAAACTGCTATAAATAAAAATACGGAAATACTTCTCTGCAAACCTGTAGCTTTTAACAACGTTATAATATACCAAATAATATTGTCATTTTTCAGTTGGAATATAATGTATACCCTTGCTGACAGGCCAAAGTAAAACAGGGTATAATATTTATGAGAAATGTTAAATAATTGACTCAGCTTGCTTTCCGTGAGTCCCGACACGCACGTTCACACGAAATGTGAAAGCTTTAGCCAATTTTCATAACTTTACAGCAGTCTGTTTGCTTTAGGTTATATTATGTAAAGAATTTAAAATAAATACTTAAAAAGCTGTTAATTTTAAGAAAATATGGCAGTATACGAATTAAACTTAGGCGGTGGTTGCTGGTGCAGTTCATTTTTTTCAGCTTTTATGGAATTAAAAAATGATGTGTAGAAGGGACATAATATAAAGAAATTGATGAAAGTTAAAACATAGTATGTGAGAAGTCAGTAAAGGGGGTCTAAACCAACCAAATAAACTGGGGAAGAAGAAAAAACCTTTCTAGAAAGAAAGTGTCGAAGATTATTTAAAAAAATTTATAAAACATTAAGTATATGTCTTTAAGACATTGTGATGTAAAATAAGTCATAATATTATGTATATCAACATATTTATCACAATCTGTAAAAAATAGTTGTTTTAACATTTAACAACAACATACCATTAACATATTTACGAAAAAATAATGATTGTACTAATTTAATCAGCGTAAGAACTAACAACGAGATAATGAGAACTATTTGTTTCAACATTAGGAGATAAATGAAAAACAACACTTTCAAAAAATACCTATAAAGACAGCAACTTGCAACTGTTAAAGACGTTTCTTAATCGGATAATCTAACAGTTCTTCGTTTATTACCAAGCAATATCCAAAACGGCCATAATATCTAGTCCTAAAATTATTAGGTTGATGCAAATGAAATTGCACTTTTAGTTCTACCACATTTTGATAAATACCTCTTTAATGTGACCCCACAGGAAACAGTCGAGGAGACCTATAGGTGGCCAATTTATGGTATAATTTAATCCTATTGTGTCCCCATCAAACCGTCCATTTGAAACCAAATATCTTTAGTCTCAGAAGCGACTTTCTCTAATGAAGATCAATTTGATTTTATAAATGATCACAAAAAAAGGGTTTAAAAATTCTATATGTTTAAATATGCCAACCCAAACATTTACCTTTTAAGGGGATTGACTACTTGATTGTACAAATCTGTGTTTATTTTTTTTCAATATCTACAATTTTGAACATTTGGTTCATTGTTTAATATAAATGTGTATTCATTGGTAAAACAAACATTACGTAAGGAAGAAACCCGATCGTTATTTACCCTTTTAGTGCAGGCAAAATGGTGTGAAAATTCCCTTGACCTGGGCAAAATTGCAACACAAATGATTCTTTTTGCATTCTATTGTGTAAAGTGTCTGTTTTAACATATTCAAAATCCCCATTAATCCTGGCCCCGGAAATCAGTGAAAATCCAAGATGGCGGCTGAACATTGTATTTTTAATTACAAAATTTATAACTTTGTATTTATAAGGTGTAACTTGGCAAAAATGTGTACTGCATCGCCTGCCATGGTGTAATGACAGTACATTCAGGGATATAGCAAGATGTTATGCGTCGTTTGTGACCTAATTATGGGCAAGCAACTGTAGTTTTTGATGGTTATACATCAGAAAACAAAATAAAAGACATGACCCATAATCGCCGAACAAATAGAATTTTCCCCGCCGTGAAGTTCACACCAGATATTACATTAACAGGAAGTAAGGAAATGTTTCTCACTAATAAGGAAAACAAGCAGAAAATAATTAATCTAATCGCTGAAGAAATATGACAACATGGTTGTTCAGTAATTCATTCAGTTGATGATGCTGATGTTGACATTGTTAAAACGGAAGCGGAATCTTTAAAAATTAAAAATACAACAGTAATAGGAGAAGACACTGACCTATTGGTATTCCTGATTTATTGGTGTGATCAAGCATACCACAAGCTGTTTTTCAGAAGTGAAAAAAAAATCTTTCAAACAGAATAACATTTATGATATCAATGCCATTAGATATTCGCTCGGAAATGCACTATCGTTCAGCTCAACAAACCTCAATCCCAGGCAGGTTGAAGAATTTGGAAAGAAGATAATGGTATGTATTTTTGGTGGAAATCCAGATGATACACTAAATACACTTAGGTATAGAACTATTATCGATAAAGTATCGAAGGCAAAATGTTTCGTTCAGCCACAGAACCTTCCCCCAACGGAATCAGCTGTCAAGTACCATAGCTTCCGTGCATATTTGCAGATTTGTATAATGAAAGACGGCTTGAACCCAACAGACTGGGGATGGAGTATACATGACAATATGTTTTTTAAAACCGACCAGAAAATTTACACTTTTTGGACAATTTTTCGTCTAGAAAATAATGTTTTTCCGATCGCAAGACTGGAAAAGTGACATTAGAGACCGGAAAAATCTTTTCCGGACTCTAATGTCAGTTTTCCTGTCTCTAATGTCACTGTCACCCTGTTTTTTGTTTTTCCAATCGCTCTTTGATAATACAAGATACCTTGATTTCGTTATTATGACAACAACATTTCGATGTATTGTCGAGTGACAGTTCGTTGATTTTTAATTTTGTTCTTTATGTCAAACTTGTTTCGCGTAGATTATAAAATATATCGAAGTGTCGGTCTTAAAAAAAATATTGTACGTCACGCAACCGAAAATTAGTGTTTTCCAGGTCTCTCCAAGCTTCCAGGACTCGCCTATGGCTCGCCCTGGAAATGCTTGTCTCGACCTGAAAAACACTACTTTCCGGTCTTGTAACGCAAATTACTATTGTACTGAAAACAATGGATTTGCCACTAGCACCTAAAAGTATATTACGCATAGTAAGATGTAACTGCAAAACCGGCGTGGTGCCATGAAATGTAGTTGCCGAAAGAATGGTTTGGAATGTACCAGTTCATGTGGTTACTGGTTAGTGTCAAGAAACAAATTTTGAAAATAGTCCGCAGCGAATAGAAGATGAAGAAATGGAAAGTACGGATGAAGATTATGATGAATTGTGAAAAAACCAAATCATTTTAATTTTTGTTTATTGAAATAATGTTTTTTTTTGTAAGGCTAATGTGTAATAAAGTTTTCTCTAATGTATAATAGGCAATTTGAGTGATTCAATACCTACCTTACCTATTCAATACCTATTTTATACTTTTATCTTTGTATTTTAAACACGTTTGCCAAGTTACACCTTATGAAAATAAAGTTGTAAAATTTGTAATTAAAAATAAAAAATTCAGCCGCCATCTTGGATTTTTACTGATTTCCGGGGCCATGATTAATGGGGATTTTGAATATGTTAAAATATACACTTTTCACAATAGAATGCAAAAAGAATCATTTGTGTTGCAATTTTGCCCAGGTCATAATTTAATTTTACTGCACTATTTCCATAATTCAATCCCTCAATTCCTGATTTTTTTATATTTATATACGGATGATCTTTAAAATTATGTAATTTGCGCAATACCTTGGAGTGATTGCCAGTCTGGTGTTTAAATAACTTCATCTAGAAAAGCGATGCATTTCAAATAACAATCAAAAATAATTACAGTAATTACTAAAACAAACCAGCTGTTTATATTGTTGTTTTAAATATTTACAGTCATTCTCTATTGTATTTCTGCCTACCCAATACAAACAACATATTAAAAATCCAATGAATCCAACTTAACATTAGTATCTCCGTTTCACGGCAATTTAAACGTCATCTTAACATTCCTACAGATGATTGGCTTAGCGGGAAAACAAGTGAAGAAGTTGACTAACGAGACCCCCGTGGACACACGTCGATTCTGTCAAGCGATATGCACCGGATTAGCACCGTGGCTGATTGCGTGGTTCTGATCGTGGTTTGACCTCACACAGGTTCGTATTTGGATAAATTGAGGCTGCAATAAATGATCTACCTGTGTGAAATTTTGCTTTTTTCAGTCATTACAACGTTGTCAAGTCTATAAAGATTCTGTGTAGTGATGCCGCCGAGACGAGAAATTCTTGTGTCTCGTCTCGTCTCGTCTCGTCTCGTCTCGTCTCGTCTCGTCTCGTCTCGTCTCGTCTCGTCTCGTCTCGTCTCGTCTCGTCTCGTCTCGTCTCGTCTCGTCTCGTCTCGTCTCGTCTCGTCTCGTCTCGTCTCGTCTCGTCTCGTCTCGTCTCGTCTCGTCTCGTCTCGTCTCGTCTCGTCTCGTCTCGTCTCGTCTCGTCTCGTCTCGTCTCGTCTCGTCTCGTCTCGTCTCGTCTCGTCTCGTCTCGTCTCGTCTCGTCTCGTCTCGTCTCGTCTCGTCTCGTCTCGTCTCGTCTCGTCTCGTCTCGTCTCGTCTCGTCTCGTCTCGTCTCGTCTCGTCTCGTCTCGTCTCGTCTCGTCTCGTCTCGTCTCGTCTCGTCTCGTCTCGTCTCGTCTCGTCTCGTCTCGTCTCGTCTCGTCTCGTCTCGTCTCGTCTCGTCTCGTCTCGTCTCGTCCCGTCCCGTCCCGTCCCGTCCCGTCCCGTCCCGTCCCGTCCCGTCCCGTCCCGTCCCGTCCCGTCCCGTCCCGTCCCGTCCCGTCCCGTCCCGTCCCGTCCCGTCCCGTCCCGTCCCGTCCCGTCCCGTCCCGTCCCGTCCCGTCCCGTCCCGTCCCGTCCCGTCCCGTCCCGTCCCGTCCCGTCCCGTCCCGTCCCGTCCCGTCCCGTCCCGTCCCGTCCCGTCCCGTCCCGTCCCGTCCCGTCCCGTCCCGTCCCGTCCCGTCCCGTCCCGTCCCGTCCCGTCCCGTCCCGTCCCGTCCCGTCCCGTCCCGTCCCGTCGCGTCGCGTCTCGTCTCGTCTCGTCTCGTCTCGTCTCGTCTCGTCTCGTCTCGTCGAGAGTGAAATTTTTTTCTCGAGAGAAGTCACGAGACGAGACGAGAGAATACCGTTTCTCGTCGAGACATTTCTCGTTTTTTCTCGAATTTTCTCGAATTTTCTCGTTTGTTAGAACACTGAATTTTAGGTATCTCCTAATATATAGACAGAAAAATAATGTGTTTAACGTTCTCACTCTATCGTATTGTGAAGGCATTTACCTTAAACCAGATATTCAAGAGAACAGAATCAAATTGTCTAGCCTCTTTCTTCTGTCTACGGTTAGTAGTTGACATTTTTAAATAATTAACCAAATCTGAAAGAAAGCATTTTCGATTGAAAACACAATATCGAAAAGGACCCCAGTCAAATTTTATTCACAAGGCGAAAGGCGATAGATTTTGACTAAAT
Source organism: Polydrusus pterygomalis (assembly GCA_963969555.1). Classification (NCBI taxonomy): domain Eukaryota; kingdom Metazoa; phylum Arthropoda; class Insecta; order Coleoptera; family Curculionidae; genus Polydrusus; species Polydrusus pterygomalis. The sequence goes on along the minus strand of OZ018378.1, from coordinate 7,550,309 downwards.
TTAACAATTTTGTATCAAAAATTCGAAATTCCCCAAAAACTTCTCACACAAAAATCATTAATAAAAGTGTGAATTTCATTTCATATCTCTCTTACCAGTTTTAATATTTGACATTACTTTCATAACACCCTGTATATCAACCGAAACTTTATTAGGAAATCACAGATAAAGACAACGGAGGGCCATGAAACTAGTGTTATTGAAACAATAGCATTAAGTTAATAGTCTCAATTATGACATTAGTAAATAAATTAAAAATAAAAAGTCTAATATAATAGGTAAAGTGACATTCAGTACGAATGATTCAAGGTGTATGCCTTATTTTGCCTCATTTTATTACACAGGTCTCAGACATAAATTTGGCTATTGAAAATAATTATTAAGTGCGGTAAATGATACTTTTCCGCACGAGGTGGCAGTTGCACGAACGGCTGGAAGCAAGTCCGGGCATGCCATTAAGTGAGTGTGGAAACGGAACTTTTCGCACAGGTTACTTACAATATTTTTCCTAATTGCGTAAAATTAAGCTTGTTCGTAATAAATTTTTGTATTTTTTGGGTAAAAGGAGCAAAAAATAAAGTGAATTTTTTAATTTTGATATGTCAAATAGAGCATTTTCGGAAATACTTCTTTAAGTTCTTTCTCTTGCACTTTCTATTAATGTAATAAAAAAATTAAGGTTTTTCCCCGGATGACATTCTGGGCTGATCCCTTTATTTAGTCGAATATTTTCCAAACTATTGCAGTTAATTATGCCCCGAATTATGCCAAAAAATAAATAATAATTATGAATCAATTATTATTATTATAAATCGTTCTCTATTCTGTATCTTTTACCACCCCGTATATTTTGGACTGAAAATACCTCGGTGCCAAGCCTATTACATTACGTGAATTATGTCTTATGGCCGCTTGCAATATTTTGTTGATCTAAGAAAAATAGTTGCTAAGTCACATGACTAACAAACCGACTTATATTAAACCCTTCTGCGAGACGACCAAATACTTTTAAATGTTTACCCCCTTTAAGATTCGTATAAAAATATATTTTTTATGATTCCCTACTCACGAGAAAAAACGAGACGAGACGAGACGAGACGAGACGAGACGAGACGAGACGAGACGAGACGAGACGAGACGAGACGAGACGAGACGAGACGAGACGAGACGAGACGAGACGAGACGAGACGAGACGAGACGAGACGAGACGAGACGAGACGAGACGAGACGAGACGAGACGAGACGAGACGAGACGAGACGAGACGAGACGAGACGAGACGAGACGAGACGAGACGAGACGAGACGAGACGAGACGAGACGAGACGAGACGAGACGAGACGAGACGAGACGAGACGAGACGAGACGAGACGAGACGAGACGAGACGAGACGAGACGAGACGAGACGAGACGAGACGAGACGAGACGAGACGAGACGAGACGAGACGAGACGAGACGAGACGAGACGAGACGAGACGAGACGAGACGAGACGAGACGAGACGAGACGAGACGAGACGAGACGAGACGAGACGAGACGAGACGAGACGAGACGAGACGAGACGAGACGAGACGAGACGAGACGAGACGAGACGATACGAGACGAGACGAGACGAGACGAGACGAGACGAGACGAGACGAGACGAGACAATGGCACTCTCGAGCGAGAAAAACGCGTTTCTCGTCGAGACGAGATAAAAAAAAATTCTCGCCTCAGGAGACGAGACGAGAATGGGCCAATTCTCGTCTCGTCTCGTCTCGCGGCATCACTAATTCTGTGTGTCTGGGATTCTATAAAATAATTCTAATGTTACTGAGAGTGTCAAAATTTTTGGAAGGTCACGACCATCTTTTGCTGCACCCTTCACAAATTAACATTGTAGCAAAAAATAAATGATCTCATGCGCTGTTTACGCCGCACGCCGGCATCACTGATTGATATCTATTCTTATTGCGTGCATCTAAACATATTATTTACTCTCTCCTACTCACATAAAATTCCCCTGTAATTTGGAGCTTGTCAGTAGTGTATAAACAAAAATATCGCTGCAACCACGTAAAAGACAAACAAAAATACGAAGGTAATTTCGTTTGCAACAGTGAGTTCAGCGACAAGAAGACATTTTGTCAAATTAATATTTTATTTCTCGGGTTTGTTTAAGCAACCAACAATAATGTTTATATGACACAGTGGCGTTGCATATACAGTGTGACCAGTAAAGTCCGCATCATATGGGATTTTTTTAAATTTAATAACTTTATTCGGAATTTTACTTTGGCATCAAGTTCTGCTTCGATCGAGATGAAAATTAAGCAAAAAAATAGTAGTTACGTGATTCGCATTATCTGTCAATTTTTAATTTTTTCCAAAAATAATTCTGAAAATATCGAAAAAAGTTATTAGAAAAAGTTTTTTTTAAGGCAGTTTCTAGCTCACTACAAAATTTCAGCTGCATAAGATAATTTTGATTTTTTACTCACCACTAAAATTAATTTTCCACTTAATGAACACTTTACTGATGACACTGTGTTATTTTTTGTCTTTAAGGTGTATTACTTTCAGACACAAACTACTTTTTCAAAAATACTTATTTTATGAAATTACCTTATACAGGGTCAAAAACAAATAAACTTTGCATCACATGCGACCAAATTTTAATAGCCCAATTTTGATTTTGTTAAAAAACACACATTTAATATGGCGCTACTTTAAAGAAAATTTATCTGAAATAAAGCATTGTCAAAACGAAGAAGTTTAATGTAGGTTGCGTTGAGTCTTATTTTAGAAAAGTGGTGCAGGTTACAAAATATGGGTAAAAAATCAAAATTATCTTATGCAGCTGAAATGTTGCACATGGGCTAGAAACTGCACTTAAAAAAACTTTTTCTAATATCTTTTTTCGATATTTTTAGAAATAACCCCACTTTTGAATTATTTTCTGGAAAAAATTAAAATTTGACAGATAATGCGAATCACGTGACTACTATTTTTTTTTAAATTTTCATCTCGATCGAAGCAGAACTTGATGCCAAAGTCAAATTTCGAATATAGCTATTAATAAAAAAAAAAACATATGATGCGGACTTTACTGGTTACACTATACTTCTAAAGCTTCTGAGATGCAACATTGCTGTGTTCTGCATGGAATTTGATGGCGCAACAATAATTTCGAAAAATCTAAGTACGTTGTGCGAATGCACAAACCCAAACACATTAGAACAAATTGATCTCTGTAACTTAGCAACCTGGTCTACATTATCTTTCAGGCTTTATCGCTTACAAAATCTAGAAACATTTAATGCTGCTAAAAAGTCAGCGGGATTGTATTATTTGGTAATTCATTAAGAAGCTAAGGAGATAACACCCCCCCCCCCCCCCCCTACAGAACTCTGCATATAAGTGGATTTCACCTTAGTTTTTAATGGCCGCCGCTGACACATGTCATTTATAACATTTCTTTTTAGAGAACTTAAGGATTGGCCAGGGCCGGACTTAAAAATTATGTGTGAACATGGGTCAATTTATTTGTAGTTGTAATTATGGATGGAAACGAGAATTACCTAAGCAATTTTTAAGATATGTCAAAAAAAAAAACACTGAAGGGGAATGGAAATAGGATAGAATATCAGAAAAACAATTTTATTTAATTTTTATTCATAATATAATAAAGTGCTGTTATTTTGGTAAAAACACACTCTTAATTTAGTACAATAAAAAATATACAAGGGGCAGTCGTGAATCTAGTATCATCAATAATTAACTACGTTTTTTATTAAAGAATTATTTTGTTTTTTAATTTGATTTTAGACCATGCAGTGTTAAGTTAAAAAATATATATATATATTATATTTAATAGCTTATTTTTTACTTTTTTATTTTCTTATTCACGGGTAGATATTTTTTCTTTAGACTAGGTTCTAAAGAGTTTGAAGTTTACAATACGTCTAACTTTTCGTTGGTTTATAATAAAACAACAAAAGTTTGTAATGTTATCGAATTAGGTATTTTTTTTTAATGAATAAAGAAAAAATAATGTAAGTAGCTACTACAAAAATAGATTTTTGTCCATGCGTTTGCAGAACAGATACCTCAAGCACTCTTCAATACAACAAACTGTATGTAAAACTTATTTTAGCATAATGGTTCACTGTGGTTTTCAAATTTAATTTTGTTGCAAGTTCCCTATTATTTTTGGTCTTCATCTGACAAGCTGTCGATGACGTCGTCACCGTCCGAGACATTAATAATTATTTACTTACTTTTGCATAAAACGAAACACGTCACAGATACACACAGTCCGGCAGTTTAAAACCAAAAAGTCTAATACGCACAAAATATAAGCAAAATGCTGTCTGAAAAATACCAAAAACAATAACACGAACGATCAAGAATTAACAGCACGCGGTGCGCGGTGTGTCCCAATGCGGCTCTGTGATATTTAAAGAACGCGACGAGACAATCGAATTAATGAAGTACGAAAAGAGATATGCGAGAGCAAATGCGTAAGACAAAGATGCACATACTACCGGCATATACGAGCGATGCTATGCTTTTGACGAGTTTGAGCTCATTGAAGGGCAACGTATTGAACTGTGTAGTGTGCATCTTCGTCATGTACATGTAACTATACGGTCAGTTATATATCCATCTCTTGTTAATCAAGCCAATGCCCGTGCCTGAAAGCCGTTTATAGAATTAGGGATTTTAAAATCACGTGTTGGCTAATATGTTTGATAAGAGAGACGTCAAAGCATTAAAAACTAAGGTGAAATCCACTATAGAATAACTGAATAATTCAGAAGCATAATTTAAAATTTACCTCTACGCCAATGCATGTCAGCAGGTAAAAGGACTGCCGTAAAGAGAGCAGTAGATTCTTTATTTGCCTATGGGGACCGTATGCATTCTTATTATCTTCTTTCATTTAGTTTGCGAGTCAACGAGAAGAGTTTCTTGGCTAAACGTTCTCCTCTGAACATGGAACGATTTCAGCCTTTGTCTTGTGGAAACTTGGATTCCATATCATGCTAATCCTTTGCCAGATTTTATGCAATTTTCTTTGTAGTTTTTTCTAAAACGTTTTCTGCACATGCATATTATATTAGACTCCCTGTTTATTTTGTAAACTGTATGAGGTCTGTATTTAGGTACACGGACCTTTACTTTTGCCTTTCGGTAAGTTATCTGGAAAGGATAAAGAAAGACGTTTATTTGAACTAAGAATAATGTGGTTGTGGCAATGCCAGTAAATCCTTAGAGATAAAATCCAGCTAGTATATTTTCAGGTGTAGATTGTTTATACTCTCAAAAGGTAGACAAAATAATTGTGGGTTAAATTATATTTATATTGGCGTCAGAGCTGGCGATGGTAAACAATTCATTATATTTAAATTTCCAGAATTTCTAAATTTCCTGTTATTTCTAATTCACATTTATTATCTTAAAATTTCTCGAGCAAAACAAGTATCACTAAATAAGGAGTATCTAGTTCCCCACATGTAGAGCTATTTTCAATTCTTATTGGAGAACAATGTCTTTATATCTTGCTTTACTATAATTATTATTATATCATTGACTTTGTTCGGGGAGGTAAACAAACCAAAGCCAATATATTATATACCTACTGTTTTATATTGAACTAGCTGTATACAAGTTTACTATTCGAAATCTCGATGCGGATTATCGTATTTGGCAAACTCACTTAGGTAAACTAGGAACGAGAAACTACAACATGAGTAACTTTATGCCTTTCAAAGCAATCGACGACAAATCGTAAGGTGTTAGATTGAAGTGGGTTTTGTTTCTGGATTATTCGAATAGTTTTGGATATTTGATATATAAGCTAACAACTCCACTTTACTTAAAAATAGGAATGCATTAAAAGTTTCATATATCCCATAGCTTCACTTTTAGGTTTTCTAAAACAACTTTATCTAATGAAACATTATCTATAGCTATAGTTTTTCCATTCTTTGTCAGCTCCATTTTCAAAAGCATTCCTTGTTCCATCAAAATTACCTATATCTCTATTTCCACTCTCCCTGGCCATATGTGGTTTCGCAGAATATCACTTATGACATCTGTTCCTTTAAAATGTTATCGGAAAATGTTACAGTGACCGAACTAATAATGGTCCTGATAAATTCTTTGTTACTTATCTCACCGGAAAATATCTGGGATTGGTTGCATTTCGGTTTGTTGGTGACATGTGGCTTTATTTTCGTGGGATATCTATTAATTGAAGGCAATGACTTTTTAGCGGGGTTCAACCGTTAGTCACCTAAAAGGGACTTGATGATGGATGGATTCATACATTTATTTTAGTTGGTGGCTACATCTTATATTGGGGACCCCGGTTCGTTAGTATCGAAATTTTTCAATTAATTGATATGCTCAAAGAAGAGTTAAGTTAAATTTAAAAACATTCAATATTCAATACTTCTACGAAAAAGTTGTCAGGTCTACCAGTTTTAAATTTTAAAATTTTCGGTATTGTAGGGGTTACCTACTGTCAACCAGTAGATACTCTTGCCCATATTTATTCATAAACGTCTTACCTGCAAAAAGGTTTGATGGGTTCCGTGTACAAGAAGAAAAACCGTTCAAATGAGAAATAGACCGGGGCACTTTTTTTTAAATATAATTTAATTTTATATATGTTATTCAAAAAAGTAATCTATTTCTCAAAGATACCTGAATATATTATCAACAAATTAAGAAACATAAAGTCGGCATCTTGTTCCTATAAACAAGGAATTTGATGAGACGCCGACTTTATATTAATTTTATATACCTTAGATTACCTAAATTTTATCTAAATCTTGGTCATGCGTAGTGACAATAAATATCAACATACTTTAAAAATTTGACCAGGTCAAGCAGTAAGGAGAATGTCTGAAGAAAGATAAAATACCCGTTCAAGAATTGAGGCAGTAATTGAAAAATATACCAGCTCTCTAAAATAGAATCACAACCACCTTGAAAAGTAGCCATGACGTGACATCGGGCAAGGCCGCATCAGCTGGGAGTTGCCGATTCACAAGCTATTATTATGACGTGCGGCAAGGGACGAGTTTTTTATTCGTTCTGATATTTTTTGTGTTTTTTTTGGCTCTGTTGCCATTATATTGATATTGAAAAATGTACAAAAAAGTAATAAATAGTTTTGAATAACAAGAATTACTTACCTAATTAATAAATAATAGTAATATTGCCTTGAGAAGCTATTTTTGTTTTACTACGAGTAGATTTATTTGATCGATCAAAAGTAATATTCTATTATACAAATTATTATCTTCTGCGTTTAAATTACAGGATTGACTATCGACTTCTGAAGTCTCAAAATTTAGTAAGCTTAAGGCTTTGTTTAAGAAGTCTATGCTTGTCTTAAGAAAGTCACCTACTATCTGGGTAACTTCGTTACTTTCACAATGTATGAGTTGGTACCAAGACAATAAGTTTTCAAGTTGAGACCACCTGCTTAGTTTCATTTTAAAGGGTAAAATCCATTTCAAATCATTGTAGACAATTCATTACCATTACCTTTTAAAAAAACCTTTACCTTCATATCAATGTCCACTAAAACCTGATTAACAATATTTATAAAGTAATTGATCACATCTAAACTATAAAAATATATTACACTCTCTTTACATGCTTTTAAAACACTTTTATAGTTAAAGTTACACTCAGGAATACAGCAGGGGCTTGGCATGTTGATAAATAAACAAACTAAAAGAAAAAATAGTACCTAGGTATCTAGAGGTATCCTACCTCCTTATGAACTATACTAGTGATATGTTTAAACTAATTCACATATACCTTCAAGTTAAATAAACACTTCAATATTTAATAATAAAACCACAAAACAATAAAGTTTATCCCAAATAACTAACTAGAATACAAAAAACACAACTTTTAAATTAAACAAATAAAATTCTGCCGCCATTTATAAGACCCGTAAACAAACCGCCAGACCGGCCAGACTGTTGGATTTTTCACTTTACTAATGCTATTTGAGCAAACCCGCACCAAAAATTTTCATCAGTATTTTGTGTAGAGGTTCTTAGCGATAATGTTACTTAAATTTTTTATTAAATATCAATAGAAAACTGGATAAAAATACAAATTAATACGACACCTACACCTAGTGCGCGCGTAAATTACATACCAAACCATGGATAACCTCAAAAAAGTCACGGACACATGGATCTTCAAGCAGTGTTGTCGATGTTGCTGTTTCACGGCTTCTTTCAAGGTGTTTGTGATATAATACTTGCAAGTGTAGAGGATATCAAATAAACAATAAGATACAAGAGATTAACTTTGTTAGAGAACCATCCAACCAAACTTTCGTAGTTCTGATAGAGTAGCAAGTTTTGTAACTTACAGGAATTTTTCATCTGCAACTCTACCTACATTAGTACTTTCACATTAGATAATTTTTATTTCGATTCTTTAAAATTCTCTGTGTGTGTTTGCATTAAACTAAGAGTCATAAACATATTTTGAAACAAAAAAAAAATTTCAATTCGTTAAGCAAATTTACATTTTCGGGAATGTGCTGGAATAAATGCCAATATAGGGGTGGTATTTTGACAAAGCAGATGTTTCAAATTTCACCCCATTTGTCGGAGGCGCTTGCCGGCTTCTTTAAAGATCGTCCAGGACAGTCGGTGCCAATATTTCATCTTTTTAATTTTAAACCGACACGACAGAGGGAATTTTTAAAACGTTTTTCCTTTTTCACGGGTATAGGATGTCCCTAATTAGGAATTCTGTTTGGGATATTTTCGTTGCTTCCTTGTTTTGGAATTTAAAAGTACTTATAGCAAAAAAAACATTTTGTAGGTACAGAGAGAATACAAAATGGTCGATTGGCGTTTAAAAGTTAAGTTTAAGTAACTTCGAAACTGGCTTAGTCCTAATTGCAATGGCCACTCGTGGGGATAATCAGCCAGCTGTGCGTATAAGTCGGTAAACGCATCTAATACTGCCGTGCAATACAAAAAGAAAAAAGTAAGTCAAAAAAGGAAATTGTAAGAAATTAAATTTGTAGTGAAAAAAATATTTAATAATTGCATATATTTTATGCTTCAATTTAAAATTTATTGTTTTAAAATTTACTACAGATCAAGCTCTTGTTAAATACATTAATCTTCCAAAAAAAGCATGGATTTTAATTAAAAAATATTAAGAAATATTAAAAATTCTAGATTTATAAATTGATGCAAATTGGCTTATATTTTCAATTGAAAAAATAGGTATGGTATGATATCCTAAAGTGAAAACAGATAAATAAAATTTCTAGTTCTCAGAAACAGGAAGTTGACGCCAAAACTCCATTGACGTTCAGAAGAGTATGTTTAAATTTAGGCTTTAGAAATTTCACTTTTATAAAATTCTTATAATTGTTTATTTCCTGTTTAAAATATATATATATATATATATGTATAAAGGGTACGTTGTCACCTCGAAAATAGATGCACAACATACGGTGTCACCTCATATATAACGCTGTCACCTCAGATTTTCGAGGTGACAACGTTTTGCGTGCATTTTAATTTTATTGGGTTCGCTGTCGTCATATCTTTCATTTCACAAAAAATCGCTGTGAGGTGACAACGTAGCTCCAGTATCTGTAACCTTGTCCTCTTAGTTCGGGCATATATAATTGGCGCTAGTGTCGCTTTCTCGTTTAACTTTAAGGAGACAGTACGTTCGATGTCACCTCACACCACTCTCGACATATATGCGGTATAGAGACCATGCTTTGTCACCTCAGAATATTGGCAACATTGCAATTATTTAGCGCTCTGCAAATTTTATCGGATTGTGTGGTAATTACATGGAAAATGTCGGCAAGAACAAAACTATTATTAAAATTGGCCAAGGTATATTTTTTGTAAAATAAATAATACATCTTGTTGAGATTAATTGCATATTACAACTTGCTGTTAAGTTCAACTTTTTAACAATAAAGTACCTTTTAATTTATCTACTTACTTGTTTCTATTTTTTACGGTCTAGTGATGTCTTATGAAGAAAATCTCAGCATTAACTAGTTCTTTTGACTGATTTTATAATAATTCGTATTTGTAAAATAATATAATATAGAAAACTATCTAGCGGGTACTCGCGGCTTCGCTGCCGCAATCTAATTGTTATTTATTCGTTATGCGAGCAAAGTCTCATAAATACTTACATACCATACATACTACTCAATATAAACTGTTATACTTACCCATATTATTTTCATGACCAAAGCAAGAAGGTAAAAAAATTACATTGGTGCTCTTCTAATAAGACGTCTTTTATCTTCTAGTTTTGTTTAAAAAATTATACAAAAATGTAAATTTGTTACCATTACCGATCATATTTTGTTGACAAATGATGAATGATCTATTGTTGCTGCATTTAATAAAAAAATAACTACAATTCACTACATGAGGAAAGTTTACCCCCAAACCCTCGGGGATGAACGCCGGGGATTTGGAGGTAAATTTTGTGACATTTTAATTTTTATTTAGGTATTTATTAGCATCTTAAATTTTATAAGTATACCGACTCTCTGGTTTCTAAAATGTTTTCTAAAAATTTTTTACCACCTCGGCACTTGAGGGTAAATTTTTTGGATTTTTCCTCTATTAGAAAAATTAACTACAATATCCCGTAGTAATTGGGATACATTGACAGACAGGGTTTCTAACTGACACAAATGCTAAAATACGTACCTACTTTGCCTATTTTAAAAATTAAGCCTCTAATGGGGAGAAAAACGAGGTCAAAGTTTTCCTTATTTTTGTTATTAAACCCCTTAACTTGAAATATAAACGGTGACAATAAACTACAGTATCATGATATTGAAATTCATGTACAGGTTGAGTCGGGAGGAATGGGACAAACTCTAAGGATGTAATCTATTCATTAAAATAATAAGAAAAAACCCAAATGTTGTTACCCAATATTAGTTTGTTTTCAAATTACAGCGCTAAATAAAATAATAATATTGTTAAACCAAAATAAGCAACATTAACATTGTTTTAAATAAAGCATTGGTTTGGTTAATTTTGAAAAATGCCGCCATTGACTTTCAAACATTTTCCGCTTCGTTTTACGAAGGGCGCGCGTGGCTCTTCTAATTTCTTTAATATAGAGTGCAGCATTTCTAATGCATCTAATTAATGCATCCCCAGTATCTACTTTTACTTTGTATATCTCATTTTTTAACCAACCCCATAAATTATAGTCCAACGGTGTGAGGTCTGGCGATCTAGAAGGCCAACTAATAGGACCACCGCGACCAATCCAAACCTCTGGAAACTTTTGGTCCAAATATTGCTTGACCCGACGATCGAAATTGGGAGGCGCAACGTCGTGTTGATAATACATTTTAATTATGATGTTTAAAGGAATCTCCTTCAGTAGTCACATTACATTACATTTTGTAAAAAACTTAAGTAGTGGTCCCTTGTAAGGCGATTTTCCAAAGGAAGAGGACGAATTAAATTATTATCGATCAAACCACACGTTTACTGAAAACCTGTGTTGAAAATTATTTTCGACAATAATTGCGTGTACATTGTCGTCCGACCATACATGGGAGTTCTGATTATTGTTAATGCCGTCACGGATGAATGTAGCTTCGTCAGTAAAAAGTATTTGCGGTACAAGATGGCGATTATTAATAATCCACTCACAAAATTGCATACGCTTGGTGTAGTCTCCAGGTTGAAAATTCTGTACACGGGCTGTACATGGTACGGGTATAAGCCTTGCCCGTGAAACGTATTGATCACTCTGTTTTGGGGAATCCCAAACTAAGTTTCAATTTTTTGTGAGCTGGTCGTTGCATCTTCTTCTACTAAAGCTAGAACATTTTCTATTTCTTCTAAATCCTGTCGAATGGCTCGTTCGGATGTTACATTAGCACTTGGAAGGGATCTGCTCTCGCACAGTTTGTTGAAAACTCTGATAAAGGCCTTTCTATTCGGTGTTCTTTGATGTGGAAATCGTTGACGATATTATTCAGCAGCCGCTGTAGCATTCCCATTACACAAACCATAAATAAAAACCATATTGGCGTATTCAAGATGTGATAAATGTATAGCATTTTATAAAATTTAAATGATACAAATCCGAAAGTTAACGGTGAATCAATGTAAAATTTTATACTGACACTATTTATACTGACACTAACAGGATAGTGACAGCACAACAATCAAAAGCGGACAATAATACCATTTATTACAGGAAAGCTAAATTAATTCAATATTTTGTTTTTGCGTTATAATTTAACAAGAAGGAATATTGGATAACAACATTTGAGTTTTTTTTATTATTTTGGTTTCCAGAGGTTTGAATTGGTCGCGATAGTCCTATTAGTTGGCCTCCTAGATCGTCAGACGTCACACCGTTGGACTATAATTTATGGGGTTGGTTAAAAAAATGAGGTATACAAAGTAAAAGTAGATACTAGGGATGCATTAACTAGACGCATTAGAAATGCTGCACTCAATATTAAAGAAAGGCACGAATCAATTAGAAGAAACATGCGCGCAAGCAGAAAATGTTTGGAACTTAATGGCGGTACCTATATATTTGAAAATTTACTAAACCAATGATTTATTTAAAACAATGTTAATGTTGCATATTTTAGTTTAACACTATTATTATTTTAAAGCAGTTACATAGACGCTACAGATTAAAATTAGAACTGAAGTACTCTTCAAATGAAAAAAAAAGCATTCAGCACAAGGTAGTTCTTAATTTGTTTCTTGTAACGATTGAAGTTAAGAGCCTTGATACTAGCCGGTAGGCAGCTATAAAACTTTATTGCTAAATGTGTAGAATCGTTTCTGGATCTCTTAAGATGACAAATATCAGGTACCAGATTGTTGTTGATTCTTGTTGGGTTCCTGTGAAAATCTTCATGTGATCTGAACAGATCAAAATTTTGTTTAACGTAAAACAAACACTGCATAATGTACACACACGGTAATGTCAAAATCTTTAGAACCCTAAAAGAATTTCCACAATCCTCTCTATAACCGGGACCAGAAATAATACGTACACACTTTCTCTGTTGCCCAAATGCCCTATCAAAATGACACTAATGTCCCCAGGAGAGAATAGCATAAGTTAGACGAAAGTAAAAGTTGCTATGGTACGCTGTCAGTAAAGTCTCCCTGGAAGTCACTTATACAAGATTCCTGAACATGAAAAGTTGTTGGAATAGTTTTTTCGAAAGATCAACAAGATATTGTTCCCAGGTAAACCCGCATCCAAGTGTACTCCAAGAAACCTGGCTTCTACTGCAGAATGGGGGCAAATAAGAAGGGTGTACAACATTAGTGCTATTCGTTAGAGTAAAATTAATACATTGTGATTTAGAGTTGTTCAGGTATAGACGATTAGCTAGAAACCATTGAAATACATTTTTTTCTGTAGTGTGATAACCAAGATTTTCAATTTCTGAGAAGTGATAGCTAATGTAAAAGGTTGTGCCATCTGCAAACAAGACAGTGTTGACTCCCTCTCCCTGGGAGTATGCGACGTCGTTTATGAAGATGAGAAATAAAATCTGGCCTAATACATACCCTTGAGGCACGCCATGCTTCAGGGATTGTTTTTTGAGTCACATTGGTTAAAGTGAACATATTGAGTACGGTCCGAGAGGTATGAATCGAGGAGTTGAACAGCGTCATCCTAAAACTTGTAGTAGGGTAATTTTTTAAAAATAATGCTGTATGTGATACAATCGAAAGCCTTAGTGAGATCCAGAAATAATGCGATAGTGTCAAGATGCTTTTCAAACCCTTCTAAAATGTTACTAGAACAATGGTCAATGGCTAGAGTTGTGGTTTTGTTTTTCCGGAATCCAAATTGGTTAATGGCAAATAGTTTGTTAGAATCAAAGTGCTTGTTTATTTGATCCTTTCAGATAAGTTCATAAACTTTTGACAATATTGGAAGTAAAGATATGGGGCGATAATTGTTACAGTCGTTGATAGAACCTTTAGTCTTAAAAAAAGGTACTACCTTTGCAGTTATGAATACTTCCGAAAAAGTATTGCAAGCCATAGATTGATTAATTAATATTGTTAGAAGCAGAACTAATATGTTTTTTATTTTTTTAATGATTTTTCTGTTGATTCCATCTGGGTCTTTACTATTACTATTTTTTTTATCTCAAATAAAGCCACATTGACATCATCAGGATGTACTGACTGAAAATTAAATGATGGGGTGTTTGCCACTGGTATGGATTGTAGATAGTCTTCGAAAGGCCGCGGAGAACTATCAAGTTTATTTAACACATTTTCGCATTAATTTAGATTTAGATTAGAGCATGGAGCATTATTTTTGCTTTTAATATTAAAAAGTTTCCACATAGCCTGCTGGGGTTTACTAGAATTTTTTATGAATTTAAAATTGGCTTTAATTTTTGCGATATTTATGGAATTTGTAAACACATCATTTAGCATTCTGAATTTCTGATCAATATCCAAAAACTCATTGTTAACAAAATCGAAGTTGCATTTAAGCACTTTGAAAACAAATGAATATTGGATAACAACATTTGAGTTTTTCGTTATTATTTTGATGCATGGGTTACACCCTTGGAGTTTGGCCCATTCCTCCTAACTCACCCTGTATAAGGTATGCGTTACAATTTGTTCATCTACATAGCATACGTACTACGCATTCCACGCAGACAAAGTCGCGGGTAAAAGCTAGTTGTATATTTTGATTGCAATATTCAAAAAAGTGTGCTCTTTCGGGTTATGGAGCATAGCAAGTCTTATTTCAGCAGATCATTAATACATATTAGGTACGTTCACAGAACCATTCCATAGACTTTTCATTCATAAACACCTGATCAGAAAAAAAAATCCGTTAAAAAAATATTTTTTCCTATTTAAACTTGTACACGTAGTATTAAGTTTTGAAAAAATCTGAACAAAAATATGTTTTTCCATAGAAACCAAGTACACCGTCTTTTCTTTTACCCCTTTAGTTGACTGAAAAAAAGAAATACGTAATTTATCATTTGTAGTTTTATTTGTGCTAAAACTTTCAACTTCCTTGTGACCCTTTAAGTGTTGAATTTTGAAAAAAAATTTCTTAGTTAGTCTCTACATTATAAAATTAAGCCACTGACCAAATTTTATATTTATAAAAGTTCCATTCGGCGATGATGAATCAGTCAGTCAGTTACAATATTTTATACATTAGAATAAAATAGATAGATTAATTACTTAAAAAATATGCTAAGCGCTTGACCCGATGAGAACGTTGGAATTTGATTTAGTCTTTAAAATAAATCCTTTATATATTTTCAGTTAACTACTGTGCACGTAGTCACCTCAAATTAGTGGCAACATTGCTTGAGGTGGCAACGTCTGGTTTAAATAAGCATGCTTCATATACAACTGAGGTGACAACTCATTTAACTTATCAACTTTATTTTATAAAAATTTATCATAAAAATCATTTCCCCTCTCATGGAAAACCTACTAAGGGGGTTCCCCTTAACCTATATATGAATTTATATATGCAAAAAAGTGCTTCGTTAATGGTGAGGTGAGTCCGCCTTCCCGACGACCCTGAGGTGACAACTTAACAACCATACGTATATATATATATATATATATATAGATCTACTATCCTTTCTGAATTGACAATTTCTAATATTTATTGTAATAAAGGTAATTCTGACCCCAGCTTTCTCGTCTATTTCATCTATTTTTACTAAAAGATGCTGAAAAGTGAAAACGCCTTTGGTTTTAATTCACTGTCTACCTATCGTCCGATGTATACCATCAGCATTCATGAAAGAATGACCTGAATCAAAAAATTTGATCGTTATGTTATCTGGGCCCCAATACCTAATATTCATTCCCTAGTAATTATTGTTATGATTAAAATATGAATCTAACGTGTAGACTTACTTGTTTTTAGTGTGGGAAATTTTAGATACATGATTTTAAATTTACTAATAAGTACAAATTTTTTTAAAATTGTTTTAAGCCTAAAGTTAGTATGTCAAATTCCTTTATCAGATTTTAAGATAATTTCAAAAAGTAAATATCTACAAATAGATCTTGTTGCATAGAGTACGATGACATATAAAACTTGCTATTATAGTAAGTCGATTTACCAAGTTTTTGTATTGCAGGATATAACAATCATTATTTCTTTTATAACCTATACCTATACTTTTTTCCATCTCCTCGTATACCTATAAATATTGCTGCGGACATAACAGATCCATAGCGCCCTAATTTCTGATAAACAGTCTATCTGATTAACAGCATTAGAGGGTTTAACAAAATTTAAATATAAATTGCTCAAACCCCAAAAATTGCCAACTATTATTTTGGTCTGATGATTCCCAAGTGTGAAATTTAAAAGGGGAGAAACTTCGTTGGAAGTATATCAAATTGTCAACGCAAATAAAAATATTACCGCTCGTGGGAATTCTAAAGTTTTCAGTTTAACTGTAAAGGCTTATTTAGCAGCATCGAAATCTGTCTGGCAAATTGTTTGAGGTTGTTGCTAATATTTTTCAAAAAGCATTTCATCGGCAACCGCAGATTGCACGATGTTTACGACAAATATGTAGATATTTTCTATTAGTTTAAAGTTTAGTTAACATGTTTATGTGAGCTGTATGTAAACAGTCTTTCTGAGGGATTTGTTATTGGTCTGTCCTGTCAGTACGCAGACGATTGGTCTGTAATACTGTCTTGGAATGATGGGGAATAGGGCACAGCTATGGAGAAAATGTTCGCATGCAGCTGAAACTATGTGAAATTAAATTGCAAAACTATATATGTGGTCAACTTCTGCAGGGGCTTCAATCTAGATTAATTATCCTTTGTGATGACTCATTTATTTATAAGGAGAATAGAAAAGCGTCTTATATGACTTCAACTCTGGAACCGTACTACTTCGGGTCCATACAGGACGTACAAACTCATAAACTATACACTGAGAAAAAGGCCATCTATTTCTTATAAGAATTCTTATATTCTTTATGCAACTGTTTAATACTATATTATGTGACAGCACCGCGCTTTTCTACTGTAAGACAACGAAAATTGCTAGACCATTATGTAGTGATAATATCACGGTAATTTAGCCAATAGGACATAGGAGTTTATGCTACCATGGAATGGTTTATCGTTTATAGCCATTATTGCTCTGAAACCTCACAGTAATTATCAAGTTCTATTGAGAGTGTAATCTGGCTTTATATACTGTATTAGTTTCGACTGGCAGTTGTAATGAAAATTGACATTAATTATTATAATATTTGCTTGCTACGGTTAATAAAGCATATACTTACCACTAAAAATCAGTACTGTAATTCTCAAAATTTAAATATCTTCCAGTGTGATATTGTTCTTGTCGTTGTCATATTGCATATGATTATATATTATTCAACATGGTTTACTGAGGTTGTAAAATTCGTTCATAGATTATGAAGTCCAATACTAATGATGGGTTGTGTGAAATAAGACCCTTCTATTGCTTTATCTGACATACAAAGTTCAAAAAAACCTAAATACAAAGCAAAAATAAATTTATTGAAACAGGTATTGGTACGATCAATAAAATTTAAATTCAGACAGGACAGCTAGAAGACTCCGAACAACGATGTAACCTGCGCAACAAATACGTGTTAAAACTATAATACTGCGGCGTGCGGCGATTGTCGATCGCTACGAAACCCCACCAACGTTTCATGGATTATAGGTTCTAATAGATACAATTAATTTTTGTGGACGCTGTTTTTCTTTCTTGTGGTGCCAAGAACTTTATTTCTGTTGCAGAAAAACATTCTTAGGTGTCTCCTGGAGCTTCATCGCAGAAAACCATTTCGACCCTACTTTCAGTTTTTGGGTAATCCTTGTATTTTTAAAATTTTTAAAAAGGCATCCGATTTTCCATCATTATACCAATTTAATAACAACCGTAACAAGAGGAAGAGGTGACCTTCCAGTCCATAATTCGCCTTACTTGGAAAAGGGTCCATATTTTACGTCAGTCAAAGGTCTATAATATGCTCCCCATAGATATTAGGAATAGGGATACATTGATGTCGTTCAGAATGTATTTATGATCTTAATTTCAGGTTTTGAATTTATCGAATTTTTTGTTTCATTAAAGTTAAAATATTTTTTGTTTTAAAACAATCATCGTACACTGTTTTAAATGAAATAGACGATTGAATCATCCTCTGGGTGATTTTAAAATACATAATATGTATAGACACCCTTAATAAAAAAAATTAATTTATAATTTATATTACATTATATGGACTGTTAACTGCAGACATTCTTAATACCGAATTTATGCCATAAGTATTCCGAACATTCCCTTAATCAAATTTATTAAAACCTTATTTTCCGAGATGTCTCACTTTGCATAATTTCATCTATTTTCCAGATTTTTCGTTCGACTTTTCGACGCTGGTCCCGATTTTTATTAAAAAGGGAACAAAGATCTTTGATTATGAATTTGAATAAAAAAGAATGAAAAATGGCAATCCTATTGATTTTTTGTCTCCTTCTGACATCCTTATTACAGACACTTTGTAGAAGGGTCAGAGTAAGAATTTCATTATTTATTTTGGTTATACTTTTTTAAATCTCGACATAGGAAAATTCGCGTTTTAGGCCTACATCATATACAGTTTTATTATAAATACTATTCTAATCATTTATCTTTGAAGTACATTGCTGTAGAAGAAGTCTATACTAGTCATTGTATCCGAGCACAAACATAATTCACTAAATTACACAAAATTTTTATAGAAATCCGTAAATATTAAACACCCACAATCCATATGTGTGAAGTTAGCAACGTTCATCAGCAACATTTATGCAGCGACGACATTTTTTTGGGGTACGTGTCAATTCCGCCTGTAGCGTTTGTAAACGAATTTTAATTTTTTTAGTGGCGAAGATAGAGATTCAACTATTTGGATTTCTTATCATTAGTAAACTTTAAACTACCCCATAGGTGAGAATTTCAATCTACGCCACTAAAAAAATTAAAATTCGTTTAAAAACGCTATTTTTCGAAGTTTTTATGTTGTAACTTTTTTCTCCGGTTTTTTGGAATTTCATACATAGCAGGTAATTTACCCCTTTGGGGACGATAAATCTAAATGGTAGAATTTTAATATTTGCCACTAAATAAATTAAAATTCGTTTACAAAAGCTGCAAGCGGAATTGCCACATATTGCTAACTTCACACACATAAAGAATCCACAGAGAAATCATAAAACACAACAACAAAAATGGCACCGAGCCGGTTCTGGAGTGTATTTTGAGGAGGTTGCTAAACATGGAAACCCTATTAACAAGAGGTTTGTGCGCATGCCCATACTATTATATAATATATAAGCTATCCATACAAACACATTTTTTCACCCATGTTACTTTTGTTTACGTACGGGATAAGCTGTACGGATCTAAAGGTAAATGTCTATGGTCCGACGTGGTTACCATTGCATCAACCTGTACAAGGCAAATAAATTCAAAGCAAATAATAATGAAACACAAAAATGGCGTGGTCACCGCCCACAACACAGCGAAATATTAATTTGGACTCAAATTAGGCCGGTTACAGAATGGAAACAAAGAGCCAAAAGACCCAACTGAGACACCACCCCTTCGATGTTCTAAATTTACACAAAGCGATGCCCCGATTTGGCGGTTGAGCTTAAAGAAATCACCGGATGAATTTTTATGTCTGCTTGTCTGCGGGTCGTAGACAAAACATGATTAAAAAGGTGGGTCGTCTCGTTGGAGAAATAATAATTAGACGTACTATGACGTACTGAAAAAGAACGTTCCGATTTTGTTCGGGGTTTCGTTGGATTAAAACCTACATAGAGCGGGGCAGTAGTTAGCTACCAAGTAATAATTAAGCTACCAACTAACTATTTTTGTTTTTAAAATACAAAACAACGGTTTTTAAGTCAAGAAAGTATGTTGTTCATTTTGCCATATTTATATCCAATGTTATGATAAAAAAAACAATCGGTCATTTATATGGAACACCTCCCTCTTAATCAAGAATCGCTCGAACCCGTCAAATTGATTTTTTTGAAATGCATTTTTTTATGGAAAAAAGGTATCATTCAGAAACATGTTGTATATTTTTACATTTTGTACTTTCTACAATCAATTCTAGACATTTTTTATAAATTATGTCCTAACCTACCTTTACGATATACCGTGCGAGCAAAAATTATTTGCATCAAAGAGTTCCTTGCATCTAAGGACGTAATGCTTAGCCGTAGGGCTTAATACCTGTTGGGTGTCAGTAACTACCTGAATTAACAATCAATCAGTTATTCCGTCATCTTTGACAGTCGTTACAAGTAATTCACTTCACACAATGGGCTTTACGGTACAGCACAAAACATTCATGGTTGAAGCGTATTTTCGAAACGGGGTTAGAGTAAATGGTGAGGGGCAATACAATCCGGGTTTGTGCATCGACGATTTTCACGAACATATTCCTAACGTTGCTTTTATTGCTGGGGATTTTAATCATTGCCTGAAAAGAACCGTGGCTGTGTTTAGGGAAACAGGTTCTATACGACAGAAAAAAGGAGCAGAAAGACCATCTGTAAGAACAGAAGAACTTGTTGCAAACGTTCGTGAAATAATGCAAAATACGCCAACAAATTGTATAAGACGACTGTCCCAAGAAGTGGGAAGATCTTATGGAACATGCAGGACTATTCTTAGGAAGCAGCTATATTTATTTCCTTATAAAGTGCAAGTATTATAATTTTGTAAACAACAAAAATAAATTTGTATTTGTCTACTTATTTTATTACTCATTAGTTTGGCATATCATGTCATAATAATTATGAATTTGACAAAATTTTAACCTAGATTTGGTTAGATATATCGTCCCCATATCATTGTGATCTAAACCAAGCCCTACGTTTTTTAATCCAAATGCCAAAGTCGCCAAATTTATTTGACAGGTCCAAGCGATTCTTGATTAAGGCGGTATTCTATACCGGGTGTGTATCTCAAAAGACGTTCACCCCTATAACTTTTCTGTATTTTTAGATATTAAAATGAAATTTTTAGATTATGCATAAGAGATGAGTCTGCATTTATTGGCATAATTTTTAATTTGTTAGCACTTCCGGTTTGATCAGAAGTGACCTTGACTTTGATATTTTAAATGCGACGTCTTGTATATTTTTACTTATTTGGGTTCAGCATAACATGAGTGAAATGACACCTCACTTTTCATTTTTTGACGTGTTAAAACCCGGTATAAAAAGCTAATCCGTTTCCCGTTTCTTTATCAAAACCCTGTAGATTTAAATACCATGTTTCATTAAAACCTTATTTGTCCCTGACGCAACCCTTATTGTTGTCGTGTCTCTTCGATATATTACCAAGTTACATTTCTCTTTAACAATCATATTTCTCATAACGTCCGAAAGAGTTAACATATAAAAAAATACATGTTCTTTCCCTACAAACTTCTTCTTTTAGTTGCAAATTACAAAAAAATAAATTTCACAATGTAAATCAATTCAACATGTTCGAATCCCTAGATAAACGGGGTCTCATGTCGAGAAATCTGGATACAATCCAAAGACTAATTTAATGATTTGACCAAACTTTCCGGGCATCTGTACGACCCGGCCTCGGTGTACGTGTGCACTACTAGTTTGACTTTCTTGTTGTCCAGGCTTGTCACTCCCCAAGTTCGGGGGTAGTTTGGGACAAATTAGTTTTCCATCGCTGGCCGGGTACGTGTTGGCACGTACGGGGGTTGAAGAGGGTGGAAATCTGATATCTTGACAATAAAATTGGGCCCCTGAAACTCGATCGGACCAAAGGGGAGATTTGTTTTTGGTGATATTGCGAAAAAAGGGAATTGCATGGTTGTGGCTTAAATATTACGTTTATATAGTTATACGTTTAGTTAGTTGATGCTCATCTTAAAATAATTTAATTCGGAATAGATATTCTTAAGGGTTACCCATCCTGTAAGAAGATTTAAATGATAGAGAATGAAAAACTCTATCAAATAAGACCAAGTTTGAAAAAATCAGTTAAGCACCAGGTTATCAGTTTTTATATAGGGTGGAACTTTTAACTGGAATAAATTCAGTATTAGGAAGCCTCTTTATTTGCTGAAAAAAAACCGCGACTACGTTTATTTTTAGTTTGGCATACTTTTCTCGTGTGAAATTAAATTTACCCCTCTTTTTGTGGTAGAAACCGCCACCAACCTTCTGCATTTCTCTAATTCAGAAAGCCAGAAAAAAAACTGGCCATTGTGCAGCAACAATTGATACCAGAATTTGGGTTTTGTCAGCGCAGATTGTTTATAAAAAGGAAACATGCTATTGATCAGATTGTTTGTTTAGTTGATGCCTCTTTCCAATGGTCACTTTCTTTTCAGTTTAGAAGAAGTGAATAATTATCTCTTGTAGTATTTGATGGTGCTTAAACCGTTACTTTATAGTAAGGATTAAGAAGTATTTTTGCTAGACTAAAATGGGTTATTTAACTGAATTACACAAATTCGAAATTTTAATGATTAGCTTTGGCGACAGGTCGTGTACTCATGCGAAAATAGCAACTTTATTTTACGAAACACACCCCAATCTACTACCAATTTCCCAAGGCACCATCGGCAAAATTGAAAGATGAATACATGCAATTAAACGGTTTACTTGCTCTTCAAGAAAATCCTAATAATCCAGTTCGGCAACTTGCAAGAGAAAATACCATAGATCATACGTCTGCATTCAACTTGGTGAAATTATGTCAAATGCGTCCTTATAAAATGTTAATGGAACAAGAGTTACTGGAAGATGATCCGGTCCGGATCACCTTCATCAGTTATGTGAAGTGATAAATGTACTTGATCAGCATTAAGTAGATTTGCATTGGATCCTTTTTATAGATGAGTGTACTTTTGTACAGTCAATAAACAGAACTGTCGATATTGGTCCGTAGAAAATCCTCACTGGATGCGAGAAAAACACATCAAGCTTCCGCAAAAACTTATTGTTTTGGGCAGGCATAATAATGGAATATTCCTAGAAGGTAACTTAAATGACCATACATATCTGGATATTTTGCAAGAAGAACTTATTCAAGCTTTAACTGCTTTATTGCCTTACCATGCAGAAGTAGATCTTCATGATGATCAAATATGGTTACAGCCGGATGATCGCCAGACCATAATCCTCTAGATCTAGATTATTTCCTGTGCATGGGGTCACATAAAACCCAAAGTTTACGTAACAAAACCAGAAAATTGAGAGGAACTTAGGCAACGACGTATAGACGAAATTCACCAAACAACCCCGGATATGGTACATAATGTTAAGAATAAATTTACTTTAGATTAGTGGTTTGTCAAGAAAAAAATGGGCAGTAGTAAATATTTAAAAAAAAAGGTCCTGCATTTCCTGAGGATCAAAAAATAGATATTTTCAGTACCTCTTTATTGGCAATATAACAAAAATAACTTACGGTACAAAGCGTGGTTTAATGCACACTTGACGTTTTTTAATGAGCTAATTATCACATTTCCTAACAAAACTGTAAAAATTACATTACTGCATTATCTATAGTTGCTATAAAATTTACTGCGATGTAACACACCAAATCATATATAATTTAGTCTGCCAAAATTCTTAAGGGAACTAAGACACTAACCAGAAGCAAATAAGTAGTTTCGTAAGCTAGTTTGTTGCGTGTTATATAGGTCAAGTATTACAGGAAAATGCAGTAGCGGGTCGTAATATCTAAATAAGGGGGAATGGACATTTGAATACCTATTTTCAAATAAAACAATAGATGGATCGTTATCTCGCTGACAAGGCCTTGAAAAGAGAAATCCAATGCACTCTTTACTGGTACCATTTTTACCAAAGGTCAGTAAGAATGATTAAAAAAATAAATAATACTATTAATTTGGCAGCTTATTTTTATTTTTAGACAAATCGCAAATAGCAGCCGAGTGACGTGGATGACATAACGTTTAAAAACGATAAATTCATCAATTTCCACCTGAGTGAGATAACTGAAGGGTCACTCAGGTTACCATTAAATTAACCTAGTCAACAGTTCGTCATCTAACTGGCACCAATTTGAGATCTGGTCAGGTAATATGGAATAGCTGCTTATTAGGACGCTTAGGTGTGTGCCTGTCAATAAAAATTACATTTAGTTTTCTTATCTTTGTTTTAGTTACAAATTACTCTAGTTAGGCACAGGACATCAAGTTAAATCCGCCACTGCCTCGCGCTAATTTACCAAGAAAAGTTACAGCTTGTTTGTTATCATTCAAGTGAGTACGTAAGCCATGTTTCTAAAGTCTGGTTTATATGACTTCATAAACATACATGATACCTTAAAGTTTAATTGGGTGATTAAAAA
Organism: Polydrusus pterygomalis; assembly: GCA_963969555.1. Classification (NCBI taxonomy): domain Eukaryota; kingdom Metazoa; phylum Arthropoda; class Insecta; order Coleoptera; family Curculionidae; genus Polydrusus; species Polydrusus pterygomalis. The sequence continues at coordinate 7,525,857 of OZ018378.1, read as the reverse complement.
ATTCGGTCAGGATTAAAATAACAGCCACTTAAATATATTTAGGGAAGAGTGATGTGGAAATTCATTGATTAGTCAATGGATGTAGTTTTATGAGGAGTTTTCTATATAATTCTATTACTTTAGGGATGCTGATTACGGATAAGCATGCGGTTCATTTTTAGTCATTATGACGTAAGTTAAAATATATATTTATATTAAAAAAAAAAAAAAAGAGCAATGCATACTTTTCATTTTCTAATACTAAACCCTCTAAACCTATAGACCTTTTGTCAAGATATATTTGTTTATTTAGAAATAATACAGTAATTGTACATTTGACTTCTATACGATTGCCAAGATAAACATTTCAAAAATAATTGCAGGCGTTCGGCTATCTCAAAATATTACTAGTATAATTCTTTTATACAGGTATTGATTTGGTATCGTTGGATAGCTAAAGGTTCAAATATTGTTTGTGTTATAACAGATTTTTACAAAATCATTTATTAGTAGCTACGACCCTAATAGACAAGGCCTAATCTGGTACAATGATGGTTTGAAAACGACCAACGGAGTAGGGCCAGGTATATCTGGAGAAAGACCAAAAATGGAAGTTCAAGCAATTCAAGTATGCGTACAAAAGAATCTTACCACGACCAAGAAGTACACATCCTATCAGACAGCCAAGCTGAGCCGTGAACTCCAACCGATTCACAGCAAAGATTACAATGAAGTGCCATAATGACCTGAAAGACGTGGAAGCCAGGAATGACAAGGTTATATTCCTGTGGTTCAGTTCAGTTCTATCCTTGGAAGATCAAAACAGGTGATCAAAACAACATTAGACAGATACGCGCCAAAATAACGTCTAGCTCAATGGAACGGTATTTTCGTCATGCACACGCATGGTAAACACTCGGAGAAACTATCACCTGGCAAGCTGCTCCTGATGCGCACCCATCTATTACAAGTGACAGTTAAGAAACCACCTTCACCGGATGGGAATTCACAATGGATCCACTGAATGCAAACTTTGCGGTGAAGAGGATGAAACCGCCTCTCATAATATACAACTGCGAAGCAGGAGATTCAAAATCATCAGAATTATCCAGCGTGGCGACAACCTCCCACATGGCAACCTTGGTAGGAGATTGTTGGACATTATAGAAGAAAAAAACTTTTTCTAACAAGACTGGGGCGCACAATTAATCCAGAAGGCTGCAGTGCAAGAAACTTGGGGCCACATAACTTAATCTCTGCCTTTTACCAACCAACAGATTTTTAATTTAGGCCTTTCTGTAAGAGAAAATAATTTTTAATGTTGGCTTATTTAAACTAACACAAATTATAGTATGTTCTACGAAAGGGTAATCGGAACATGAAAAATAGAGTATGAGGATAGGTTTTTCAATAGATTGAAATAAATCGAATGTGCGAACAGAAAAGTGCAAAAATTGGGTTTATTTTAGATGATTTTAGAACTCTTAATAATATATATGGTTTATTGTCAAATTTATATGCACTGACCAAGATTCTACTTTATTTTAACAATGTTACTTTAATTAAATTATAAAAGATTATAATATAATTAGTATCCTTAAAAACTTTTTGTCGTTTACATTATCCTAATGCTTGTTTTATTTGCTTTGGACCGTCTTTCTCGTCGTATAATCTCTAACTACTACTAATTTTATTTACAATTATTAACTTTTAAGAAGCTTAAGTTGCCTTAAACATTAAATAATTAAGAGTCTAGTTTTAATCTGGCAAACTACTTGAAATTAATAATGATTATTTACTGAAAGAAGCACTAAGTAGGTTTAAAAGTTTGTTTGGAAGAGTAAAACGTCTTACAAACAAACCATGCTAATGCTAATTTAATTTTAACTTACACTTACTTTTGTTAATTTTATTTATCTGTGTATTTAAAACAGTAAAGTTATGTTATATTTGTTGCAAGACAAACAACGTTTGAACGTTTAGCTATCCAGTGATATTACATTTACACCTGTTTAACTAAATTTTACTGGTAACGTGATTCTGCAGGCAACCAGCGTTGACGTTTTGTGCCTTGAATAGTCAAAAAGGGTGTCTTACTTTTAATATCGTCTCGTGACATACTAAAATGATTCTATGGTAGCATTATCTCCTATTTCCTATTGGCTAAATTACCGTGATATTATCACTAAACAACGGTCTAGCAATTTTCGTTGTCTTACAGTAGAAAAGCCCGTTGCTGTCACATATAGTATTAAACAGTTGCATAAAGAATATATGAATTCTTATAAGAAATAGATGGCCTTTTCACAGTGTAGACTCTTGGTTACTAAATAAATCACGTTAAAGTTAGTTCGTCAAATTATTACCTTTAGTAAATGACAACAGTTTATCGGTCCAAAATTAACAAGGAAGCCAATATCTGAACACCTTAAAATGGGCCTGCGATTTTCTTGTATAAGCCATTTTCAGATGATGGTTCATATTAGTCCACACCTTACCCGCAAAAATTTAAAGCTTAATATCAAACCATTCATCCCTATTACCAGAATGCACGTACATATTATAACGACAGTTGCCTCCTTTCATTTTCGTTTTGACCAATTTATCGTGTATTGAAAGGGGGACAATTTGGAACTGTATCACCCTAATTTCTTCATGCGTTAGAATGCAATGAATTGCAATGAAAGAAATGTACCAGCGAAATAAAGGTATTGGATAGTATGATATACTCTGTTTCAAAAAAGAAAGCACTTTTTATAGAGGAATTCCATTTCAATGTATAAAATATTTTAATGTTGTGTTGCACATCAATCACCAATCAACTTAGACTGTGACATGCATAAATGACATTGGAAAACAATATTAGGCCGCATATTCATTTTTTGACAACGGCAACGTAATACTACCTTCGGCTCAAGTCGATGCGTTTGGTTCTAGCTAGAGTTTCACGGGACGTGAGATCTCGCACTTTTTTAAAAAAACTCTCGTCTCATCTCGCAAGTCTCGCCTAGCTAACATCTCGCAAGATGTTTTTTCGTCTCGTCTAGCAATATGTCATAAAAAAAATTCTGCAAAAGCTCCAAGTAACTACGGGTTTTCATTATTACCATGTGAGTATCATAAGCGCAACCTTCTGAAACGATTTTCAAAAGTGTTTTTAAAGTTTAAATCTGGCAGTTCTAGCACGGTGTTGCTAAAACTCAACTCACACATGACCAAAATAATAGTACTCATATTATCTAACAAATACCCATGTGTTGCGTGCAAGTTTTTCTTGCTCGTTGTAATATTCGTTTCGTATTTCTATATGTAATAACCTAATAACGAAAAACAATACCGGTGTTATAATATTGTAGCAATATCCTCCTGGACACAGCAATATTGTCTCTCCTTTCCAACGATCTTGATGGTTTAGACTTTTATTTTCTCACCTACAAATTTCGTAAACATTAAAGATTAGTAAATGAGTTTAAAACTGAAAATAGAGCTACAATAATAAATTTCTCTGCAACTGCCAGAATGTTGTGCCATTTACCAAAACTATAAATTTTTCGATAATGATAGCCGTGGTCGGAAAATGGCGAAGGCAAAATTTGCCGAGGAAATTGTTTCAAATTTTAAGAATCATCAATTCTAATAAAATCGAGAACGTTTCACTCTCATAAAATGAAATAGTTTCATAGGATTTTGAGTTACACGAAAAATGAATTCATTTTAATTCTTCATCACTTAAACAAGTTTAGACTTTTAAATTTCCCGCCTTTTAAAAATTTCCTCTTAAAAACCGGTCGAAATTATCGGACGAAAATTATGTACCTGCAGTTGCTTGTCGATATGATAAACGAACGGCATCCGACAAATCTGATGCTACAACCGAAGCCGCTTACTATGTCTAATAGCCAACTCACTTGACTATTGGGGGGGGGGGGGGGGAGGCTACCCTCTTTAGAGACGCCTCTGATTAATGATGTTACCTAGCGACAATTGAAGACACATACGTGTTATGGGACTGATTTAACAATTGAAATTCCCAAACTATTTTATTTTAAAATAGTAAAAAGCCCCCATTATTTCTAAAAATGCCGTGGTTCAATCTTCAAAATTATATTTTTGTGCAAGAAAAGTAATCCAATTTCCTGATGGCCGATAATTTTTCAACGCAGTGTAGCTTTATATCTACGTCAGCCATTTCTGTAATTTTCGCAGTCAATTTTGTATTCGATCGAGTCCATTCATTATGGCCCTGGTCATTAGACCTATATATGGGATCAGTTTCGTATTGTACGTTGTGGTCCACAATAATTGTGGGATGGGGGTTGTTAGGCAGTTTAGTGCTGATTAATTTATCCATGTAGGCACTTAACAAATTAAGAAATAGGTACCTTAAGTGTCTGAGGGTGTCCTATTTCAATTATTAGTCATAATACCGTCTATTTACTTTAGCTATTTAATAAGTAGATAAAAATACTTATTTTTGGTTTTACTCGTACATAAATTTCAAAAAAAAACACAAGAAAAATATCATCGGTGGATTTTAGGTTTAGAAAACATTATCGCAACTTGACTTTTTCTTATCCGCAGAGTTCGAAAATGTTAAAAAATACCGGATGGAGCATCATCAGGCTATGCTTGGGAAATCTATATAAAATTTTGCTTCCTTCAAAATTTGGCTCCTCTATCAATTTTAAATAAAAATTTTATTACAGTTTTTTAAAGGTCACTGTTTGATGGAAAAATAGATTCGATTGCATATACTCTTGAAATTGCAATTTTTAGTTCTTCCACAACAATTTCTGCACACTTGGTGCTCAACATCGAATCACGGTGATTGGGTTCTTGGACACAGCAATATATATGGCTACGAGACTGCCGATGCGCTCGTCAGGGAGGGCGCAAGCATGTCTGTCGAACAAGCTGAGAATACGGTGGCTAGACCACTGGGATCAGTCAAAGTGTCTAAGAGGAGATAGATCGGATAGCTAAACAACTTGCGCAAAGCAGATGGACAGGGCTGACAACTTGTAGCATATCCAGACAATTGTGGTCCCTACTTGACGGCAGGAAAACCGCAGCGCTATTACAGCACAGTCGGAAGGACCTAAGAAACATCACTGCCGTAGTCACCGGACATTGCCTGTTCGGTAGACACACTGAACGTATTCAAATACCAACTAACGACTTCTGTAGAAGTTGCAGAGATGAAGAAGAGAAGGAAAGTACTCAGCATATCTTGTCTGAATGTCCCGGCCTCGCGAGAAGAAGGTTCAATACCCTGGACAAACCATTCTTTAATGATCTGGAGAAAGTGAGTAGCCTGCAGCTGGTCGACTCACTACGTTTATTAACAGCAGTGGCTAGTTTGAATGAGCTGTCAAGATTCTTCTACGATCGCGTTAACCATCAGGCTGATGTAATAGGTTCCGTGGAACATGTGTGGTACCACAACGGTTCTTATAGGACTACGTGTGACTGTTTGGACAATGCCAGCGGTCTGCCACTCTAACCTAACCTAACCTAACCTAGTTGTTCCAAATTTTAATAACGCACATTTTTATAAATATCACTTTCAATGGGACCTCTATCTATTGTATTTTTTCCAAATATTCAAAAATTTTTCTATAATGGACCGTCACAAAAATAAAGCCAATAATTTATAGGGAATAAGAAAAAACCAATAATTTCCTTTTCAACTCCTTAAATAAATTGGTATTACAAAACCGTACTAAATCAATTTGCAAAGTAATATTTTTAAAAAGGAAAATTGCCTTTATCTTCTTTGCGCTAACCCTATTCGCGGCGCCCTTCTTTCATCTTTTATGCATATATTCAAATTGCAGTTATATCATTCTAATCTAAATGGGCTGATAACATTTGGATTTTATCATAGGATATGAATCCCCCTTTTATGAAAATAGAAGGTTATGGTTTGGGGGTAACGTATATTGGAAAATAATATCGTTAGAAGGAAATTAGTAGGATGCCATAGGGTGTAAGTTTTAACTTAATTGTAAATACATTAAAAACTTTTAAGTACATAAGAACATAAAGTATAGCTAATCCTTTTATATGAAAATTAAAATTTTATTTAGGTCAAACATATTTTTTAAATTTCACTCTCAGTATTAGTATTTAAAGTAACCCCTACCATTGTTGTTTAAATTCAAATGGCATTAAAGATTACTCACAGTACAAGTATTTTTTACACATAATATTATGCGCTGCCTTAGCACTGGTAAATTTTTAATAGTTACAAATTGACAATTTAAGCACAAATAGTGTTATTCTTTGGATTCTTTGGCAACAGCCTATTACTTTAGAGTAAAAATTTGTGTATATTTTCACATGGTTTCCTTTGTGGAATTTGCGAGGAACCTGGTGGACCTATGCATTTGACGTCTTGGTATGATAGAGAAAATTAGATGTCTATCTTGGTCTATCATCTTTGGAATTTGCCACCAGTTTCCTGACAAAACGAAGAAAAGTATCAATATTTTAGTCATAATAAGTTTCCTTATGTTTTCTTATCAATCTTCATTCATATTATGCGCTAAACAGTTTTCATAGAAACACTACGCACCAAAATGTATCAAAAATATTTCAAATTTCTTTTAGTTTTTTATTTACAATTATTATTTAATTTTCTTTAAAATACTTTATTTTATAATTTTATGGATTGTTTCTGAAGCTAAAAGAACTTCAACGTTCAACTAAGTGTAGGTTACCTTTAGTAATTTAGAAAATATGACAAAACTTTGTTATTAAATTTAGGAGACATGAAAGACTGAGAATATGCTTGACCACGCGCTGACGTAAAGTGAAACTTTTTCCCGAAAAAGAACAAAAGTGGAGGAGATGAAAGGCTTTTCGTCCTGCGGAACACATGGTCTGCTGATGGCACAATTTCCTTGCTTCAAATTGCGTGCCTTCCTTTGCTTTTTGACATCGGCGACGGTTTTGAAGCGTTAGGCATAAGCGTCCCTAATCGCTAAATTTTATTAATTTTTTTAATCCCATCTGTCTTATTAAGATTATGAATTAGAGAAATGTTCAAAACAGGTTTCACTTGCGTTTAGAATGTTGGCTTATAGTGACTGGACAACATTTTGAGCATTTAATCCTATTGTGCATTCCTCGAAAACGTTTTGGACGTATTCCCTTACTTCTCGTGTATTGTGCGCAGGATAACCGTCCATTTAAAACCAAATATCTTTATTCTCACTAGCAAAAAAAATAATATGAAAATTCCCTTACGTTATTAATTTACCCTTTCCATAATTTAAAACAAAAGTTTTCTTTTCGTAATTCATTACCTTCCCTCAATTCCTGATAATTTATTAATAAACAAACCGACGTCAACGTTTTGTCAATTTGACTTTAATTACCGTACCCCAGGCGTCTCTCATCCCACCAATCACCCCGCTTTGTTATGACCTCGTAATTTTGTTTTGTAGTCTTGACGTATGTACATCGTAGATAGCCATGGTAGTATAATTTATCCAAACTCAGTTTGATGACATAAAAAAGCATTTACCAGGCTTCAAAGAGACCGACGTCACAACCAGGGTTGTCAGATCTATTTTTTTAAATTCTTCAAGTTCTTTTTACTAAAAATGTTCGTTTTATATCAGTATTCAATTGTTAGTCAGTAACTCTATTTGAAAGCTAGTTTACAAATATACTTTGAACTAAGAAGTTTTGAGTGTGAAAGAAAGAAGAACATTAATATTATTATAGGTTTTTTAGTCCTTAAGAATTATTATTTTAAAAAAAATAATTAAAATTAAAATAAGAAGGGTTTTCATTGTTAAAAAACAATTATATAACAAATAATTGTTTCTCGTAGACTTATATCGGGACTTATATATTTTATTAACAAACCCGAAAATTTGATAGAACTGGCCATCGTGCATAATTTATGCCCATCTCGAACACTGTCTCCCAATCTGTAAATTATACTAAGACAAACGCAATTGGAAATTTATATGTTCTAGACAAGAAAGGCGGAATATTTTCAGCGAATCACGATATTTCTTATCTACCCGCTAAAAGATAATTGAGCCATCATCACTGTCATGTCAGGTATTAATAGTTTCTTAAGGAAAAGGACAGTGAAGTAGGTGGTTTAACATATTTGCTATAATTTTAATTTACGTATTTAATTTTGGTTTATAACTGTGTGGTTTTGGACAGATACGTTTTTACTTGGTACATTTTATTATCAGCAATGGCTTTTTAGCAATAATTTTAAACAGCAGATCAAGGTGAATTATATTGGTGCCAACATGCACGGTGGAGTCGGCCTTCGAGAGCGCAACAAGTCCGGAATTGGGAAACAAATATTTACATGTTCAATGTCAACGTATTAGTTTAATTTTAAGCGCATCTGTCCTTAACAATATTCGGCAGGTAATTAACGACATGAGTGGAAATTAAACGTAAATATGTAAATATATGGAAAAATTGCGATGCTTATGTTGCTGTAGAAATGGAATATTCCTGTTTTATCGCCTATAGCACCAATAGTGATTCAACCTGAATTCGATTCCACTTCTGAAAATTATGATGATTCAATCAATTCAATTGTTACTGCATTTTAAATCAATAATGTTCGTTTACAACGTGTTACCTATTAAAATTGTTTTATTTATATTGTATTATTATTTAAAAAATTTAAAACAATATATACCCTATGCATTTTAATTATTTGGTTGGCGACGCCTATGATTAGGAGTTTAATTTTTTATGTCATTAAATTCACCTGAGAAACACTATAATAATTCTAATCCAATCACTTTTTACAGTTTTCAATAAGAAATAACCATTATTTCGATATTTTGGTTACTCAGAGCTTTATTAATCCCTCAATAAATAATTTGACAATAACCACAGAGAACAATAGGTCCTCGTGCATATGAAATCTCCTAAATGCTTTAAAACATCCTTTTCTTATTAATTTTGAAATCAATATCCTGAAGATAACAAAACCGGTGGGATAATAGGCGTTTGAACCAGAAAAAAAATCGACCAACGTTTTCGTCCATTAAGGGAAAACATTTAATAGATTTTAAAATTGCATCGCCTGAATAGTCGTTTAACCGCGCCACTGATTTTGTCGTCGGCATCGCATCCGGTTTGCCGACGCCGCAGGTCGCATCAGCGCCAACTCGTGGATTTAATAAGAAATTAATTAGGTCTATAAAGACTTCATTTCGCGCCGTGATTAAGCTCTTAATTGATGCGGCTGTTAAGACACTGGTAGTTCACGGCTTCCGTGTTGCAACTCCCGCTGTTGTTCTACACTCCAGATTTTATTATTCTCATCTTAGATTAATTTATTATTAGCGTTGCTGTATTGTTGTAGGTGCATGAAATATTAATACACAACAGTGAACTATTTTTTGTTATATAGTAAATGATTGTATATTGCTTTTTGTAGCTACAATTTGATAGGTACGTTATAAATAAAACACAAAAAAGTCCGGTCTCACTTCATATACAGGGTGTCCCGAAATTAGCTGACAATATGTTAAGGGGATAAAGTACATTCAAAAATAAGACTAAAATCTTCTATTAATATACCTCCAAAAACGCTTCGCTATGGGGCTAGAGCCCCCCGAATTGGAGCTATGACAAGCAGTTTTTTTACAATATCTCAGAAACCGATTAGGGTATCAAAACAAAATTTGATACATGTTTTACTCATGATAAGGCGCAATAAACTGTTTAATTTGCTTAACTGTATTTCTTCCAGTGGCGTCTCACTGGGTAGGTACTTGGGATAATATTGTTTTTTATTTGTAGGATTTTTTAACTTCAGGTGAAATTTTTAGAAGCCTTGAAGTATTTTGTTGAATAAAGGTACTATTGTTTCATTGAGGTAGGATTCACCACTTTCCAGTAAAATCGATTTTAAAATTTTCTGTTTTTTGAAATCCGTTGAACAGGCTACGGATTTTTTTGCATATCTCAGCAAACACTTAATATTAAAACATGAAATTTATTAGAAGTTCTACTAGCGAAAAGGCATATTTATTAAAGGATGTTACTTTAAAATATTTTTCCAGTAACGTCGCACGGGGTGGAGCCTTTATATTACCATTTTTTTTTTCATAGTTTTACTGTAATTTTTTTTTTAATTCTAAATTTTTTGTTAATAAAACGTTCTATTATTGTAATTTGACAGAATGTAACGTTTTCAAATTAAACATATTTTTAGATTACCTACCTTGTTTTTTAAATATTTATTTTCATGGAGATTTTAAGAGAGTTTTAAAATAAAACAAAAAATAATAACAAATTGCAAATCACATTTGATTGTGAACCACACGGGAAACTAATTCTTAAGCAAGCGTTCGAAATGATTTTCATTTTGTTGCATGCACAATCTAGACCTGCGTGTTATATTTTGTGAGGTAGGGAGAATTTGAAAATTATATGCAAAAAAAACCTTAGCCTTTTCAACGGATTTCAAAAAACTGAAAATTTGAAAATCGATTTTACTGGAAAATGGTGAATCCTACCGAAATGAAACAGAAGTACCTTTTTTAAAAAAATTCTTCAAGGCTTCTAAAAATTGCATCTGAAGTAAAAAAATCCTACAAATAAAAAACTTAGGGCTATATTATCCTAAGTACCTACCCAGCGGGACGCCACTGGAAGAAATACAGTTAAGCTAATCAAACCGTTTATTGCGTCTTGTCATGGGTAAAATATGTATCAAATTTTGTTTCGATACCCTAATCGGTTTTTGAGATATTGTGAAAAAACTGCTTATCATAGCTACAATTCAGGGGGCTCTAGCCCCATAACGAAGCGTTTTTGAAGGTATATTAATAGAAGGTTTTAGTCTTATTTTTGGATGTACTTTATCTCCTTAAAATATTGTCAGCTAATTTCGGGACACCCTGTATTGAAACTACACCGAGAAAAAATCTTCTATTCATTATAAGAAAAACTCTTTATACAACTGTTTAATACTATATGTGACAGCAACGCGCTTTCCTACTGTAAGACAACGAAAATTGCTAGACCGTTGTGTAATGATAATATCACGGTAATTTAGCCAATAGGAAATAGGAGTTGATGCTACGCCATAGAATGGTTCATAGCCATTATTGCTCTGAATACTCGCTGTAAATATCAAGCTCTATTGGGGGTGTAATCTGGTTTTATATACTATATTAGTTCCGACTGGCAGTTGTAATGAAACTTGACATTAAACATAATAACATTTACATGCTTCAGTTAATAAAGCCACTAAGAATCAGTACTGCAGTTCTCAGAAATTTAAATAACTTCTAGTGTAATATTCTTCTTGTCGTTTAACATTGCATATGATTATCTATGATGCAACATGGTTTACTGACATCGTAGAATTCGTCCAGATTATAAAGTCCAATACTAATGATGGGTTGTGCGAAATAAGAATCTTCTATTTCTTTAACTGACATGCAAAGTTAAAAACAAACTTAAATACAAAGTAAAAATAACTTAATTGAAACAGGTATTGGTAAGATCAATAGAATTCAAATTCACACAGGACAGCTGGAAGACTCCGAACAACGGAGTGACCTGCGCAACAAATACGTTAAAACTAATACTACGGCGTGCGGCGATTGCCGATCGCTACGAACCACCAACAACGTATTGTGGATTATAGGTTCTAACGGATACAACTCGTTTTTGGGAACTCTATTCTGCTTTCTTAATTGTAGAGATTGTAGAGAAAGCGCTTTACTGGGAACAAAATGCGTCGCAAGATACAATTTATTTCTTAACAAAATTGCTGTATAAAAAGTAGTTCATTATTCAACAAGTGCAACAATGTGCTACTAATGGAACTGATTACCATACCAATAAAAACACTGTTAGTTTCAATATATGAAGTAAAACCGGACATTTTTGTATTTATATAAAGAAATTAAACCCACAGTCGTCTCCACAAATACTTATATTAAAACAGTTAAATTAACTTGGTGAACATGTTTCGGTACTAGGGAGTACCATCATCAGCACCGAAGGGCCCAAGTGCCACTATTACAAGCAATGTAAACGAAATGTAAAAGATTTAAAAAATAAAAACTAAAAACTTGAATAAGACGAGGACATTTTGATTGTTGGACGAAAACAGATTAAAAAGTTTAAAGTAAAATAAAATTCTAAAGGAATTAATTTTCTTCCTCTGCCCTACATCGTAAACAAATAACAAGCTGATTGTCTGATTGAGTTTTTAGTTTTTATTTTTTAAATCTTTTACATTTCGTTTACATTGCTTGTAATAGTGGCACTTGGGCCCTTCGGTGCTGATGATGGTACTCCCTAGTACCGAAACATGTTCACCAAGTTAATTTAACTGTTTTAATATAAGTATTTGTGGAGACGACTGTGGGTTTAATTTCTTTATATCTATACAGCTCCACTTTGAGATAATGGACTACTTCCGCAAAATTTTTGTATTTCCCGAAGTGGAGGACGAAAGTTTAATATATAAAAATGAGCTAGTTGGCAAATTAACAACATTTAATGTAATGCGGTACGGAAAAATTAAATATTTTTGAACAAAGACATTTTTCTTATTGCCACATGGGGCGAAATGAAAAAATAGCACTAAGTTTCAAAACACTTATATCCGCATATTATTTATTTATACTTAGTTATTATTTCGGCTTGTTTGCATTCTTTTTGTGTTTCTTAACAGTATTCAAAACCTTTTATCTGGTTATCTTTGTTTATTTGTTTTTTACCCAGGGGTAAAGCTTAGGTATGCCATTTTGCCCCACACTCCCCTATACCTTTAGATCCGTACAGATTATCTCGTGCGCAAACAAAAGTTAAATTTTATTGGTGAAAAATACGTTCGAGCGCACGGCTCGCCGGTCAGTTCTCTTGGCGCCAAACAGGAATGGGCATGCGCACAACCCTCTTGTTATTAGGTTTCCCTTCTTTATTGAAATCATATAAATACACTCCAGAACCTGCTCGGCGCCATTTTTCTGCTACATTTTCTCTGTGGATTTCTTGTATTCTTTAAAAAATTTAACGCTCAACGTCTCAGCGTCAATACTGTATCTTTTAATTGACAATGTTATGACTTGTTTAGGTCTCTTTAGTCTCTTATTATCAGTGATATCTCGGAACCAGTGTTGCATCCAACGCGTTTTAAAAATGAAAGCCTATTCTAAAATCAATATTCATAAACGAAATTTAGTTATTAAATGCATTTACCTTTGGTCTAACCTTTTTAAATAAATTTATTTTGATTTATGCAGGGGAGCCTGAGTGCGCCACTGCCACTGACCTCGTATTCTGAACCAATTTAATACAATGACTAAAAATCTAAATTCGCGGTAAAATTGCAATATAGAATTTTTTTACAAATCCCCTGATTTCCCTGCAGTGCAGGATTACCAGCGAAACAATTGGCAAACACAACACATAACAAAGCTGTAATAAAGGGCTGAAGTCTAAATAAAGGGCCTTGGCGCGTTTTGTTTTTACTACTCATTATCACTGCTCATTTTGAGGAAAATAGTTGAGAAAATCGCTGCAAAAATAACAGCCGGGGATTAAATTACTGTGCTAAGAAGTCGCTTGAGACAAATAATGTTTGGCAGGCGGGATTATATTTCATGGCCTGTTAGGTTTTAGGCTTGACTCAAAAATATTGTTTTTGTTTGGCAGGGCATCATGGTATATTAGATAACAAGTGATATATCTCCTGAGGTGGTTTAATAAAGTTTTTCACGTTAAAACAGTCCACACAACGTCTCAAAATTACACAGTACAACTTAAATTTGATCTTCCTAGCTCATCACGAACTTGCTATTCGTTACATTTAGCTTTATACCTTGTGGCACAGAATATATAGCTATAACAGTGGCGTCCGAACAATGTAGGCAAGCAGGCATTGCCTCAACAACGCCTTTATAGAAGTTGTTAATTACCTACCCTCCTTCTAGTCCTATGATCCTAACCCTAGCAATATTTCACACCTTTAAAATTAAAGAGACACAATCCAAAAAATAGAGTTTTGAAGAAAACAGATAAAAAATATTGGACCCCTCAAACTGTTTTGTCTTCTAAGCCCAAGTAATAAATTAAATTAAATGTTAAATTTGGGGAAACATTAGTTAAATGGTTTTACTAGAAGATGATTATTTAAATTGGATATTAAAACCTATCCTTAAAAGTATTTAAAAAATATTAAAAATATAAAACAAGTTAGGTCTTTTTACAGCCAATTTTTTTTTAATAACGAACGATCTAATTGGAATTATGCAATTTTAAAATTAAAATCGTCGTTGTATTCAGCGAGTCATTTTAGAATAATGTCCTTTTTTTATTATTAAAGAACACTTACTTTTTTGTAAAATGTTTGGAATCAAGTCAGTTTAGACTTAAAGCAGCGTCAATTTTTCGTCACATGCGACAACATACTGAAATGAGACTCTTTTGTATTAAAAAGACGCGCGAATACCGTTAATATGAAAAAGGCATAAATAGGTTCCTGTCATTTGAGAGAAGAGATTAGGTATTAGAACAAGCGGCAGCTAATAGTGGGCGGTATTTCAGCCATATTTGTGCGAGTAAGACGCGATAAGCCGCTTCAAGCGGGGTAATTTGAGCGAATAAGTGATGACGTCACGCTTAAAGATGCTTTAAGCGATACTTGGCGGTGTCTGGAGACCGCCAGAAAGGTAATAAGCGTGTGGTGGGGGGTAAATAACGAACTTATGTTGATGTTTGTTGGGTTTTTAGGGTTAGGTGACAGTTGGCATATATATTGGCGGTACCAGCAGTCTACGTTTTCGTTTTATATATTTTTAAACTGTTACAACGTCCGAGGAAATGTCGGGTATGGTCACAGTCAATTTAAAAAAGTCTTTGTTTAAACACCTGTATATCCAATCATCCTCATAAATGGATCGAATATGTTGTTCCCTTGCCATAAATGAAATTAACAAATTGAGAACCATAGGAAACCGTTTAAAAATAAATAAACACGCGAATACAGAAAACTCATCTTTCCCTACTAAGGAGAATAGTTTTGCAGTTCTGCTGCAGATATATTTTCCATTTTAATCACGTTTACACGAACATCAAATCGTAAAACTGTACGAAAAATTATAAAAATATTTTTTAAGGTTAGAAAAGGAAAAAATTCAAAACTGAGTGACATTGTGACATGTCAGCAGTAAGCGGTGTGTTTGTGCGAATCAAAAATTTGATTACGTCACGCTTGAAGACGCTTACAAATTCAACTTGAAGACGCCAGTTCGCTCAAATATGGCTTTAGTGTAATTTTATGATTAATCTTAGAAGTATTCAAGTTGTGTCACTTTACTTTTAAAGGTGCGATTTGTAAATTAACGAAAATTCTACTATTCAATTACAACATATTACCACCTATTGCCTACCCTACTTCTCATGCCACTGCAACGCCACTGGGCTTGTGGGGTACTCCAAGACTGGCCATTGGAAATACCATGTAAATTTTGCTTCCCTCTTCCCTCAAATATTGTCTCCCGTATTAATTTTACATCAAAACTATAGAAGACTTTTTTGAAAAGCAAGCTCCTTGTGTGATGCTCTCGCACACCTATTTTTATTATTTTCTAATTAGGCAGTTAAAATGTATTAAGAAAAGCCTGTGATACATACTTTCTAGACATTATTTTTTTCTTAGTTTCCACTATGTTGACGTACAATTTTAAAGAAAACATATAAAAATGTTTAAGAATCCGAAATGTTCTCTAAAACTTCCTGACAGATCCATTCCAAGCAAAAAAAATGATTGATATAAATAAAGTTTTCATTATTTCGTTTTAAGTACTTACCTTTACTAAATTAGTAGGTTCATTATATTTTAAAAGGTCTTGACATATTCATATTATGTTAATACAGTGGCGTAGCCAGAGTTGCTTCGTGGGGGGGCGGGGGGGGGGGGGGGGATATAACTAACTTACTGCTGGGAACCAATTCCTCCTGAAGTGGAAAAAACACAGTATTTACAAAATGCTCCTCGCTCCTTTTCCAAGTATGCCAGCCAATCATATTCGATGAACCACTTACATTGGAATTTAAGCTTTAGTTTTTTTTCCTTATATTTTTCTAATATGGGAAATTTGTACACATTTGCCGGATACCACAATGAACTAATAGTGTTTAAAATATCTTGGTTACCACCTTTTATAAAGTTGGATATATCCATTTTATGAACTAAACTGGGCTGATCAACATGAAGATTATTATTGCTCACGCTTTCAGAGGTTTTTATATCTCGAGAAGTCCCAGAATACTCTTCGTTTTTCTCTGTATTGCTGTCGGCCTCCCAATTTCTTTCTTTTCGCTTAAAAAAGCCAGTCAATTTTGATTGCTGCATTGTAAAAACGTTTCTTTTCACTCAATATTTTAATTGATATTATAATTAAGCTTACTAGGCCCTGCATAGCCTGCGCATCAACAACTACTAAAAGCCTGATCAGACGATTCTAGTTACTACGACACGCAAGCCTTGTTGCCAATGTTGCCACTAAAACGCATTTGTAACAGGTCATGTAACATTACGCAATAATTTTTAAAATTTTTTTTGCATGGTTATGGGGGGATATATCCCCTATATCCGCCCCCCCCCCCCCCCCGTGGCTACGCCACTGTGTTAATATATATTTGTTTTACAAATTTAATATTTAGTACTATGATTCTCATTTTATTTAAATTCACAAACAACCATACTAAATATGATTGTCATTTTCTTATTGAGCGAAAAACAACTGTATCAAATAACCTAATCAGTTAAGTTTATTCTTATTAGCTAATATCGCATGCCTCAAAGTCAACATATATAAAAAATTAAAATTCTACCATAACTTTTACTTGCGGCATCCATTTATACCTTTTACTCGAAATCCTCTATATAAATAAACATATTTAATTTATTTCAAGATAGATTTGCTTTTTTAGAAATAGTAAAGTAATTTTTGTATATTTGATTCTTATATACTATTAACGATAGACAAGATAAATGTTTCAAAAATACTTGCAGGTGTAAATTGGTATCCGTGAATAGATAAAGGTTCAAAAGCTGTTTCTCTTGTAACATATTTTTAATTTAGAACTTTCTTTTGTAGAAAACAATTTTAAAAGTTGGCCTATATACAGGGTGTTTCTAAATATCATGTAAATACGAAAAGACTTTTAATGACTAAAAATTCATATAAAAAAAAAAGAAAAAGTTGTTTTTGTTAAATTGATGTAAATTGCATAAGCGGGTTCGGAAAAATTCGGTGACAGCGTAGGGTAGAAACTGGATTTATTTTACATGCGATGTTGCAGCTTTAAAATGTATCTATTATTTTATAGTGTTGTGGATCTATGTAGTATTTTACATACCTACATACATACGAAGTAAAAACTACAGTTCCAATGCTCCCGTTGTGGAATTTTTTTAAACCTCTAGTTTCTAAAAATTACTTAATACCTAATTTTCTTTTTAACTTTCTAAGCTAAGCTTAAACAAATTATAATAGAAAATTAGTAAATAAAGTGTGAAAAACAACATTTTAACAAAGTTTTAAAGGTGAACTTTTCAGTTTTTATAATAAAATGGTAGAAATCGCGGGAACATAATTGTAGTTACTCTATAAACATTGTAAGTCTATTAGGCGCAGTATTGACCTAGTTTACTTCACCCCATCCAGAAACCCAATGCTCTATAAGAATTCCGGAAAGTTGTAATATTTTAAATAAATAATTTTGCTCTCAAATTGGCACCATCTGTTGAAATGTCATGTAGACAAGTACTTTTTAAAAGCACTTTCTAGCCAAGGTTCTCGTGTTTTTTTTCTCACTTTTATAGGTGGTCGTAGGAAAAAGCTATTTTAGGCTTTCGCTTGAAATTGTAAAATAACGTTTTAAAGGACGTTTAATGTTACTTTTACACCCTACTGCACCAAAATACACTATACTACAAACCTATTCTTAAATTAAAAACAATGTAACACCAAAGTGTATTGGTCGTTTATACGTATAGGTATACTGAGGAAATTTATCTAATACAACAACAGGTTTGCTAAGACATAGTTTCTATTGATATATAAAAATAACCCATATTAAATAAATTGCTAGTTTATCATACCCGCTTTAGTGTTACATCAATTCCAGATTTGATAGGACAGTGTTTTTATTCGTAGTAATCAGTTTCATTAGCAGCACAGTTTTGTTGAATAATGAACTACTTTTAATACAGCAATTTTGTTAAGAAATAAATTAATCCTCCCAATACGACTCATTTTGTTCCCAGTAAAGCACTGTCCCTACAATTAAGAAATCAGAACAGCGTCTCCAATAACGAATTGTATCTGTTAAAACCTATAATCCACAAGAGGTTGGTTCGTAGCGATCGGCAATCGCCGCGCGCCCTTATATTAGTTTTAACGTATTTTTTGCGCTGGTCACATCGTTGTTCGGAGTGTTGTAGCTCTCCTATCTGAATTTGAATTTGATTGATCGTTCCAATACGTGTTTCAATTAAGTTATTTTTACTTTGTATTTAGGTTTTATTAAATTTTGCTTGTCAGATAAAGCAATAGAAGGTTCTTTTTTCGCAGAACCCATCATTAGTATTGGACTTTATGATCTATGGACGAATTTTACCTCCTCAGTAAATCAGGTTCCATAATAGATAATCATATACAATGTTAACCGATAAGAACAATATTACACTAGAAGCTAGTTAAATTTTTGAGAATTACAGTACTGATTTTTAGTGGTAAGTATATGCTTTATTAAACGTAGCAAGCAAATAGAACTTGATAATTACTGTGAGTATTCAGAGCAATAATGGCTATAAACCATTCTATGGTTTTTTATATTGGCTAAATTACCGTACCACAACGGTCTAGCAATTTTCGTTGTCTATGATCTTTGATAAATAATTATTTTTCTTTCAATAATCCTAATGTTTAGGGGTTTAATTGAATATACGCATTATCATTATGCTAAGTTTTTAAATGTTTTAAAAAAAATAATAACACTTTTTAAGTGGGTATAACGCTTTCAGGAAGTTATATACGTTCCTGCATAGGAAACTACTATATGTCACGATAGTTTGAGAAATCCTTCAATGAGAAACATTAGTGAAGTAATATGACATCCTCATCCAAAGTTACCACAGAAAATCGAAACCATAAATCAATCCCCACGAATAAAAAACAATTAAAACAAACTGTTATGCAGATGTACCAGAGAAATAATAGCCACAAAAAAAATAAGTAAAACAAGTTAAAAATACATTCTCAGAAAACATCTCAAGCAAAGTGAAGACAAGCGTTGCAATCAAATAAAAATATCTCAATATCAAATTTCTAAGAAGCCGAAAAATGTGGTTTCATTCAAAGTATTAGTTTTAATGCCGCTTGGAATTATTTTTAGCTAATTGATGCCAATCAAGTGAAAAGTAATATAGAATACGTTTTTAAAAGTCTGCAACTTGCAACATAATTTTATCTGTAATTCGCATTTATCGAATATAGAATTTTGTTACAGGCTTATGGAAATTCGTTAAAAAAAAAGGAAATAATAATATTATTAAAGTGTACACCGAGTTTTAAAGAAATAATTAATTAATTATAATATAGCATTACTACCCAGAAACTCTAATAATATATCACTATTAATAATGCAAAATTTCATTACAAGACATCTCTATTTCAATTATAAGCTGTGTATCAATCTACATATACTCAATTATAGAGGACTACATTAGAAATGGATATCGAATAACCCGATAGCATGTTTAATGTACGTAGGATATAGTAATAAATAATATAATATTTAGAACACGTTCCTCATTTTATTTTATTGATACGATCGTGTTTATTTTAATTTTTTTTAAATTGTTATTTTAGATTTATATAAAATGTTAAAAATGTATTTGTATATGAACTTTTAATAGCATACGTGGCATATAACTTATCAGTACACTAATATTAGCAACTTATGTTAGTATCTACCTGAAAATCAGCTGCGTCTATAGCATTCTATATAGACAGTCAAGCAGCCATAAAGGCAATTTGCTCCAGCAGCACTAAGTCAAATATAGTAAGGCGCTGTCGCAACAATCTCTGCACACTTGGTGCTCAACATCGAACCCTGTGTTGGGTTCCTGGACATAGCAAAATACAGGGCAACGAGACTGCTGATGTGCTCGCCAGGGAGGGCGCAAGCAGGTCTGCCGAACTAGCAGAGAATACTGTGGCTAGACCACTGGGATCAGTCAAAGAGGATATAGATCAAATAGCTAAACAACTTGCACAAAGCAGATGGACAGGGCTGGCAACTTGTAGCATCTCCAGGCAATTGTGGCCCCTTTTCGACGACAGGAAAACCGCAGTGCTATTACAACACGGTCGGAAGGACCTAAGAAACATCACTGCCGTAGTCACCGGACATTGCCTGTTCGGTAGACACGCTGAACGTATGCAAATACCAACTAACGATTTCTGTAGAAGTTGCAGAGATGATGAAGATGAGGGAAATATTCAGCATTTCTTGTGTGAATGCTCCGGCCTCGCTAGAAGAAGGTTCAATGCCCTGGGCGAACCATTCTTTAATGATCTGGAGGAAGTGAGCAGCCTGCAACTGGGTCGACTTACGAAGTTTATTAACAGCAGTGGCTGGTTTGAATGAGCTGTCAAGATTCTTCTACGATCTACGTCACGTCGCGTTAACCATCAGGAGGCTGATGCGGATAGGTTCCGCGGAACACGTGTGATAGCACAACGGTCCTATAGGACTACGTGTGACTGTTTGGTCAATGCCAGAGGTCTGCCACTCTAACCTAACCTAACCCAACCTACCTGAAAATTAATTGAATTTTTTTTTTTCAATTTTTTTATTGTCCTTCTTTGTATCACACTACTGCGGACTGTGAATAGGAACCATATCACCTTAATTGTTAAAATAACAGCTGTCAAAATATAACTAATTTTTTTAAATCTTCGTAACTTCTGCCTGTAGAAAGGCATAGTAAAGTTGCTGCAAGTCGCTTATGTGGTGTAATAGCTTGCATTAACTGCGTGACTAATTTAAAAAAAATACATTTCATAAATGAATAAACTAATCTCTCGGTTCTAGTTTGAGTTCTTGTAATAGGTTAATATGAGAAATCTGGTATCGCTTCAAACGCTATTCCTTGGACCATTTTGTCCTTTTCCTTATTGTTTTTATGGCTTATACCGCTGCCTCTATACACAAATACGCACATCTCTAACACAGGCAGGTGTTTGACCACTTGAGCGATATGTTTCCTAATCAGAGCTTGCAAGAGTGAATTAACGTTGTAAACGTCAAAATTTGACCTTTTTTTAATGGACCTGTATTCTGTTTTTTTTTCTCACTACTCCTGAAATCCCAGAAGGCCTTGGCTTTCATAAAGTAGACTTTATGAAATAAAAATAGAATATTTTTTTAAAACAACAGTTAAAACATTGTTTTTCAAGGGAAAAACAATCTTTACGATTTTATTACATTTCTGTACTTATTTCTTTAGCCCCACAGCCAATACTATAAAGTTAAAATTAGTTTATAGTCACGCCAGCAGACTTAGTCCATTACGCAAAATTTATTATTCCACACATTTAGTTTTATTCCTCTTTGCTTCCGGCATACATTTTTATGATTATAATAACTTAATGTATAAGTAAAAACGCAATATTTTCAGGGCCCAGTTTAGACCTTCGTGTCGATGGGCTTTTTCACTAAATTTTGATTTTGGTTGTAGTGAGTGAAGGAACAAAAAATACAATTTCTTGAGTTCTTACTTTTCGATTAAGCCATAAGTGAGAAAACAAATAAAAAAATATTATTTGTAGATAACACGGACTCTCAGACCTATACATCTTTGCATCGCAAACGTAAAGTCGTAGATGTATGAAAACGGTAGCTGGACAATGTTGCCAATGAATTATACAAGATTTACATTATTTTGATAGTAATCCTAATACCTTGTTCAACACGAATGTAGGCCAGAAAAATAAAAAAAATTCTCCAGTGTTACCTTAATCTGGTCGTAAAATAAGTATAGGTTCTAACAAATATAATATTATTTGCCCTTGATGGGGTTGGTACTTAATATAATATATTGTACCACATTGGCGGGATTAGGAGGTGGCGAGTACTCCTGTCTAATAGTTTCCGCAATTTACACATTTTTTATTGAAATTTCCACTAAAGCGCTGGACCTTGATTTTTTGAGACTAATATTTAAATATGGACATATTTTTATGTTTTTTCTCATAATTTAGGCTTTTTATAAATACCATTCAGGAATTACTTGTTACATAAATAATTTCAGTGGATCTTCGTTATTTTAATCCTGGTGATTTTAAAGACTTAATGAAAAAGCTATAAAATTACAATTTCCAGAAAAACTAAAATTTAAAAAAAAATGCATTCATCGTCACTTTAGAAAAGGTTTTTTTTAACTTTTACAGCTTTAAAAATTCGTTGATCTTTACCTACAGTTTTAAGTAAAAAAAAATTAATTGATAAATTCATAAAGGCAAAAACACAAATTGTAATTTGACAAATTTTTGCCCATATTTCTTTTTCTGCTTTTATTAATTATTAAACCCAGTTTTTTTTAACGTAAAACTGTCGGTAATTGTACTCCAAAGATGGGTATTTGGCCGATTTTTGAATAAAATGAAAATGTAACGAAATAATGATTTAAAAAAACCGAACTAGTGAATGATCCACTAGTGTTTGTTCTTTAGAGAAAAATCCATATTTCATGCTAAAAGACTATACCAGAGTTGACATAATATAGATTTTGCAATCAAATACAAAAAAATTCAATTCTCTTAAATTTTGGAACTTTATTTTCTATAGCTATTTTTGTCATGTATACCTTAATTTCCCTTTCCTCTCAACACTTTTTTGAAGCGGTATTCCCCATGCCAAAAACTAAATCCGACTACAAGCTTTTTTTCGAGGAGAATCTTCTAAATACTGGCACCCTCTGAAGCAGAGTAGTGTCAGATTCAACCCTGATGGGGCTGCCTACCGAATAAACTCTCCGTGATCCTACGGTTTCCGCGCCATAGGCGTATAAACCTTCAGACCACTCGCTTAGTATTTTCGCTCTGCACGCCTAGTGCGTGCTTTGCTTCGTACTTCACCTATGGCTAGGTACCGTGTACCTAGGTTTGGGTTTTGTCTTATTACTTTGTTTGTTTACAGCTTACTGTGAAGGTGTTTGTGTAGGTGTAAGGTTTTTGTGCAGTGTACGCGTTTGTTCTTCAGAAGAGATAACATGTGCCCATGCCTCACGGCTATGTGGACCCCACTATTTCAGGGAGAGTTCTGGCAGTGCTGATCTGAAGCAGTAGTAAACTGTTAGAAGTGACTACAAGCTACACATCACTTAACATCTAATTTAGGATTTGCTTGCAAATAATGTATTACGAGTATAACGGATTACTCGTTTATTGAAGCAGTTGCTAGAGCTGCCAATTTCGCCTATTTTTTTAGGGGACTTTGCAAGGTATTTTTGACAAATATGTAAATTTGATTATGGCACAATGAAATGGAAGAAAAGGATGGAATGATTGGGTAAAAATGTTGACAATTGGGTCTGTATGTAATCCACATCTGTGGTTTATAAACTTTCATAAATCCTTTTTCCATATCACCATCCTAAGGATGACACAATTCATCAATTTCAACCATAGTTGCATAGTGAGCTATTAATGTTAGTCCGGTCCAGAAAATCTGTTTTTATTTGAAGGAATAACGAAAGACCTCCAAAGCTCTAAAAATGCCGTAAAAGTCGATAAAGTTATCTGGGAAATTTTCATAAACAGTTGGAAAATATTTTAGTTAACATGCAATGTGTTATAAGAAGTAACTGAGGTCAGCAAAGCATTAGCCTGATTTTATATCTAAAATATTTTTTCGTTTACGAGTTAAAGTTTTATTTTTTAAATTAAATGAGGGATCTAAAGTTTAGAAGTTTTTCAGAAAGAGAACTTCATCCTAAACCAGAAACGCAAGTATAATAAAAAAGTTAATAACAGTCTGCCCCTTTGCCATTGGTGATTAGGTATAATTAGAGGATTTTTAGCAAATACAGTAATTCAAGTAAACGCAAGACGTATATCCAGTGTCCATGGAAGCAATAGAAGCACAGTTTTTCCTGCTTGCCATGACTGAAAGTGTTTCTGGAAAATATCTATTTTCAAATAATTATTTGACGGTTCTAATAAAAGATTCGTTTATTTGTCTAGACTGGCGCTGCGCCATATGCGAAGTAGTTTAATTGTTTGCCACCTTTCTATTGCGCAACAAATACGTTGTAACTATACTAACGGGGCGCGGCGATTGCCGATCGCTACTAACCTCCACCAACGTCTTGTGGATTACAGGTTCCAACTGATACAATTCGTTTGTGGGGACGCTGTTCTGCTTTCTTAATTGTAGAGAAAGCGCTTTACTGGGAACAAAATGCGTCGCAATGAGAAGATTTCTTAACTAAATTGCTGCATTAAAAGTAGTTCCTTAATAAACAAGACTGTGCTGCTAATGACACGGTAAGTCACAAAATTCTGTTCTCTAAACTGGAGGATGTTGGTATTCGAGGACCGGCACTGCAGTTAATCAAGAGCTATCTCCAGACAAGGGTCCAAAAGGTCCAAATAAATCAAAAGATGGGCCTGGAAAAGCAAATTAAGTACGGTGTCCCCCAGGGGACTGTATTAGGACCTATCTTATTTGTCCTGTATCTAAATCAATTGCTAATGCAAAAATATAGGGGCTCGGTGATCTCCTTTGCGGACGATACGGTTTTGTTTGTGGAGGGTAACTCTTGGACTGAAGTTCAAGAAAATATTTCCTCGGATTTAACTACAATAACGAAATGGTTTGATAAGAATCTTTTAACTATAAACTTAAATAAAACTAAATATTTGCCATTTTCAAATAGTAAAACTAGTCTCCCGAGGGATCCAACAATTGAAATTTACCTACCCTTCAGAAAAAATAAAACTTGGTCTCTCCAACGTACTGACCAAGCGGAATATTTGGGCATAATTCTGGATAATCACCTCAAATGGGACTATCAAATCCAAATGCTAACAAAAAGGATAAGATCACTATTGCATATTTTTAAACAAATCAGAAAAATAATTGACTTACAAAACCTTCGTAAAATCTATTTCGCCCTTGTCCAGTCTCTTTTGTCTTACGGTATTATAGGATGGGGCGCAGCTTATGATAATGTCTTAAATCCTTTGATAGTAGCACAAAAAAGAATCATAAAACTTATTTACAAATTAAATATTCGCTTTCCTTCAAATTTATTATTTAAACACTGCAACTTTCTCAGTGTCAGAAATCTGTATTACAAAGAGGCTACAATGCAGTCCATAAAATATAAAGCACTGACAGATAACGACGTAATTACTTACCATACAAGATATAGAGAAAATCGGAACCTAATTTTACCTCGTCCAAAAAGAGCTATCGGACAACGCAGCTTTCTGTATTTAGGACAGAAAATTTATAATTTACTGCCTCAACATCTGAAAAACATTATTCATAACAAAAAATTTAAAAAGATAATGTCTCAATGGCTGATCGAACATTCACCTAAAATTTTATAAATTTGCGTTGAAGACATCATTGTAAGTTACATAATAAATATAATCTATAGTTATTTATAATAAAATTTAAAATATAAGAGAACATTCACTTAAAGATTTCAGATGGATCCTCGGGTTTGGAAATCGGAAATTCTTCTGTCCTCTGTTGTCTGTTTCTTGTTCACTTTTTGTTGTAATTTTTCTTTTTTCTCGACTTGTCGAACATACCAATTGTTTAATCCAAGTCTGTTATGATAATATCTTTCACTTATCTAGATTAAATTATTTACTCACCATAAGCACACTGTGGAATAACATACCGAGATATGCAGTCAAGCCTTTGGCTTTGTAAATTTCGGTACATTCCAAACTACTTTTTTCTGTTTCTGGTACATTAAATTATATTAGATTTAATTAAACCTATTAAGTAAAAATATTATACTAAATATATACTAAAATATTATACTAAATATATATTATACTAAATATATACTATACTAAATATATACTATGGAACTGATTACTTCCAATAAAAATACTATTCTAGCAAATCTGGAATTGATATAACACTAAAGCGGGTTTGATACACTAAATATGGGTTAATAAAAAATAAGTCTTAGCAAACCTATTGTTTTAGATCATTTTCCTCAGTGTAGGGCGAAGAGGAATCCAAATAGGTGGAAGATGGTATCGAGGACTGGATGGCAAATGCAAAAATTTTATTATTATATCGTCTATAGTTTCACCATTTCCACTTGTTAAAATCGAGTTTTAAAATCTTGTCTTAAAGTCAGGAGAAAAATATTTTATACTTAATACGTATTTTCAAAATTTGCTTTGTACCAAATATATTTTTAGACATTAACAATTTTATTAGCAAAAATATTAATTAACATTTTGAGACTCGCACTTAAATTATTTTGTTCCCAAATCAGACGCGGCGCGACAAGTGTTGACATCTGTTTTTTTTTAAAGTGCTGGGTTAGTATTCAGCATGTCAAAAATAAACATAGTTAGTAATTATCTCTGCAACGCTAAACATAACACATGAAATGAATGTGGCGAAACTAAAAGGTTTTGGGATAAATTGGCAGGATGGGCACAATAATTTGCAAAAGAAATTTTAATTGTTTTAAAGCATGCCTGTATACATATTTTAAATTGGCAGATCCTTTATTTCACAGAGACAAAGCGTCAAAGCTTCATTCTTTTTGGGCATAAGGTTCCTGCTCTTAAGAAGTGGCGTAGTGTATAGGGTTTTGGAAAATAATTATTTTTATATTTTATTTACAAAACTGAAAATTAAGACGTTTAGTTTTAACACTTTTCATTTTCGTCTAAAAGAAGATACCGTGCGAGCAAAAATTATTTGCATCAAAGAGGGCCTTGCATTTAAGGACGTAATGCTTAGCCGTAGAGCTTTAATACCTGTTGGGTGTCAGTAACTACCTGAATTAACAATCAATTAGTTATTCCGTCATCTTTGACAGTCGTTACAAGTAATTTGATTAATCTCTATTTTTTCCAATTTCTTGAACACTTCACACGATGGGCTTTACGGAACAGCACAAAACATTCATGGTTGAAGCGTATTTTTGAAACGGGGTTATAGTAAATGGTGAGTGGCAGTACAATCCGGGTTTGTGCATGGACGATTTTCACGAACATTTTCCTAACGTTGCTTTTATTGCTGGGGATTTTATCATTGCCTGAAAAGAACCGTGGCTGTGTTTAGGAAAACAGGTTTTATACAACACAAAAAAGGAGCAGGAAGACCATCTGTAAGAACAGAAGAACTTATTGCAAACGTTCGTGAAATAATGCAAAATACGCCAACAAATTGTATAAGACGCCTTTCCCAAGAAGTGGGAAGATCTTATGGAACATGCAGGATTATTCTTAAGAAGCAGCTAAATTTATTTTCTTATAAAGTGCAAGTATTCCAAGAAATACAAGCCGCAGATTTTGAAAGACGCAGGAACTACTCTCAATGGTTTACCCAAAATTTATTGGAAAGAAATGATTTATTAGACCTAACACTTTTTTCGGATAAAGCCTGGTTCCACCTCTTCGGTTATGTGAATTCTCAGAATACACGCATGTGGAGTAGTGAAAATCCCAATTTTTTTACATTGTTTCGATAAATCTATTTTTTGCGCTCTATCTAAATTTATACAAATTTGGGCTTACTATTTGCTTCAATTTAAATATATTGTAAGACGAATCCTTAAACTGCTTCTCATGTAGCTAATTTTTCGATTACCCTTTCATTCTCAAAATATAGGTACTATAATTTGTGTAAAAAAATATTTTTAAATGTTAAATTATAAATACAACGGCTTGTGATGAAACACACTTGGTTGTTTAAAGGTAAAATATAGACGTGTGGCATGTTAGGTCTGCCATTAGAGGTCCTTACTGAACTTTTTCTATCGTGACTCCTCTTATCATCAAACAGGACCGGTTCACACGAATTCCCTCGAAAAACCCTGTTAAATCACGAACCCGAAAATAATTTATCTACCTGATAAATCTAACGCAAAATTTTAAATATTGTTCATGTTATCGTTTTAATTTTAAATAAAACTGCAAGAATATATACACACATATATTTTATATACCCTAATATAGTACAGCAACAAGATGTAAAAGGTTCTGGAAGTAGCTAAGAGGGAGGGCTGTGTTGGAAGCAATTTTGGTTCCAGGTAATTGGTAGCCTTCTGAAGTCACGATGCTGATTATTTTGCTATCGAAACGTCCGATTAGTTCTCCCAGTTCAGTTTCTCGAAGGTAGCCATGTCGTCAACTTCTTCGTTCTTAAGTTTTAAAAAAAATATCCAGGATTATTTCATTTTGTAACGAAAATATTACAATAAAAACCTTAGGATCTTAAGTTTTTTGCCCTGGCTCTGGACGAAGTCAACATGGCTAAAGAACATTACCATCAGATGAAGGTCTAATGAGGTAACAATAAAAATTGAGCCTCAGCACCTCATTTGTCACACGAATAAATAGATTTTATTTTAAAAATTATTTCCTTCCAAAGAAGGGCCTAAATTAAAAATCTGATATCAGACAAACAAAGTTTGGAGCTTTACAATAAATATAGATATTTGAAGAAGTAGTCCATACTTAGAGTGGAGTTGAAAATGTAGGAAAGAAAGAAGAATCAAAAAGTCTTTCTCTACAAAATTTAATAGAAATACATTCTTTATGGGTCTCTACATCTTTCGAACGTAGAAACGTTCATCTTCACGAGGCAGAAAAAAATTATATTGTGCTGATGGTATTAGTAGAAGATAAAATGGTATAAAACCTTAATGGAGCTTATGGCATTGAAACATTGAAATTTAGAAGTGACGTATATAAGAAAAATTGAAGAGAGTTAAAAAATGATGAGCATGTGAAAAAGTTAGTAAAGGAAGTATAACAACCATACTAAAAGAGGAAGGAAAAATAGGCCTTCTAAAGAGAAGGTGTCAAAGATTTTTAAATCATTTATGTAAAATTTTTTTGTAAAATTATTGATAATCTGTTTGTAGGACAGTATAAAGTTAAGAATCCAAGGGAGAATTCATAATCTGTAAAAATAAAACTTGACTTGAAATTAAAATCAAAAGTAAAATTTATATCTTTTATATAAAACTTTTTGGGCTAAAAACGAAATTACTTACATCAGTATATTTGAAAATGGGTTTTGGGGTACTGGGGGTTAAAACTCAATAACCCATCGAGGGGTTAATTAAGATATACTGAAAGTGGTAATGCAATCCAACATTTTAGAAAATTAAGTTAAACATTTTTTTTAAGTTCACGTCCACGGTCCACGGTCCACGTGTAGCGGAGGGTGAATGAAAGATGAAAAAATTGACAGTATGACAGTTTCAAAAACTAGACAGTATGGCGGTAAATTTAAATTAAATGAAGAGAATACGGTTGTTACGTGCGGAAAAGCTCAATTAAGGTTGTGGAGACATAATACTACAATCCAATAGCCTAAACTTAGAAACTAAGGTGTGAAAAGAAAAAATTATTTTTATATGTGGGAAAAATCATTTAAGTGGTTAGATAGATATCTTGAAATAAACTCGATAGCTCTAGAGGGCTTTGAATAAATGCTGTAAAAGTAGCGAAAGGAATATACCAGAAAGCGATGGTACACCCTTAAAATAAACAAATTCTAATCGCTGACAAATGAATCCCATAGTGACAAGTATTCAAAATGGCACCAAAAACAACATCATCTCTTAGGGCTCAGCCTGAATCTTATCAGCTGATCAAACTTTTCTTTCACAACACGAGTAAACTAATGAAATTAGACCTTCTTTTACAAAAGACCTATTTATAACAAAAACTTTCGTATAGAGTCCATTTATTTGATTAATTCCCCTCTGTGCAAAAGGGCTAAAATCGAGATGTCTTGTCCTGATGGAGTGGAATATAAGGTAAACAGAAAGTAAAAGGGTTATAGAAATGATGATGGTAATCATTCTCTAAAGCTATTATAGTGACGCAATTTTTTCAAAATTATTTTGTTTTAACCAGAAACCGCTCATTGAGTAGATATTAATGACCATCCCAGACTGTTCTGATTCCAGGGCCGTAGCAAGAATAGTATAGAATTACTACTAAACACAAAAGAATGTCTGAATGAGTCTTTATTCAAATATCAATATTGACAACCAAGAAGTACATAATATTTTTGTGGTAAATGCTCGACGTTTAAAGATGATTATAATTATAATCGTTCTTGGATTAGTTCCGTTTTTCTTTGAGCCTTCTAAGCCCCCCCCCCCCCCCACACACTGAAGTAAATTTCTGGCTACGACTCTGTCTAGTTACCATGTACCCCTACATTATGTACAAAAATGCAAATCTCGACAAAATTTATTTAAGTAACTACTAAAATTTTAATGAAGGAAATTTTCTTAAAATTGAAATTTCCTGCAACTATATAGCTGGGAAACAATACAAAACACAGGCGGAATAGTACAAGCATAGGGCATAGAGCATATGTGTTGTAAGCAACTTGAGTTTTAAAAGAGAAATTATTAAATATTTTCATAAAAACATATATTAAGAGTCAAAATGTATTGACTTTGTTTAGTAAATATTGCAAACAAATTTACACAAATTGAAATAGATGTTGTGCGTTTGGATATTGCTTCATTGCTCATCGCCATCGCTCGCCCATTCATCATTTGCGAAAAATAAACCTGCTAATAAGATTTTGATGTGACATTTACCATAGTAGGTAATTATGACTTGCAGGATTACAATAAAGGCATTTTTTATTTCAGTAAAAACCCTGTGAATGACTTTACCTTATCTAGGGGCCACCTTTCTTCCCTTCTTGCTCTCCTCCCCGAAAGGACTTTTAGTTACGTCAATGCATCATTATCTACAGTTAAAAGTTGAAATAATTTTGATTGATAAATTAAAAAAGCGAAAAACGTTTCAGTTTATGTTGTTTTGAACCATCATCAGAACTACAAATAAGCGTAATTATGCAATATGTAACATGTCGAAACTTATACTAATTACCATCAATTTGCACTGATTTACTGCTTTTTAGTTGAAGACAAAAATATAGATTGGATGTTTCTAGGTTGTCGTGATTATGAACTACTGTTTAAATTTAAAAAAGCATGACAATTCCAGTTTATAAAGTAGTAATTCTAAATTATTGCATTTCATTGAGTAATTTAATGGTTATAAAACATTTTACTTAAATTTTCTGTATTAGCTCTAAAGTTTACAGCGTTTTTATTTTTTCTTAATATACTTAAATCAATTTTATGTTAAGACAACGAAAGACGTCAAACACTACAAAAAAATAAAAAAATATAACTGATGAGTCGATGACACCAGTCAGTTGACAAATAAATTTCCAAAACATTCTTCGTTATCGGTTATTACGGCTATCCGCTAAAATAATAGCTTTTTATGGGGGCGGAGGAAATCTGAACATTTCAATACGGTTTAACGCAATAATTTTCATACGTTTCCGAATATGGATTTAAACAGAGTGCCATGTTTCAGAGATCATTCACCTACAACTCTGTTAAATTGTACAACTTCTTACCTAATGAATTGGTTTTCCTTGATAGTAACAAATTTAAATTGGAATATAAAAAATATCTTTTCAGTTTTCAAAATGAACAACTTCGTTAATTATTTTTGTTAAATAATTATTTTTATCAATGTTTTGCAGGTCATTCTTTGAATCATGTAATTGCCGTCTTCTCCATTAGGTTAGAATGTAGCGCATTTTTCTTTTTTCTTTTCCCTTTTTCTAGAATGTTAACTATTTGAGCCAATCAATATTTTTTTATTTCTCCTTTCTATGATATTTATACAGTATGTCTCCGTAAGTACGAATCATATGGAAAACTTTTTTATTATTAATTTTAGGAAAAAAAGTTATTCTTCATAAAAAGCTCTGCATGGTCTAAAACCTAAAATGCAACTACCAGATATTACATTTTCTCAGGCATATACGGGGTTTGTCAAAAAATATGAATTTTGCCCAAGAGTAAAGTACCTTTATTTTTGACAATATCGAAAAATGTTATGAGAAAAAGTTATCAGAACTAAAACACACGTTGAAATATGCAATTGTAGTCATTTACGATTACATGTAAAAACAGGTAAATTTGCATGGTTATTGCAGGCATGCACATTAAAAAAAAATCATCGTAAATGGGTGTAATTGCATATTTAAACGTAGTTTTTAGTTCTGATCAACTTTTTCTAATAACATTTTTCGATATTGTCAAAAATACAGGTACTTTACTCTTGGGCAAAATTCATATTTTTTGACAAACCTCGTATACGCATAAAAAAATGTAATATCTGATAGGTTTTAGACCATTCAGAGCTTTTTATGAAGAATAACTTTTGTTCGTAAAATGAATAATAAAAAAGTTTTCCATATGATGCGAACTTACGGAGACATACTGTATAATATCTGTACATTCATAATTCTTTATATTATATTTTTATTATTATTTAAGCAAGCACTGTGGGGTTCAGTAGAGTAGCCTTTGTGGCTAGACTGCGCCCCGCTTTTGCTTGTCTGCCTATTATTATTAGTATTTGCAAATGTTTTCTTTGTTTATCATAATAAAAGACGTTTATTAAATATAATCAAAAACCAAATAAAACAACTGTTTTTTTGTATCTCAGGCCGTTTATAAGTAGGAACTTTTTATCTTAAAATTAGTCAAAGATCCATGGTTTAAAACTTGAAGTGCTTAATAAACACCCTGTATGTCTATAGTAATATCCCACAGCACGCCACTGCACTGGTGGATATCCCTAGTTAATATTATTATTTGTGTGATTATTTACCCCTTTTATTAAAATCCTGGAGGATTCAACTTAATATTTTCTGGAAGGTAAGACTCAATATGTTTTGTCAATTAGTTTAAGGTGTGTGCATTTTCTTTGTCTTTCTGTCACTCTGACTAATGACATAATGTGTAGCTGTATGCGGGCCGTTTTAAAAACACGACGGGTGTTTAAATGGTTCGAATTTAAAGCGTTCGTTGAAGATGAGTGACATTCTCCACAAGATTCGAAGCAAAAAACATAATATAATATGATTTTGGAATTGGGTAATTTATTAAAAATATCTGGGCATATTTTGTAACGAGTTTTAATTTTTTTTTATATTATCAATGCGATTTTGGAAGAAATATTAAAAGAAACTTCAGCCAGATCGAACTTTTATTTTAATAAAATGTTTTGACGGACTTGTGGTTATGCCGGATGGTGCACCTCCAGACTGGCAATGGGAAATCCCATGTAAATCTTACTATCCTCAAATACTGGCCCCCCATTAATTTTACATCAAAATTGTATTAGACGTTTTTGAAGGTCCTTGTATGATGGACTTGCACACCCCATTTTATTATTTTCTAATAAGCCTAATAGAAGGAAAATTCTTAAATACTAAATACGGCTGTGATACATACCTCAATACAATCAGCAGTAAAACTAATTATTATGGTATTAAACGTTTTATTTTTTTTCTATTAATGTCAAGATGTTTCGCAGTATTGAAGAAAAAATACCAATGATTACGTGTTACTACATGTAATGTTAAAAGTAAAGGTAGGTAATAGAACTTTTACTCAGTGTATAAGAAAATAATGGAAATAGCACTAGGCGTCTTGGCAAACGGTAGGATAGCATCACTCCACAGCACTGCACAATTAACAAGTTTAAATATCACGCTTATCTTATAAAAATATTTAAAATTTTGGAGATTAAGGAAGGTAATGAAATAAGAAGAGCAAATTTTTATATTGAAGTTATGGAAAGGGTAAATAACGATAGGAAATTATCGCGCAATGTTTTACTGACGAATGTACGATCATATTAAACAATGAATCAAATATTCAAACGTGTAGGTAGGTTGGAGTACAGAAAATGTATAAATAAGGACTCAATACCCTCAAAAAGACAAGAACAAAATTATTAAAGAATTCACCCGAATTAACAACGTTTACGCCACTTCGTGGAGTTCTAACCTCAATCCTATTAAGAACGTTTGGGGAGAAAGGACAAAATACGATATGTAATTAAATAACTTTAGAATTTGGTGTTAAACATGCCACGTCGTCTACAGGCCGTTATCGAAAGCAACGGTTTAATGAGATTATTCAAAAAATATTTTAAAAATATTTCAAAAACTTTTTTACTCCTTCACTCTTGGTTTTTAATTTCAATTTCTATTTTTTACAGATGTGATATCTTCATAATTATGACAATTTTATCTTTATAATGTCTTACAGACATATACTCAAAAAATAATCTTCGACACATTCTTCTTAGAAAGGTTTTTCTTTTTCCCCAGTTTATTTGGTTGGTTTAGACCCCCTTTAATAACTTTTTCACATACTCAGTATGGTTTAACCTTTATCAATTTTCTTCATATGATGTCTCTTCTACACATCAATTTTTAATTCCATAATGTATGCGAATAAACCATTTTAAAATACCAGCAGAATTTCACCGTATCTACGCTTACCTGAAAAATTCAGCCAATATAGAAAATGAAAACATTATACATAGCGGTGGGTGCTTCGCTATCGGAACGTATTTGCTGCTATGGAGGGGGAAGTTCAACGTTGATTGAGTCTTGATCGATCTATTTTTAACTCGCGCCATTTTGTATTCATATCTTTACATTAAAAGCCGCACAGTCATTTCAGAGGCTTGTCAGTATTGTATGTCACTCTACATAATATATTAATTGACAAGAGATAAGAGCTTTATTTTATTGA
This sequence comes from Polydrusus pterygomalis, assembly GCA_963969555.1. Lineage (NCBI taxonomy): Eukaryota > Metazoa > Arthropoda > Insecta > Coleoptera > Curculionidae > Polydrusus > Polydrusus pterygomalis. Next base: position 7,490,945 of record OZ018378.1, on the reverse strand, counting down.
TGATCTATAACAAAAATAATTACATGTACTTTACCACAGAAAAAAACCAAAAAAGCTTTTCAAAAAGCCCAGTAACCCCTCGAGTAACCCCTCCAGTACCCCAAAAACCATTCTTCAACAATTTTGACATTATCACTTCTACAAATGACAATTCTTGTCTTTAAACTGTCTTACAGACATATCAATAATTTTACAAACATTTTTATATAAATTTTTTTTTAAATCCTCGACACCTTCTCTTTCGAAGGCCTTTTTCTTCTTCCTCATTTTATTTGGTTGTTTAGACTTCCTTTACTAACTTTCTTCACATGCTCGGCATGTTTTAACTCTCCTCAACCTTTTTATATAATAATATGTCACTTCTACATTTCAATTTTTGAATACCATAAAGCTCCATTAAGGTTTTATACCATTTTCTCTTCTGCTAATACCATCAGCACTATATAAATTTTCTGTCTCCTGATGATGAACGTTTCTACGTTCGAAACATGTAAAGACCCCTAAAGAATTTCTGTATTCTATTAAATTTTGTGGAGGAAGACTTTTAGTTTTTTTTTTCCTATACTTTCAACTCCACTTTGAGCATGGACTACTTCTTCAAGTTTTTATATAAGTTTAGGAGCAACATATTTTAATTTCTTTCTTGTACGAGTATTTTTTGGCCGCTAAAGTACTTCAGTGTACTTCACCGTTAAGTAAAATATAGCATTATCGGTAGAATTACCGTTCACCGCTGCTATAATCATCTATTTTTAATACCGCCGGTGCCGCTGTTACTTCGAATTAATTTCACACCTAATTTTGGCGTTTATTTCGGTTTTAATTTATGGATTTTTAATTTTGTTTGGCTCTGGGATTTTCTTAGATGTGTCAATAACTGTCAGAGATTTGCTTTGGCCCGTGGATATAGAGCGACGGTAATTTAAGTGTTGAAACCGAAAGAAAATAAATGTTTAATTAGAAATGAATAAGTTTTAAAATTTTCCGTTGTTGTTTTTGGTTTAAATTGTTTTGATGTTTTATTTTAAATTAATTTCTATAATTTTAAACTTTTTGTTACAAACAGCCGTATACCTCATAACATGTAAATATATTTTTCAGTTATATGTAGGTATACATTAAGGTTAAAATTGTATCTCTGCACTTAATCCCTAAGAAGATAATATCCAAATTATACAAAGTAAATTGAATACAATGCTTTCCTTTTAAATTATTATACAATACCACCACAAAGCTTAAATTGCTTATTCTATTCTATTGAAATTTCTTATAAAAATTAACATTTTTATGAAGTTACAAGATATTTATAGGCTCATATATATATATATATATATATATATATTATTTGATTCTAAACGTAAGACTTATTACATACCTTTTACATATTATAGTGCAAACTTTCCTTACTATATATGTTTAACACTTTCTGATTATTGTCCCTGTCCTTCATTTCAAATTGAACAGGCACTGCATAATAGGTATCTTGGCATTACTATTGATGCTCTTTTAAAATGGGATGATTATAATATAACATTCATTACTAAAAATGTTAGTTCTCTTTTAAACAAAAAAATTTTAAAAACATTTTTTCCAAATATCAACTTCATATACTTTATTTTGCGCTGACATAGCCTCACCTAACATATGGTATACTTGCATGGACAGGCGTAACTAATCATTGTTTGAGGCTACTGTAAAAAAACTAAAAAATGGATTCTGAAAATTATTTTTGCTAAAGAGCATACCCTACAAAAACACTACGCAAGGATTCTGAAATGCTGGATATTGGAAAGTATTTATGTCTGTTACTACTGGTACCTACAGCAGTATACCAAAAGACTGATACACTAAGAATACCCAAACCAACAAAAACTGTAAAGAAGAAGTTACTACATATTTCCTGGAATATTTCGAAACTTTATTTTTGGCGCCTTCGTTACTTCCGAACTCTTCAATTGACACTACTGATAGTAATTATTATGTTGTCAAAATTAGCCAGAACTTTAATCCACACGTTTTGTATTCTTCACTGAATCGCTTTCTAATCATCGCCCAACCTGTCTTTAAGTAAAAGTTCTTAATCCTAAGTTTCCCATGTTCTAAATATCACCCTCTTAAACTAAAAATCCATTACCAAATCGTTATGACACTGGAGTCAGAAGTTCGCAATTTGTCGATATTATGTTGGCACGTCTCGAGAGCCCAGTGGCTTATCAAGAGATTGGTTCTTCAAAAGTACCTGGTTTTTAGAAGATGCAAAGCAAGCAATATTCTAAACCGTCAAAAAATTAAATTATTATGCAGAAAATCGATTTTCCTACGGCAACATAAGAAAATCAGAAAAAGAGCAAGGTTAACTTGGCTAGAAAGGGCTTTACATCACAGGCGTGTTAATTTTTTTTTTTTGAAACCGACCAGAAAATTTACACTTTCTGGACAATTTTTCGTCTAGAAAATAACGTTTTTCCGGTCTCTAATGTCACTGTCACCCTGTTTTTTGTTTTTCCAATCGCTCTTTAATAATACAAGATACCTTGATTTCGTTATTATGACAACAACATTTCGATGTATTGTCGAGTGACAGTTCGTTGATTTTTAATTTTGTTCTTTATGTCAAACTTGTTTCGCGTTAATTTTTTTAATGAAACACAATATTGTATATTTTTACATTTTTACATTCTATATACAATCAATTCTAGACATTTTTTATAAATCATGCCCTATCATATATATCTTTAACGATGAATATCCTTGTTTCGCGTAGATTATAAAATATATTGAAGTGTCGGTCTTTAAAAAAATATTGTACGTCACGCAACCGAAAATTAGTGTTTTCCAGGTCTCTCCAAGCTTCCAAATGCTTGTATTGACCTGAAAAACACTACTTTCCGGTCTTGTAACGTAAATTACTATTTTTTTAAGTGTGTTGAAAGAAAATACAGCTGATGGCTGAGGAATTTGACAGAACTATTTATCAAATAACATGCTTACGGGACTTTTAAAGCGAATTGGGGTGCTGGGTTGGGTAAAGTTTATTAGGGCATTACTGCAAATTAAAAAAAAAATCGTTATTTCTGGGAATCATTAGGATTTTATGTTAAAAATATTAAATAAAAAATAGGTCAGGCAGCCCACTAAACATGTCAACTGAGTTAAACCAAAGAAGAAAAAAGCTAGAATTGAATACCGATTTAAGTTCGATAATTACAATTATCTTATCTAGGATAGAATACAATCTTTAATGATTGATTGATATGGGACAAGTTCATTTGCGTTTGTGAGTAAATTTATTTTAATAATGTAAGCTTTATTCAAAACAAATCGAATATAGGACTTACATATTAACAACCTATCGATATTTAACTCCATCTCTATCTATCTACAATTATTGAGGTTAGGACTTCTTTGGAGATGAGTGTTATTGTTTAGTTTTGTTGTTTTTTATGTATTTTGTACGTACTTATCCTATACCTACTTAAGTATTCTTTTATTGAAAGGATAAAAGAAACTAAAAAATCAGAAACGAATTTTATTCACTGTAAATAGATTCATAGATAGTAGGATGAGTGTAAGCAAATAGGAGAAAAGTTATTCTTTTTATCTAAAACTAGGCATAGACCTAATAAAAATTCTATTACCTCTTTGAACTAGGTAAGTTAAAATGTATAAAATGGGCAATGTTTTTTTTTTGTTTTAATTTAGACGCTTCAGTTGGAATTAAAATTTATTTAACATTTTTCAACTCTAGTGTTGAAATAACTTTGTTAACTCTAGTTGAAATAATTTAAAACACAATGGTGGTATACCTATGAAATATTAAAAATAAATCAAACTATTTTTGAAAAAATTTTAATGGTCGCAGGAAAAATTGTACTCGTGTGAAAGTGATTTTCTCAAATTCGGAGAGTTTGAGTGCTAAATACCTCCTCGTTTAGATGGTACCACTTTTAACACTTGTTATGTAATATACTATTATACCACTGAAATGGCAATCTTTGGTTCTTCCAAATTTTGATAACGGACATTTTATAAATAATACCTACTTTTAATGTGACCTCACGTGAAAAAAGTTGTTCAGTGAATGATCAGGAGACCCAGCTAGCCAATTTATGTTTATGGTGTAATTTTATTCTATTGTGCCTTTTTGGACATAAATATTCTTTTACTTCTTGTGCATTGTACGTAGGACAACCGTGCACTTCAAATGAAATATCTTTATTCTCAGAAGCAACTTCTAATGTTTCTAAACAACACAGTGGATAATAAATCAACCTTAAGCTATAATGGACCTTAAATAATTAGTATCTAATAAATATTTATAAATTAAACGCAATTGTCTAATGTCTGAGACAGCTGATCGGAATTTAAAGAGACAGGTTATCTTATTACCCATGTTACCGTAAAATTATCCATGGTAATTTATAGATAAATCCAAAAAAAAATAGATGTCATCGTTGCAAGAAAATTTTCAACCCCTAAATTGTAATAATTTAATCGCATTAATGACATTACCAACATAGTCTTTGTTTTCCCTCTAGTTACACCACTGAGAGGACTCTAGCCCTCGCACGTTTTTTAAAGTTAAATGACGTAGAAGCCGTTCCGACTGAAGCCAAAGTTTGAAATTCGCTCGCCTTTAACCCACTTTTTGTTTTTCTTTATTTTATGAATTTAGTAACACTTTCTCAAGTTTTTTGGAATAATTCCAAAATATGATCATAACATCATAATAACACGTTAAATCCTAATGTTAATTTATGTTTAGCTACTGCAGTTTGTGATATTTTCGATAATAAGATAAGTAATAGAATAAAAAACAATGTTTGCTTAGTGGGCATATAACGTTATTTTAATGTTCTTAAACTTTTTTGGAATTATTTTTTTTTAAAAATATATTACGTATTGATTTTGCTTTATTAAAACGGTAACGAACAAATCCAGGGTACGCATATTTCATATGTAAATAATCTTATGCACTTATTCACTATTTACTTTACTTAGATCTCTATTGAGTCGTAAATTACTTTCATAATGTTTTTATTCACAACATCATACTATCTGTTTACAAAATGCAACTTTATGTTTAAAGGCCTAAAGATAATAATTGCTTTTCGTTATGATTACATGCACCATTTACTCACAATATGCCTTAAAAATAGATATCTGTTGTATCAATTTATTTTACGTTAACGTGAAATAACACTTGCTACTTGCTACTTATTTAGGTTTGCCCAATATATAAGGGATATCCACTTGTTATACAGGTTATTAAATATTAAGATAACGGTAAAAATTGTTTATACAGGGTTATAAGAAAGAAGCGGATCAGCTCTACTTAATCAACAATCGCTTGGTCCCGTCAAATTAATTTTTATGAAATCCATTTATTTTAGAAAAATATATTATACAGATTGAATCAGAAAACTGCTACGTAAATGAACTTTAATTTGTTTTAATGAAACATTGTATATTTTTACATTTTTACATTCTACTTACAATTAATTCTAGACATTTTTCATAAATGATGCCCTATCATATATATCTTCAACAGTTAATATCCTTGAGTACCTGCCTGGCCCTTCCTTTGGCCTGATTATAGACTCATATTTTTTTTTCGTTTGTGGAGGGGTTTTTGAACACCATTTTCAGCTTTTGGATTGATTGACTCTTGTAGGTTGTTTAGACGATATGTCTTAAATCCCTTAATTGGGATACTGATCGGACACGGCAAGCTGAGGAAGCACCTAGCACTAATCGGTGTTGAAGAGGACCCTGCCTGGAGAAAGAAGATGCCCCGCTGCACTTTCTGGGCAGGGGCACCTGCGAGGCCCTGGGAAGACTCAGGCATCAGGTGTTGTAAGGAGGTCGGGACGTTTTGGAGGTCAAGGCGGTTAGAGTAGTTGGGGGAAGACTCTATGGTAGGCAAAAGGATCGCAGTGGGGTCTACTTGCTTTCGGAACCTACTCCTCAATTACTACCACTAGGTCGAAACGTGGCGCAATTTGTCGAAACTGGTCGAAATCAATGACTATGTGTGTTTAATAAATCTATTGGCCATGCGCCCATCAACTCTTATTCTACGATTTCTAAATTAACTTTCGATCGTTACTTTCATTCATAAAAAAAATGTTACTTTCCTTATCTGTGGTGAAACATAACCTAAAAAATTATTTTCTAACCATTAATACATACCTATTTACCAATACTTTGTGAAATAAGATTTTGATAATACATAAATTAATTTTTTCATAAAAAAGCTTTAATGAGCCTGAAACTATACTCTTTTAATTGGTGATCGTCATCAAAACAATGTTCCATCAAATGCTTCTCCCAATTTCTGAACAAAAACAATTCAAACTAAGCCAACCAAGTCCAAGGATTCTTTTAAAAAACTAATTTGAATGTGTCGATAGATATCTAAACTTTTAACGATTACACGCGCAATTTGTGCGCAACATATTTAAGATTTACGACAAAAATAAACCGTAAAATGCGTAAAAGGTGGCGGAAGAGATTAGTTGACGCTTATAGATCAAAGAACAAGACGGTGTTATTTTGGAGCGGCCTCTATAAATAATTTAAATTATTGGAGAATTTTAGCCAAACAATAACAAATGCAATTGATTAACATCAATGGATGTCTGATTTAATTTTTTTTTTCATTAAAATTTTCATCAATTCGTACATTAGTTGTATGATTTGTACTGTTATTTACACGAAATAGTCATATTGGATTACTTTACGTGTAGGCGGGCTTAACAGTACTGCTGCTGCAGTAAAGCTTCCTGATCTTCATTTTAATTTTGTTTGTTTATGTTGTGCCGTTGCCCACCAATTTTTTTTAAACTACCCGCTAACCCACTCTGTCTTATAAAAGGAGTTTGATAAAAAAACTACTCTATATGGTAAAGATTCCTTTTTCTAACAGTCCATCAGAAACATCCTCTTAAAGTCAAATTTCTCTAAGAACACACTGCATCGTGGCTAAGTCACTGGTCATTTATTGCACCCTGTTGAAGTATGGCCTATGAAAATTTAAAAAAAGCACTGAACTTGACTAGATAGTACTTTATATAACTCGAGTGTTGAAATATTTTTTTCAATACTTGAAAAACAGCTGACGAATTTGACAGCAAAACTATTTAAGAAATAACGAACTTACCTAGGAGCGGATTGGAGTGCTGGGTGAGGTAAAGTACACTAGGGTGTTACTGCAAACAAAAAAAAACTTCTTTTTTCTGGGAACCATTATTAGTTTTTATGATAAAAATATATAAAAGGGAAAATAGGTCAGACAACCCAGCAAAATTTACATGGGATTTCTCAAGGCAAGTCTGGTTGTGCACCATATTATTATGTAATTAGGAAATGACAAAAATATAGAGCAAAAACTATAAAGATTATAACAAACAATTTTATATTTTATTTTTACATTTTTAAGGAGTTTAAACTAGAAAATTTAACAACTCCACTTTATTGATAGATCCGCTAAACTTTAGTAGTTTCCAATAAGTTTAAGGTAGTTGTAAAAATCGAATACATGTTAAATTTAAAGTTGGTTTACTCAAAATTAAAAGTTTGTGGTTTTGCTGAGATAGTAAAAAGTTGTTTATGAGGCGATAATCATAAAAACTTCTTAAGCTAAGTTAGATTTTATTATTTAAAGGAAACTTTTAATTTAGTTGGTCAAAGTTACAATAAAGTCGCATTAATCCAAATCAATCAAATTGTTCCCGGAAACAATGTAGGTAAAGTAAAATTTATCTAAGAACATGCCGCATCGTGGCCAAGTCACTTGTCGTTTATGACACTCTGTTGAAGTCTGGTATATTTTACGTTAAGATGTTGGCGATAAAGACAGGACTGGACCAAGTTATTTTACCATCGCATTCACCATATTTCTACTAAAATTCATAATATTTCTCAAAAATACAGCCTTAATTTTATTTAAAATTGAAACATGGAACTCAACGTTTTGGCGTTCTTCATTGGTAAAACATAGAAATCCGTTTGACATACTTACCAATGGAAAACGCTATGAACAACCAAGCAGCAAGCGGTGCTCCTGCGCATGTTTCGCGTTAAATGCTGCGTTGCCATTATAATTTACGTTCGCGACGTAGTACAAAGCCGGAAAACGCCATGTGTTTTTAAATACAAACAGCTCAGTGAGCATAAGGTTTAGCAACCTAGTATACCGTAATTAAAATAGATAAACTAATAACTGAAGAATGAAAATCCAAAAGCAAAAAGTTTAAGACACACACTATTAAAAAAAAAATAGCCACAGAAGCAATTAAAAAACACCAAAATCAGGATAAAATAATGTGACGCAATCTGCCACGTGAGCTTGCTATGGCCCTCTACTATAATGGGAACTTTTAGGAAAAACCAAGTGTTAATGTCACATTTGGTTGTCAACTGTCGAAACGCTTTATTTAAAAAAAAATGACGCATAGCTGGGTATTTGGCAGATTTTTGGATAAAACGAAGAAGTAACAAAATATTGATTTAAACACAAAATGGCAAAGGCATTTTTTCGAACTGATAAATTTTGTCAGCCAGTTATTTAGATGAAATAAATAGCTTAATTTTTAAATAGTAACTTACATTACCTATATTATTTATAAAATGTAAGCCTACGGGGCTCTATATATGCAGTTCCCATTGTAGTAGGGGAGAATGGCCCAAAATGATCCCCCTAACGGGAAAATCACTCGTAAACCGAGTGTGTGATTTAGGGAGATCCATAATCATAGTTATGCATAGCTATGCCCTTATGCTTTCAGATTTGGATGCGCAGAGTGTTTAATAAAAAAAATCTAATATTGTTATTTATATAATTATGAACTTGGCCAATAGGATCCTTTTACCCTACCTGGTTGGGTAAAATGATCCCTTAAGGTAGGGTAAAATGATCCCCCAATTTAATTTAAGAAAAAATGCAAAATTGTTGATTATAAGTCAATATTTACAAAAACAGATAGGCCGCACTTTATTATTTTATAGAAAACAGTTAAAAATAATAAGAAAACAGTAAGAAAATACAAATATTCTTATCATGAAACAAAAAATAGGAAAATCAAAATATTACTAGACTATTTGTTAAATGTACTAAAAAAAATATAAACAAAGTCAAACTACATAGGTAGGTGTACCTACACGAATATTACCGTTAACATAATATTTTCCTACGAACATGCACGGATTTTTTTTTCTGAAGACACAAGTCGCAACTATAGGGATCGCAGTCATTTTCCTCAATTCCCGCGCACTCCTCGTGTGCCCAGCGCTTGCAATTATTATACTGCACCCATCCTTCTCCTGCGGGAGACCTCTCAAAAGTATCTGAACAAATAATGCATTCCGTATCTTCCTCTTCGGAGTCGTCATCCTCATTGTTATCTTTCTTTTTATTATTTGTAATTCTTCTTCTCTTGGTTACCTTTAGTTTTTTATTGTCTTTTTGATTTTCTGTGGCTAACTTATTCTTCATTGTTAACTTAACACTATATAATATTTCCTATATAAAACCAAAAAATTCGGGTAAAATGATCTCGGAATCGTTTTACTCTACCTCATGAGGGATCATTTTGCCCGAATGTGTAAAATTTACTAACCGCCATGTTTATCACTTAGTCGTTGAGTTTAAAAACTTTACAAATATCTTAAAATATAGCTAAAGTAATAAGCTTCTAAGAAATATACTACATTTTAACATTCCTGTTATATGTCAAAAGCTGTTACAAAAGTCTGTGGGTATGTATCTTAGATCAGAATAAGCAAAAATCACTTTTTTATTGATAGCGCACCAACCGCTAAGAAGTTTCGATCCAACTGGCGGAAGACAAGGAAGATATAGTGGCTTACGAAAATCATAGATGGCACCATCCGTATTGACGATAATAGGGGGGGATCATTTTGCCCGCTGGTATCATTTTGGGCATTCTCCCCTATATTCCCTCCGCGGTTACGATACTGTTTACTCTATATTTGGCTTGCTCCTGAAGCGAGACTTTAGGCTTGTATGAAACAAAAAAAATATCCACTTTTAAATCTAAAATATGTACACGTTGTAACTGTGAATTAAAAAAAAGTGACCGTTTTTTCATTCAAGCTAGCCACATACTTATAGTAGTTCTAAAAAAGTCATCGTTTTTTTTCATTAGCAGACCAAAGATTTATGACATACAAATTAACTTGACTTGCCGCAGGCTCCAAAGTCAAAAACAAAAGCAGCTATTACAGACTCTATACGCAGTCATATAAATAATATTCTACATGTTACACCATACATAATACTTAACAATAAATATTGCTTGTCTTATCAAGAAATTTAAACTGAACTAGACTGAAATTATCCTAGCGGAACCATGGTGAATATAAATCATAAATACGTGGTAGCCAACGCAGTTTATAATTAGCCAAAACATATAACAAATTGCACATATGTCTGTGTATGTATATATCATATCAACCTAAGCGTTTGTGGTATTTAGAATATGCTACGCCCCTACAGTTAACATCCATGTGTCATCCAATTAGATGTTTTGATTATAATGGGCAATATCCCAATATCGGTAGACATTTTTATAATTAATTCTTAGTTTTGTTTTACGAGGTTTTGTTACAAGAGAATAAAAATTAAGTGGAATGTCAAAATATGATTTATTGTAAATGGGAGATATTTTTATAAACAAAGTTGTGGGCCTTAAATATAAAACAAAATACACAATAAAAAACCAACATGTATTACTGTTAAAACAAAAATATGCTATAACATTATAAATAAGTATATATTAAAATAAATTACAGAGTAGGTACACAGACAAATATACATTCACGATGAATACACAACTAAGTCAAATCAATCTCTTATTATTAAAAACATTCTTTAAAGAATATTTACCATTTGCAAGTAGTAAAGATTCTACCTCCCTCCTAAATTTCTTGTCACCAATTCATTTTCCAAATACGCAATGGCAGCTGATTAAGGTTTTTTTTTACTTTTGTACACATTAGAGTTGTTTGTTTGAATAGAAAGGTGCATAGGGAGCCTTCTATTATATGTTTGGCACATGTTGTACATTGATACTAAATTAATTTCATTCTGAAACTTTTAATGAACGAGACAAGACGTCTCCAACAAAAATAGACATGGCAAATTTTGTGAATAATTGTGGTCTACTGGTCTGCTAGTATCCCTACAGTTGGTGCCCCAATCATATATTTTATGATTCATTTTTGTAAATAGATAGATACCCACCACATTAAACAGATACTGAGCCAATTCCCCAAAATGAAATTCCATATCTAAGATTAGGTTAAATCAGTGAATAGTAAACATTTATTACGGTCTATAAGTCTAAGCAACTTGCCATAACCCTAGTTAAATAGCAATTAGATGCTAGTTTCTAAGTAACATGTGCTTCAAACTTCAACTTATTATATACATCAAAAAATTGATTTACGTTCTCCCTACTCACTACCTGATTCCCTACACTAACCTCATTTTGAAAACATTTAAAAGTAATTATATTTATTTTTGAAACATTAAGGGACAAGAAATTAGCGCCAGTCCACTCCTTTACCTCAGCAAGATCATTATTAATATAGGCGTCAAGCTCCTTGATCCTTTCACATGCCCAAAGTATGGTAGAGTCATCTCCAAAATGCGTCAGATCGTTAATATAAATTTAAAAGAACAAAGGGCCAAGAACAGGTCCCTGTGGTACTCCACTTACACAGGTAGGTACTGCCGTTAAGTAGGAATAAACCACTTTTAAGACCGTCTCTTTATTCCATATTGTTTTAGCTTCCACTGCAGCAGTATTCTGTGATTGACACGTTGACATTAGCATAACGTTGAAATCCGATTATCTGCTCTCATCCATTTGGTTGAACATCGTTCTCTAATTATATTTCAGGTGTTATTTTAAATTTATCCATTTTTTATATTTTATGATAAATATTATGATATCATTGAGAAACTCAGAATTCCCTTGCACTACACTGGAATGAAGTTTTCGTAGTAAACATATGCGAATGAGAGAAAAATACACATAGCTCTGGGCAAAATAATTTTATAGCGAACAAAACAAAATTCAATCAGCCGTAGTGAAAAATACTGTTTAAATTGAATTCCTAATATACTGTTGTGTAATTTACATTTTTCCAAACGACGAGAGAATATTCCGAAATATGTTTAACGTTAAAAAAAGAGATCTCTCTATTTACATATTGAGGTCGATACTTAAAACCTCCGAATTCAAAAAGTGAACTTTTTGACGTCAACCTCGCATACTTTACTCTAACTCGGTAGGTAGGCAGTGACAGTGACAACTAGGGCTGGGCCATTATGAAATATAATAATCTATTTTCAATTATAAAAAAACCGATTAATCGATTACATTTTAAAAAATCGATTAATCAATTTCAGCGGAATAATCGATTATGAAATTTTATCATGGTATTGCTCTATGTTAGAGGATTTAATTTAAAAGAAAAAATATGAAGTTTATACAATTTTCTTATTTTTTTTTAAACATTTGCCGAAACGATCCCAAGTTTATTTTAAACAAATTTTGAACAAATTATACATTACAAAAGTCAGAAGGACATATTCTTCCAAGTAGGGTGAGTAAAAAAATTCATATTCAATTTTTGATTAAAAAAATCGGGTTTTCCGATTAAATCGATTAATCGATTAATGAAAAAAAAAATCGAATTTTAAAAATATTATAATCGAATAATCGGAGATTTCAAGTATCGACTCCCTGGTATCTATACCCTGTCCATTTATCTTGAGAATGATACCTAATAGAAACCCAATTTACACCGGGTAACGTTTACGGGTCCTTTTATGATAGAAAAAGTAAGGTTAGAACTAAACTTCAAAGAGTAACGAAGTCAGATAATGAATAATCAATTTTCTGAGGTAACGTTAAGACAGAAAAGAAAATGGCTTATCTACAGTTGCACAGAGGAAAAATAGGTAAAATAAGAACCTTGCGGAACAGTCCTGAAAACTAAATTATCGGGTATTTGTACTATTTCAATTCATTGTTTTATAGCGCAGGCCATAAAGTGCACTTTATGTCCGTACAGGCATAAAGTACACTTTTATGTAGTTGGTAACTAAGCAATAAAAACACAATAATGAACTAGTACGACATAAAATATTATGTGCCAAATGGTCGAACCGTTGTGCTTTATAAAAAAATAATTTTTAACATCTTTCTGCATTTGTCAATGTTGGAGGTCCAAAACCTTTAAAGATGCATACAATCAATCACAAGTAATGATGCAAGAAAATAAAAAAACTCTAGAAGATAAATGCTTAGTTATTATTTAATATTGTATAAGACGTTTTTGCAATTTCATCCACCTGCTTCTTATCGTTGAAGTATAATTGTAATCTAATAGTCGGGATAGGAAATTTCTTTGTGTTTCCATCTTACAACAAAAACCGATCCGTGCAGACCTAGTTTAGTTCTAGTTTAATTTGTTAACGCTCCACGACACCCCCGATTACAAAGTCGTGAATTAATAAAGGCACCTCATGCTGTGTCTTAGTGTATACATCAATTTGCATCTCTAACTACTATCTGGACTGTGAATAGTATTTGCGTAAATTACCGGGGTATTGTGGATCGTAATCTAATTCGCTTTCGGTAATTTTTTGCTCCGTGTTCAATTTTCTACGATAATTTATCTAAGATTCTAATGCAACGCGGCGAGCAGTATTATATAAATCATGGTCAGGAGATAGAGCTTTAAACTACATTGATTGAAAGTTGTAATTGAGGGACGGCCAAGCAAGTTGGCTAGTGCGATATAGTTTTACGTTTCAAACAACATCTGTTTACCAGCAACTATTATTCTCGCCATAGAATTTACGGTCAAGCATGTTATTATACTTCTTGTCTACCACAGACCTTAATATACTAAGATATTCTTCATTTTCATGATGCAACTTGGAAGAGAGTTTCCATAGAGACCCTTAATCCATAGGGACAAGTATCAGACGTCCACGGGGACCTTAGGTTAAAGGCGTATCTTAATTCATCCGGATCACTATGAGACAATGAGTATGAGTGTATGTGAATCACTCTCAGACGGTACCACCGATATCTTCATTTAATTTAAGAAACTCACTATTGACACTATGATATGGTAGACCCGAATTGATATAGGAGAGGGCCAAATCTGCACGGGTTTGTCTCGTTCAGGGTGAATTATTCATGTCATTGAATATCAAACTATAAGAAGACCATAATATAAGCCGATTTCCTAAATCTGCTACGTTAAATTCATAGATGGCACAATGAGTTCAGCAACAAGAAAGCGACCAACCTTTTCACTGCTAAATTAAAACATTGTTGCCGCCTGTATGTTTGACTTGCTGAATGAGTTTTTTAAATTTATTTTTATAGCTTATCGTAAAACTTGATTTTACATAAGTACCTACACCTATCCTAGATTTAAGTAGCTTACATTTATTTCCCTACCTATAGTATAGTCTAGACCTAAAAATGTACCTATTTTTAATTGCTTTGTAGCATATAATATTTTCAACCTTTTGACGTCCCAACGTTAATTACATGAAAACATATTGACCGCCATGTATTCTATTTCTAACAGAACTAAATGACGACTCTCACTATTTAATACCTACCTAGGCTACAACGTATATGTTAATGACGACTCTCACTATTCAATACCTACCAAGGCTACAACGTATATGTTGGGTAAAATATGAATGATGTGCGGTTTGTATAACTTGGTTTTTATTTGCAATTATTTACTACTTTTCAAAATGGTTAAAATAAGTAAGTTTTACTTTCTTACTTAAGAAACATTCAGTTTGTTTGTATTAGTGTATTACGTATTTTGTCATTTTTCGACGAAATAAAACCTATTTCAGTTATACTTGCTGTCGCTTTTTATCTACTTTTATTTGTTTAACATTTAACACCTAATGCAACGGTAAAATCATTATGAAAGTCGGTCCAATTACCCCGGAGTAATCAGCGTACATATTATTATCAAAAACATACATTCGGCTGGAATTGAGAACCTCCTATTTTATTGTCTGTTAAAAATGTTTGAATTCCTAAAAATTCCAATAAAATACGATATGCGGCAACACCACGACATCACATCAGTGAATTTGAGACATCTGTTGCCGAGGCGCTGCATCATAACGACAGACAGGCGACAGATTTAAGGTTAGAGTTACGATCAACTCCACAATGGCGGCCAAACCAGCTCAAATACGTCAGAAAATGGGTTGTCAACTTTTCTCGGACATCCGTCATTCTTATATAGTTTGATAATATTCAATGTTCATGTGAACGTTGGTTAAAATGACCAATGTCAATGATGATCTACAATTAACAAACTCCATGGAACTTCCAACATTAAACATCCATCCTTTATCATTTATAGTGAATATCGGGCTACGCCAAATGTTATCTGTGGCTGTTTGGGTGTACCTAGTAAACTTTTGCAGGCACCCCGGTACGTCTTCGGCATTGCACCTTCGGTTTAATTTACTAATTTAAATAATTAAAAAGTTTAGTCTCAAGATGAGATTTACTTTAAGAAGCTCGAGAGAATCAGCTTTTATGCGAACAACGTCACCGACTTTACAGCACCCTAGCGATACGATGGCCTTCTCTGATGTTCTTATGCTACATTTTACATTATTTATTATTACAGGTTGTGAGAAAGGGTTAGGTATATAGAAAGGGTACATAGCTTACCTATATGATGTAAATTTTCATTGCAGAATGTCAAAGAAATATTTATTTTAACTTGAATTGGATCTTGTTGACTCAAATGCAATGCTTGGAGGCGGAACTTTTCCTATTTTTATAATTAAATTTTTCCTAGATGTTTAAAATTCCACAATTGATTAGCATAACGAACGGATATAACATGGGAATTTAAGTGAATATTTGTATCTTCAGTTGTACAGAAAATGAGTTTTGGAAAACTCCAATTTGTCACCGAGCGCTGTCAAAAATTAAAATTTATATTTCAAAAGTGTGACTTGGCTAGAACGCCAGCTGCTTACAGGGGCGGCGTTACAGGTTCTGTCTTGGCTATATATTGGGCGTATACAAAGGTCCGCATGCAATCTTTAGCTTTGGAATTTAGAAGTAGGCTACCGAGTGCCCATCAGTGGAGACTCTAGGGGAGGGGCAGAGGTGGCCCAGGCCACCCCAAAAATTTTCCCGGCCCCCCCTAAAATAAGAAATCAGCATTTGCGAATCCCAAATTATATGCCTGTTTAAATTTTAACTTGCAATTTATTACGCACATTTCTTCCAAAATTGTTCTGTTAATCTAAAAAATAAAACATATACAAATATACACATAATTGCATTAACTTGGATAGTATTGAATTTGGACGAAATCACAATAAGAACAGGAAAATTTTGTTGAGTCTAAATAGTTTTTTTTAAACTCATATACTTTTTTGCTTATATTTATTCTTATGTTTCTTTTTCTTTAAATAACAACACTTTTAAATGTTTGCCGTTTAACCTTTATGTATTTTGCAAATATTTATTTATTAAAAAAATGTTTTTAAGTTCTTAAAAAAGTATTTTTGTAAGATGTTACTAATGCAGTTCTTGTAATAGTAGTAGTAATATATAGGTTCAATTATTGTGATTTATGTACCAACCTATTTAGGCCCCCCCAAAAATGTCTGTCTGGGGCCTCTTCTTGGACACCCTGTAGCAAAAAGCTAACGTCGCTACACTGGTACCTAGTTAACAAACAGTATGCAAATGTGACGTCAAAAAGTCCACTTTAAATTTGGAGGGTTCAAGTGTCGATCTCCTGGGTTGCGTCACAAGTATGTCTTTCTTTTTTAAGAAATTGAACTTGTACATACAGTTTGACCAGTAAAGTCCGCATCATATGGGATTTTTTTAATTATAATATAGCTTTATTCGAAATTTTACTTTGGCATCAAGTTCTGCTTCGATCGAGATAAAAATTAAGCAAAAAAATAGTAGTCACGTGATTCGCATTATCTGTCAAACTTTATTTTTTTCCAAAAAATAATTCAAAAGTGGGGTTATTTTTGAAAATATCGAAAAAAGTTATTAGAAAAAGTTTTTTTAAATACAGTTTCTAGCTCACATGCAACATTTCAGCTGCATAAGATAATTTTGATTTTTTACCCACCACTAAAATTTATTTTCCACTTAATGAACACTTAACTGATGACACTGTGTTCTTTTTTTCTCTTAATATTAAGGTGTATTACTTTCTGACACAAACTACGTTTTCAAAAATACTTATTTTATGAAGTTATCTTATACAGGGTCAACAACAAATAAGCTTTGCATCACATGCGACCAAATTTTAATAG
This sequence comes from Polydrusus pterygomalis, assembly GCA_963969555.1. Taxonomy (NCBI): domain Eukaryota; kingdom Metazoa; phylum Arthropoda; class Insecta; order Coleoptera; family Curculionidae; genus Polydrusus; species Polydrusus pterygomalis. The sequence goes on along the minus strand of OZ018378.1, from coordinate 7,473,553 downwards.
CCCAATTTGATTTTATAGAAAGACACATATTTAATATGGCGCTACTTTAAAGAAAATATATCTGAAAAAAGCATTGTCAAAACTAAGAAGTTTTATGTAGGTTGCGTTGAGTCCTATTTTGCAGAAGTGGTGCAATTTATAAAATATGGGTAAAAAATCAAAATTATCTTATGCAGCTAAAATTTCGCATGTGGGCTAGAAACTTTTTTTGATACTTTCAGAAATAACCCCAATTTTTTTTTGGAAATAATTAAAATTTGACAGATAATGCGAATCACGTGACAACTATTTTTTTTGCTTAATTTTCATCTCGATCGAAGCAGAACTTGATGCCAAAGTCAAATTTCGAATGAAGTTATTAATAAAGAAAAATCCCATATGATGCGGACTTTACTGGTCACACTGTATACCATCCAAAGTCACAGAAAATTTTGAACAAACCCAAAAGAGTTAATTTGTATTTTGATGGAATAGAGGGCCACTTGCACCAAACTTTTAAAAACTACTTTAATTACTCTAAGCCGTTAAGAAGTAAAATTGTTTTGCAAGAGCGATTAAGAAAGGCTTAACATCGCTAAAATTTTTAAACTGTTTTCAAGTCCTTAAACTATTCTTAGCTTAATCCTAACCTCAATCCTACTGTAATAAATATTAATTTTTGATGTTTGGGAAAGAAGATGACCTACAATTTTTAGAATGAATCAAAATGGGTTTCCTTCTCGGCAAGGCTATCATTTGGTGCCCTATTGTTTTTTGCCTTCCATTTCCATTTTTAGGATAATTAAAATTCTTAGTTAAGTTTGCTTGAAACTTGGTTGGTGTAAAACAGAATATTTTTTAAGGTTAACTTACAATTAAAGATATTCTCAACTAAGAAAAACTTAAGTAAATTTTTCGTAAAACTTCGAAACATGGTCATGGTGCATTAGAATAACGATACCGGAGACGCCACTGAATAGCAGTGGCCCGCCACATGAATCGGATATCTTACATCCTCTCAACGTGACATCCCTCAAAAATATGTTCTCACTTTTGTATCCCATTAGGAGCAACAAATTTTTCTAATTTATTTGTTGTTTCGATTTAAGACACCGTCTGAGATTTAAAAGTATAATTTTGTCGGTCCTTTATTTGTACAAATAATATGGATGGATCGAAATTAAACACATATGCGTCAGGGGTGGTTTTAATTTAGAAAATAATTTGAAGTTATAAGTTTTGGGTGTTCTAATGAAGTGTGTCGCTAATCTGTTTTAGTTTTGTAATTTCAGGGGGTGAGTTAATACACACGATGCACCCTTTTTGACACAGGATGTGCGCGGTTTTTTTGGCCAGAGGGTGGATATTCAGTTTGAGGGGTTTGTTTTATATTAGTCATTCTATTTGATAAATATTTTGGTAAATCGATCATTATGTATGCACGTGTTTAAACGATAATTGTCCAATGGCTTCACCTATACTCGTAAATATTATAATAGGGAACTGAATACGGAGTATTTGAGTTTTATCCACAAGAACATTGGTATTAAAACCCCATTAAGATATTAAAAGGAAGGGTTTCCCTCCATACCGCCCTATCATTCCTTGGAAAATTGCCAATTAGATTATTTCTTGTAAGAATATATTTCGTGAATTGTTGACCCCAACAAATATACTTTAATATATTATACAGAGTGGCAAAGAAAGCCGTGCAAAAATTCAATAATTTCAAGACACGTGTTGTAGTATTTTTTATTTTATATTTCAACGTCGTTTGTAGTAGTAGTTCGTAACATGTTTTATTTAGCAAAAAGCTACAATTAAATATTTTTTAATACATTTTTTTAACACATTCTTATAGATTTATTTTTAAATTTTAAAACGCAATTCTTTTAACGAAAACAGACAGAAAAGTTAAACATTTTGCAAATTGTATCAAATATTACGTATCATTTTGTTTTTTAATTAAATGAAATTTAAAAGTTTATTTAAACAGTATATTTTTGAGATTTAATAGAATTTTCCAAATTATTATATTCTATTAAACCTTTATAAAAAATAGATTTATAAGCTAATGTTTTAGACACTCTATCCACATAAAAAATTTGATTAGTTCTTGTTTTATAATTATGATGGTCATAATTAAAAGAACAAAAATTTTTTAAACAATCGGGCAAAAAGTTAGTTTTAATTTTATGTATAAAAATACATGCTAAATAAAAAATTAAATTTCTGACATTCAACCAATCTAAATTTGTCAACATAAAATTAATTTTTGTATATTTGTCACAATTTAAAATAATCCGCATTGCCTTATTTTGTAAAATTTGTAATTTATCAAATATTTTCTCACTAGCACAATATAAAATGGAAGAACAATAAAGAAAATGTGGTAATATTATAGTATTAAATACAGTTTTTTAGAAAACAAACTTAAATTAGAACTGGTTCTTTTAAAATAACCTACTTTTCCGGCAATCTTCGATATAATACTTCCTAAATAATTTTAAAATTTTAATTTTGAATCAATGATTATCCCTAATTATTTAAAACTGTTTACTAATTCCAATTTTTCACCATCAATTACAACATTTATATTTTGACAATATAAATTATTACCCATAACCATACATTTAGTTTTTGAAATATTTAATTTTAATTTATTTACTTTTAGCCAATTTAATAATATATTTATTTCAGAATTTAAAATATTTAGACCATCAAAAATATTTAAAACATTAATGTAAATTAAGGTATCATCAGCAAACATTTGTAACTTACACATTATTAAAACTAAAGGCATATCGTTAAATAAAAAGTAATTTCTTGAATGGTCGCTAATCCGCATTTTGTCATACAGAGAGCGCTATGTATAAAAGTATTAGTTTTTCTTAATTTTCTTTAAAAAAATTAATTGAACTATATGCTTTTTGTATATTATTTTTGAAAAGCATATAAATACCTTCCATTGTGGCGAAAACCGCTTTTTGATATTTTTATTCATTTTCGAGTTATTTCCAAATAACCCTTTTTTCACAAAGAAATGTATGTTAGCCATTTAAAATTATCTTTATGACTAGAATCTTGATTAATGAGGCCTTGGAATTGACTTAACCAAAATAATAGTAGGCGGTAAATTTTCCTAAGAAGAAAATTTAAAAATAATTTGTGAAACTTTGTGATGAGCAATTTATTTGAAAAATTGTTTTCTCTTTTCTGCCGTTCACATATTTTCGTTTTTGTTGCAATTTTATTACGAATATTTATTTACTTTAACGAGAAAAATACGTAGAAAAATGAATGGTTAATGTCTAGCAAATCTCGTCACCATCTGGAAAGCGCTGAAACTGAAGTGTGAGGCTCTCAAGCACGTGTAGACCATCAATAAATTTGGGTTATAGGAAGTTTCTAACATTTAAAAACCCTCCTAATCTCTTAAGAGTCCTCTGCGACATGTAACTGTTAAAAAACAACAATGTATAGAATTTCAAGAAGATGGAAATAAATTAAACAGACTATACCGGATGGTGCATTGCTAGACTGGCCATGGGAGACTTCATGTAAATTTTGCTACGCTCAAATATCGGCTTTCCTATTAATGTTACATCAATATTGTATTATACTTTTTTTAAGGTCTTCATATGAGGGACTAGCACAACAAATTTGATTGTTTTGTAATAAGCCGATTACAAGTTATTTAGAAAAACCTCACTGAAACGGGATGATTTTGGAACCCCACTAATAATAATAATAATTATAATAATGTCAAATTTATTATGTTCAACATGTTGTACCGTGCGAGCAAAAATTATTTGCATCAAAGAGGGCCTTGCATCTAAGGACGTAATGCTTAGCCGTAGAGCTTAATACCTGTTGGGTGTCAGTAACTACCTGAATTAACAATCAATCAGTTATTCCGTCATCTTTGCCAGTCGTTACAAGTAATTTGATTCATCGCTAATTTTTCCAATTTCTTGAACAATTCACACAATCGGCTTTACGGAACAGCACAAAACATTCATGGTTGAAGAGTATTTTTGAAACGGGGTTAGAGTAAATGGTGAGTGACAATATAATCCGGGATTGTGCATGGACGATTTTCACGAACATTTTCCTAACGTTGCTCTTATTGCTGGGGATTTTTATCATTGCCTGAAAAGAACCGTGGCTGTGTTTAGGGAAACAGATTATATACAACACAAAAAAGGAGCAGGAATACCATTTGTAAGAACAAAAGGACTTGTTGCAAACGTTCGTGAAATAATGCAAAATACGCCAACAAATTGTATAAGACGCATGTCCCAAGAAGTGGGAAGATCTTATGGAACATGCAGGACTATTCTTATGAAGCAGCTAAATTTATTTCCTTATAAAGTGCAAGTATTCCAAGAAATACAAGCCGCAGATTTTGAAAGACGCAGGAATTACTCTCAATGGTTTACCCAAAATTTATTGGAAATAAATGATTTATTAGACCTGACATTTTTTTTGGATGAAGCCTGGTTCAACCTCTCCGGTTATGTAAATTCTCAGAATACACGCATGTGGAGTAGTGAAAATCCCCATTTTTTTGTAGAGTCCACATTGCACCCTCAAAAAATTGGTGTCTGGTTAGCTGTTTCCCGAAGAAGAATTGTTGGTCCTCATTATTTCCATGACACAGTTATAGCACAGCGGTATAGAGACAATATTTTGAATCCATTTGTGGAGCAATTACTTGACGACGAACTACGTTTTGGATATTTTCAACAGTACGGTACAACCGCCCATACAGCCGCCGAAACTATTAACTACTTACGCAATTTTCTCGACGACAGATTGAACAGTTTTCGATCAGACATTAAATTCCCACCTAGATCACCTTGTTTAACGGTTATGGATTACTTTGTTTTTCCTCATTTAAAGAACACTATTTTTAAAACACCAGTTGCAAATTTAGAACAATTACAAGAAAGGATTATCCAAGAATGTGGTAACATTTCTCCAGAGATGCTGGTCAACACTTTCGAAAATATGAAGAGACGTGTGAATTTATGCTTGGAGCATGGCGGTGGCCAATTTCAGCAATTTATCTAATTCTTTTTCTTTTTCTTTCTGTATATTCTTACTTTGTTAATTTTGTAAACAACAAAAATAAATTTATATTTGTCTACTTATTTTATTACTCATTAGTTTGGCATATGTCATAATATGAATTTAACAAAATTTTAACCTAGATTTGGTTAGATATATCGTCCCCATATCATTGTGATCTAAACCAAGCCCTACGTTTTTTAATCCAAGCCTTCTTTGATGCAAGTAATTTTTGCTCGCACGGTAGTACCACTTGCGTTTACTAAATTAGTACGATCATCATTTTTTCTTGAATACTGTAAAACATGTTGAAACTAATAGGAAATTAAACTGCTTGTAATATTCGACATTAATTTATTGCTAGTGATTTCATTGAGGTATAATATATCAAAACAGTATTGTACGAAGAGTTTTTTTTAAATAATTTTTAGGTGCCACGTTAGAAAATAATAAAATTTGGTGTGCAAGTCCATCATACAAGGACCTTCAAAAAAGTCTAATACAATTTTAATGTAAAATTAATGGAGGAGCCAATATTTGAGGGGAGCAAAATTTACTTGGGATTTCCCATGGCCAGTCTTACGGTGCATCACCCGGTATATATATACAATATACATACACGGTGGCCGAAATACGGTACAATCGCGATAATATGAATATGCACTCTTATGAACGACTCAGTAATATGAACATAATATTTTTTGCATTGACCACTCTGTAGCATGAACAGTGTTTAATAACGGTAATATGAACAACTTGTTATTGCATTTCTTTCTTGATTCATGATGTAGCTTGTGAAAGTGAAAATTAGATTAGCGTAGTGTTTATCTTCAGTGCTAAAGAGTGTTATACCTTTAATCGTACTTAATTTTATGCATTAATCAGTTCAAAATGGTTAAAGTAAAATGAAAATCAAAATGCCTTTCTCTTTCCGAAAAAGCAAAAATCATAGATGATGTTAATAAAAGCTAAAGAGATAGAAGATTGGAACAAGGACGCAATTAAAGACTCAAACTTGGAAGAAGGAGTAAATGAGAATGAAGAGGATGAAAGTGGTCTTGAAATCCAAGACCAGCCAAGTGTTAAAATTAAGGATGGTGAAGCAAATTAAGCCCTCGTGATAGCAATAGAATGGGCTAAGCAGAATGGCTTAAACATAACGGAAATTGCGAGTTTAAAAAACATTCATGAGTAAGCTGTTTTAGCAAACATTTCTGCTAAAAAAACACAATCTAAATTAACATCTTATTTTGCTATAAATGTTAAGTATCTTTAGTTAGGTTATTGTATCAATACACGCTATGTAGTATGCTAGGTACAATAATAATAATAATTTATTACATAATATGTATTTATATGTATTTCTTGTAAACTTCGCTAATATAAACGTTCCGTTAATATGAACTCCTTAGAATTTTTTGTGTTCACGTTACCGAGATTGTACTGTAACATAATGGCTTTTGCAGACCGGAAAAGCGTCATTTTTTGTAAAGTAAAGTGACCTAATAAAGATTCCTTGCTCGGGTTCCTGGATCAACTTCTTAAAATATTCTTACATAATTATGTGACGTAGACTCTACATTTAACGGTTCTATTATTCACCCTTTTTAGACCGGTGTTCTCATTTTCTTTTTAATTTTAATCCAGGCTTTTAGTGTAAAAAGTGAATTTTTAAAGCGGCTTCGCATGCTAATAATTTTTATATCAGCCAGAGAATAATAATTTAAAAGTTGTAAAACTTAATCTTTGCGCTGGCGAAAAGCTTTTTTCTCTGGTGGGAGGTTAATATACTGGAAAATTTAGTTTAAAATGGAAATCTATTTTTATTTTGCAGGAAAAAATTAGGTTAAAATTGTTACAGTTGGTTGCTAAAGATAAAAGGGACTTTAAATGCAAAACAAAGCTTTACTAACTTTTAACAGAATACTAAAACATTTTTGTATAGTTTATGTCTATCAGAGTAACAATAATATTTTTATGAATATATTTAGGTATATTTAAATTTGATATCACTGAGGGATAGCTAAATGCAAGCGACGTTTGTCATGTAATAGATATCTAGTTTAGAGTTTAGCAGTTTAATTTTTAAAAAATCCAAAAACTTAAGTAACTTTTTTTTATTCAGCAATTTTTTATTAATTAAACTATTTGGGTCTACATCGTCTAATACACAAGTTATCAAACTTATTTCGCCGACCGCCCACTTTGAGAATAATAATGTTTAGTGTCTAGTGCCCCCTATCCCTAGAAAACTTTTTAACTTACTCTTCTGTTCTGTTGCGGACCTTAAAAATAGCTATTGCACAAAAATGACGGTTCTGTTGGCATCGCAGCAACAGTTTACTGACATTTGTTGTTTATACTACATTTTGCGCATGCTTCCTATCCCGTTTCTGGAATGCATTGTTCACAAGCTTGGTTTGCATACCATTGGCAATATACTGGATATAGTATCATTTGAAAACTTCCCACCACGGATTTATCGAAAACCACTGATTAAAAGAAAAAACACCGAGACACGTCAAAAGATTTGCCAAAGGGGACAACTTTTTAACCAAAAACTACTTCACCCCCTTTTACCCTCTGCCACCCGGGGTCATCCCATTAAAAATTTTAAATGACAAGGGGTATCAAGTAATAGCTTGTTTGAAAGGTCTTTCAAAGTGCTTTATTTTGAGGTTTGATTTTTTAAAATCGGTCGATTCGGTCGATTCGTTTTCGAGGAAATTAGAAAAATCTTTATTTATCTTAATTTGTTCAGATAGAAAAAAAAACACAAAAAGATCACTTTTTATTTCAATAAGTGTTCAAAATGTTGCCCGTTATTGGCCAAACAATGATATAGGCGATGTTCAAGGTCCTGACGGACATTTTCAAAAACATGTTGTGGGAGATCATGGCAGCTTTCGATGATGCGTTGACGAAGTTCTTTCAAACTTTCAGGTTGGGGAGTGAACACAATAGACTTCAAATGGCCCCATAGAAAAAAGTCTAATTGCGTCAAGTCAGGAGATCTAGCAGGCCATTCTATAGGCCCTCTTCGCCCTATCCATTTATCTGGAAACTCTAGCCATTGCCCGGGGGCAGAGGGTAAAAGGGGGTGAAGTAGTTTTTGATTAAAAAGTTGTCCACTTTGGCAAATCTTTTGACGTGTCTCGACGTTTTTTCTTTTAATTAGTGGTTTTCGATAAATCCGTGGTGGGAAGTTTTCAAATGAAGTATGTATGAGGATCATACACGGTCTATGAGACCCAAAGCAACTAATTTTATTTGGTCAACAAATTGCAGTGAAAATGGGGATCTATACTAAATTCATCTTAAACATAACTCGCGTCAAAACAACTCCGCTCCGCTAGTGCGTGATCAAGCTACCCCGATCTCTTAGATTCTTAGATGTACCGGGTGGTCAAATAAGCGAGGATGTCGGCTTAATCTCGGAAACCATTAATCGTACAACTTTCGGAAAGATTTTTTTAGAAGTAAAGTGGTCAAGAGAAATTGCTGGAAATTACCTTTAAGTTCCTTATTTCGCCGCAAGGGGGCACAATTAAAAATTGTTTTTTTAAATTCTAAATTTCTCCGAAAATTCCCATATTAAGGTATAACTCTGATTACATCATTGGAAAGCTAAGACAATTCTGCATCATTTTGGTTTAAGGCTCATTGGCGTACCGACCTTGATAAGAGTGGAAGTGGGGGTGGGAGAAGCTATTGAACCTTCAATAATTGTCGTAACTAATGGTACACGATAGTTTCTAATAAAATTGCTAGAGGGCGCAATTTGTATTAAAAATTATTGTTTTGGCAATAACTCTGAAACGAACAAAGATATCAAACTGCTGTCTTTACATTTTTTCTTGCAAATTTCATCTACTTTTCGATTATGATGTCATAGTTATACCATATGATTTGAATTTTCGGGATAAAATCGAAAAAACTGTTATTATTACAAATTGCGCCCTCTAGCAATTTTATTAAACACTATCGTGTACTTTTGGATACGGCAATTCAAGATGCTTGTTTTCCCCTTCCAAACAAGCTTAAATTTAGTAAAATCGGATAAGTCGTTTAGAATTTACAGCGATTTTAATGTTTACACTTTCAATAGCTTCTCCCACTCTTATCAAGGTAGGTACGCCAATGAGCCTTAAACCAAAATGATGCAGAATTGTCTAAGCTTTCCAATGATGTAATCAGAGTTATACCTTAATATGGGAATTTTCGGAGAAATTTAGAATTTAAAAAAACAATGTTTAATTATGCCCCCTTGCGGCGAAATGAGGAACTTAAAAGTAATTTCCAGCAATTTCTCTTGACCACTTTACTCATAAAAAATTTTTTCCGAAAGTTGTACGATTAATGGTTTCCGAGATAAAGCCGACGTCCTCGCTTATTTGACCACCCGTACATCGAATACTGTTTGCGCGCTTGGCTTCCTAAAACCGCCTGCCCAATAGTGGGGTTGCATTACCAAATCACGCCCGAGGCATGCTTTGATCATGTTTCGTACCATTTGTTTACAACTTTTTTTCTTTGGAATGAATTTAGTATAAATTATTGTTTTTGCCAATGCATTGCCTCGACAGAATGTCGTGTGTCTTGCTACTGCTGCAGCCGCCTCAGTAGAAACCACTATAAAAACATCGTATGTGTCATCACCTTAGAGTTATTAACTCTGAGTTTTTAAAATTAACTCTATAAAAGAAACAAGAACTGTCAAAGCTAGTATTTCATTGTTGGTAACAATACCCGTTTAAAACAAATCTCTTTAAATAAAAAAGTCTACCTAAAGCGTATGCACTCTCTAAGACGTTTACCTGTGCAGTGTAGTATCCAAAGGTGTGCAAATATTGACTAATGCCGATGCCGTAGGTAAACCAAACAAAAGAACAAAAGACAAAAACAAATGGTAACCATACACGGTACCAATTTGTTGAAATAGGAAGGCCACTGTTTTCAAGTTATGCGCCGAGCAAACAGAAAACGTTTTAAGTCAATATTTGAAGACACGAAAGGAGTTTTTGCTTAAAGAGAATTGTCTGAGAGTTTGTGATTGAGGTGGAAAAAGGCTAAAAAGTGAAGGTTGTCATCACATATAAATATGTTATTGGTCCATTCGTCCATCAATATAGGAATGTTGAGGCATGAAATCTTCGTAGATCTACTTATATGACCTCATGATACAAAGAAAGCAAAGTAATGACATTGCGCATTTGGGCGGAATCTACGACGGCGTGAACCGCGTCATGTGACGAGAATTTGAATGTGAACTGGATGTATTCTCCTTATAATGAAGGCATACTCTAAGAAGGGATTTTTCGAGAATCAACCCCGAAGGTGGTTAAAACAGGGATTGAAATTTTTACAGAAATTTCTGCATATCAGCAGGGCCTATTTTTGGTTCAAGTGGGCCCTAGGCCCACAAACCCTCTGGGGGCCCCTCAAAAAAATTGCGCCGCAGGCAAAAACCTTTTGGGAGCCGCGCCCTTTTTTATTCAAAAAAACAATAAAAACAAGTAGAACTGTCAAAAACTAACATTTATATTATTTTGTCATAAAATAAACATAGCACAAAATAAATAATAGAACAAACACAGAACACAAATAACCAAAAAATGGTCATTAAATTAAAATATTTAAATTTTTCGTTTGCGCATTTTTATTTCTGCAAATTGGTTAATAATTTTATTCGAATCTATATTTTCTAGTACTTCATTTTCCACGTTAAGAAGGGCCAAAGATGATAAATTATCTTCGTTCAAAGAGTTTCTCAGATATGATTTAACCCTTTTAAGACAACATTGCATCTTTTTGCTTTTCTCGTTCATTTTCTATCATTCTTTTCTTCTTGCGTTTATTGCTGCCGCTTAAATGTTGTCTAGGAATCATGGTACTTTTTATCTGCCGACTTAAGATGTAGAACACTAAAAAAATTCAATTCTTAAATTCACTATAATATTGCATACAAGTTTAATCAGAAAAAGAGCTATGAAAATATTTTTTTAAGAAAAATTAATTTACTTACCCACTAATATAGATATCTATTAATTTTGTCAAATTAACAGTTAAAGCACTTTTGAAAAATACTAATTATTTGCAATTCAATTAGGTTTGCCCAATGCTTACAATGTTTACAAAACATTAGGTGCATGAACTATTAACGAATAAAAAGAAAGACAAAAGCATGCGGCGACTCCCGCTATTCAGGGGCGAAGAATGTTGTCGGTACCGTTCAAACCTTTGACGCGTCGAGCATCAAAAGATCCGTTTGTGATGCCGAAGTGCCGCCTATTGGACAGTTATCGCGTTGAATTTGAATTTCGGATCGTAATAACAATAAATGGTATTGTTATTCCCAAGTCAGTGTGATGACATTCCATACGCCGGTAAACAGTCTCAAAGAGACCGGCGTTTACCGCCGTATGGAATGATTGGAATGTCATCACACTGACATTGGATAAATTATACCTAGTTAAATTTTTGAAATAATTTTTAAATATAATTTTTTATTTTTCTTTTATTTTTATATATTTCAGTTAGGTCAATCTTGGGGCCCCCTGAGCCAGGAGGCCCCAGGCCCGGGCCTATAGGGCCTATTGGAAAAATAGGCCCTGCATATCAGAAAATTGGTAAGTATATAAGTTCCTTTAATTAATTAATAATATATGTATTTCGTCATTTTTTCAAAATTCATTTGGGGCTTGAAAAATGGGGTGTAGTTTACTTTTTTTTATTAAGCTATACCTAATTTTAACAATAAAAAAAAATTTGCAGGAAATTTAGCTTGCACTTATCAAGCCTTTGACTTGGCAGGCCATATTTCTCTTACGGACCATACTGTAAAGTCGTAAGGTTTTCAAATATGAAATCACCGAGTGTAGCAGGAAATCCCCCGAGTCCCATAAGTGGTGATAAGTTACAGTATTACCTGTTGGAGAACTTTTACTTTAAAGATTTGTTTAGGTTTGGGCAAGGAATGGGGAGATGGATCATATTTTATTATACGAAAAGTTTTGAAATAAGTGGGGTTTAAGAAATATTATAACTGGGACAAGGTAAGATGGAAAGATTTACCCCTTCATCACAATAAACAATGTTTGGTTTAAGAAAGTGAGGTTAGGATGAAGCCAATTCTAACCAAGTTGTGACCTTGAAGTGGAAGAACATTGCCGGAGAAACCAAATTATATAAATTCTGCTGATGATTATATAACAGTCAAGGTGTTACTAATTCGTGTACGTACATGGGAATCTACAAAACTGTAAGAGATACGAAGACGGTTACATTTTTCGTCCAGAAAATAACGTTTTGTCGATCAAGACCGGAAAATAGACATGAGGGACCGGCAAATGATTTTTCCGGTTCCTGTTTTTTCATTTTTCCAATCGCTCTTTGATAATACAATCTACCTTGATTTCGTTATTATGATAACAAAATTTAAATCTATTGTCGAGTGACAGTTCCTCGATTTTTAATTTGTTGTTTCGCGAGTGCGCAAGTTTAAAAATATGAATTTAGATTTTGAATAATCCGACACGGAAAATGAGATTCCAGAAGAAATTTTGGAAGCGGCAAGAAAAGCGACTTACGATATATTGTCAGTAAAATCAAAAGCCCTTTACGAGAAGTCATAGGACGCATTTAAAAATAATATAAAATAAAGAATTAAATGTATATCGAAGTGTCGGTCTTAAAAAAAATATTGTACGTCACGCAACCGAAAATTAGTGTTTTGAAAAATATTACTTTCCGGTCTTGTAACGTAAATTACTATTTCCTAAAGGTCATGATTTCCAGAATAAGAGGATTGTTTGACTATAAAGAAACTATTTCCGTCATTACTATAACCTATTTTATACTTTAGAGCTTTCTGGGCTTTAAGTGCAAAATGTAAGAATAATATAGAGTATACATCACCTCAGAAAATGTTTACATTTTAAAGACAAAATGAAGTAATTTATTTTGGGTTTATGGGCCTAAAAGATTTTTTGGATTTAAGGCCCAATCTAAGGTAAAAAATAACCTGCTTTGGCGTTTATTACTGACCTTCCATAAAACTAACTACATATCACGTCGATTTACAAGGTAAATATCTACTATTTTGGACCATCTTTTGGACCTCTTATATTTTCCGACTTTGAAGACGTAATTATAATTTCGAATCACTTTCTTTTGGCCAAATAATTATTTATCTTTGACCGTTTCGTCCAACAAGTCGATTTGAAAGTAAAAAATAGACTATTTCTTACTTAAATAGGTTATTTTCTCCGAATTAGAAGTCGCTAAGAATTTAAATGTTTCCAAGTTTGTAGTCAACAGTTTAGTTATTGTCTCGGAAACAGAAACATATATTTTGATACATTTACCAAAATATCTCTAAAGGTGCTACTTGGGACGGATCCACTTTGTATATTTGTGTTACTTAAGGAGTTGATGTAAGCCATAAACCCTGTGCCCTGTGGCACACCAATTTTTACGTTTAGTGGATCAAGTTTTATTAGTTTCATTGGCTCTTACATGTTATAACTAAATATAAAACAATTGTTCCAATTTAACCAAAACCCAGTTATATTCCTTTAGGCATTATTTAATTTAAAATTTCGCACCCTACTTCTGTATTCCGTACCTAATTCAGGCAACCATACGCTAAACAAAATTCTAAACTTCCCGGAAAACTTCTTTTTCGCTTTGAAAATAAACTTGCAAGTTATCCTCAATGGACCGAAACTGGGGAAAATTTTATCTGCGAACTGTTGATACACAAATAAAAGTTTTAACTTTTAACTACGACAAAGTATTATACTTTACCTAAATTTCACGATATATATTCAGGGAGTTGGGTCAAAAAACTCTTTTTAAACTGCCGTCGGTAACTCCTTTATAGAAGAGCAAACGGCAAATTTAATTTCATTTGATCTCGTTTGGACACTAAAGATGATAAAAGTTGGAGTTTTTGCATTTTTCTAATAAAAAATTGATGGGAAAAATTCAGGAAATTATTGGCGCAGTAAGCTGATGTTCATGCATGGAAAAAAACCCAATTTCTACGTGGAGAAATCTACTAAATCAACCAAATTATTACACATTTATGTTATTTACCTCTACACGGTGTTTCAGGAGCGTCGTTACTATTTTTTTTTTATTGTTTAAATTACAGAAATAAAATTTGGTGGGTTTATACAGTGTGACCAGTAAAGTCCGCATCATATGGGATTTTTTTTATTAATAACTTTATTCGAAATTTGACTTTGGCATCAAGTTCTGCTTCGATCGAGATGAAAATTAAGCAAGAAAATTGTAGTCACGTGATTCGCATTATCTGTCAAATTTTAATTATTTCCAAAAATAATTCAAAAGTGGGATTATTTCTAAAAGTATCGAAACAAGTTATTAGAAAAAGTTTTTTTAATGCAGTTTCTAGCCCACGTGCAAAATTTTAGCTGCATAAGATAGTTTTGATTTTTTACGCATATTTTGTAAATTGCACCACTTTTGCAAAATAAGTCTCAACGCAACCTACATAAAACTTCTTAGTTTTGACAATGCTTTATTTCAGATACATTTTCTTTAAAGTAGCGCCATATTTAATGTGTGTTTTTCTACAAAATCAAAATTATTAGCTATTAAAATTTGGTTGCATGTGATGCAAAGCTTAGTTGTTTTTGACCCTGTATAAGATAACTTCATAAAATAAGTATTTTTTTAAAACGTTGTTTGTGTCTGAAAGTAATACACCTTAATATTAAGACAAAAAAATAACACAGTGTCATCAGTTAAGTGTTCATTAAGTGGAAAATAAATTTTAGTGGTGGGTAAAAAATCAAAATTATCTTATGTAGCTGAAATTTTGCATGTGGGCTAGAAACTGCATTTCAAAAAAACTTTTTCTAATAACTTTTTCCATATTTTCAGAAATAACCCCACTTTTGAATTATTTTTTTGAAAAAATAAAAATTTTACAGATAATATATATTTTAGATTTTTAAATGGAACACCCTGTATATTTTTGACTATATCAATTCAGAACACAATTCCAAATTCTACTACATACCATAGGTGATTTTGTGATACTTTAAATCATTTTCCATTTACATTGCTATGAACACGTTAGTGTCTAGTTAGGAATTTAACTCAAATGGCTTTGCATTTAGTTAGGTACCCACAGGCCTGTACCCAAGGGGGGGGGGGTTCAACCGCTCCCCCCCCCCCGAAGTTGCGGCGAACAGTGCAGGAACTTTGCACTCAAAAATTAATAAAAACACCACTACATATTAGAACTTATTGTTATTAATAAAACTGCTCTGTTTTAACGTAGTTTTTCTTAGTATCCGCTGTCTATAATTCTATTGGTTCTAGACCTTAAAACTAAATCTATTTCAACTTTAAAAAAAATATATAAAAGTATATTCTTGGGTGATTAAAGTTTTCTTGCTTTCGGGTGGTGCTTTTATTTCTTTCCTTATTAATATTTTTGCATTATTACAAAATTTATATAATGTTATTAATATTATCTTTATTTTGTTACTTAATTTGGAATGAATTTTAAGGGTGTACACTGTACATACATACCTATATACATTTTCATTTTTATTGTTTTTCTCTGATTAGGTTACGCATTTAATTACATAGTCCGACTGAACTTAAGTTAAGTGGAAGACCAACCCTTGTTACTAGTAAGGAATGATTGCCCTTTCAGCATAGGCGTAGTTAGGGGGGTACTTGGGGTACTAAGCACCCCCGAAATCTAAATTAGCACCTCCAAAAAATTTTACAATATAAGTATAGGCTAATTTTAGAGCTAACCTATTTTTATAATATACATTATATGTCATATTAATATTTCAAGCATTCGAATTCTGGTACAAATTCAAGTATATTTAGATAGTTGCGGATTCTGTTAAAAATTTCTCTCCGTGTACCGTGTAGTTCACGCCCAGTTTACTTGTCAGAGCGGGTCTATGATCATAAAAATCTCGTAAAATACGAAAGCGGCATAATAGCTTGTGTATGTCATGTTCTGCAATTCTGCATTAATTTGATAATTTAAATTTAACCAGTCGTAGTCGTTCAAATTCGCGGAAATTTTTAGCCGGTATTTTGACTATTTTTTTTGTTTATTAAGGTTTAATATGGTTTTATTGAATTCCGTTAAAGTTTAAAGTTAAATAAACACGAAAAAACAATGAGTGCGTCGTCGGATATAAAATACACCGTGGAATTTTTGAAAAAATATTTTAGCAAGTTACCGTTGGAGGAGAAAGTGATTGTCAAGAACATTGAAAGACCTAAACCTGCTAATTAACATCACATTAAAATATTTACTAAAAATTATTGACCAAATTTGGGCGTGGTCTTGACAGAATTTTCGGCGGGCTTTTTGTGCACCCCCACGTTAACATGTCACGAGCCGCCACTGGACTTCAACACCCCCAGTATTGACAGTCTAACTACGCCTATGCCTTTCAGATGACATTGAGTGGGAGGTTTATTTTTTTGTTTTTCAAATGTTTACTGTTTTGTTTATCTGAATAAAGATTGTTTATTATTATTATTATAAAAACAAAATTTATTTTATTGTGAAACTTAAACATTTAGGCGAACGGTCTGCGCATCAGGTCCGTTGACTCACCACGCTAACGCATTTCGGCCGAGGTCTAACAGCCGTTGAAAAGTATTTAAAGTTCTGGTTCTTATGTGACATACTAATATAAGCTTTTTTAAATACATAGTTTGGGTCTTAAACGATATAGGTCTGTAGACAGTAATAGTTATTTATTCCTTTCACTAAGTTTTAGTGTTCTGCAATTTGTCTTCATGTTAGGATTTGTAACTTTAATATAACACCCTGTATAAGCCTAATTAGACATTAATGATTATGAAATCTCCAATAATTGATGATATGATTAACTAATGTTGTATAAAGAGGAATAAAATCGGGAGAAAGATGTTAGTTGTACTTACGCTTTTGTTAATAAGTACACCATTTTTCCGCCATTCACATGAAAAAAGTATCATTTCATCCTCAAACTCTTCGAATACAAAATTCCAAACAAACTTTCAATAATGTTAGTCTGGGACACTGGCGGAAATAAAAAGTTGGATTAAAACGTTCTCGTTCTTTTTAAACACAAAGAAAAACTAAAAAAAAAGGAAAAAAAACTCGCAAACAAATTCTAATGCAGTTTCTTAGGGGAAATTATTAAGCGTAGAAGTACTTTAGTTAAAAACTTTGCTTTTGTAAAAGTTTTGTGAATCAGATGTTTTTTTCCTTGATTAGTTTAAAGTTCTGAAAAGGCCGCAGTCTTTAAAACAAACCCTTAAAATAAAATAAAAATAGATTTTATGATTTTGTTAGAGATATCGAACAATAAGGAACGAAATTTGGAAGACAAAATCAAAAAAATTATTAAAAGGGTTTTTTTTCTCTTTATTGGAATAATTTAAACGTGTCAAAACTTGAAACAAAAATGTTATGACACATGACATGAATCGCAAGTATAGCATTCTTCAACAACACTACCGTCCTACATTCTGGACTTGGTTCGTATCATTTACAGATGATAATACTAAACTAATAATAATTGTCTATTTGATTCCTTTGTTCTAAGTAAACTAAACTGTGCTAGTCTTGTTAAGAGCCCCAAGCAAAAAAGCTATGTTGACAGGTTGGAAAATATTATAAATTTATCAAATACCTACCTTTCGATAAAACATAATTTTATTATACCCAACAACGATATTTCTCTGGCCAGAAATCATTTTCATTTAGCGTCCATTACTAGTCGAAGAATATCCACTCAGTGGCGCAACCAGGGGGGGGGGGGGGGCTGCCGGGCTGCAGCCCCCCCCCGAGCTTAGAAACTTAGCCTATTCGTTTAATTGCAAACCAATTTTTCGTGTCACGCTCGTGTCACGCGAACTATTTTCGCATGTTTTTTGCCATCTCAATGTTTTATGGATTTGTAATTTTTTTGTTTATCAATGTAACATGGAATCTTACGTTTTTTGAGTAATTAAAGTATAAATTTTAATAAATAGCTTAAAATTGTACATAATGATTAAAAAAAAAAATCGGATTCGAGTTTTTTCCGTTTCTTTGCATTTTTTGAGAACATTTACAATGTATGTAATGTATATAATTTTACACCATCAGAAAGTAGAGATTTCAATGAACAAAAAGCGTACCGACTTTTTTAAAACAGCAGATATTTTGACGTGAGAATTTTCGATTGAAAAAAAGGGTGCTTCTTCGATATTAAGTCAAAATAAGGTGAAAAAATAAATATTTTAAATCAAAATAATTACAGTGTGTTTGGGAGATAAAAAGGTAAGTTATCACTAAATTTCGTGAAAACATAATTTTTTTTGTAAAAGATAAAAATAAAAAAACAAAAACTTGGTTATTTGAATTTTTCACATAAATTTTGAGGTAATGTGAAAAAAGTGTTAATACAAAATTTGTAGATCTTTTTACTACCTACAACTTTGCCATATAACGTTTTTCCATAGGACTTGTAGTTTTCCCGGAAATAGAGATAAAATAAATCATTTTCTAGCCTTAAAAACTCACCCCCTTCCACTTCCCGACCTCGGATCGCCCGTAAATTATTTTTCCTTTCATTTTTGTTATATTCTCTTTCTTTTCCAATGGGTTTCATTCTACTATTATTTTTTTTTGTTTAAAAAATTATCGACCCTGGTCTACCTATTTATGCGAACCACGATATTGATATAGTTAAATTCACATAAAGTTTTAATGCCAAATGTCAAGACTTGTCATTGTCTAGTTCTTTAGATTTCACCAACTTACTAAATTTCTTATACAGCTGAGATTGGTCAGTGTTTTTTTTTTTCTGGAATTGCTCGGCCAACTCTTTTTATTTCTATCTCTTTTTAATCGTATGAAATAATACAAGATAGACATACTTTGTGTGCAGTACAACTATACTAATTAAATTATATTACCGTGGAAGAAATTCTGGACGAAATGGCAAAAACAAAACGAAGAATTTTACTTTAATATTAGTATTATTGTGATTACTTACAACTTATGGTATAAGGTTCTTGTTTTGTTTTAGTATAAGTATGCTTAATATATGCGTTACTTATTTTTACTACATTTTTACTAATTAAAATAAAATCTCTAAATTTTTTTTTCATAAATATTTCGTTAGGGTCAGCGGCGTATTATTGCAAAAGTTTTAGTGGGCTGTCGCTCTCGTCAATTATACGTATTTTACCCAAAAAAGGGCGTGGCACCCAAAAAATTTTTCGCAAAAGAGCGCCTTCAGCGCAAGAAGTTAAAGCCCCCCCGAACAAAATTTCTGGTTGCGCCACTGTATCCACTGATGTACTCTTTTTAGATAAGCAGTTTAATAGTTTTGTACAAAGTCCAGATATCCTCGAACAAGTTTATATTAATATCCCCCAGAGGGTCTCTATTTCCTATTGGCTAAATTACCGTGATATTATCACCACACAACGGTCTAGCAATTTTCGTTGTCTTCATATAGTAGGAAAGCGCGTTGCTGTCACATATGTAGTAATAAATAGTTGTATAAACAGTATGCGAATTCTTATAAGTAATAGAAGACCTTTTTCTCAGTGTAGAATGTTCGTAGAGTGGCTTGTCGAGCAAATCAGCCAGCAAAGCCTCAGTCTGTGAGTTATTTCGTAACTTTAAGAAAGATCTTGTTGAAAAATAAAATAATTATAAATTTGTTTCATCTTTAAGGAGAAAAAATTTCTACTGTCCCTTGTATATTTCACCTAATACACCCGGCATGACCATAGTCTGACTTTTCTGCTCTATACCCTCAAAAGAGGTTTATTGCCCTCGGTGGGGAGTTGAGCTTCAGCTATTTGTCTAATGAAAGTTTATGTGGATACACTGAGAAATACGATTTCTTTTTTCTGATTTAGTAGCCACACTAAATCATCGCTTTATAGGTGAAGAAAATGAATGGAAGGGAAACTTTTGATACGTTTTAGTTAAGTACGCACTATACATTTTACGAGTATATTTAGGGGCCTTTAGAGAAGCTGATGTTTTTTATGACGTTAGAAGATTTTGTGTTTTTTGAGTATTTTACCGACTTAACAAAAATGGGCAAACGCTTTTGCCCGGCCCTGAGCTGGCTTATATAAACTCAAATTTCTCTAAGTACTGATTGCATCGTGGCTAATGGCTGTATGCTGTATGTACCGTTTTGACGTAAAGCTTAGACTTATAAAGTCTTACTGAAAGTTATGATAACATTTTTACGAAATTGTCTTTGTTAAGAAAACAATACTTTTGGCAACGTTGAGAAATTTAGTGATTTTTTATTGAAGTGTTTTGTACACTGAAATTTTATGAAATTTTATGAAGCTCCTCTGCTCTTCTTAACTTCACATTTTACAACAAAATTTTGCCTCCCTGCGGTCTTTTTGACATAATTTATTATAATATGCAGTATATAATATTAGCTTTTAAGATATTATTGTTATACGAAAGCATGCATAAGCGAAGATCGCTGTAGGTACTTACAAATCATTATTAAGTTCTAATAAATGTTTAGTGTCTCGTAACACCTGTAAAACTATGTGTTTTTGTAAGCAAAAACGGAAAACCGGTAAATTGTAGTATTGAGTAGCAAAATACTTTTCTCTGTTGTATTGTCTTCGTGGAAAACCCATTGTTAAAATCCACAAAAATAGCATATTCCATTTCCATATTTCAGTTTAAAAGATGAAGCAACTTTAAGTATTTCGAACACAATCTTTTAGACAATTTTGTAAAAATACAAAAAATTTCAAAAATGCCAATGTATTTCATGTCAGAGATGACAGTAATGACATAAGTCATAAAATAAGAACACCTTAACTTTCTAAAGTCCAGGATTTTAATAACTTATAATTAACAATAACTTTCGCCTGTTTTATTGATCGTGCATACGGATTTTGGGACTTAAGGTGGCATTCTCAACGTCATTTAATCCATTACCAACCTATAACCTATTTCGCGTTATTTTTTCAAGTTTATTATTTTATTGACTAACATTTAAATAAAATTAGTATCGTCGGCACATTACTTAGGTAATATCTGATGTATTACAAAAATATCAATTTATTTCATTGCTAATTTTGGGAGAATTGTATAGTGAAAGAACAATGAGTGACAATGACATAATAATGTTAAAAAAAATCTTACCCGATATTTTTCGCTATACAATTCTCCTAAAATAAGTTATGAAATTCCTTAATATTTATTAAATATGTTAATTATTACCTATAGAATATCAAGTCGATACTGATTTTATTAAAATTTTGTGTAAAAGCTAGAAAACATAAATAAATCTACGCAAAATAGGTTATAGGTTGGCAAGCATGTTGATACTCCTACCTTAAGTCGATAAGTTCTTCTAAGTAAGAAATTATGTCCACTCTACCCAGTTGATATGTTTAGTGGGTTGCCTGGCCTATTTTTCCTTATTTTTATATTTGTCATTAAAACCCCTTATGGTTTCCAGAATTAAAGGAGGCCAAAGTTATGTAAAGATTTACACCACCCAGCGCACCAATTCAATTCACAAATGAATGATTTTGCTATCAAATAGGCTTTTTTTTCAAGAAGCGTGTGAAATTAAGTATGTACTTTCTAGCCAAGTTAACCGGGTTTTTGCATAGACATTTACCTTTAGATACGTTCAGCTTATCTCGTGCGCAAACAAAAAAGTTTTATGGGCATGAATTGAGCATGCGCACAAACCGCTTATTATCGGCCTATCCTTCTTTAGCGACATGCTCATAATACACTCCAGAATCGGCTCGGCGCCATTTTTGTTGT
This sequence comes from Polydrusus pterygomalis, assembly GCA_963969555.1. Classification (NCBI taxonomy): domain Eukaryota; kingdom Metazoa; phylum Arthropoda; class Insecta; order Coleoptera; family Curculionidae; genus Polydrusus; species Polydrusus pterygomalis. The sequence continues at coordinate 7,451,673 of OZ018378.1, read as the reverse complement.
CGTGTTTTAAGTTTTCTTCGTGGATTCCTTGTTGTTTTTTTTTGCTATTGTCGATTGTGGGTGTTTAACTTTTACGGTTTTTTAGTTTTTGTGTAGTTTAGTGAATTGTGTTTTTGCTTTTAGTGGCACGGATACTCAGATTGGAATATAAACAATGAGTAGTAAAAATCGTTGTATGATTTTTTAATGCCCAAATAGGGGTAAAATACAGGTTATTTCGTTTTTTCAGTAAGTATGGGGTATTGATATAATATAACTTTATTTTATTGTGATCAATTTAAACACATCTAACTAGGCATAGGCTACACAAACAAGGTATAAAAATAAAGAGAAACGCACACCAAAACAGATTATCCCGATGCATGTTTTGGTACAATTTTATTTACAGCCCTGCAATCTAAATAAATACGCCTATTTTTCGGGCAATGTATTGCTTCAAAAAGTTTAAAAGATACTTTTCTCCATACTTATATTATATAAAAGAAAATAGTAAATACCTAGGAATGTTTATATTAATCCAAGGGTGAAAGTATTCTACGGGTCCAGTTCTCGGGCAAAAACTTTTTCAAATTCTTGAACAAGAAATTGTGCTTGAAAATGTTTTTTTATATCTACTAAGAATGCCAGAAATCACTACGTTTTTTCCCAACTTGATCACTAATTGAGAAATTCCAATTTTTTGGCAAGAATTTGGGTCAAATTTTAGCTGTTTGTATGTAAAAAAAAATTGAAGGTCAACTTTTATAATTTTTTGAGCAAGAACTTAAATTTTAAAACCCGGACTTCTCTATTTCCCATTTGTCAAATAATAATGTTGCAGTGCGCATGCTTAAGCCGGTGTAGTTTTGTTTACATGCGCGAAGCCATAAATTTGCCACTTTTTTGATTATTGTTTACTTATCTAGTAGGAAAATTAATTTTTTTGACATAGATGGCTTTTAAAATTAGCGATTATTCAGAGGAATTTTTGAATAAGGAATGAAAAACTAAGATGGAAAGTGGCAGCGTGAAAACGTTTCAATTACTCCTCGTAGAAACATAATACTATAACTCTTATAACAAAAGGTGTACCTACCACTGAGAGATGATCCATATAAAGGAGAAATTCTCCCTGTACCACCCACATATTAAAGCGTAAACATCCGAGTCAATGGACACAATTTGTATTGTCACATTGACAATTTGACAACGATTCGAGATAAATTATGGACAAGGTGCATTATGGCCTATTGATTTTATGGAAATGGGTTATTAGGTATTGAATATTTGGTCAGTGCGTTGAGTTGAGTGTGTTTGTTCTGTCAACAGAATTGCGGGAATACGGAGACATTTTTATACAATGTATTTTATTTGTCTCAATTATGGTCGATTCCAAATTGGCTGAATCAATTGAATGAAACATGAATTGGCTAAATACAATAAAAGCAAGTTTATATTTTTACAAGCGAGTACCCGCAGCTTCGCTGGCGCAATTCAGTTGTTGTAAATCCTAATTTTTTCAATAACTGTTGAGTTTATGTATAGGACATGGTACATGAAACATGCTTAGAATTCAATGCAAAATTCAAAATTGAAATATAAAATATATGTTTTCATTTGAAAAAATGAAGTTGATGGTCATAACTTATTTTTGAGCTACCCTGTATACATGAAATTACCACAAAAAAAAAAACATTAAAAAATAAAATTCGACGGGTACGAGCGTTTTTTCAAAAACTTACCGCTGAATTTTAAAATTACTCTCTGTATATCTATTGCATTACAGATCGTTAATAAGGCTCACAGAACCTTTCCACGGACTTTGCGTTTATGAACACCCCGCAGGGGTAGAATTTATTGAAATATTGAAATACGTCAACAAAGTCCCTCAAAAAATATTTTTCCAATATAAACTTTTATAACTCCTTTTCATCACTTTAGGGGCAGGGGCAGACGTTAAAAAGAATAAGAAATATGTGTTTCGTTACGTGTGTTTACAGTATTTATGCTTGCTATGAGCTTCAAGCATTTCGGACCATGAATATTTTATCCAATACAAACTTTTATACCCCATTTTCCAAAAAAATAGGAAATACAAACATGTTTTATTTGAGTATTTATGTTGTTTTAAAAAAATCTGACAAAAAATAATTTTCAATAGAAACTTTTATATCTACCCTCCTTTAAATCCGTTTAGTGGTCCATATTCAAAAAAATAAGAAATACGGCTTGTCAAATCTGGGAAGAGACCACAGAAGTGTAGGAACCTTTAGATAGACAACCAATAATCATGAAACTGTCAAATTTATGGCATGTAATATAAGCTCCACTGGAATAGGCATGCGCACTAGGGTTGCCAACCGTCCTTTATTTGAAAGGACAGTCCTTTATTTTAAAATTATGTCCTTTGTCCTTTTGAAAGGTGTGAAAGGACTGCAAATGTCCTTTAAAATCCGAAAATAAATAAATGCATTTAAGAAACCACAAATAAACTAAAAAATAAAAAGACGCAACTCATACACAATCCATCACATAATTAATAAGCTTAGACTATAATGATAGTTGTAGCCAGATTTGAACAGACACTGCTGGTTGAGTGATACTGTTCAAGGGAGAATGTAGAATAGCTCAATGGGGCTCTACTTCGCCATGCCAAAAAACCAAAACAACTACAAGTTTAAAAAAGTAATTGAGAATTAATGTGCAATTTTGATCATGTTTTTGTTTCAGTCAAGGATTTTTTAGCTTAGTTCTTAATTTTTTAGTTACTATTACCTACTAAGTTAGTAACTTATTGTTAGTTTCTACGTTATTTTTTGTGAAATTTTTTTACGTCAAATTAATAATGAAGATGTGTTTGATTGCATATTTTAAGAGTTTTTAATTATTTTTACAGTTACCTACTAGTTTAGTAATAAATATATTTAGTTTCTGCGATATTTTTTCTAGCCCCTAATTTAATAGCCTAAAAATATTATTCGAGGGCACAAAATAGAGGTTTTTAGGAGTGGTACAGTTTGTACAGTGGCACCCAAAAATATTTCCGAATGTGTCCTTTATTCCAATATCCAAAAGTTGGCAACCCTAATGCGCACTGCAAAATTATCATTTAACGAATGGAAAAATTGACAGGTCTGAGCTTTAAAATCTAAGTTCTTGCTCAAGAAAGTGTAAAAAGTTATGCTTCACATGTAAGCAGCTAAAATTTACCCCCAAGTTCTCGCCACAATTTATTGTCATGAAACTGGAACTTATTCTAATTTTTTTTCAAGTTGGGGAAAAAAGTATTGATTTCTGGTGTTTGTAGTGGTTGCCATGTTTCTAAAAATTGTTTAGAAATACTATTAGTTGGTAGGGGAAGGTTGCCCATATTGGACCAATTTCCAGATTTCTTATCATAGATCCTGATAATAACTCAAAATCGATCTTGAAGCTATAACTTAGTATACTTTAGTATGTTGTTCAACTGCAGGATTTTTTGCAGAATTTTATTTCAAAGTATCTATGATATACCAGGCTATAAAGAAACCTCTGCAAGTGGTTCCATATAGGAAACCGGTGGCCTAAATTGCACCTGGGGTTCCAAAATTGGACCACATGATTTAAATAGGAAGCTTAGGTGTTAAATAAATAAATAAAAAATAAAATTGTTGGTATAGGAAGTTTTATACTTATATTTCAAAAAAACATTAAATTTACAATCAAAATTTCGGTAGAAGACATCCTAATGCAAAAAAAGTACCTATTAGTTTCCTATATTGCACCAGTTATAGTTTAATTTTTTAACTGAAAGAAAAAAGATTTTAGCAATATTGAAATGGTGTTAGTTCATGACATTAACTTATTTAAAGAGAAAAATTATTTTTGCACAATTTGGAAAAATTGCCTAAATTGGACCGGTGTTTTACAAAACCACCCAGGAAAGAAGCAAGAAAATACAAATATGGCATGGTAATAGGAGAAATAGAAAGAGAAAAACTTACTTGAAAACTTCCATAAAAAAGATTTTGCTTAGAGTTCTATGGTTCTAAGGTAAATTCTTAGGAAAATCCTAAAAATATTACATTAAAATTGTGTAAATTACGTTTTGCTCTTTACACGCCAAGCACTAACGGCCAACTAGTTGAGTTTGTTGCCGATCAAAACTTCTAGGTGGATGTATGTTACAGTGTTGCCAGATGATATGGCGCTTGTTTAGTTTCGGAGAAATGTACTGTGGTCCAATTTGGGTAGCGGTTCAATATAGGCAACCTTCCCCTAACATTTAACAATTTGCCAAAAACACTGATAACGTGTAAAACAACATCTTCAAGCACAATTTCTTGATCAAGAATTTAAAAAAGTTTTCGGTATTTATAGAAACACAATTTACCTACTTAACTACAAAGAAGTAGAAATCGGAAATAATAAACATCCACAATAACCGACAATAACCGAGTTCCTTTAAGTTACTTTTAAACAGCAAAGCAAAGTCAACGGCTAAGTTGAGTGTTCCTTTTAAAAATTTAACTTATCACAGCAAAGATTTTTTTCTTCCTTCCCCTCTTGCCGCGGTTCAGTATGCCTCACTACATTTCTCTTACGATTATGCGAAGTTGATCGCAAGGCGTTCTTTAACACCTTAGGTAAGCAAATATTTCTACTTCGCTTTGCTGTCAAAAACACTGATAACGTGCAAAACAACATCTTCAAGCACAGTTTCTTGATCAAGAATTTGAAAAAGTTTTCGGTATTTATAGAAACACAATTTACCTACTTAACTACAAAGAAGTAGAAATCGGAAATAATAAACATCCACAATAACCGACAATAACCGAGTTCCTTTAAGTTACTTTTAAACAGCAAAGCAAAGTCAACGGCTAAGTTGAGTGTTCCTTTTAAAAATTTAACTTATCACAGCAAAGATTTTTTTCTTCCTTCCCCTCTTGCCGCGGTTGAGTATGCCTCACTACATTTCTCTTACGATTGTGCGAAGTTGATCGCAAGGCGTTCTTTAACACCTTAGCTAAGCAAATATTTCTACTTCGCTTTGCTGTTTAAAAGAAGCAAAAGGAATGTGCCAACGGCTAAGTTGAGCGTTCCTATTAAAAATTTAACTCAGCTCAGCAAAGGTTTTTCCTTTTCCTTTGCCGCGGTTAAGGATGTCCATCTATATTTCTCATACGCTTATACGATTTGTTTGCGAAGCATTCATTTAAGGCCGTTTGCATCGCTTGAATTAGATGCTACTTAATCTAAGGTTCACCTTATCTCCAGAATTAGGTTTGCACGCGTTGAGTTTTTGCCTAATGCTTCCAGTCGAACAAAACTAAGCCGCAGAATTATTCGGCTTATCTTGGAAATCTAACCTTAAACCAATGAAAAAAATAATATAACCTAAACGTCAGTCAAGTCCAAGTCAACCTAAACAGGAAAAATGGATTTATTAGAACTTATTGCTGATGACGATGAAGTCGACGAAATTAATTTGATTATTTTTGGTTTGCCTAAAAAAGTGTACAACAGGGTTGATTATTTTAACAGTTTTGACCAAAACCCGTTTTTTATGTAGGTTGATTTTGTATGACGAATGAAAATGAAACGACAAAACAATTAGGGGAGAAAATATTCAACAGTAATATCACAAGACCTCGTTTTTTATCGGTTAAATTTTTCAGCTGTCACGAAAACTTTTTTGTTTGGAAATTTTACGAGTTGAATTTGGAAATGTTTATTCTGATTAAATCACGAGAGCGAAGCTCGAGGGATTTAATCTTTGAATAAACATGCCCAAAGTTCAACGAGTAAAATTGCCAAAAAAGTTTGAGTGAAAAATGGAAAATTTAACCAATAAAAAAATTATGGTCGAGTGATATTTGGCACGATTATTTCGTGAACCCCAAATGTCCCATCCATATCTATTGAGTAATAATGTTTTATATATTTCTACAAGTAGCCTGCGGTGTATTACTAGGAATAGTTATTTTTAGTAAAATTGCATAACATGATTGTGCATTATAATATTTTTTGTAGCTTTGTAGGTTTGTATAATAGTATAATGCATAAGTAGGAAAATTTTAAAAAAATAGATGTATATACCTCCACTTATACCTTTATTATAATAACATTTACAACACACACACTATTTATATATCTTTATTAATGTACCATTTATTTTATTTACTAATAGTACAGTTATTAAAAACACAGTTATTAAAAATAATTGAAGATGGTTGAGGTTTTTCTTTGGTTGCTAATGCAGAGCTGGAAACAGAGGATATTGTACATGTAGATACCGATGTAGCTTTGCTGCTGGAAGCTGAAGTGGATGTAGAAGATTCTCTGACTTTATTTAGTATGTTTGAATGGTGTGCTTCATTAATTTGTAGATAGGGTTTAATAGAAGAAGCGGTTGAATGACCTGTAATTTTAATTAGCTCCTGCTCCTGAATGCCAGCTTTGGACATATGGGACACAACAGTCGCTCTGAGAGAGTGATTTGTAATTTTTCGCTTTTTTGTATTTAAACCGCATATTTCTGCTCTTTTATTCAACCATTTAGAAATTTCATTTTTTCCGACTGGTGAGTTTTTGTACCAAATGTTGGATTTCATCCAATGCGGGTTAGGTGTGAGAAACATTCTATTGTTGGAAAAGCTATATTTCCGTCTTTCCATTATCGCTGAAAAAAGTCGAACTGGACATCTACCAGGTCTTTCTGGGTTTGGAGTAAGCCATTTTGAGTCCGCCAATTTTCCACCACCTCCCTGGCAGGTTTTGGTAAAAACTGGATTGTACTCAATCCTGCCCGTAGCCACGCCTTCGTTGTTAATTTCTTTCTTAAAATAATCTATTAGACAATGGGTTCCTTCTCCGCCTCGCCATGCTAGTTCATATGAAGCAATAAAAAAAAACTTTTGTTGAAGTCCCCCCGGTCAGTTATCATCACAAGAATCGACAATCTTACAAAATTCATCATAATCTAATGCAACCGAACTTTCCTTTCTTTTATTACCTTGGATTTGAAGAGATTTCCTTTTGGCGTTGCGCATTTGCCTTGCCTTTTCAAATTCAATGTCGGAAAAAGGGTTTACATTCCTATTAAATTCGGTAAAGTACTTCTCTTGTAGCATTTTCGCTGCTAAGTTCCATATTGTTTTTATGCTATATTCTTTGTAATCATCACCATTCAGCTTTCGCATATTAGCGGCCCAGTCCTTTAATATTTCTGCCAGTAGCAGGGTTGGGGTATTGTCTGTAAGAACATAATTTCGAATTTTGCAAAACTCCTCAAATTGATACTAAACAGATTTTTTAGTTTTTGTAGTATTAATTGGCACAGCGTTTTCAATGAGATTATCAATTTCTCCACCATCCATAAGTCCAAATCTGGACGAGGAAGTCATATTTGGAACACACAATAATAACACAGAATAAATACCTGCAAACTAAACACTTCTATTGTATTTTAATAAAATACAATAATTTTAATAATACATTACCATGACAATACCATGGCAAGTTATTTCAATTTTATTGTTTTGCCGCCTGCTCAACGAAAACTGTTTAGTTTACTGCTGGCAACCAAACAAACAATTATAATTGTATGTTTGGTTGGCAGCTTTATAAGCAGAAGTCAGAATTTTTAGATTAGTTCTATAATAATAATAATAAATGACATTTGATCAGTATTTTTAAAATGTGGTGTAATTTATAAAGAATTGCAACTTTATTGGAATAAATTGGCATGGGTGCATTATAATATAAAAACAAGTATGCAAATAAATATAGTAATAATGTTATTGTATTAAAATATCAGAAATTATCCGAAAGAGTTATAAAAAAATAATTGACATTGATTTATACTTCGAAATATTGTGACAGAACTAGACGGGCCAATGGCGACGTTTAATCGCTAAAACCCCACGTAGTTTTATCACTATTATACTAGCTGATTGGTTAAAACGAGACGGTTTGATTGGACGAAAAGGCGAAATTGACAGGTGTACGAAATAATCGGTGCAAAACTTTGACTTTGACGCCGTTGTCAAACTTCTTGAAACCCTAGCTAAGTTTTACGGGTATTGACCCGGTGCATTCCATTTTAATTTAAGGTGAGCTTAAGCATAAGGTTCGCCCTAGCTAATCTTTAACTTTAAGCAAGGCTGTGCAAACGGCCATTTACAACTTAGCTAAGCAAAGATTGTTACTTAGCTATGCTGTTAAAAAAAGAAATAGGAAATTACTCAATAGGAAAATATACAAGAAATCCACAGAGAAAACCTAACAAAAAAATGGCGCCGAACCGGTTTTGGAATGTATTGATACCGTGCGAGCAAAAATTATTTGCATCAAAGAGCAATCAAAGACCGTAGAGCTTAATACCTGTTGGGTGTCAGTAACTATCTGAATTAACAATCAATCAGTTATTCCGTCATCTTTGACAGTCGTTACAAGTAATTGGATTCATCGCTAATTTTTCCAATTTCTTGAACAATTCACACAATGGGCTTTACGGAACAGCACAAAACAATAATGACTGAAGCGTATTTTCGAAACGGAATGTTTTTTTTTGCTAAGGCTTTTTTTTCAAATCATATTGGTTTCTAAATGAAATTTGGAATTACACAATTAATGCCTTTGATTATAATAAATAATTTAATATACATGTTATGGTATGTTATGTTACTTAATACAAGCCCATAAATATGTCGTTATTAGGAACATTAAATGCGACATTCGCATTTTTCTTTGTTGGCGAGGGACAATTAAGTTATAATTTTTGCAAATGGAAGATATCGTTATCTTATTTACTACCAAGTAGAACAATAAATTATATCTTTATAGTTGCTATAAAGTTCTATATAGTTTGCAAAGTAAATTATAAGTCAAAGATTTATTATCCATCTGATATTAATGACTTTATATGGTTTGATTCCTACTTTATTTTAAAAATATGTTTTGTGTCGACCTAAAAAACATTTTCCTACGACCTAACTATGAAAATGAGAAATAAAGCACGCCTAACTTGGCTAGAAAGTCCTTTATATCACACGCGTGGAAATATTTTCTTTCGTGTCTTAAAATATAAAACAGCTGTTGGCCGATGAATTTTACAGCAAAACTATTTAAAAAAAATAACAAACGTACGGGACCCGTGGAGCGAATTGGGGTGCTGGGTGGGGTAAAATACACTAGGGCACTACTGCAATTATAAAAGATCCTTTTTTTCGTTATTCTTGGGAACCTAAGAGTATGTATGATAAAAATAATAATATATCAAAAAGGGAAAATATGTCAACATTGTCAACTGGGTTGAACCACAGAAGAAAAAGGGGCAGCTATAAAGCAGAAATAGAAGGAATACCAAATAGAATACCCTAGGAAATACCGATTTATAATTTTACAATTATCTCGGATAAAAATATCCATACAATGTTTAAGGATATGGGACAAGTGAATATGCTTTAAGAAAATAAATTTATTTTAGCAATATCAAAACAAATCGAATATAGATAGAACGTTTATAACTAACAAGCTATCGATATTTAACTCCATCTCTATCTTTCTATAATGTTGAGGTTATGTTTTAGTTTTGTGTTTTGTTGTTTTTGTAGGTATGTATATTTAGGTATATTTCTGTTTTATTGAAAGAATGTAAGCAGCTAAAAAATCAGAAACTGAATTTATTCACTGTACATAGATAGTAAGTATGATGTGCGTAAGCAAATAAACTTATTCTTTTTATTTAAATCTAGATAAGTTAAAATGTGTAAGTGGATATTGTTTTTATTTTTTCAACTCTAGAGTTGAAATACATTTTTCAACTCTAGTGTTGGAAAAATTTGTGTAACACAATGGTGATACCTACAAACTATTAAAAACAAATTGAACTCTTTTTGATTATTTTGTATGGTGTGATTTTCTCACACTCGGAGAATTACCTTCTCGTTTGAAAAGTATCACTTTCAACACTTGTTATGTAATATACTATACTATGATATCAATTGTTATTTCTATCTATGTAATCTAAATTTCATAACCCTTATTAGTGTGTAGCATTTTACTTTTGGGACTTTAGAGATTATATTTTTTTTACTGAAAAATAATCAGCTGTTTGTATTTAAAAACACATGGCCTTCTTGGAGGCTTTGTACTGCGACGCGAACCTAATTTAAATGGCAACGCAGCATTAATCCCACAACAACATCGATGTATCGTTGCCATTCCTAAACTTGACCAGATGAAATGAAGGCATTGATCTGTGTGAAAGAAAATATAAAAGAAATGATATTTATTGTGTGTGTCCAGATTTTGCTTAAACTATTGCCCATTGTCCAATATTAACCAAGTTTAAATGATGTAAATGAACTTAGTCTGGCTCTGTCTGTAGCCAACTTATTAACCTAAAATATACCAGACATCAACAGGATGCCATAAATGACAAGTAACTTAGCCAGAATGAGGAGAGTTCTTGACTTCTTTACAAACAAGGCAATATGCTTTCTTTGCGTCGCTATTTGTTTCCATTTTCTTTGTAGCTTATAATTGTTGACGTAGCGTAGGTCCTAGGTAAGTTAAAAGGTTTCTCGTACTCTGGTAACCTTCTATGCTGTAGACGTATTTAGTTGCCTTATTAGGAACACGTTTACCTTAAACCACTTTCATGAATTTGTCGAAAGAAATAATATGCACTTGTTTCATAATGCGCCATCTGTTTTAGAATGGTGCAAGTTATTTCCTTCCTAAGTTGGGCTTGTGTTTAAAGCTTCCAACAGTGCGGAATTTGGTTGTTGAAGTTGTCAGTTTTTGAATAACTTAATAGGAGCCTGGCTTTATATGGCACAAATACTGTATAGCAATGCAGTTTTCGAAAATATTGTCCACATTGTAAATCTTAATAAGCTAATTAACCCATTTATTATAGAATAAAAAATATAATCTAATTATCGTTTGCTTTACGTGTACAAAGACTGTAATTACATTCAAAAGGCGCCCAGTTAAGAGCCTGACAGAGTGCATTCTGACAATATCAAATTAGTTGCTTAAAAATAAAGTAATTTCGCCATCGCTAGAAATTAACTTCTTAAAATGGCATTATTTCTTATTATATTACAGTCAGTAGCGGTACAGGCAAATATATATGTATTATATGATCAACCCCATGATTTATAAAAAAAATCATAATTTATTATTATCCTAGAGAGTAATAAAAGGATAAAATATCTATGCTGTTATAGGGTCTTCGTTTTGACAAAACCCTAAAAGGAGCTCCCTTTAGAACCTCTGAAAATATCATTAAGTAAAATTAGTAACCCTTAAAAATTGTATATTACCAGTGTAATTCCTGCACATTATCTGATTTTACTGATTAATTTTATTATACTTTTGTAAAATATTAAATGTATTGTATGTCACAGCCAAGGTTGCTGGTTAGTTATTATTTAAAATCTTTGGGCGGCACAACATTACTCAAACAAACAACAAAAAATATTTGAATTGAGTTCCGCGATTTTTTGAAATTACTTCAAAGAAAACCGATTTACGCTAGATACCCTCTATTTACTTTGACAAAGCCTTTATATAAATAGAATCGAACTTCATTACAGGTAAGTTCGTTTGATCCTACAATTATTATCGGCCCCCAGCAAGTAAAGTTTCTGACCAGCCACTGGCTCTCTGGCAAAATACTCGATTTTATCTCTTAAACCGATCATACACGCAACTGGGAAGTAACGAACAAACTATAAGCCTTATAGTTAAGGTTGGCAAAGTTTTTGTATCAAGCAGTCCGATGGAAACATGCACATTTTTCTTCCACTTGGATAAAGATAAAATTGTGCAATTAAAATTAGGTGCAAAAAAAAGGTGGGGAGATATGCAAATCGTAGAAGTAGCGATAAATTTTATTGTGGCAAATTAAGTGGAAAACTTTATAAATAAAATGATTTATTTGTGTGATTTTAATTTGTGCATTTATAATTATTACGCAGTTAGCGAGCGAAGCAATTTTAAAAAAATTAGGGGTAAAACAAAAAAAAAATTGTCAAACCCTCCCCATATACCGGATGGTGCTCCGGCTATAGGAAATCCCAGGTAAATTTTGCTACCCATAAATATTGCTTCCCCTATTTATTTTACATCAAAATTGAATTAGACCTTTTTGAACGACAAATTTCATTAATTTCTAATAAATTAATTAAAAATTATTTAGAAAAAAAAGTCGTAAAATTCTTCTACTGTCGAATAGACGGTTATTCTACGCACAGTACTCGAGAACTAGGAAATATGTCCAAAACGTGTTTGATGGACGCACAATAGGATTAAATTACACCAATATTGGCTAGTTAGGTCTCCTGATATTCCACCAAACGACTTTTTTCTGTGGGATGACATTAAAAGTGTTATTTATAAAAATGTGTGTAATCAAAATATTGCTATTTCAGGGGTATGAAATCGAATCTCTGCTTTGTTGTGTTGAAACTAATAAAAATTAAAACGCTAGTAGCAGCTGACATTATCATAATTAGGGGAACCAAAGCATAAAAAAATTAAGTTTATTCTAAAAATTATTTGGATTCCATCCATAACTCTTTTAGCATAAAAATGTTTGGCTTAAGTTACACCAAAATACTAGGTAAAAACTATACCTATTTAAAAACAAGCAATTGTCCCATCTTGCCCGGTACGGGACATGCTGGGGTTAATTTACGAAAATCATATGTGTGGGTGATATCTAAGGGATTACCTTCGTCTATACTGGCATAAAAATTGTAGGACCATTCTTGACATGTTTGACAGACAGTCCATCCTTCCGTGGACTTCGAGTATGTCACGCAATATAATCATTCCGTGATTTCATATTTTCTTTAGACCACTGTCCTCTCGCTGTTTTTTTATATTTGCGAACCATTTCTGAAAATAAAAATAACAATTTTAATTCATTATGCATTAATTAATAAGTCATTAATTTTTTAATATGATTTTTAACAAAAAAATATTAGTTGGGGCAAGATGGGGTACGCGACAAATATAACATCCCCAATGACACTTTAAAAAAAAAGTTTTTCCTGCCTTTACAGTGGACTTTGATAAATTAATGGTTTTGCCACAAGATGTCTCTATACTGTACACTTCAGGAAAAATGGTGGATTGCCCACTTCGGCCGTTCCCATTTCGTCCGTTTTGAAAAATATACCTTGTCTTGTGTCATTTCGTCCGGTGATGTTGGGTACGGTTTCTAGGTAGTCCCACTTCGGCCGGTCACTATGTAGGTATAACAATTATTGTAATTAGGAAGTTTTGTTTGGCTAACTGTTATGGAAACTATTAGGGTTAATGAAAGACATGAGCATTTGATTGTCTCATTTCTATATAAAAACACATCCATTTAAAAAAATATAAAATCCAGTTTCATTGTGCTTTCTATTGAATCTTATATAATATAATTAATTCTATATAATCTAATAATATCATTAATAAAATTGTAATTAGAAAATTTAGTTTGGCTAACCGTTATGGAAGCTATTAGGGTTGATAAAACAAATGAGGATGCAATTGTCTCATTTCTATATAAAAACACATACACTTTTAAAAATAACATCTAGTTTCATTGTGCTGTTGAGAGTTACAAGTATTTTATTTAAAGCTATTGAAGTTGTTAATAGTGACATTGAATATATTGAAACAAGTAAAGGTAAACCTTTATTAATATCTGGAGGATACAAGTGTCAAATTAAAGAAATATATAAAAATGGAAATATAGCCTGGCGGTGTTCTAACAGGAGCTGTGGTGAACGTATTACTACGGCAAAAATTGACAGCAAAGGAATTTTGCCGAGTAAAGAGCATTCTTGTATCCTGGACATAGCCAAGTCGAAAAGTATGTGTTTCAGTGCAAAAAGCGATCTAGGGAAGAGCTTACCCCGATTCCCCAAATTGTGAGTAAAGAGTTTAAGGATATAAAAAATTTGGGCCAAGAATTTGTAACTGAAGTCAACTCAATTAACAGAAAACTTTTTGCTAATAGAAGACGGTGTTGGAGAAAAAATCCTAATATTTAGTAGTGTTAGTGGGTATAATAATAAATGAATGTGAACTATTTTTTGAAGACGGGACATTTAAAAGCTGTCCATTATTGTTTAGCCAGCTGTACACAATTCATGCAGATATGAAGAGTACCGAGGAAAGTACTAATGTTGTTCCTGTTATTTTTTCCCTCTTACCAAACAAGCAAGAAAACACTTATGTGAGACTTTTTTCTTTGCTTAAAGCGAAATTAAATTTTAACCCTCAAGTATTTAAGTATATACAATATTTTGTATTTTAAGAATAAACATTTAAAATTTTTTTATTATTTTATTTTCTTATTTAGCTGTACCAAACCAGTTAGTTGATGTTAATGAAGACTTTTGTTTAGGAGAAGAACTAGGCAAATTAAAGTGGTACCTTGAATTTTTAAAGGTTACCTTACCTACCTATCTTTATTCCGACCGGCCGAAATGGGACTTAACGTTTAATTTAAATTTAAGGAAAAAGGGTGACCGGCTCAAATGCAACTTTTTTTGGGAACGGCCGAACTGGGAACGGCCGAAGTGGTAATAAATCGGAAAAATAACGTATTTTGATTGATGTATTAACTTGATGTACACTTTTTGAGAAACTCTGCGAAGACTGAGCGATGTTGTTATCAAGCGAGTCCAAGGTTATGCAATAAAGCAGTCCACACACTTCAGTGTTGGCAGTAACTGGGGTACCCCATCTTACCCCATCGTCCCGTCTTGCCCTTAGTTACCCTATTACGTTGTACTAAATAAAAGCTATCGAAGGAAAAAAAAGTTTCTTAGTTTTGTTTAAATTTACATTTGCCCTAGGCAAACAAGACAAATAGACCAGAGGCGCCTTAAAATTTTTGAAGAATTTTTTTTTTGCTATAAAATGGGTTTATGCGATAACTACATTTTAAAATACAGTTAGTCTGACTCAATATTAGTATTTTAAAGAAACTGACACAAAAGAGTAAACAAAAAAGTGACGATAAGTTGAATTTCCAAAAAAATTAAAAAAAAAATACATATAAATTTTTAAACAAAAATTTGGGCATAGATTCAAAATAATATGATGAGAAGCAATATTTTCTCATAACTTTTTTTCGTATCTCTAAAAAAATTTCACTTTCGCCAGTTTGAAACTTTTAAATGTCATTTGACAGGTGAAAGGCACGTCGCAAGTCAAAAGTTTTAAGCTTTTGTTTTATTTTGGGTGATGCTGAACCTACTGCCAAAAACAGATTTGCAAAAAAAACGCATAAAAAAAATTTCCATATGGTGCAGACTTTTCGGCGGACACTCTATAATTTTTATGTAAAGGGAATATGGTAGCAAATATTTAAGGGTAGCACAATTTAAATGGAATTTCCCACGGTCACGTGGCAATTTCGAATATAATTAACTTGTTGTTTTTCAGACATCCTATTCAATAAATTCTTTTTATTTTTTAATTGGAATGTACTACATACATTCCTCAATTACCCTCTCAATATCAAATCCTAACTTGGTTATTATTGTGAAATTATGCATAGAATAAAAAGGTCATACCACACGTAAACCGAAACATGTTGGATTATAACATGTTGGAGTTGACCGAAATTACACCGCTCTAATTAATAAAGGTCTATAAGGCATTGTCTGTTGCGTGTAATTTAACAAAATCTTGGGCATAACAAGCTAATTATCAGTACTCACTGGGAATTATATAAGCAGTAACATATAGAGCAATGAACCTCAAGATATTTATGGCAAAATATGTTCATAATATGATAAGCGACGCCTATTTGCAATTGCTTATACAATGCTTCGGGTATTTTCGCCAAACAAAACACGAATTCCTTAAAAAGTGATCCAGTTTTTTGCAATACGAGACGAAATTTTTTCTGCGAGAAGCTCACGAGACTAAATGAAAATATATGCGAGAACCCCCCCCCCCTTAAGCCTTTTTTTTTTTAGTTCCTCCTCCATACAGGGTATCCCAAAAGTAATGGGACACAGAGCAACAGCAGACTCCTTAAGGCGAAATAATGCGAAATAATGCGATTTATTTAAACTTGCCTTATCCCAAAATTGATAACAACTAAGAAAGAGTGTGTCAAAGTATTAATTATGTTTTCTTTTTTTTCGCGATGAACAAACCCCGAACAAACCCAAAACAACATAGTAGCATAAAATTAAGGATTTTGGGGTTTTTTGAGGTGAGGAATTTAAAATTATCCAGAGTTTTTGTGTAACCAGTAGAGGTTTACGGCATGGCCCGCTCCTTTTAGCTGGCATAACTTTGTTTAAGCTTCTTATATCGATCCGACTATTAAAAAAAAAATTACTTTACTTCTTTTACATCAAAAACGTATAGCTTATTGAAGTCGCTAGGAGCAACCATTTTCGAGATAATCGCATTTCATATGTCCAATGCAACTAAGTGCGTGGTCCAAAAGCAACGGAAAATCGAGCAACGGTGAATTTCTGCCTTAAAATTATTGTAAATCAGCTACATTTGCTAAGTGTCAAAGATAATGTAGATACTTAAGGTTGACTATTTTTTTCTAATAAAAAGTTTTTCGTATACGGAATTACTAATTTCATTCTAATCAAAAATTTTATTTAATACTTAGTTTAATAACATTTAAAAGTAACAAAATAGTTAGAAATAAAAATGGTAACGTCGTGATAGCGATTGTTTATTAAAATGGCCATCATTGACCGAAATACATTTCGCTATACGTTTTACAAAAGACTGTCGGACTTTAAACAAGAAATCTTCATCATTTCTAAGCAGATTAAGAGAATTTATAATTTTTTGATTTAACTCAATATAACTCGTTATAAATAAACATTGGTTTTCAAATAACTCTAAATGCAGAAGTTCATTGGATTAAAATCCGGACTTCGCGCCGGCCAAGGCAAGGGACCACCACGGACTATCTGTTCTTTTAGATAATTTCGTACATTTCCGCATTGGAAAATAAATTATGTCGAGGCTTTACTAAAAAATTTATAATATCTACGTATTGTACATAGAAAATTAATAACTTTGACAGATGATAATTTATGCCTTAGAAACGTCGTTTTTTAATCAAGGCCAGCTGTGTCTTGGTTGTTTTCAATTTTGGGATAAGGCAAGTTTAAATAAATCGCATTATTTCGCCTTAAGGAGTCTGCTGTTGCTCTGTGTCCCATTACTTTTGGGACACCCTGTATAAATAAAAAATATTTTGTGAAATTATAAATTTTGGGTACCATAAAAATAAAAAAATGTAGAATGCTTAATAGGTTGGCACAATATAATATCTCTGTACCTACTAAAGGGGTTTTGATTTTTCCAACTAGGCAGAGGGTATCAAGAAACTTGTTAAAAGGGGATGATAATAATTTGAAGAAAAGAAATTGTCAAAATTCTGAATACTTTCGGTCTTTCGAAGTTGTATCTTCAACTGAATATTAGTTTTTTTGGATTGGTTATTCTAATGTGTTCACATTGCAGGTCTTAGATATCCTTTGTCCGTGACACCGTGTGATGTACAGATGGAAGGGATGTTTGCTAATGGATTCTGTCGTAATTATATTTGTAATCTGGTTATACAACGTACAGACTGGCTTATTAACCTGATAATACCGCCATTTATAAACCCTGTTAGCCATCGTTATTTGTAAATGGTTGGCGAATAGGATTATTATTTTCTGAAAGTGAAGGCCTGCATATTATGTGGAACTTTGTGAATGGTAATTTTCTTTTTGAAAGAATGATTTCATTGTCGAATTGAAACGAAAATGAGAGTTAATGAAAAAAATTAATTTTATTTTCTCAACTTATTCATGTTTCTTTCTGGACGAAAGGAAGTATTTTTAAACGAACTAAAAATTTACCCTATCAATAAATAAAAAATCTTCACTTAGGAACCCGCGTTTAAAAGGACTCATATGACTTTTGAAGGGCACAAAACTGTTAAACAGGGTTTCTGCGGTAACTCAAAGATCATACATCAATAGGAAAAAGTATACTAAAAAATTTCCTATGATAAAATATCCGCCGTTAATTTTCAATAAATTATATAGCATTAAGAAAGATGCTTCTTTAAATGTTACTTAGGTACCATCTAGCATTTAAACGAAAATATCGAGATTAATGGAGTACAGCATTTTAAATATAAAATACACCTCTTTCATAATTTGATGTGAAACGGTCAGAAATGTGAGACAAAAAATATGTGCGAGAATTCACCAAACTCATATTGTGTAACTAGAGGCCTGAACGAGGTATCTTCAAAACAATTATGGAAATATCTTTCTTGCCCTCAAAAACATCACTACACCCAATTTATACATGTATCTATGTTGGAACTAATTCTTGTGGATATTTTTGTCAATTCAATAATTTAAAACAAAATAAATAATTATAGCATCAAAATTTTTGAAAAATTATCACAATAAAGAAATTCAAAGAAACCCCCCCCCCCCCCCCCCCCAACACTTCTCTTGTGAAAATGGTCCTCAAAAGTACCCATCGCCACAACACAACCTACCGACCAGTTTTTCAGATAGCCCAAGTTGCAAAATATGAGTTTTTACTACATTTTATTTTCGTGCTTTATGAATGATATTAATTCGTTTTGTTTTTTTGTATTTCTATTTACTGCATCTTGGATAGGACAGAATACTATAAATAGGATAATTTTTTTATTATATACCTACCGAGGGCATGATGAAAATTATAGAATATTTTTTGTCAAATTATTATATTTTCGTCATTAAATTAAATATTAACAAACTAATACTATGGATGACATCAATAACTACCAATATAAATAGAATAAGCCAGCAAGGTTTCAATACAAAGTTCTTATTTGCAAAATACAGTGTTAGAATACCATAATTATTTAGAACACCCTGTATAGCATTAAATATATTTATGGTTAACCAAAAGATGAGCTTGTATAACCGTTTTATTGAAATAAAGAGAAAACACTTAAAATGATAAAAAAATAACGAAATTTAAACAATCCAATTTTAATATACCGGGTGATTCATAAATACATGTTTTTATATGTCGCATATTATCGGAAATACCTTGTATAACCTTAATAATTATATATATTTGGAACCATACGATGGGCGACAGGTTGTACATAAAAAAATATCTACAATATTTCTTGAAAAACTAGAAAAAAAATTTTAAATTTTTTTAGCCTTCCTGTGTAAATATAAAAAAACTTAAGCTTTTATCATCTACATCTACAGTATTAGTTTGTTAATATTTAATTTAATGCCGAAAATACAATAATTTAACAAAAAAATATTCTGAAATTTTCGTCATTTACCCGGTATATAATAAAAATTTTATACTATTTTTATAGTATTCTATTCTATCCAAGACGTAAAAATTAATATTTTGCAAGTTGTTTCTCTGGTCGGTAGATTTTGTTGTGGCCATGGATACTTTTGATCAGAATGATATTCTCTACAGCATGCTAAATATTTAAGGAAATTTAACCGTGGGCCATTTTCCATAAGAAAAGTGCTGGGTTCTTTGGTTTCAATTAAAATGTATCTTTTTATAAAAATTTATCTGAGATTTCCCATTTAAAACATTGTAACGACATAGACGCGCGCACCAATTTTTGAGAAAGAAAGCTCGCGCGCCTACTCTTAGTCCACATTTGCAAAGTTGCGTTTTTGAAGTTCCTATTTAAAAGCTAATTACACAAAAATAAAAAGTAAAAAAGATTGAATTTGGCCACTATTTAAATCGTGTCTTTCTGCGTTGTCTATTTCCTCAGGCTCTTTGTGGTCATCATATTATTACATATTTATATTAATATTATATTCCCCAAATACATAGCCCTAAAGCTAGACTAAACGGTCCTGTTCTTACTGCTAGGTACAAAAAGCATAAAAGCTTTCTGAGTTGAGTCACACGGGTTTTCTTACGAGATTTGTTTATACTATTGTTTGCTACTGCACGGCATCATTAAAAAATTTCGATATGAATTTTAAATGTAAAACAAATATAAATAAATAAAATTTGAAAAATAACGCAGCACAAACTTAATTTCTTTAATCAATGGTTGCCTAATGATTGCAAGCTCACCTTTAATGAAAATAAAAGCAGTTTTATCTCATTAGGATGCCTATATAAAGCTAATAAGTGAGGTTTATCAGGTTAATAATCCACTTTGTGCCTTGTATAACAAGATTACAATTTCAATTACAACTGGATCCATTAGCAAACATCCCATGCTTCTCGGTATCGCACGCCGTCATTAATACAATTCCCGGTGAGCACTGATTATTGGCATGTTATGCCCAAGATTTTGTTAAATTATACGCACCAGACAATGGGTTAGACCCTATTAAATTAGGTACAAGGTGTATCTTCTGCCGACATTGTTATATCTTCCTATATTCACGATTTTTCTTAATTTTTCTCCTAGAAAAAAAGTGTTTCATACGCTTTTCGTATAGTACCATAGAATTGGTCTTATTATTATATTAATAAACTTTTGCGTCTACAAATCACTCTTGGTCAAAAGGTATTCCATAGTAATTTATCACGTTGTAAACAATTACTTTTAATTACCTAATCTTTGCACTAAATTAGTAACATACTGAGAAAAAGCCTGTTATTCCTTGTGAGAATTCACATATTCTTTATACAACTGTTAAATACTATATGTGACAGCAATGCGATTTCCTACTGTAAGACATCGAAAATTGTTAGACCGTTGTGTAGTGACAATATCACGGTAGTTTAGCCAATAGGAAATAGGAGTTATTACAACCATAGAATGGTTTATAGCCATTATTGCTCTGAATACTTACAGTAATTATCAAGTTATATTGTTATAAAGTCCAATAATAATGATGGGTAGTGCGAAATAAGAATCTTCTATGGCTTTATCTGACATGCATAGTTTTAAAAAAATTAAATACAAAGTAAAATAAATTAATTGAAAAAGGTATTGGTACGATCAATAAAATTCAAATTCAGACAGGACAGCTAGAAGACGCCGAACAATGATGTGACCTGCGCAATACTACGGCGCACGGTGATTGCCGATCGCTACGAACTCTCACCCACGTCTTTTGGATTATAGGTTCTAATGGATATAATTCGTTTTTGGGACGCTGTTGTGCTTTCTTAATTGTAGAGAAAGTGCTTTACTGGGAACAAAATGCGTCGCATTGAGAAGATACAATTTATTTCTTAACAAATTGCTGCATTAAAAGTATTTCATTATTCAACAAGACTGTGCTTCTAATGAAATTGATAACTAACAATAAAAATACTATTCTAGAAGATCTGGAATTGATATAACACTAAAGCGGGTTTGATACACTAGCAATTTATTTAATATGGGTTAATACAAAATAAGCTATCAATACAAACTATATCTTAGCAAACCTGTTGTATTAGATCATTTTTCTTAGTGTACAAATGTGGTACTGTACAATATTGTTGTGTGACAATGTTCATACAATACGTAATTTATTTTTAACAGTTAATATTTCTTTAAGGATAATATCAGAAATATAATTGTGTATTGTTATTTATTTTGTCAGCCTAAGAATATCAGCGTTTTCCAGTGTTGTCACGGTTTGTAGATTCTCAAGTAATTGTGGAAAAGGAATGACAAAGGAAATTAACAAGTTTTTTTTATAGGAAGGAAATTCCTAAATAATAAATATATCATTCGTTATTTTGATTTGCTTCATTTACTATACATTATTGGGCTATAGGTAGTAATCGGCGGATATTATGGAATAATATTTGATTTTAACGTTGCAACTAAACTAAACAACAAGTTTAGGAAAGCAAAGTTTTACTAAACGAAGATATCTTTTGGGTAGGTACCTATAAAAGTCTTATGAGTTTAGTTACACAGGTTTTCTTACAAGATTTGTTTATCCCATTGTTTAGCATTTTGTGTTTGCAATTATAAGCAAATACTCATAGATATAAAAGTATTTCAAATTGAGAAATTTAAAATTTTTATATATAGTAAGTACTTATATAGGATTTCCGTAACCTAGTAACCTGACACGGCTTTTCTTATTTACATGACGACAGTCAACAAGTAATATCGTTCTTGTGAGTCGAGTTGAGTCTCAGCTGCATATTAATCATAAAAATGAGTCTTGCTACTGAAAACAATTTAGAAAATTGTTATGAAAACATTTTAAATGCCGCTCGAGACGCGTCTTCGAGCTTACTTCCTTTAAAATCCAAAGATAAATACGAGAAAGTATATATTTTGTAATTGAAGGATGAGAAAAAACGCACTAAGAACTACTGATGAAAGTGTAATTTTAGCGCATTTTTTTGAGACGGTAAGCTATTTTTTCCACTACTAACCTATAACATCGCCATTATTGACCGATTAATTAACGCCAGAAATCGTATTTCTCTCCCTTCTCAGTTGCTATTGACAACGGTCAATAATAAAGCATTGAAATCCATTATTGACCGATCTATTTAAAACCAGGTAACTTGATTTGTTAATTCCCCAACAAATACCATGAAAGGTGACGCCAAGCCAACTGACAAGAAAACAAATTATCTTGCCAATATGCCAAAGCAGGTAACTTGATTAAAATATATATTTATACCTACCTAACATTTTTTATAATTTATTAATACTGTACAAAATAAAAGAAGTGGAAAAAAAATTATATTAACCACGGTTTAGACAGCCTATAGCCCTCGCGCCCTAAATCCCTCGTCGCTCCGCTCCTCGTGATTTAAACTTGACGCTCGGGCAATAATGATGGCTGTCTAAACCTTGGTTAATAATATACTATTTTATACCTATTTTAGTGTTTTTTATACAATGTCTCTCATTATTTAAGGCAAAAGCTCTTGAGGCATCCAGATTATGGTCTACATATTCCCCGTTGAAAAGTACTACACTGCAGAAAATGATCTAATACAACAGGTTTGCTAATTGATAGTTTGTATTAATAACTTATTTTTTATTAATCCATATTAAATAAATTGCTAGTGTATCAAACCCGCTTTAGTGTTATTAACAGTATTTTTATTGGTAGTAGGTAATCAGTTTCATTGCAGCACATCAGTCTTGTTGAATAATGAACCACTTTTAAAACAGCAATTTTGTTAAGAAATAAAATGCGACGCATTTTATTAACAGTAAAGCGCTTTCTCGTGTGCAAAAACGATTTTTTTTTTGTTAGAACCCACAAGACGTTGGTGGGGATTCGTAGCGATCGGCAATCGCCCGGCGCCTTTGTATTAGCTTTAACGTATTTCTTGCGCAGGTCACATAGTTGTTCGGAGTCTTGTTCTGTTCTCGGAGTTTTTTTTAATCTTTGTGTGTAAGATAAAAAAATAGAAGATTCTTATTTCGCACAACCCATCATTAGTACTGGACGTTACAAGCTATGGACGAATTTTACCATTTCAGTGTTGCATTAGAGATAATCATATGCAATGTTAAACGACAAGAACAATGTAACAATAGAAGCTATTTAAATTTTTGAGAAATACAATACTGATTTTTAGTGGTAAGTACATGCTTTATTAACCGTAGCAAGCAAATATTATGATTAATGTCAAGTTTCATTACAACTGCCAGTCGGAACTAATACAGTATATGAAACCAGATTTCACCCCCAATAGAACTTGATAATTACTGTTACATTCTATGGTAGCAATAACTCCTATTTTCTATCGGCTAAATTACCGTAATATTATCACTACACAAGATGCTACATATAGTATTAAACAGTTGTATAAAGAGTATGTGAATTCTTATGAGAAATAGAAGGTTTTTTTTGTCAGTGTCGTTGCTTTTGCACACGTGATTATAAATAGACGAAATAATCTAATTGGATTGTTGTTACGTAAAAAAATTTCATTTTAGTTCTAATGTATAAAGGAAATAGTCAGTAAAATCCTCATTTAACAGATTTGAATTATAAACCTCATTATCCAAAATCTGTAATGTTTCAACCAATATTCCTGTACGTGTGTAATATGAAATTTCGGCTCGGACAAATAATATTAATAAAGCCGTATCGAGAGTATTATAGAGAGTGACCAGTTCACTAATTGAGATAATTAGAGAAACGTGTCGTATGGAGCCCTCCATTCCATTTTGACAACTTCACATGTGCCCCAAATTTATGATTTTAATAGTGCCAATAAATTCTGTTTATACACTTTAGTTAACAAATGTAATATTATTTCGCGCATTCCAGTTGCATTGTTTTAATGACAATACGTTTTAAGCGATGGAAAATAATGCTATAATATAATAAAACATTTAAAAATGTTAATAAATGTAAAATATATAAATAATAACCGCAGTTCTTTTTTTAATGACAGGCAAATGTCATAATATAGTAATAAAGCATGGAATTCATTTAACATTTTCCTGTTTTATCATGAATGTTTTTATCGAAATATTAACACAAACATGTAAAGTTCTCACGTATATTTGTTGTTATGAACCATATTGTTTGTGGCAGTATTCCGAAAATTTCACACCTATAATTTTTAGCCAATAAAAAGCTTTCATTTCAGCTCGTTAGTATAGGAACCACAAAACTTTCCTCCTGGGTTCCCTGGGTGTGATTACAGTTTTTGTCAAACGCACAGCCAACAGCCATTTATTGTTTATAATAACTTTGTTTAACATTAATAATAATTATTTTAATATGACTTACTGATCTTTATAGCTCAATAAATGCTTTCAATACCTGTTTCTATTATGCTGTATCTTTTTCCCCTTTTTTTGTAAAGATAATGATAAATAAAACATCTTCCTTAAATTTTAGATACATGAAATAATTAAAGACAAATTAACAGAATCTTATACGTAATTCATTATAATTTAAGTTATGCTACTAAAATTTACCGAAAATCTATTTTTTGCAGTTATTTTTCATGACAGGGCCATTTTTTTTCATTATATAATACTTATATGGAGTCTCTATATATATCCAAAAAAATATGTTCCTAGAATCTTAGTAGTATGAAACAAACATTTGTTCGTCAAAAATAATGTACTTTAGCTATCAACAAATCTGTATTACTACAGTGAACGGAAGGCAGTATTTATACAGGGTGTTCATTTGAAAACTTCCCACCTTGATTTTCCTGCTTTAAAATGAAAATGTGGAAAATCGCTTGGACCCGTCGATTTTTATTTCGAGGGGGACATATTTTGCGTATATTGTCAATCTTGTTTCTTTAAGCCCCTAGGAGGGAGGAGGGGTAAATCTAAATCTTAAATGGATACCCCTATTTTATATAATTTTTTTAGATTCTGCATAAAATTCTGAACATTTTTTAATAAAAGCATTATTAGTCTATACTTAACAGTTTCCGAGATATTGACTCTTGAAAAATGACATTTTTGAACTTTGAACCGAATTTGGCTCGTCGATTTTAAAAAATGACTTTGACTTTCAGACATTTGTTAAGTATGGTTATATTATGCCTTATTTTTAAAACTTTTGTTCATGTGAGCTTTGCATTTTACTTGCCACAAACATGGATAACTTTGGTAAATGTTAATAAATTCCGTAATAAACTCTTTTGATAAGTAACGTGAATCGGCAGACATTATTTGTTATTATTATTATTATTTAAATTTAACCTCAAACCAAGTTGGATGACTTTTTATGATGATGACAAATTAACCTAGCTAATCTATTGACGGGTTAAAACCGGCTGATTTCATCTGTGGCAGATATTACACGGCCCGAGGAAGCTCGGCTCGCCACATACACGTAAAGTTTTATCGGCGTATTTGGTTCGTGCCATATCAAATTCGTTAAGTTATCCGCTGGTGTATGGGGGGCTAATCAGATGTAAGAGAAAATCAGTTGCAAAGACCAGTGTCACAATTGCAAGAGTCAGGCTAGGCCAACAACGCTAATCATCGGTTGGGGGTACCGAAACCATGAAGACGGAAGAACATTTTGGAAGATGCTCGGGGTTTTATTTAAAAGGAACTGGCTTCCTTCATTTTGTCAGATCCTAGCCTTACTGATGAACCATGATGTGGCGAAGCGCGTCTAAAGATGGATCTGACGAAATGAAAGGAAAAACCTTCTTCTGTCCACCCTGTATTATTAAATTGTTTCGAATAAAAGGAAATCGCCATAATATAAACGAAATATATATATTTTTTTGGTAAATGATTTTATTAAAAAGGAAAATCCCTTATAGTTTACAGTATTATATAAATCCTTAGCTAACGCGTTATTTCTATCAGCTGTTTCCACATGAAAGATGCGCTATTTTTTACAAAAAGTACGTGTTTTTCATCATAAAGTGATTCCCCCTATCCCTTATTCTATCATTTACAGAAGTATTTTTTCGTGTCGCGTTCTCTTTATTACGGATATTATTTTGAAGGGGTCCCTTTTTTAAGCAATATGCGGGAGGAATATTTCTAGCCCTACATTTAATATTATTCCGAGTGCGTATGGTGCACCATGGCTGCAAATGGCGTTTTTATTAGAGTGTAAATAAATTTAATTAGTTTTTGATAAACGATCATTGAGTCACAAGATTGATTTTATGGAGTTTTGATAGAGCCCGGGAGTGGAAAGACGTGTATTCAGAATTGGTGAGTATTTTGATAAGACTAGAATTAAAGTAAATTAATATTAATTGTATTAGACTCAAACAGTGTTTAAAATCGATTTATTTAACAATTTTTCAGTTGGGTCGTGAAAAAAAAATTAAATCAAATAAATTAAATCAGATATCCGTTTTTGCTAATCTATTGAATACTGCGTGTTTAACGAAAGGTAATTTTTTAGTTTTTAGCCTCTGTTTTTAACCATAAATCGGTAATCATATTGCAGCTTTTACTGGTACCATAAATACTAAACTAATAGCCTATTGTTGGCGAATCGACTGCTTTATTTAAAAAATTTAATTATGCCCGTACTTACTATAATAAAACAGTGACGACTCTTCCATAAGGTAATTTCATCAATTAGCCAATCTTCGTTGATATGGTATTATTGCTATTACCGCTAAAATATCCCTCGTATTTTGTGATCACGACCACGCTATGCCACGTAAACTATACGTAATGGTACTTATCGTACGTCCACCCAGTATATTGGGTCCAAGGGAGCCTTGACCACGGCTCTGCTGTTTCCTTTACCAGATAAATTTTAATGCGCAGGCGTGCAAGAGAGAAATAAACGCATGCTACTACTGAAAGGAAAGACAAAGAAAAATAATCTGTTGGGGCTAGAAGCCGAATAAAATTTCGATGAGGTTCCGACGAACGTAGCCATTTTGCAGTAACGTGTGGGATGAAGAGCCTAGTTACATTACAGGAGCAGTACTTAGTTTAGTTCCTAGAAAAATTTGTTGGCTCAAGTGCTCAACCGATTTCTGCAGTTGGGAGGATTGTATAATGTCTTTTCCTACAAACGAGCGCGATTTGCCGTTTTCCCGCACTCGTTTTGGTTCTGAAAAACCCATTTTCCCGCAGGATGTGGGAAAATTTTTCCCGCACGGTGTACCGGAAAAATGTTTTTTCTGTAATTTTATAATAAAATACAACTTTAATAAATGAAATATGAATTTTTAGACTCATTTTTAGTGAAAGTAAATGAAGTATATTACAGAAACACTAATTTTTGCCGTTTATTATAAACATTTTTTAAAAAAGCTGTCAAAGTGACACCTTACAACAGTTCACCGGGGCGTGGCTTTGATTTTTGATTTCTTTCAGATTCTGATACAAATGTCTTCCATAGTTAATTTCTCGGACGATGAGCTCCAGAAGATATTCTAGAAGCTGCAAGTGTCGCAAATTTGGATTTGCTATCAAAAAAGTCATTAGTCAGGTATGAAAAACAATACGAACATTTTGTTAGTTGGAGTGAAGCGAAAAAAGTAAAAACACCAAGAGAAGAAGTACTTTTGGCATATTATAAATATTATTAATAAGTAGAAATTAAATCTGTGTTTGTTTTTCAGTAAAATTAAATTTTTAGAAATATTTTGTGGTAGTTTTTCTAACGCTTGTAAAAAAAATTTTAATCCTAACTCATGCGGAAAGTGGCTCTTTCCGCACTTGTTAGGATAATAACTATTTCAAATATTCATTGTCAGTTTGTAATTGTTTACATTTAATTTTTAATTATCGAATTTACGGGTGCCGGCCCGGGCTTGCTAATTTGTAGATTTATAATTATTTACAGTACTACACGGAGAAAAAAACCTTCTATTCCTTATAAGAATTATTATACTCTTTATACAACTGTTTATTACTAAATGTGACAGCAACGCGCTTTCCTACTGTAAAACAACGAAAATTGCTAGACTGTTGTGAAGTGATAATATCACGGTAATTTAGCCAATAGGAAATAGGAGTTATTGCTACCATAGAATGGTTTATTCCCATTATTGCTCTGTAATTATCAAGTTCTATTGGGGGTGTAATCTGGTTTTATAACTGTATTAGTTCCGACTGGCAGTTGTAATGAAATTTGACATTAATCATAATAGTATTTCCTTTTTCCTGATAAAATAGTATATTAGTACCATTAAAAATCAGTATTGTAGTTCTCAAAAATTTAAATAACTTCGCGCTTTTCGTATTCGCTTAGAATACTAAATGACCCCCCATTTAAAACAACCACGAGCCGTTACTGTAATAAAATAGTAAAAAGAATAATGATATGTATAGAGTATAAGTCCACAAATATACTATTAATCCCCCTATAAAAGCACCTGTAAAATTCGATCAATCTGTCGCATTTAAAAGATAAAAGCATACATTAAAATCCCTGTCTTCCCAAATTTCCATCAACTTAGA
Source organism: Polydrusus pterygomalis (assembly GCA_963969555.1). Classification (NCBI taxonomy): domain Eukaryota; kingdom Metazoa; phylum Arthropoda; class Insecta; order Coleoptera; family Curculionidae; genus Polydrusus; species Polydrusus pterygomalis. Next base: position 7,422,851 of record OZ018378.1, on the reverse strand, counting down.
GACACAAGTCATTCATTTCTCTTTTGAATTCTTTATGGGCCGGCAAACATCCAAAGATTTATCTTTTAATTCTTCCTATCTATTACATCTAGTAACTCAAATAATACCTTTTAATCTGGTTGTTTCTAAAATCTAAAATATTTTCCGCTCTCGAAAGTAGGAGATTAATTTTTCAGAATTCAAGTTATATTCGGTCTGACAGATATAAGCATGAATTAGAGAGAATGCCGCCAATGGAGCTTTGGTAATGTTACGGGAATTAATTTGTTGCTCCACGATGAGAACTCAACTCTTAAACAGGTATTAATGAAGAAGCGATTGGTACAAAAATCTTCACAATGAAAAATACATGTACATGGAATATAATAAGTAACAAAGGGCACACGAGTATTATATAGTCACTTTGTTAGACCAGGGTCGATAATTTTTGAAACAAAATAAAATAATAGTAGGATGAAACCCATTGGAAAAGGAAAAGAATAGAACAAAAATGAAAGGAAAAATAAATTACGGGCGATCCGAGGTCGGGAAGGGTGGGAGGGAGGGGTTTTAAGGGTATAAAATGATTTATCTCGATTTCCGGTAAAACTACAAGTCCTATGGAAAAACGTTAAATCGCAAAGTTGTAGGTAATAAAAAGATCTACAACTTTTGTTTTTACACTTTTTTCATATAACCTCAAAATGTATGTGAAAAATTCAAATAACCAAGTTTTTGGTTTTTTATTTTTATCTTTTACAAAATTTTTTTTTATCCACGAAATTTGGTGAAAACTTACCTTTTCATGTCCTAAACACACTTTAATTTTTCTGATTTAAAATATTTATTTTTTAACCTTATTTTGACTTAATATCGAAAAAACACCCTAATTTTCAATCGAAAATTCTCACGTCAAAATATCTGATTTTTTAAAAAAGTCGGTGGGCTTTTTGTTCGGTGAAATCTCTACTTTCTGATAGTGTTAAAAAATATATACATTACTACGGTGAATGTTCTCAAAAAAATGCAAAGAAACTAAAAAAACTCGAATCCGAAATTTTTTTTTAGATCAATATATACAATTTTGAGCTATTTATTAAAATGTATACTTTTTTTTATCAATGTAACATGGAATCTTACGTTTTTCGAGTAATTAAAGTATAAATTTTAATAAATAGCTCAAAATTGTACATATTGATCTAAAAAAAAATTTCGGATTCGAGTTTTTTTCGTTTCTTTGCATTTTTTTGAGAACATTTACCATAGTAATGTATATTTTTTTTAACACCATCAGAAAGTAGAGATTTCAACGAACAAGTAATGTATATTTTTTTTAACACCATCAGAAAGTAGAGATTTCAACGAACAAAAAGCCTACCGACTTTTTAAAAAAGGCAGATATATTGACGTGAGAATTTTCGATTGAAAATTAGGGTGTTTTTTCGATATTAAGTCAAAATAAGGTTAAAAAATAAATATTTTAAATCAAAAAAATTACAGTGTGTTTAGGACATAAAAAGGTAAGTTTTCACCAAATATCGTGGATAAAAAAAAAATTTTGTAAAAGATAAAAATAAAAAACAAAAAACTTGGTTATTTGAATTTTTCACATACATTTTGAGGTTATATGAAAAAGTGTAAATAAAAAAGTTGTAGATCTTTTTATTACCTACAACTTTGCAATTTAACGTTTTTCCATAGGACTTGCAGTTTTACCGGAAATCGAGATAAATCGTTTTCTACCCTTAAAACCCCCCTCCCGACCTCGGATCGCCCGTAATTTATTTTTCCTTTCATTTTTGTTCTATTCTCTTCCTTTTCCAATGTGTTTCATCCTGCTATTATTTTGTTTCACTTTTTACCATTTTCAAAGGCACTGGTCTAAAGGGTAAAAAGTATAATCAAGATCGGGTGGTAACGGCAAAATAATTATTTTACGAATAAAATTAAGGCCTAAAATACATTGATTCCAGTGGCGGATCCAAGGGGGGGCCAATGGGGCCCGGGCCCCCCCTAAAGCCCGTTGAAACATTGAAAACTCTTTTTTGTTTACCTGTTACAAAAATGTGTGTTACGTTTTTCACAATATAAAATATAAATATACTGATTTATTTTGATTTTTTGTATACGGGCCCCCCCTTAGAAGTATTTCTAGATCCGCCACTGATTGATTCGACAAAATATCAAATGGTCTCGATGCAACACTTAAAAACGATGTATCGCATTGAAAATATCAATGTTAACGTCTTTAAATATTGTCCATAAGCTTCTTTAATTTAATTAAAAATGCTTTGATTTGCGTTTCTTCAAAGTGTGTTTTTCAGAAAGAGAAGGGCGCCTTAAATGAAGCTAGGAAAAAATAAAAACAGGATCGAGAATTTTAATTTTTTTACAAATATCTGTAATACATTGAAATACTTGCGCACCTTTGTCATATTTAACCTTCGCTGATCCTCTTACCGTTTACCAGATCCCAATGGTGGGCGTCTAATTAGTAACACCCTGTACAGTGTGACCAGTGAAGTTCCGCATCATATCGGATTTTTTTTATTAATAGCTTTATTTGAAATTTGACTTTAGTATCAAGTTCTGCTTCGATCGAGATGAAAATTAAGCAAAAAAAATAGTAGTCACGTGATTCGCATTATCTGTCAAATTTTAATTTCTTCCAAAAAATAATTCAAAAGTGGAGTTATTTCTGAAAATATCGAAAAAAGTTATTGGAAAAAGCTTTTTTAAATGCATTTTCTAGCCCACATGCAAAATTTCAGCTGCATAAGATAATTTTGATTTTTTACTTACCACTAAAATTTATTTTCTACTTAATGAACACTTTACTGATGACACTGTGTTCTTTTTTGTCTTAATATTAAGGTGTATTACTTTCAGACACACACTACGTTTTCAAAAATACTTATTTAATGAAGTTACCCTATACAGGGTGAAAAACAATTAAACTTTGCATCACATGCGACCAAATTTTAATAGCCCAATTTTGATTTTGTAGAAAAACACACATTTAGTATGGCGCTACTTTAAAGAAAATGTATCTAAAATAAAGCATTGTCAAAACTAAGAAGCTTTATGTAGGTTGCGTTGAGTCTTATTTTGCAAAATTGGTGCAATTTACAAAATATGGGTAAAAATCAAAATTATCTTTTGCGGCTCAAATGTTGCGTATGAGCTGGAAACTGCATTTCAAAAAAACTTTTTCTAATAACTTTTTTCGATACTTTTAGAAATAACCCTACTTTTGAATTATTTATTGAAAAAAATTAAAATTTGACAGATAATGCGAATCACGTGACTACTATTTTTTTGCTTAATTTTGATCTCGGTCGAAGCAGAACTTGACGCCAAAGTCAAATTTCGAATAAAGTTATTAATAAAAAAAATCCCATATGATGCGGACTTTACTGGTCACACTGTATATGTATGAGGCTACTTGATGATTATAGGCAATTGGATAACAACGATTTTAATACTGTTTCTACGCGGCACTGTACTTATAATAACTACGTTTAAAACAAAAAAAAATAAAACAAAGTTATTTAAAATCGCCGACAATGCCTCCGACACAACAAATCAAATTTGTTCACGGCTTAAACAATCGTATTCCTTTAAAGGATATTAACTATTTTCTGCTTGATTTAATAACCTATCTGTTGTTAAGAGACAAAAAAGTTAATGAAAGTCATTGGAGACCATTTATTTTACATGCTAACTCGCTCAGGATTTATTTATTTCGTGGTAAACGTGAAGAATTGTGGAAAGCAGTGTGAAATAAGGTCTGGCAATCTTAAATCCCGAAGGTTATGACAAATCGATGGCGACAAAATAATTCTTTCTTTGAATTTATTAATCAGGTATTATTATGGACAATTTTTTAGATTTTACTTTACTTTAAAAATTAAAATAATTTATAGATACATGCGGCAACGGCGTAGCTAATCAGGGCAATCACCCCCCCCCCCTACCCCTTCTAGTCCCAAAAAGTGTTTTGTTGCTGGGGACTGTGCAACTAAAACACAAATGCTGATACGGTTACGCACGATGCGGATTTCCCATGGCCAGTCTGGCGGTGCTTCACCCGGTGTATCTGTCCTAGTCCGATTTTAATATTCTCTATGAAATGAAACTAGCTACCTTGTTAATTCTTATAAAGGTCAGTAACTACCTGAATTAACAATCAATCAGTTATTCCGTCATCTTTGACAGTCGTCACAAGTAATTTGATTCATCGCTAATTTTTCCAATTTCTTGAACAGTTCACACAATGGGTTTTACGGAACAGCAAAAAATATTCAAATAGTATTTTCGAAACGGGGTTAGAGTAAATGGTGAGTGGCAATACAATCCGGGTTTGGGCATGGACAATTTGCACGAACATTTTCCTAACGTGGCTTTTATTGCTGGGGATTTTTATCATTGCCTGAAAAGAACCGTGGCTGTGTTTAGGGAAACAGGTTCTATACAACACAAAAAAGGAGCAATAAAGACCATCTGCAAGAACAGAAGAACTTGTTGCAAACGTTCGTGAAATAATGCAAAATACGCCCACAAATTGTATAGGACGCCTGTCCCAAGAAGTGGGAAGATCTTATGGAACATGCAGGACTATTCTTAAGAAGCAGCTAAATTTATTTCCTTATAAAGTACAAGTATTCCAAGAAATACAAGCCGCAGATTTTGAAAGACGCAGGAATTACTCTCAATGGTTTACCCAAAATGTATTGGAAAGAAATGATTTATTAGACCTGGCATTTTTTTCGGATGAAGCCTGGTTCCACCTCTCCGGTTACGTGAATTGTCAGAATACACGCATGTGGAGTAGTGAAAATCCCCATTTTTTTGTCCACATTGCACCCTCAAAAAATGGGTGTCTGGTTAGCTGTTTCCCGAAGAAGAATTATTGTTGGTCCTATTTTTTTCCATGACACAGTTACAACACAGCGGTTAATAGAGACAATATTTTGAATCCATTTGTGGAGCAATTACTTGACGACGAACTACGTTTTGGATATTTGCAACAGGACGGTGCAACCGCCCATACAGCCGCCGAAACTATTAACTACTTACGCAATTTGTTCGACCGACAGATTGATCAGTTTTCGATCAGACATTGAATTCCCACCTAGATCACCTTGTTTAACGGTTATGGATTACTTCGTTTTTCCTCATTTAAAGAACACTATTTTTAAAACACCAGTTGCAAATTTGGAACAAAACAAAAAAAGAAAGGATTATCCAAGAATGTGGTAACTTTTCTCCAGAGATGCTGGTCAACACTTTCGAAAATATGAAGAGACGTGTGAATTTATGCTTGGAGCATGGCCAATTTTAGCAATTTATGTAATATTTTTTCTTTTTCTTTCTCTATATTATTCTTACTTTGTTAATTTTGTAAACAACAAAAATAAGTTTGTATTTGTCTACTTATTTTATTAGTCATAAGTTTGACATATCATGTCATAATATGAATTTGATAAAATTTTAACCTAGATTCGGTTAGATCTATCGTCCCCATATCATTGTGATCTAAATCAAGCACTACGTTTTTTAATCCAAGCCCTCTTTGATGCAAATAATTTTTGCTCGCACGGTACAAGTTTAGAACTGTCTGAGGATTATTAAAATTTAAACTATTTCTTATAGTAAATTTAAAAAATCGATTACACTTATTGACAACTTGTTCAATGTGAGATCCAAAAATTAACTTAGTGTCCGTTATAACACCTAAATCACGTATTTCATTAATCGATTTAAGATCACTAAGTATAACGAAAATTATGTACATTTTTGTTTCTGCTAAACGTTGTCGATACACACTTGTCTAGCTTAAGAAATAATCTCTGACTGTCACAGAATCTTACCAAGGCGTAAAGATCGTCCTGTAGCCCATTGCAATCCCCCGGCAACCTGAATATTCGATTCATCGGGTCGCAGATGACAGTGACCCGATCAAAATTTATCGCATAATAGGTGGGTTCGGGATGCTCACTCTTTTAACTCTATGTGCACAAAACGCTCCCGATCCGTTCGGGTATTGTCCTTTCGAGTAAAAGGTGTGACTCCAAGTGCGGTCGGGTATTGCGACACGGAGTTAAAGGAGCTCACTCCAACAGTTCCACCTCGCGAGAGAAGAACTCCTGAGCGGGCATGCGCAGTGATGGTGTTTTTAGTATTTTACATATTCATAGGTTATAAGTTTAGCTTATTTGTCTTCAAACATGAAATGGAGATTAAATTGTTTATTGGACATGAGAGGTACTGTAATATCTGCAAAATTCTCAACTACTTCAACATTCTCTTCATCAGAACAATCTTCAAAAAATATTTCTCTGACAAAATTAAGTATTGGCATCAGATGACGAAAGAAATCCATATCGTAAATTAAGTAATAAAGGTACAAAAAACACAAAATATTTACATAATATAATAATAACCCACAAGTGATGAAGCACAAAGACGAAACAAGCGATTGAGGTTATGGTGATTAACTCTAAAAACTCTCGAGCGTTCGGGACAAGCCATTCTACACCTAAAACTCTAAGGTCACGTGATTAAAACGCCAGTCTAACTCTACTCCAGCTCCGTAAACAATCCCGAACCCAGCTTATGAAGGCAGGCAGAGCTTCAAGTTTTCTGTAGGTATAACAGAGATGGAGCAAATGACACAAAATACTAACTAGATTCCTATAAAAACAAATAATTAACATTTTGGTTTTTGCCATTGTGCCACAAACTGTGAGTGCTAAAAAACCTGTTCAAAAATTAAATGCCGGAAAAATTACAAACGAGCCACAATCTTTGGTTTAAACGTCTCATTCCCATAAAGAGTACAAATAGTCGAGAGAGACTATAAAAATCTGCGGATTTATTATGCACTTGGGACGGAATCGGAAAAAAAATATTAACGCTACTGTTCATTAGCTTACTTAAAAGAATAATCGCCTAATAGCTTTTCGAGAACTGCAATGAAAATTTTTATGTTTTCAATATGGGATTTTACAGACTTTCGACTGTTTCCGGTTCATTGCGAATTGTATACCGCATGAATAAACTTTCGCGAAATTTGCTTAGTTTAAATTTTAACGAAGCAGTTTTAGCTACAATCAACTATTCAATTATTTAAATGAAAACTTCTACCCGATGAAATTTTGTAAAACAATATATTATTGACAAATTAAAGTGCAGTGAGTTGAAATTTTTATTAGGCAATTTGGCCATTTTACACAATTTATAATAATAATAGGTCCAAAATTTTTATGGCGTAAAATTGTCACTTTTTAGTCCATATATATTTTATGAACCTTTTTGTAATATTATTATCTGAAAATAAACTTCTCGGTGACTTTGTTATTAAAATTATCTATGTCCCGAACCATCGCTTTTTCGATTGACAGCATTGCTAAAGCTGCATATTATACGAAATTTTCCAACTTTATAACATAACTAATAAATTAGTCAAAGCAAAACATCAGTGGCATCGACAGGTCGCGTCGCGTCGAAACGCGAACAGCTGTTGTTGAACGGAAAATTTGGAGCCCCATCCGTGCAGCTCATTATGCGATGTGTAGGTGACGTCACGCCTCCGTAGTCATGGCAACCGACTTAATAGTCGCGTTGAATTGGGACGGATAATCGGCCGCCCGCGCTTGATAGGTATAACTTGCCGTTGGAATGTGACTACAATGTGCGACACTCGATTTTTTCGTAAATAATCCGATGAGTTTTCAAATGGATGTTCATTATCATTACTATTAAATATCATGGTCATCAACACAGGCATGTAATATAAGGAGAGACAAAACATTTGTTTACAATCAAACCTTCTTACAAAGGTTCAGATAAGTTAGAAGGTGATGGCTTGAAAAAATGGAAACACTGTAAGCTGTAAAAACTCGTTGTTATCATTGGAGTGCATTGCCATGTGATTTTTTTTAGGATTAAAAACAATTCATATATTTTACAACATTTACTCAAAATACATCTACATCATTGGTTTTAAACTAAAACAACATAGCTTGAATAACCCTACCCAGTTCTTATAAATAAAAATTATTGTAATAAAAATAATTTTATGGTCTTAAAAAACCACATGCCACCTTCTAACTTGTCTGAAAGTGTAAAAGTATATGATTTTAAACAAATGATGTTTTATTAATGGAATATTTTATCTCCTTTATTATATGTCCATGGAAAAGACGTTGACATCGGTTTGTTTATTTATAAAAGAGCAAGCTCGTAAATAATTTGACATAATTAAAAACTTTGAGAAATTATTGTTCTGATTGGTTGACAAAACCGTGGATATTTCAATTTAATTGATGTGATTGGTTGTGGAATTGTGGATAGTAATTTACTATACACACACGGGTATGACCTTTCAAGTAAATAATAAGAAAACTAATAATTTACAGTCAATTTGTGACTGTAATGTAAAAGGTAGTTTTTGTTACTTTTTGGTCTCTAAATGCGAAAATGGTCGTAAAAACTTCTTAAAACTTAACATTTTTGAGCATGATAAAATATGTGTTTGTGTTAATCCAAATGGTGTAAAAAAAATAGGGTTTGCACATAATTTGGACAAATGGAACTTATTACGTCTAAAATAAGTTTAAAGGAAATTCTGCTTCTTCATAATGGCAACAAAAGACTTTATATTCCTCTTGCAGTTTGCAGATGCAGTAGACATGAAAAAAACATACGAAAGTATAATAATATGTGACTTATTGTATATGCAAATAAGCTATGATACCTATAAGTGGCAAATATTTGGTGACCTAAGAGTCATAATACTATTACTAGGGCTTCCTGGTGGATTTAGGAAGTATTGCTGTTTTCTTTATCTTTTTTTAGAAGAGTAATAGAGAGTGAGTGACCAAGTAAAAGAATGGCTTTTTAGAGTTCATTATATTGTAGGTAAATTTTTAACGTAAAAAATATACATTTTGTTGATCCCAAAAAAGTTCTGTTATCTCCATTACACATTAAACTGGGAATAATGAAAAATTTCGTTAAAGCATTAGATAAAAAAGGAGATAAATTTAAATACCTGAAACCCATTTTTTCTAAACTAAGTAATGCTAAGCTTAAGGAAGGAATATTGGTTATACTACAAATAAGAAAAATATTAAGGGATCAACAATTTCAACAAAAATTAAGTTATGTTGAATTAACTGCGTGTGAGTTGTTTTAAAATAATTGTTTCGCAGTTTTTGGGAAACAAAAATGCAGAAAACTATGAAGAACCACTTGAAAGCTGCTGCAAAATGGGCTGTCGTATGTCTCTTAAAATACACTTCTTCAAAGTCACATCCATTTAAATTTTTTCCCAAAAAATTTGAGTGCGGTTAGTGACGAACAAAAAGAATGATTCCACCAAGACATACTAATAATGGAGCAACGCTACTCAGGCAGATGGGATCCAGCAATGATAATGAATTATTGTTGGTTTATTTGGAATATAAACGAAAGTAAGCATTTGCAAGAGGATTTCCCATCCTACACGTGTTGGCTACAGTAGAACCTCTCTAACGGGAACACAAAATTTTTTTTTCATTTCTTAAAAACTTTTTTGCACCAAATGTGTCTGCTTTGACTCCGGCGGGGTAACTGGGCCGTAAAAAGCCTGGTACCCAAACAGTTTTTACTTTTTAACCAAAAGATACTTTGACCCCTAAAAAACAAATTTTTTCTTTTCTTTACATCTCACCCCAACATTTTCACATGTTTCTGACTAGGCTTAATAAAACTCAAGATGTTTCAGTAATTTAATAATGCTTTTTACAGATAAGTTTTTCAAAACTCCCTAAATTTTACTACCCTATATTTTTCTGCATGGCACAGTGTGCTTCTGCACTTAACCCTCGACTCTTCAGTATGCTGGAGTCTTGATTGTCGACCTTCTGACTATTCAATTTCACACCTCTTGTACACCATTAAAAGCTCCATTACGGCTCAATCTCACCATCATTTTCTCTTTTGCTAAAAACATCAGCATTTTACTTTTCACTTTGTTTCCTGATGATGAGTGTTTCTACACTCGAAACACGTCGATGTGATCCTAGGTTCGCCTAGTTTTTCGATTAATAAATATTGTGGAGAAAGACTTCGTGCTTTTCTTTTTCTGTATCATTTAACTCCACTTTGAGTATGGACTACTTCTTCAAAATTTGCAAAAAAGTTATGTACAAAAGACTTATTATAATTGTGTTTGTAAGTGTATTTTTGTAAATAAATCCTGTTATCCTTAAAATATCTGGATTGAACTTGTATAATATAAATATTTTATATAACCATAACCATAAAAATAACTAATATTTTCTATTACTTAAAATCTATACCAGGTGAAAAATTTTGGTTGTTAAATGGTCAGAATGCTTTAAACACCCCCGTACAGTCATTATAAAATCAGTCGCAATTTTTTTTTTTTCAATTTGTTGAGTAGTATAATTTTATCAATTACCATTGATCAAAAATAGCATGCATGTTAATTTTTTTAGTCTTTAGAAAATTTAGTTTTGCTTTCTGTTCATAACCTGGTGTTGTTTCATCGTGATCATAAGCGTAACATGTTTTAAACGAACGTAATATTTTCTTCTTACTTTCAAAGTGACTCGAGCATAGAGAAGTCGGAATTGCAGACAAGGACGTCATAAGCCGTGACTTAAAAAAAAAAAAGGAACGCAGAATAAACTAGAAATAATAAATAATCTAGAGACAAATTATATTTTATTGTTAGGCATTATTTTAAGATCAATTTCTCCCCCCTTCATCTGCGAATCTTAATCTTAACATAGTATAACACAAAATCGCTGTCGCTGTCTGTCCGTCCGTCCCTACCTACCTATATATGCTTAAAGCTTTAAAACTACGCAACGGATTTTGAAGCGTTTTTTTTTAATAGATAGAGTGATTCAAGGTGAAGGTTTTTATGTATAACTAGCTACCCGCCCCGGCTTCGTACGGGTGCAATTTCAGAAAGTGGCATGCCGGGTACTAATATATCGGGTTTGTTCGGGTTTGTATTTATACCAGCGGGTTGCAACGCATGCCGGATACACGCTAGTATGTTAATAAAATAAAATATACACAGTGTTATGAGAAGGAAACGGATCAGCCTTTGAATACCGCCCACTCAATGAAGAATCGCTCAAACCCGTCAATGTATATCAACTTTAATTTTTTTAATAAAACATATTGATAGTAGATTATTACATTCTACAATCAATTGTAGACATATTTTATAAATCATGCCCTGTACCTATCTTCAAGCGTTTACGAAATATTAAATTTAATGCTAGTAATGCAGTTGAAAGTGGTATCGTTCAAACGAGAAGGTATTTAGCACGAGGCGTTAGCCGAGTGCGGAATTCCTCCGAGAGTAAGAAAATCACTTTCATACGAGTAATGTACACAATTTTTCCTACGACCATACAAAATAATCAAAAAGAGTTTGATTTGTTTTTAATAGTCTGTATAGGTATCACCATTGCGTTAAACAATTTAGAGTTGAAATACATTTTTCAACTCTAGAGTTGAAAAAAATAAAACAATGCCCACTTACACATTTAACTTACCTAGATTTAAATAAGAATAACTTTTTCTCCTATTTGCTTACGCACATCATACCTACTATCTTTGTACAGTGACTAAATTTAGTTTCTGATTTTTTAGCTGCTTGCATTTTTTCAATAAAATAATAATATACCTAAATATACATACAAAAACAACAAAACAAAAAACTAAAATATAACCTCAATATTATAGAAATATAGAGAGGGAGTTAAATATCGATAGCTTGTTAATTATAAAAAATAAACATATTTTTATTACTAGAGCTCAAGCGCACAACTTGGGCGTGACTACGATACGTCACCTGAATTAAAAAAAAAATATATAACTATTATGAGAAAGGCTTTGTTGGATTTTTTGTAGAGGAAGCCAGAATAGGTTGGGAACCTCTGATCTAAAATAATGCTCGTCTGTAAGAAATGTATTACAATTTCTAAATTTTACCCTTGCCAAAATAATTCTTATATATTCCATTAAAATATGCTCTCTATTTTCTTCTGCTGATATCTTCGGGTATTCTGGTATTCTTACATAAGACCACCATCAAACACCGGATGCGCTTGAGGCCGTTACACCATAATTAGCGAGACGGTCAAGAAAATGATCCACGATCACGATGACGGCGAAATTAGGCTGTGTAAACAAGAAAACTCGGCTACGCCCCTCTGTTTGCATAATTTATTATCCTTTTTTTTAACAGAAAACTGTAATCAGCTGCCTATTGTATCATCAGATATAATAGTTGTGTGAACGAATGAACAAAGCGTTGCGTCTGACTGGAAACTGAAATGGCTGGATATCCCGAGGAACTGTTCGAAAAATGTATAAGAGTTGTATAAGAATTGTTTTTAGGGCACGCCTACATATACCATATCATTTGTTAAAACAATGTATAACTTGACGTCATAATTAGCCTTGTCGGATGCAGTAGCCCAGCTGATTTTATTATAACAATTCCATTTTTTAAATTATTTACCGCCTATTTCGTAACAATATCTGCAACAAAGATTCAACCTGCATTTTTGGTATTGCGTAATTTTATATTTATATTAAAAAGATAATAGTGTCCGCAAAAATAATTAAAAGAAAATATTGTGGCATATCGGACAAGTGCGTAACTGTTTTTTTTATTGGAATACAACAGGGATTTAAGCACAATGGATACCCTGGGACGGGTAGACCACGACGACCGTTTCGTCCTTGTTAGGACTCTACGGGCAGCCATAACCGCGGTAAGCTGTATTAAAAGCCTTTTTGCAAAAGCAAAGCGGCCATCAATACACCGTAGCGCCATTCCAGCGGCTGCCCGTAGAGTCCCAACAAGGACGAAACGGCCGTCGTGATCTACCCGCCCCAGGGTATCCATTGTGCTGGGATACCTATGTATTCCAATATAAAAAACAATTACACACTGAAAAGGAAAGAAAAACACAAAGTCTACATCCACAAAATTTAATAGAATAAAATTCTTATTTCAAGGGTCTCTACATGTTTCGAACATAGAAACGTTCATCCTCAGGAGACAGAAACTTTTTTTTATTTTATGCTGATGTTGTTAGCAAAAGAGAAAACTAAAAATTATGAACTTAAAAATTGAAGTGTAGAAGAAAGTCCATAAAAGCTTCATTAAGGGTCTAATTTTCAATTTTCTCTTTTGCTAACAACATCAGCATAAAATAAAAAAAAATTCTGTCTCCTGAGGATGAACGTTTCTACGTTCGAAACATGTAGAGACCCTTGAAATAAGAATTTTATTCTATTAAATTTTGTGGAGGAAGACTTTGTGTTTTTCTTTCCTTTTAATACTTTCAACTCCAGTTTAAGTATGGACTATTTCTTCAAATTACACACTTGTCCGATATACCACAATATTTGCTTTTAATTATATTTATATGTAAATAAATGATCAGTGGTCATGAGTGAGTTCTATAATAACCCCCTCTTCGGTTTGCTCTATGTTCAAATCTCAGCGGAGGTGTAAAACTTTTTAATTTTAAAAACTTTGTCCACACTACTCTTAACATTTTTCACTTATACTTAATACAGATATTTATATGTGTCTATATTTATTTGACCTTTCTATATGCATGTGATAATAATATGATATTCCGTTATAAACACCGTTCTTTACCTGTTATGGATATTAAATTTATATACTGAAAAGCTTTGGCATTTTATCTAAACGATCATCAGATTAAATGTTCAGTTATGTCACCCAGTAGTGAATGGTAAAAGGGTATTTAAAACCCTGCGTTTTTCTGCTTGTCTGCCCAATTACTTTATGCTCTTCAACTGTTTCTTTGCGTGTTATGGGAAAAATAGTATATTATAATTATGTACTTACCTACCATTGGGAAATATAGATATCCACTTATTACTTATTGTGAATAAAAAATAATAAAAAATATCTAACAAACTAAACAACATAATTATACCTTTTCATACAGGGTTACAAAAGAATCATATTTTTCGAATCCTAAAATTTAAAGCGGTTTTTATTTGACCGAATCGAACCAACCCGAAAAAGCGTTTCAGTGCCGTTTTAAGTAAAAGCTGCTCTTTTTTTGGAGGAGATTAAATGCAACTATGCATGGCCCTACAATAGTGCATCAGGCTTCCATAGCTCTTATACGAATAGAGTTAGGAGTTTCATTCATATGCTGACTTATACTGTAACACGGGATGTATTTCAGGAAAATATTTTTGCATATACAAGGATACAAGGTAAGTATCCTAAAATAGTGCGATAACATAAAGTTGAATTTTTTAAATAGGCCACCCTATGTTTGTGTATTTTAAGGTTTGTATTAGTGTCCATTATAATTGTTTATAATTTTGTTGTATTTTGCTTCAGTAATGTAGGAGTAATAAACTAAAAATTAAAAAAAAAAAAATTTCCTGAAATACATTATACATCGGACTGAGAATATATTAGCACTCTAAAAGTCAAGGGTTTTGGACGTTTGTTGTAAAGCAAAAAAAAATCAATATTTTTTGAAAGTTTTATTATTATTATCATACACGAGTTTTTAGGTTTTATTATCACACAATAAAGGTGTCAAGCAAAATATTAGTTCCCAAACCATTTGGGATTAGAAATCGCCCCCAACTTTTTTTTTTAATGTAAAGGTATATTATGTATTGTGCACGTTGGAAAGAGCATAAAAAAAGCAATACGACCCACTATTTACTTTTGCATTTCGGTAATTTAAACGCAATTAATTTTATTGTAAAAATTGTTGGAAATGTTGCCCATTTTTATCTGGACAAACCTCTATTCTAAGGTAAAATTTATTCTTGACATTATGTACCATATCCGGGGGTATTTGGCAAATTTCGTGTATAAGTCGTTGCATAAGTTCCCAGTTTTCTTACGTAAACTTTGGTTTTTACGTGATTTCAAAGGAAATAATCTAGAGGATTAAGGTCCGGAAATCGTATGGCCAGTTTTTTTCTCTAGATTACCGAAATGTATAAGTAAATAAATAGTGCCCTTTCCAACGAGCTACAATACTATACCAAATTATCCCCTCCCCTCATTTCTACGCCCTTGCTAAAAGTACATTAAATACATGTAACATGTAAAAAAATTCACTAATGATTTAAATATGTGCAAGTTTAACGTGACCCCTATGCATGAGAAGGTATACAATTATTATTCACCTGCAGCGCCACAGTCGCAAACTGCATACTAATAAATAACCGCCCATTGAGTAATACCCTTTTAAAGGTACTTTTCTATTTGAAAGAACTTTAAATAATTTCCGTCAATAAAAAAACGACTTTTCAGTAAATTAGTTTCGCAATTTGTTAGCTTTTCCGAAGATATTTTTCGGGATATTAATGCAATTATCCAAACGAATTTGAAAATAAGGCGAATAAAAGAAAAAGCACTCGACTTTTATTTAAATAATACTTGAAGGGAATATTTCATTATAGAATTCTTTAGAAAAGTGGATTTTCTCGGTTATATTAATTTATTGACGGTTCGAAGTTATTAAAACGATTGGGTTTTTCAAAGTATTGGGTTTTTTAGGTATTCGCTTTAAGGAAAACATTATTTATATTAAAATAACTTTGATCTTTTAAACGGTATTTATTATTCACTTTATTATTTTTTGATGTATATTTATTTTTAATTCATCGAAATTTACATCTCTGTTCAAACAAGTCACTGGTTTTTTTAATTGTAATGTGACTTTTAATTTTGTAGAAAAAATAAAATTCATTTTGTGTTTAAATGTTAGATCTGATGATGCCCTTATTATAGGGCGAAACATATGTCACCTTTTAATTAAATAGTCATTTAATTTGAAGAAATAGTCCACACTTAAAGTGGAGTTGAAAGTATGAAAAGGAAAGAAAAACACTAAGTCTTCCTCCACAAAATTTAATAGAATAAAAAATTCTTAGTTTAAAATGTCTCTACATGTTTCGAACGTAGAAACGTTTATCATCAGGAGACAGAAAAGGTATGTTGCTGATGGTTGTAGCAAAAGAGAAAATGATAAGTGGTAGGGAGCTTGTGGTAGGGAGCTTTTATGGCATCAAAAGCTGTAACGTTAAAATTAAATTATGTGAATATATTAAAATGAAAATAAGTCAAAACATAAGGAGTATGTGGAAAAGGCATTTAAAAGGGTCTAGAATAACCAAAAAGAGGAAAATGGAGTTAGAAAAACACTTCTAAAAAGAAGATGTCCAGAAGGTTTTTTTAAAAACATGTTTTATAGACATTGTAAAACTTGTATATCCTGTATTAAATTTGAGTATTTATATTGACTCCATTTTCTTTCACTTTCGTCCTAGCACGTGAAAAGTTGAAAAATTATTTTATTTCATTATTTTATGAAATGTTTAAATATGCAGTTAATTCAATCAATTTGAAATTAATATACGGTGGGGTTACTGAACCTTAGAATTCAATGCCCCAAACTACTTTTCTGGATAAATACTCAAATTTAATACAGGATGCCTACAATGTGCAATTTATATATATACACTTTCCACATTTTACAATGTCTATAAGACATGTTTTTAAGAAAACCTTCTGGACATCTTCTTTTTAGAAGTGTTTTTCTAACTCCATTTTCCTCTTTTTGGTTGTTCTAGACCATTTTAAATGACATTTCCATATACTCCGTATGTTTTGACTTATTTTCATTTTAATATCTTCACATAACGTAATTTTAACGTTACAACTTTTGAAGCCATAAAAGCTCCATTAAGGTTTTACGCCTACCACTTATCATTTTCTCTTTTGCTACAACCATCAGCAACATACCTTTTCTGTCTCCTGATGATGAACGTTTCTACGTTCGAAACATGTAGATACCTTTTAAACTAAAATATTTTTATTCTATTAAATTTTGTGAAGGAAGACTTTGTGTTTTTCTTTCCTTTTCAAATAGTGATTGGACGAGACGCCGACTTTGTGTTGTTTTGGTTTTTATTTGTTTAATAAAAACGGGTCTTTTGGAGAATGAACTAGTTCTTTGAATTTTTTAAAATCCCTGTTCGCAAAGGTTAGGTTTCTAATGTATTAGATAATAATTTTCTGATTCAAGAAAAATAACTAAAAATGTCAACCTGTCAACGACTAAGTGCAAGGAAATATCGACTTTTTCTTTTAAAATTGTTATCAAAAATTCTGATCGATTTTCGGATTTTCTTTTTAAATTGTTACGTTTACTTGCTCATCTGAGGAAAAACTTCTCCTAATTACCCATAAAATTTTCTGAGCCTAAATACAATTTGCAAAGTTTAATTTACTTGAAAACCAAATTGGCCAGTGCCGCACTTTTTCATCTCGAAAGAATTCCGTAGTAAAATTAAAACGCTTGCCCATAAATCCGATATTTCCAATATTACTCTGGAATTCGGAGCTCCCGAGGCAAGAATTCGCTTTAAATTAACTCCAAAAACACTCTTTCAAGAAATTATTAATTTACTTGAAAAATCGTGCTTTCAAAGCTGTATTTAGAGACGCTTAAACAGGGTTTGTCAATAAGTTTAATAATATTATAATTATTTAGCTACGCAAACAAATCCCAAATTAGGCACTAGCTACTACGTCACAAACCACATAACCTCACTTTCGATGGGGGTGGGGGGGATTTATTGACATACTATTTTAATTTATTTAATCAGTAAAAAACTAATAAATTATAGTAGTTTCTTATTTTAGATGTGTTAAAGCATCCCTGAAGATAACAAAAAAGGTTCAAAATGATTTGAAAGTATTAAAATAAGCGTGTAATGTTAAGCTTAAAAGTTAAAGTGTTGACTACTAGAATTTGCAAGTTGGTCTTTTTGAACCTTTTAAATTTTTTTTTATATTATTGGTGTTAAAAAGTACCTACTTCTCTAGTATTTTAAAGACTGTAAAGTATGGACTAAAATCAAAGCTATTGTTGAGCTAGTGTAGTCATCATTCGGGTCTAAAGGCCGTCGTCGGCCTTTAGACCCGAATGATGACTACACTAGCTCAACAATAGACCCGAATGATGACTACACTAGCTCACCGTCTGGCCGCGAAAGCCTAAACCAATTTGTCAAAGCTATTGTTGTTTTTTTTCTACTATTTTCGTTGATTTCGACATTGATTTCGAGAATGGTGAAGTGTTCTTCGATTACTAAGTGTAGGAACCGCTCAAATAAGGACAAGGTAAAAACGTTGTTTAGTTGCTGCATCTGTTAGGACTAAAGAACCAATTAGGGTTTCTTCTTTAATTTTTGCTCTAACCTGTTCTAGACATAGAGAAGGGAGATGAGCTTTCTCACGTATAGATAGGCAAGTCATATTATTTTTGCTCAAGGAATATACGGTTAACGGATTGACCTCCTTTTTCCGGACACCCTGTATATAGATATATTGTTGCAATTAAATGTTTTGAGGAAAATAAATGAAAGAATTGATGATTCTATCGCAACGGAATGCAGAACGACATAGTTTTTTTTTATCAAATTGATAAAACAATAGAATCCCTCCTTAGCTAGTTCAAATTTGTCAAGTTCCGATGAGCCAAATCAAATATTTTTTCATAAAAATATTTTTCCCCACCTTCCCCTCCTAAACATAAGCAACAGCGGAGCAAAAACTTAAAAAGAAAAGTTATGTAGAATTATCATTAGATTGCAAAAATGTTACCTTTACTATTAGGATTATTAGAAAATTCCGCTATTTGATTGGTCACTATAATTACGTCCCCTAGCGGCCAACTTAGAAACTTAAAAATAACTGCCAAGCTAGAAGACTCCAGTCAGACCTCCGACTGGTTACTAGGGCTGTGCGATTACCGAAAAAGATAATCGATTTTCGATTATGTGAAATAATCGATTATTTCCTATTAACCGATTAATCAAAAATAATCGATTTATTAAAAATAATCGATTAATCAAAAATAATCGATTAATCGAGAATAATAGATTATTTCTGATTAATCGAAAATAATGATCGATTAATCGAGAATAATCGATTAATCGAAAATAATCGATTGATTTAATCAAAATAAATCAAAAAGTTGATTCAAATATTAGATCGTTAAGAATATTACTTTTATGGAAGACGCACAGATTGAAACTTTGTTAAAATTATTTCATTGATTGTCTTGCAATAATATGCTATAATATTTTTTAAACCGATTTTCAGGGTAATAGGGTTGCTAATAAATATTTAGAGACTTACAGCAATAATAAGTAACTAGCAACTTCAATCATCCAAAAACATACCTATATTTTCGAATAATAGAAAAATAGTTTTTTTGGTCAATTGATTAATCGAAAAATACTTTTTTGATTAACCAAAACATTATAATTTTTTTTTCGAATACCTAATTAAGTACCCAATCGATTAATCGAAAAATATTTTTTTTTGGTTAATCGATTAATGGAAAAATCATTTTTTTTTCGATTTTGATTTGATTTTTGATTAATCGAAAAATCGTTATTTGTTCGATTACTTAATAATCGATTAATCAAAAAATCGTTTTCGAATAATCGATTAATCCGAAAAATAGTTATTTTTTTTCGATTAATCGATAATAACCATAAAAAAATCTCTCTCCGATGCAGAAAGTCCGCTTCTCACAATTTTAAAATTATTCTTTTATATTTTAGGGTAACAAACGAATTTAGAAAAATTACTCTGTAATTCACGAGACCAGCATCTCTGGCTTTCATCTTCGTAATCTAAGAAACAGATCTCCCATTTTATACAAAACCAATTACAATTTAAATCGAATAATACAATTTCCTATGATCGTATTTGATATGCCCATCGTTTTCGACACTTTATTGAGTTTATTCAATTACGACCACCCCTATGCTGAACCCTTTTTCTGACTTGAAAAGAATTCCAGATATGACGGGGTCGCCCGGTTGAAATTTCCCAAGAACATAACCATGGTAATTTAATTTTGTTTAATTTTGATTGTTGCAGCAGTTATTTGAGTGTTTAACAAACCGTGATGGATATTATTATGGTTTAGAGCCACATTTTGTTATGTTCCCATGCGCATAAAGCTATAGATTCCTTTAATATTTATTTATGATATAATTTTTAGAATAATTCACATGAGTAGCTTAAAAAATACTTTTAACATAAATATCATTCGATATTTTTTCTACACACTGCAATAAAAATGACATAGTTACAAATAAAATTTTTAGAATGTTTAATAAATTGTAAACACATAGTTTATAAAATTATCGAAGTTGACATTAGTCAGGACAGCTAAAAGACTCCGAACAACGATGTGACCTGCGCAACAAATACGTTAAAACTAATACTAGAGCGCGCGGCGATTGCCGATCGCTACGAACCCCCATCAACGTTTTATGTATAATAGGTTCTAACGGTTACAAGTCATTTTTGGGAACGCTGTTCAGCTTTCTTAATCGTAGAGAAAGCTGTTTACTGGGAACAAAATGCGTCGCATTGGGAAGATACAATTTATTTCTTAACAAAATTGCTGTATTAAAAGTGGTTCATTATTCAACAAAACTGTGCTGCTATTGGAACTGATTACTACCAATAAAAACACTGTTCTAGCAAATCTAGAATTGATATAACATTAAAGCGCGTTTGATACACTAACAATTTATTTAATATGGGTTAAAAATAAGCTATCAATACAAACTATCTCTTAGCAGGCATGTTGTATTAGAACATTTTTATCAGTGCAGACGTGTGTATTTTTAACATCTCCGACCGTGTGACCTTAAAAATAAAACTTTAAGACACTAGTGTCTTTAAGTAGTGTAGTACCTTAATAGTATATTAAAGTACACGTTTCATAAGAAGAGGTTTTAGCGCACGCGTCTATTAAAAAACGAGCCACAAAGTGACGAGTTTTTTTATTGACACGTGCGCTAAAACGCCTTATGAAACATGTGCTTTATACATTTTTTTCTATTTCACCTTTTATATTCAAGAAAAATACATTTTTCCTACGACCACCTACGAAAATGACAATAACAGCACGGTTAACTTGGCTAGAAAGTGCTAAATATCACACTCGTGTTAAAAAAAAATTTCAACACGAGTGTGGAAATACAAAGCACACAATATTTCATTTAAACAGGTCTCAATTTGATAACAAAACTATGTATTAAAAATAACAAACTTACGGGACACGTGGAGTGAATTGGGGTGCTGGGTGGTGTAAAGTACACTAGGGCATTACTGCAAATTAAAAAAATCCTTTTTTTCGTTATTTTTGGGAACCTAAGAGTATTTATGATAAAAATAATATTATCAAAAAGGGAAAATAATAATATGTCAGGCAACCCACCAACTGTCATGTTTACTTGTCAACTGAGTTGAACCACAGAAAAAAAAGGGGGCAGCTATAGAGCAGAAATAGAATACCCTAGGGAATACCGATTTATAATTTTGCCATTATCTCGGATAAAAATATCCATACAATGTTTAAGGATATGGGATAAGTGAATACGCTTTATGTAAGTAAATTTATTTTAGCTTTATTTAAAACAAATCGAATAAGATATACCTTTAATAATTAAAAAGCTATCGATAGTTAACTCCATCTCTATCTTTCTATAATGTTGAGCAAATGTTGAGGTTATGTTGTAGTTTTATGTTATGTTGATTTCGTAGGTAACTATATTATTAATTCAAGAGAGTTTTGTCTGTTTCCTTCCGCCAAACTCATCCCCAGACGCGTTTCGCCGTTTACGGCTCATCAGTGAGGCTCAGTTTGGCAGAATGAAACAGGGCTCGAAGACAAATCACTTGTCAGGATCGATTATCGACGGGAATTATAGAACCCTGTGCGACATCTTGCGTCCCAGTACGGTACCTTAGAAAAGGTCAGTCGTAAAGGGGTTATTCTGTAAAAACAGAAAATTTTGCAAGTGCGCTCTCAAAACCGGTATAAGTGCCGGACCACAGATATTAATTCAAGAGCGTTTTGTCTGTTTCCTTCCGCCAAACTCATCCCCAGACGCGTTTCGCACAGGGTTCTATAATTCCCGTCGATAATCGATCCTGACAAGTGATTTGTCTTCGAGCCCTGTTTCATTCTGCCAAACTGAGCCTCACTGATGAGCCGTAAACGGCGAAACGCGTCTGGGGATGAGTTTGGCGGAAGGAAACAGACAAAACTCTCTTGAATTAATATCTGTGGTCCGGCACTTGTACCGGTTTTGACAGCGCACTTGCAAAAATTTTCTGTTTTTACAGAATAACCCCTTTACGACTGACCTTTTCTAAGGTACCGTACTGGGACGCAAGATGTCGCACAGGGTTCTATAAGTCCCGTCGATAATCGATCCTGACAAGTGATTTGTCTTCGAGCCCTGTTTCATTCTGCCAAACTGAGCCTCACTGATGAGCCGTAAACGGCGAAACGCGTCTGGGGATGAGTTTGGCGGAAGGAAACAGACAAAACTCTCTTGAATTAATATCTGTGGTCCGGCACTTGTACCGGTTTTGAGAGCGCACTTGCAAAATTTTCTGTTTTTACAGAATAACCCCTTTACGACTACTGACCTTTTCTAAGGTACCGTACTGGGACGCAAGATGTCGCACAGGGTTCTATAATTCCCGTCGATAACCTATATTATTGTTTTATTAAAAGAATGCAAGCAGCTAAAAGTTCAGAAACGAATTTTATTTACTGTACATAGATAGTAGGTATGATGTGCGTAAGCAAATAGGAGAAAAAGTTATTATTTTTATTTAAATCTAGGTAAGTTAAAATGTGTTAAGTGGGCATTGTTTTTATTTTTTGTGCGTTCGGAAATTCGGGAGATTTTGTTACTTTTTTTCGAATTTCAAAAGACGTGATTTTACGTCACGGCATTGCAATTTAGTATACGGAAGATGGAAAACTCAAATAAAGTTGAAGTTAAAATCGACATTGGAAGGTTAGTAGATTGAATTTTGGATAGTATTTGGCAGAAAATGACAGCTTGAAGCATCTACAAAAGATTGATTTATAGATTTATGCAACCAACATACATGACTGTTATCCACACAGAATAAAAAAGTAAGTTATCAAGCTATTTTTCCTCTGCGAAAAATGGGTTTTCTCGTAAATCACAAAGGCCGCACAAGTCAATGAAATAAAACATTTAAATGTTACCAACATCAAATAAAGAAAAAACGCGTATCGAAATAGCTTCATTACGATACGCAAATGCGTATCGTACTGAGCTTATTATGAACGTGAAATAGAAAAAGTACTTTTTCTACTCCTTACTCGGTAAGTACTTCATTTTGATACTGATTTGAGGGAGGTAAGTAAATACTTACCTCCCTAGGGAAGTACAAAGTATGCCAGCATAGAATTTTCGGTGACTCTTTCATCACTTGTATTAATACTGCACCAATCCTTAAAGTCCTTGTAACACCGATTGTACCGTTCCTTCGATTTCTGAGGTAATAGAGCAGCGCAAGCTGCATTCGCAACTGCATCGATATCCATTTTTTCGATTTCTTAAAAAAACTGACACTGACAGAACGTTTGATTGATTATGAACATTATGAATTCCATAGCCATCAACGTGTCAACACTAGGAAACCTGTCATACATACAGGGTATTTCAGTTGGATAGCTCAAATTATAAAATTAAAAAACATTTTTTTTTAAATTTGAGGGAACTGGAGTAGAAAATATGTAATACAAAACTCGGGAGGCAGTATTCTTGACCAGTCTCGGACTATTTTGCAAGCACTCGCTATCGCTCGGGCGCAAACTATGTCCTCGACTGGTAAGTCTCACCTGCCTCCCTTGTAGTGTAAATAACTATTATGACACCAGTGTAAAAAATAAACGTCAAATATTGAAAGCAAACTTCAAAAATAGATTTTTATTTTTTCTATTGGCTAAATTACCGTGATATTATCACTACACAACGGTCTAGTAATTTTCGTTTTCTTTCAGTAGGAACGCGCGTCGCTGTCACATATAGTACAGTTGTAAAAACAGTATGTGAATTCTTATAAGGAATAGAAGGCTTTTTTTCAGTGTGTAGAGAAAAAACAATATAGTATTTTTAAAGAGCCGCGTTAAGGCCCAAAAAAGGTTCATACTGATCAAAAAACTACGATAAAAACAGCACATTACACACTAATAAAACAAGCACGAAATTTTTCTCGAATTTTACAACTAATACAATAAACACAATAAAAAATGGCCAAAGGCAAGGTATACGTAGGTCCCTAAGAAAGGCCTAATTGTATCAATGTTTGTCTAAGTTTCACATTCGATCTCTCAACGGTATTTTTTATTATTTAGAGGGTCCGTATAAAAGGTAAAAGTTTGTTTATGACCCTCAGGGTCTCAGGTGTATCAATCCAGGTTTCGTGAGAGTGTTAGATTTCTTTTTTACTTTGAAAAATGCATCCGTGGAATGCAAGAAGATTGAAAGTTTAACAAATTAAATTCCGTATCGTATTTTCTAGTTACGTAAATGGTAATCTGGGGTAAAATTTGACCCCCAAATATACAGAGCAGCAAAAAAGGTAAACTCAATTTATTGAAACCCATTTGTTTGTTAACAACTTTATTTATGTAAACATGATTGCAAAGAACTTTTTACCAAAACCATAAATACCGTGCGAGCAAAAATTATTTGCATCAAAGAGGGCGTTGCATCTAAGGACGTAATGCTTAGCCGTAGAGCTTAATACCTATTATGTGTCAGTAACTACCTAAATTAACAATCAGTTATTCCGTCATATCTTTGACAGTCGTTACAAGTAATTTGATTCATCGCTAATTTTTCCAATCTCTTGAACAATTCACACAATGGGCTTTACGGAACAACACAAAACATTCATGGTTGAAGCGTATTTTCAAAACGGGATTAGAGTAAATGGTACAATCCGGGTTTGTGCATGGACGATTTTCACGAATATTTTCCTAACGTTGCTTTTATTGCTGGGGATTTTTATCATTGCCTGAAAAGAACCGTGGCTCTGTTTAGGGAAACAGGTTCTATACAACACAAAAGAGGAGCAGGAAGACCATCTGTACGAACTTGTTGCAAACGTTCGTGAAATAATGCAAAATACGCGAACAAATTGTATAAGACGCCTGTCCCAAGAAGTGAGAAGATCTTATGGAACATGCAGGACTATTCTTAAGAAGCAGCTAAATTTATTTCCTTATAAAGTGCAAGTATTCCAAGAAATACAAGCCGCAGATTTTGAAAGACCCAGGAATTACTCTCCATGGTTTACCCAAAATTTATTAGACCTGACATTTTTTTCGGATGAAGCCTGGTTCCACCTTGTTAATTTTGTAAACAACAAAAATAAATTTGTATTTGTCTACTTATTTTATTACTCATTAGTTTGGCATATCATGTCATAATATGAATTTGACAAAATTTTTACCTAGATTTGGTTAGATATATCGTCCCCATATCATTGTGATATAAACCAAGCTCTACGTTTTTTAATCCAAGCCCTCTTTGATGCAAATAATTTTTGCTCGCACGGTACATTATATTCAAATTTTCTTTTTTATAGCAAAACGAAAATGTTCTAAGGGCGAGCCACTTTTCAGAATCACCCGATATCTGAATGATATTATTGCTTTTTCAATAAATTTGGAAATCCATTTATTTCTATGACATAAATATTGCACCTTGTATCTTGTCTTGTCACACCTATAAATTATTCAAACGTACATATCTGGTCAACTTTATTTTACTCTTTCCGACCTCCAGTATCATTTTACGAAACTGTCAAGAAAGTTGCATTTTACAAAAACCCACTTTACACCCTTGAATATTTCAAGTGCAGTTTGTCTTCCAGAGTCCTAAATCTTTAAAGACCATTCGTCTTACATATAGATTTCTCTCTACTCTTCCAGTCTGTTTGTGGTCATTCCAGATTTCTCAGGGGAGTTATTCCGCGATGTAACAGTTTTCTAGACATGATGTACGGGAATAAAAGTGAATTCAAATGGTGGAATGGCCGAGTTTCTTGACCACTAGCAATAAGATATATCTTACCTACTTCACTATTCTGTATATTGGCAGCCGCTAGGACGTGCCTAGCGTTGCTATAGCCTGGGGCACTTTATGAAATTTAGGGACCAGGTTTTTGGTAGTCTACGAGGCTGGATTCAAAAGTTATATTCGATTCTATTATCTTTCCCATAACTTCATTACCATCTTTTTTCATCGTAAAATAATGGATTTCGGAATTAGAGCCTGAGCGTATACATTTGGTACGTTCCCAGTATTTTGGGGACAAGGCATATTATATTAATGTGATAAATATTGCCGTGAGCAGGAGAGAAATAACCGCATGCTACCACTTAAACGAAGGACGAAGAAAAGGAAGCTTGTTTGGCTAAAAGCCAAATAAAATGTTTCGATTGAGATGCTATTTTGTAGAAACTTATGAACGTTACGGGAGTAGTTCTTAGTTTATTTTGTAGGAAATTTTGTCGTATGTCGTCGGACTGGTGAAAATCAAAATTTTGGAACGTTCGTCGTATTTGTACACTGAGAAAAAGGCCTTCTATTCTTTATAAGAATTCACATACTCACTCTTTATACAACTGTTTAATATTATGTGACAGCAACGCGCTTTCCTACTGTAAGACAACGAAAATTGCTAGACCGTTATGTAGTGATAATATCACGGTAATTTAGCTAATAGGAAATAGGAGTTGTTGCTATCATCGAATGGTTTATAGCCATTATTGCTCTGAATACTCACATTAATTATAAAGTTCTATTGGTGGTGTAATCTGGTTTTATTTACTGTATTAGTTCCGTGGGCTAATATTTGCTTGCTACGGTTAATAAAGCATAATATACACTAAAAATCAGTACTGTAGTTTTCAAAAATTTAAATAGCTTTTAGTGTGATATTGTTCTTGACGTTTAACATTGCATATATCTATTATGCAACATGGTTCACTGAGATAGTAAAATTCGTCCATAGATTATAAAGTACACTAATGATGGGTTGTGCGAAACTAGATTCTTCTATTGCTTTATCTGACATTCAAAGTTTAAAAAAACTTAAATACACACTTAATATAAATTAATTGAAACAGGTATTGGTACAATCAATACAAATCAAATTCAGACAGGACAGCTAGAAGACAACGAACAACGATGTGACCTGCGCAACAAATACGTTAAAACTAATAATAAGGCGCACGGCGATTGCCGATTGCTACGAATCCCCCAACAACGTCTTGTGTATTTTAGGTTCTAACGGATACAATTCGTTTTTGGGGATGCTGTTCTGTTTTCTTAATTGTAGAGAAAGCGCTTTAATGGGAACAAAATGCGATGCATTGGGAAGATACAATTTTTTCTTAACAAAATTGCTGTATTAAAAGTAGTTCATTATTTAACAAGACTGTTGAAACTTTTCTAGCAAATCTGGTATTAATATAACACTAAAGTGTGTTTGATACACTAGCAATTTATTTAATATGGGTTAATAGACAATAAGCTATCAATACAAACTATGTCTTAGCAAACCTGTTGTATTAGATTATTCTTCTCAGTGTAAGCAGAATTTTGAGTTAGTAATAAATACGACTATGAAAATTATTTTTAATATAATCTTACTGGTCTCGTTCTAATACGACGAGTATAACTTTTATATTTTATTACTATTTCCACCCATAAATTGCTTTATTGCTGTAAATTTAAGCGATCAAACAATAAAAGTGACGTTTTCAGTAATGAGGCAGCTCATACCAAAACATGTACATAAATTTGCCACCACCACCGCTGATTTACTTCCACCAAACCACAGTCAATCCGATCAGAAATTTATCTTTATCTAAAACACATCAGTTAATAGCGACACCAAAACATTTTCGGGGGAAAAGTGGCTAATGTCATCCCAGAGGGTCGTGATGGCACAAATCTCACTTAGCTAGCTCTGGATTAACAATGATAGATCGGTCATCAATGCGACAATAACATGGACACGGCAAGAGGAAAAATAAGTGCTCGATAGTGGATGATAGTGTGGTTTGTAAATTGTAAATGCATTTAGTGTGTTAGTATTGTGTTTATATTTGCGTTTTAGTTTTGACTTCAATTGACTTTCCAAAGAAGAGAGAGGTCTAGCAGAATCTTCAGAATTGGTTGGTGCCAATCCGTAGTGGAAAGCAGCGAAATTATTGCAGTGACGTGGTTATAGATACTTGTAAGGTTCTACACTGAGAAAAAGCCTCCTTATAAGAATTTACATACTCTTTATAGTTTCCTACTGTAAGACAACGAAAATTACTAGACCGTTGTGTAGTGATAATATATCAGTAATTTAGCCAATAGAAAATAGGAGTTCATGCTACCATAGAACGGTTTATAGCGATTATTGTTCTAAATACTTACAGTAATTATTAAAAGAAAAAGAAAATATTGTGGCATATCGGACAAGTGTGTAACTCTTTTTTATATTGGAATACACAGGGATCCAAGTTTAATAGATATTCATTCATTTTCTAACGGTAACGGTTGGTGAGCTGTATTTATGACATATTTTGGTCTGAGAATAATTTTTAGTATTCTTTCGAAAGAGAACTATTTAGTGTTATTTATAAGCTATCTATAATGGTTCGCTGAAGCGTGGAGTGTAAAAAATTCTACTATTCTAACACCGAATTAATTTTGCGCCGACAAGTCAGGTTGTTATGTTTTTTAACTTGCAGTGGACTAGCTAATTCTATATTATATTTAATAAATGGCATACTTGGCAATATCTTTTCTCGAAATCTACAAAAATCACGTGGTTCTTTTTAGTAAGACAGCATCCACAGATATATAAATATTTTAATTAAGATATATAAGTTTATTTATTATAATCCTAAAAAAACATTTATAGCGTTGCCAATTTTTAAAGCCATCTCTTTCTAACCTATCTGAAACTGTGGAAGAATGTATGATTGTAAACAAACGGTATTTTATAAATAGAATGTTTTGTCTCTCCTTATATTATATGTCTATGGTCTAATGTCATTTTGCTTCTCAATATTTACATCGCGGCCTGGCATGGCACATTGCTTTCCCCCGTTTAGGCAGGATGTCTAAGTTTACTTAGTTTATGCTTACCGATACTGAGGAGTAATGAGAAATTCAATTAAATCACCCAAATTGCCACACGACAAATTAACTCAAAATACTTATTTATATTATTAATTCTCTTAAAGATGTTACTGCCCACCGATTTATGTTTCATAATATTAATGAAAATTGATTTACAACCAATGGGTGGTCCATATAAAATTGAATGCTGGGCCGCGGTGTGCCGTGGTCGTCGTCCAGATTAAAGTCGATAATTACAGGTTCCTACCTTACCTGCATATTGATTGTTGGTACCGTGTGGGTCCAAAATTATATGTTGCAATGTAAACCTATACGAGGAGTTAAGAGTCCCTTACCCCCTTTGTTGTTATTTTTTTTCCAGTTGGGGCATTACGTTTATATATACTAAAACATTATTTAAACTATTAACTTGCCACAATTATTTTGAATGGTTTATTTTTATTAGCTTATGGTGAAAAATAAAATGCTCGTATGTAGGGTAGGGTGGGGCACATTGGTACATGGGGCACCTTGGGACAATTCATTTGCCGCCTTAACGCTTACTGATTTTTCCGCTGTGTCGCTGCGGCATTGCCCGATCAGTGCCAATCTAGCTTCCACAACAAATGGTTGCATGTGTGGGCGTGTTTAGATTTAATGACATCTGAAAGAACTTACGAGTCTAAAGTAAGTATTGTGATATTTTATACATAAGATTGTATGTGCATAGTTCGTGTATGATGCTTAACTTTCAAAATGTCTTTATTCCAAACTAACTTTTACAGTTCATTATTGGGACTAAAGAGCTATTTTTTTACCTGCGGTTAGGGCCTCTTAAAATATTATTTCCCGCGGCGGTATTTTATAAGCCTTTTCTTAATATTGACTGATTTATGATAGCGTTGATTTATTAATATTTAGTTGGGTAATCGAGGCTAAATTATGCAAAATTTAAGACAAAGTAAATACTTATTGTTTCTAGATTGGGATATTCCTTTCCATCTGTTGAATTTTTGATTAAGAAAAAGCAATACTGCCATCTGAATAAGACTCTAATGAGTTAAATCATAGTGGGCGTATCAGGGCTATATAAATTTTAAAAAGGCAGGACCTATACGATTCTTTTTTGCAACAAGACAATGTATATTTTTAGTAGGTACATACAGGTGGTAGGGTATTCAGGTCTCCAGATATTTGCCATGACTATAGATTGCACGGTAGAAAATAAACAAAAAGTCGTAAGTTCTACAGACAAAATCAAAACAATCAAACAGAACTAGGTACGTACCTGTATACTATATATAGTACGAACATATCATGTTTCAACTATAATAATAATAAAGTTACGCACTATTAATATTTTAACTCAGATATCAATTAACCTGTTTACCAACTACAAAAGACAACAACATAAAAATCCACAAATACTAATGTGGAAGTTCACGTTGACTAGCACTGTTTCTTTTATATTTTTATATTCCAGTAGGTACTCAAATTCCCATTGGCCAAACAACCTCACTTCTGACTCTTGATTTCTGATTGGTTAAATCGCATTAAAATTAGATTCAGACCGCAACACTACTAATCAGCCCTATAGGAAAATCACCAAATTTTGCAGCAGCCAACCTGTCTAATCCTTGTTTGTTTATAAAAGAAAAACTTAACAGATACGATCACGCATGTCGCGTGTTATACCACAGGCCTTGAATCCTTGTCTGGTCGAAGCGCATGCCGGATAATCCAAGGTACACGTAATATAAAAAAGTATTGAGTAATTTTAGGACTAAATTATGTAGTATAGAAAGGATCTAAAACATTAAAATAATATTTAAATAAATGTGAAACTTCTGGTAGTAAAATACTTTTTTTTATATATAAAAATATATTATTTAGATGTTTTTTATTAGCATAAATGCCATTACTTTTTGTTTTAATACTACTTATTAAAGGACCGACAAATTTTGGGCTTATATTAATTGTACTTACTTTAAGAATATTACTTTTCGTTTATTAAAATTCGTTTAAAATATAAATTAAGTGATAAATAAATGTTTATTATGAATGTCATCCGAAATTAGTTTCCGCAAAACGTTGTACCGCAATAACATTAGCGGCTAACGCTCCTAATAATTAATTTATGATCATTTTAGTTTTAATTATGAATCCTGGAAATAATTTATGTACCCAATATCTCACACGCGAACATAAATTAAAGTAATTATTATTTTCCTACGAGGATTAAAGAGAAAATTTTATAGTATAGTCAATAGTCAATAGTCAATAGTTCTATTATTTTTTATACACACAAGTGTTTACATAAGTCAATATACAATGGAGTACACAAAAAAATATTTATAATAATAGAAGATAATATAGTGTCCGCGAAAATAATTAAAAAGCAAATATTGTTGCATATCGGACAAGTGTGTAACTGTTTTTTATATTGGAATACACAGGGGTCCAAGCACAATGGATACTCTGGGGAGGGTAGACCACGATGGTCGTTTCGTCCTTGTTAGAACTCTACGGGCAGCTATAACCCAAGCAATTCCACAACGGCGGTAAAATGTATTAAAAGCCTCTTTGCAAAATCAAAGCGGCCATCAATACACCGTAGCGCCATCTCAGCGGTCACATCGTTGTTCGAAGTCTTCTAGCTGCCCTGTCTGAATTTGAATTTTATTGATCGTACCAACACCTACTTCAATTATTTATTTCTACTTTGTATATGTCGTAGGCTGATAGTGAAATCCGTCATTTCATGAAAAGCCTAGTCACTTCATGAAGCGTCGGCAGATTGTGTAAAAACATGAAATTACACGATCTGCCGCGTCACTTCATGAAGAGACCTTGACGTTTCGGCATATTATGTGTAACACAATCTGCCTAATTTTAAATATCGTCACCTCATGTAGTACCTAACGATGTCATGTCAGTCGGCAGATTGTGTAATTCCGTCTAAAAGGTATATTGGCAACTGGTTTGTTCGTTGTTCCCCAGAGCATTTTTTTTTAATTAAATTTTTTTAACTAATATTATTTTATAAAAATAAAAAAAAATGCTCTGACAAACCCGAACAAACCAGTTGCCAATATACCTTTTTTTAGACGGAATTACACAATATGCCTTATTTTTGTGGCATTTCATGAAGTGACGATATTTAAAATTAGGCAGATTGTGTTATACATAATACGCCGAAACGTCAAGGTCTCTTCATGAAGTGACGCGGCAGATCGTGTAATTTCATGTTTTTACACAATCTGACAATCTGCCGACGCTTCATGAAGTGACTAGGCTTTTCATGAAATGACGGATTTCACTATCAGCCTACGACAAGTTTTTTAAAACTTTGCATGTCAGATAAAACAATAGAATATTTCTATTTCGCACAACCCATCATTAGTATTGGACTTTTAAAGCTATGGACGAATTTTGTCATCTCAGTAAACCATGGTGCATAATAGATAATCATATGCAATGTTAAACAACAAGAACACTATCACACTAGAAGCTATTTAAATTTTTGAGAACTACAGTACCTACCTACTGATTTTTGGTGGTAAGTATATGCTTTATTAACCGTAGCAAGCAAATATTATTATTATATCAAATTTCATTACAACTACCAGTTGGAACTTGGAACTAATACAGATTACACCCCCAATAGAACTTGATAATTACTAAGAGTTTTCAGAGCAATAATGTCTATAAACCATTCTATAATAGCCTACTTCCTATTGGCTAAATTACCGTGATATTATCACTATACAACGGTCTAGCAATTTTCGTTGTCTTACAGTAGGAAAGCGCGTTGCTGTCACCAATAGTATTGCACAGTTTGTTGTATAAAGAGTAAGTGAATTATTATAACGAATAGAAGGCCTTTTTCTCAGTGTATGTGCGGTTTCGGACAGCGGAGGGCAGAAATTTGGTTTATTTTACATACAGTAACCATGAACTCTTAATTTTTACGGCGGATTCAGAAAAAAACCCTAATAATTTATAAAACAGGTTAAAGAAATAAATCCTTATGGTACAGAAATTCTGCCTACAGACTTAAAATGACGACAAGAAATCCGTCCGAATTCCTAATTAAAATACCTCCCTTGAACGAAAATCAGTCAGTACAGACTGACTGAACAAAATACTGAAAAGGCAGGTCGGGTTTTATTCAAATTGCTTGTAGCCGGCTGCCATCACATTTAATCAGATTGTTTCCATTTTACAGCATTGCATTGCCTCTTCTCGCTTACGTTTTCTTTAATTACCCTCAGAGAAAACTCTACTTCAAGTGTAGTAGAAAATACAGTGGCGTAAAAATGGTATTTTATTCCTGGTATCATCATTTTATTTAAAATTCGTTTCAAAAATATGTAAGTTCAACAATAATAAATAATGTTCAACGACGATTATTTTGGAATTTAGTACTCTTGGTTCGCCAATATATTGCGCTTGAGATTTTTACGTGCACCACCTATATAAAATTATTTCTATAAACTTGTAGAAATATCACTGTTTTGCCCTGGCCTTTTTTTTAGAAAACCACTGTAGGTACGTCTACATGAAATGGCTTATAGGAGAGAAATTAAAAATTTCGCCATAATTAATTATATGTTAGAAGTTTCATTTTGTAATATCAAACTTGTACGCCTCTGATCGTCACAAAAGTGATGTTTTACATAGTTATCTTAATTAAATTGCTTTTACAATTCTTAAAATTGCAATTTGTCCAATTCCCGACTATTCCCCTTAAGAGCAAATTCAGTCTTTCCGCTGAAATTAAATATTATCTTTCTGAAGGTGAATGGAACGCTTAAGATAACTTCTAGAAATATATTCTAACAAAGAAAATGTATAAAAGTATAGGGTTTAAAATTAGTATTTTTTTAAATAAAGAGAAAAGTAAATAAAACTGCTCAAAAATAATGACATCTTTGTTTAATTAAAAAATATAACCATAGTAGGCTTACTGATAGTTGTCCTATTATTTTTGAAGAAGGCCATACTCAAAGTGGAGTTAAATGATATAAAAAAAAAACACTCGAAACATGTCGATTTGTATTATTAGGAATTATTCTAGGTTCGCCTAGTTTTTTTTATAAAAATTGTAGAGAAAGACTTTGTGCTTTTCTTTTTTCTACATCCTATTATGTCATCCTCATCCACTGGAAACTAGTTTTATTACCAGCTATTTACATTTTTTACTTCATACCGTGCGAGCAAAAATTAATTGCATCAAAGAGGGCCTTGCATCTAAGGACGTAATGCTTAGCCGTGTTAGGTGTTAGTAACTACCTGAATTAACAATCAATCAGTTATTCCGTCATCTTTGACAGTCGTTACAAGTAATTTGATTCATCGCTAAATTTTCCAATTTTTTGAACAATTCACACAATGGGCTTTACGGAACAGCACAAAACATTCATGGTTGAAGCGTATTTTCGAAACGGGGTTAAAGCAAATGGTGAGTGGCAATACAATCCGGGTTTGTGCATGGACGATTTTCACGAACATTTTCCTAACGTTGCTTTTATTGCTAGGGATTTTTATCATTGCCTGAAAAGAACCGTGGCTGTGTTTAGGAAAACAGGTTCTATACAACACGAAAAAGGAGCAGGAAGACCATCTGTAAGAACAGAAGAACTTGTTGCAAACGTTCGTGAAATAATGCAAAATACGCAAACAAATTGTATATGAGGCCTGTTCCAAGAAGTGGGAAGATCTTATGGAACATGCAGGACTATTCTTAAGAAGCAGCTAAATGTATTTCCTTATAAAGTGCAAGTATTTCAAGAAATACAAGCCGCAGATTTTGATAGACGCAGGAATTACTCTCAATGGTTTACCCAAAATTTATTGGAAAGAAATGATTTATTAGACCTGCCATTTTTTCCGGTGAAACCTGGTTCCACCTCTCCGGTTATGTGAATTCTCAGAATACACGCATGTGGAGTAGTGAAAATCCCCATTTTTTTGTAGAGTCCACATTGCACCCTCAAAAAATTGGTGTCTATTTAGCTGTTTCCCGAAGAAGAATTGTTGGTCCTATTTTTTTCCATGACACAGTTACAGCACAGCGGTATAGAGAAAATATGTTGAATCCATTTGTGGAGCAATTACTTGACGACGAACTACGTTTTGGATATTTCCAACAGGACGGTGCAACAGCCCATACCGCCGAAACTATTAACTACTTACGCAATTTTTTCGACGACAGATTGATCTTAAATTGACTCAATTTGTAACTATCAAAAATTCACCAAGGCTATGGCCGCGCGTAATACTGGTTTCAAGAAAAGCTGTTGGGCAGCCAATCAAGATTTTAACTTTACAGTCAGAGTAGGTACACACAAAAAAATCTAGTATCCAGTTGAACCTAAAAGTTTCAAACTGAAACTATCATAGACATAAATAGGAGCAATGCTAAAGTAAAATTAAATAGAAAACACCTTAGCATCAAAATATAGTTTTAAATTATTACTACATTCTTTTAACTTGACTCTACTTTAGTTTTAGGGTAATAAAAATAAATGATCAACCTATCAATAATTGCAGTTGCAGATATAGTATACGTTAATATTGGTTTGATTCAAAGTAATGCAAATAGCATCAAAGAAATAATAAGGGTTTAGATTTTACTCAAGTTGAGTATAGAGACTGTCTTTGTGCTCGCTGTGAGAATACAAATTTATTTTTATTCTTAAACCCATCATAGTATATTTCACTTTGACCACAAAACTTATTTTTAAAACAAGTATAAGATTATCTTGTTATGATGATGAAGTAATCTCTTTATGAACATAATTTTGATTAACTTGATGATATAATTTAAAACCAGTAGTAGTTTAAAAATGAATATTTTTTAGGTACAAAATAAAGCAAGTTAGTTTCAAAATAAGGCTATTTGTTTGAGCATTACTATAAGCTTGTTTTGAGAGTAGTTTTTTTTGTGTGTATATATTCGGAATATTCCACACTGGTAGTAGAGAAAATAAGAAATAAAATATAACAATTTTCAAATATGACTTTAAAATCACAAAAAACATTTAGGGTATATCGGTCACCCGGAGTAACGACCTTAGTTGCTCCTAGCCGCTTACAAGATATCCATATTTTTGGCGTTATTTTGCTATTTTAAATGCGAATTAAACATTTATTTAATCGACCAACCATTAATATGAATACAATAATTATTAATAGATTGCCAAATGAAGATGATAAAATCCTATTTTAGGTCCGTGAATTACCTACACTATAACTCCTTGTAAGCCCTTTTGTGATATAACTATATATAAAAAGCAAATCCTGAAGCTATAACACCAACTTCCATAAATTTTTATGACTGTCATAAGAATAAAATAAATGTCCATAAAGATTCTGGTGAGGGAAGAATGGCCAAGCTGAAATCAGTCATATGATTGGCATTTCAACGGGCATAGAAACTGGTGGGTATACCTGTATTTTAGAAGATAATACAACGCAATCATATATACAGGGTGTATGAAAATCACTTATTATATTAAAACCCGTAAGTTCTGATGTGCATTCATTACTGTACTTTTCTTTTTTCCTGCTTTATCATTGGTATCTACTAAAAACTGAACCACTACTAGAGCCGCTTTATTATCTTTTTTAAAAAGTTTGGTGCCATTGCAAATAATGAACACTATACAAACTAGTCGACCGCTATCACTCACTACTGTTCGCTATCGCTGCCTGTGGCGGATAGCTATCACTGGCTGATCGCTTTGGAATGTTCATGCCTGTGAGCAAAACTCACTAAGATTTGTCGCTTTCTATTTCAGGGCACCTGACTGTACCACAACCGGTGATTGCCCACTTCGGCCGTTCCCATTTCGTCCGTTTTGAAAAATATACCTGGTTTTGTGTCATTTCGTCCGGTGGTGTTGGGTACGGTTTCTAGGTAGTCCAACTTTGGCCGGTCACTATGTAGCTTTAACAATTATTGTAATTAGGAAGTTTTCTTTAGCTAACTGTTATGGAACCTATTAGGGTTAATGAAAGAAATGAGGATGTAATTGTCTCATTTCTATATAAAAACATATACATTTTAAAAAATAACATCTAGTTTCATTGTGCTGTTGAAAGTTACAAGAATTTTATTTAAAGCTATTGAAGTTGTTAATAGTGACATTGATTTTAAAACAGCTACAATCAACGCAATTAAAATAGTATTTCCCGAAACTGAAATCCAGGGATTTTCATTTTAGTCAGGCTATATGGCGCAAAGTACAGGAGTTAGGTTTAGTTATTTAGTATCGTGATCAGACAGAAGTAAGAAATCATGTTAGAATGTGTGCTGCTCTCGCTCATTTGCCGAAAGAGCATATATTATTGAGGATGGTTGGCTAACTGTTATGGAAACTTCTCTTCAGGGCAAATTCTGTTGAAGGATTGAATAATAAATTAAATAGAAAAATCGGAAAAAGTCTTTCAAACATTTTTGAATTGATAACTGTGTTAAAGGAGGGAGGCATTTTTAAACAATATAAAATTACAAAAATTAGATTTATATATGCCTACTCCAAAAAGACTTAAAAAAAACATTGAATCAGATAGATATAAAGAAAGCTTTAAATCGATTAGTGTACATTATTAAATTTGAGTAGTAGATACCTACGTATTTAGAGTTATTAATCAAAATTATACGTTTTAAATTGATTTTTTTATCGTTTTATTGCATGTTTTTAAGCATACAATGTTAATTTAAAAAAAAAACCCTTTTTTTATTGTCTATATTGTATTGTTTTACCAGAATTTATTAGTATAAGTATATACAATATTTTGTATTTTAAGAATACATTTTTTAAATTTTATTATTATTTTATTTTCTTATTTAGCAGTACTAAACCAGTTAGTTGATATTAATGAAGACTTTTGTTTAGGAGAAGAAGAACTAGGCAAATTAAAGCGGTACCCTGAATTTTTAAAGGTTACCTAACTTATTCTGACCGGCCGAAATGGGACTTAAGGAGGTTTAATTTCGAAACCGACGAACTGGGAACGGCCGAAGTGGTAATAAATCACCACAACCTGTTGTACTACAGGTTGTGCCGTTATGTGGGGTCTTTCACTCATGTGGATGGAAGCATGCATTGATGCTTTCATATTTTTCTAAGTTAATTCAACATTTAAAATATAAATATGTTACATAACTAGGCATACCTGTATCCTCTATGCATCACTCTTTATGATTTAATTTAAACATCCTCGTGTTTTTCTGCATTTTATGTCCCTGCCCGTTCAGGCTTTATAGCCCTAACATCGTGGGCTAAAGCTGCCATTTCCAACTAACATATGCATATAATAATATATGTATTAAGCTTTCAGTTGCTCAAATGGGTGTCTCAAGTTTATAAAATAGCAACACCTTAACAATTATTGTTTGTTTATTTATGTAGATATACCTATCTGATTCCTTAGGTCTTTACTGAATAGGGTATTGTTACGATCGCGTTCAAAAATTATTTATTTAAATGGAAACACTTGATCTGGCATACGATTTGGCTTTTGTGGGTGCTATTGTTTAGAATTTCTAAGGTGCGTACAACTCTTTGTACTCTACATAAAATGTTCTTCGATTTAAGCAAGTGATACATTTTTAAAACAAATAATAACTTGATTATAAAAAATGCAATAGTATATTATATAATAAGTGTTGAAAGTGGTACTCTCTAAACGAGAAGGTAATAATAATAACAAATATGCAGCATATAGGATTCCCACCTACCTTGATTCACTGAAATAAAAAAAATTTCCATATTATATAATAACTACGCGTCTATAAAACCAAACTTTTTTGTTTTCCATAATATGCGTCCTAATTTTTGAACTCGCATTTGTGCCATCATTCGTCCTTTATTTTTCATAACAGAAAAACAGATTTAAAAAACATAAAAAGGGTTTTGGCCTAAAAGGAGGGTAAATACAGTTATTTTGGAAAATGATATCAAATAAATCCTTAGATCTGGTAAAAGTGTGGCAAACAAAATGAAAAAGCATTGACTCTGCCTCAGCTAAATCTTTTCACATTGGAAAAGATCCGTCCGTGGAAATGTGATGGACTGATGATATCAGCGTGAAAATGTCAAACCACCGGTGTTTCTTATATTCCCTTTACCTCTTTTACTTGGTTATGGAAGAGAAATTTTTGTCACAATGCACTTTGATAAAAAAAATTATTTAATCAATTAAATGTATAGTTAAGGTATTTAAATTACTTACAAACCTTTTACGGATTACTCCATATTATATATCGTTTGACTTTTTCAGAATTTATTGTACCTATATACCTTTCTTATAAACTGAAAAACCTTACCAATCCAATCTCGCATACACGAAAAAAAAATCATATTTCAAGAATATAAATTTCCTTGTCGATATTTACTTAGTTTAAATGCCAACCGAGCCACTTTAATTGTAAGTAAATTATGTTTGTCAATGTGATAGTAAAAGTTACCTAATTAGTTAATTATTGGTAAATACCTTTGTGCAATACAACAAAAGTAGGTGCAAAATTTCAGGTTCCTGGGCTTTACCCTTTTTGATATTTCGCATCTTAATAATGATATTACACTAGCAGTAGCTCCCCCCAGAGGAGAAAAAGGGCGCCGTCAATGTATGTGTGCCCTTTGTGGTAAGTAATAATTGCCTGAAAAATTTGAGTCTCTCTAATTATAATAAATGTTTTTTAATGATCCTCATTCCGACTCTGGTTTAAAGGTCCGCATCCTATAATAGTAGGTACTTAAATCAGATAATCCTGTTTTTAGACCAAAATACTTTGATAGTTTTGAACAAAGAACAGGAAATTTTGATACTTTGGAGAACGCTATGCTTTCTTCTATGCTTGGCCGATCGTAGTTGTCGTTGTTTTGACAAAAAGGAACACACAAAAAATATTATACAGGGTATAACCGGAAGTCGCATATAGTCGCTGTTTCATTTGAAGAGTCTAAAAACCCAATTCTCCAAATTATTCGGATTACTTTTCGAAATATTCCAATGGACACGATCACCATGTATATTAGGTACATTCACTTCCCAATTAAAGCTAATAATATGTCTTTGCCTATATACAAATCAAATTTATACTTAGTTCAAGAATTCTTGCCTTCCAGCCAGTAATCGTTTTTTTCCATGTAGGTGACACCAAACATATTCAAACTGTTTTTATGTTTTTATTGTTATACAAAATAATTTATTATTATACCTTCTTAAGATAAAATCTGTGAATATCCTTCATTCATTTAACAGTCATGTATATGTATAACGCCCGCAAACACATCAACTTCTTACAAAAGAAAAAACTTTTACAGCATTAAGGACTAATTGGACGCAAATGGTCTTGCGAATTTGTACCAATCAATTACTTTTTAGCTTCATCAAATAAGAAGAACCGGCCGTGTTTATTTACGCCTCAGCTAATTATATAAGATGATATCTATCTCATGACCAAAAAAATGCTGCGAAGCAGCTATATTAGAGAGGTGTTTTTAACGATTTTAAGGAGGCGTCTTAATCAAAAGTTGCCTTTCAGTAAAACCAAGTCAAAATTTTGGGTCTCCATCTATAGACCAATTCCCTAAATTTGTTATTTTCTTTTCTGTCACAGCTATCAGAGAATCTTTTAATATTTATATCGTAAACAAATTTCGGATGATACAATACAACCCTATTTCAACGTTATTCGCTCAGACGTCTCCGATGTTGCAGAGCTTTATTTAATAAATTATATTTGACGTTATCGGAATCTTGTGTCTCCGAGTATGTTCACCCGTTTTGTATCCGTGTAAAATCTGAATTTTTAAATGACAATCGAAAGAGGCAACCTATAGTACATTTAGGTTTTAAGACAGTGATGATGATCAATCAAAAGGCGAGTGGGTGAGACTTACAAGCGTTCCAAATAATAAACGTCAATTAAATTCGATAATGCAGAGCTTTAAATTAATTTAAATTTTATCGTGTCAACCCGAAAAAAAACAATTAAACTTACAATTTTTGCTGTGTGTGATGCCGAAAGTTGTTGGTACTTATTTTACATTTATTTTAAAAGTTTCTGTTTCAAAACTTTTTGCTGTAGTCACTGCGAAACTATAGAAACCAATCCATGAAAAAAAATAGCCTGAACTAAAAAGTTAGTTTTTAGTCTGTACGATTTTTTTTATTGCTTAAAGCATGATAGTACTTTTTGCTTAAAAACTTTTTTCCATTAATGAAATTAAATCCTTTGGATCCTCTTTTCTCGACGTGGAAAAAGTTTAACCTTTTTAAATGAAAGGTTACATAAAAATCTAACTTGAAATGTTGAGGCAAAGCTTATACACAGTAAAAAAAAATTAGAGTAATGAGCCTAATGAATAAAAATTAAGCAATTACTTGAAGCAATTATTTTTTAGTACTTGACTAGCAAATGCTATAAGAAAAAGCAATTGCTAGATCTGGATATGAATAAAATCTTGAAGCAATTGTGTTTTTCTTACACCTCTGTAGCAAATGCTTATTCAACACAAGTTCAGACGTGGCTTATCCACTTGTTCAGATTATAGATTTCATGTTCAGTTTGATGCCTAATTTGCAAAAGAGTTGACGTAAATACAACAACGTTGGTCTATTAATTTAGTACAATAGTAATCTGTTACGTTTTTGTGGAAAATAGGAAACATATTTGTGATATGGCAGATTTCAGTGAAAATAAGGAAAGTGATAGTAGTGATGAAGAAATTAAAGACAAGCAATTGGTATTCGTTCACAAATTGAAGGAACATAAATAAATCTCTCTGACCACAACCGTTTAGCTTCCACAACAGCTTCAGCACTTGTAGGAAATTTAATAAAAATATTGGCCTTCTCCAAAACTGCATCCATTACAGAAGTGTATGTCTTACAGACAGTAGTTTGGTGAACACCGAGTTTTTCACCTACAGAATTTTGAAAGCCCGGATCCAACAAAGACTTTTTTCTTATTTAAAGGCGACAGTGCACCCCCTCGCCTTTTACCAGTATCAGTCAAAAAATAATTAGTCAACCACTCAACATTTTCGCAGTCAAATCGATATAACTTTCTAAAATCATCATATCTGCAATTTTTGCGTACAATGTAGACTTTTCTTTCACGGACGTTCATATATTCAGCCATAATTAAAGACACAAATTAAGAGCAACGCACATGTATACCGCGGAGAACTAAAGTTTACTGCTACCAAACAAATGATGCAGGGGAGCAGGGGTCGGTCGACCTACCTTAGAAAGTTGAAAGCAATCGCTACACTAGAAAAATT
Source organism: Polydrusus pterygomalis (assembly GCA_963969555.1). NCBI lineage: Eukaryota > Metazoa > Arthropoda > Insecta > Coleoptera > Curculionidae > Polydrusus > Polydrusus pterygomalis. The sequence goes on along the minus strand of OZ018378.1, from coordinate 7,380,447 downwards.
CCTTAATTTATTCATCACATTTTAAGCGAACGATAGCGATCGCTTTTATTTTTTAAGAAAAAGCATTGACTAGAAGCAATTCCTGCACTTTTAAGCAATCGCTGGACGCAAAAGCAATTACTTTAGTTTTTATTCATTGGCTTTCAAGAAACTACTTCGATTTTATAAGACAAAGCGATCGCTACATTTTTATTCATTAGCTTTAATATGGTTTAACTTGAAAGTACGTTAGTATATATTATGTAAAAAGGAGATAAATTTCGATATGTCAAATATCTGATAGAGATAGCAAGTTAAACTTTTAGGAATCGTACTGTCCTGCAAATTTTTTTGAACTGAACCATGCTGCTATAGCCTTTCTTTAAATTTAACGCCATTGCGGCTTTTAAGGCGCATTATTTGCTACCAAATGTCATCCCTTTAGCCTGTAAAATTCCATCAGAGCAGTAATCCCTGTTAATGTTTCAAAGCGGCCCAAAGACGTGACCACAGATTCCCTAAAGTATCACTTGTTTCATTTACCGCGGCTGATAAAGCGGCAGTTATACGTCGTCGGATACATTACCTAGGAGACATTAAGCATATAAACTTTGTCCTTTCTCTATATCCCGGTCTAAGATCTCTGGAGGACAAGAAAATGATTTACGTGTAGCTTAGAGGCAGTATTAGTTCGGATATAGGAGGCCAAAGCTGGTAAATTAAGGGAAATTTGCATATTTGCATGAGCATTGCGGAAAAAACTAAATTTGTTTCTTCATAAAAATAACATATTTTTGTTTCAATGTCTTTGATTTAATCGTTGGAATGATTTTTTTTTCGCTGCTCGTAGTAATTTTAAAACTCACATTTGCCAAGTTAGGATCAAGTTTTTTAGAGTCATATAAAGCTGAAATTTAGGGTTGTTGGGCCTTTAAGTTTGAACGAATATAAAAAAAACTTATCTCACCAGTTAAAAAGTTATGTTAAAACTACAATCCCGCTACAATCGTTATTTCAAACATCTCATTCCCACCAACGAGCATAGTAAATAGGGGAGAGAGAATAAAAAGATCGGCTCCTTTCAGCGTTTCCTGCGGAAAAAAATATAATGGGATGAAGACGAAGACGAATCAAATATCCCCAATAAACAAATATCCCTTAAAATATATTCGATAGGTTTTGAGGGTTTTGAGTAAATGGTTATAAATGAAAGTCGCGATTAAAAGCTATAGTAGACTCTTAAGAAGTAATATTTTTCCTTATACAGTGTGTAACAAATTCGACGCATTAGTATTGATATTTTGGTAACTGTAAGAGATAGAGAGTTAGTTAAATGAAGGCAAAGTTGCATATATTAATAATATAATAATAATAATTTTTATTTGTACAAAAGCAAAATTTTTGTTACATGTACCTGAAAATAAAAAGAGTATCACTTGCCCTTGAAAATAAATTAGAAGTATCGTTAAGTCCCTAGGACTTGTACGAAGTTCAGACTTATTAATATAAGCACAAGTACAACTTTAAGCAAAATTTTACAGATATATAAATAAATAAAGAAAATAAAAATACTTATCATATGTATGATCAAAGAGTATCCTGAAACCAAATTAAATTTTATAATTCTCTTATTAGTATAATAACTAAAAAAAATATAAAATAATTGTGTTTTATCAATAATAAGTAATATAATTATGATTGCCACAAGTTTTAATATATACCTGCACCATTTGTTACTATTTTAACTCCATCGTATATGGCAATAAGGTTTTTGTTTCCACAATGTTCTGGGTAAAATTATTCAATTAATTTTTTTTAAATATAGTATTTTTAATTTCCACTGAATCCCAAACTATCTCTATACTAGTATAGCTATAGGTTATTTAAAGGTTAAGAATGGTTTTGTCTTTTAGCTCGACCCTATTTAGATATTATATTCTAGAATATATTAGACATTAATGTTAGTGCCTGTTTATTTTAATATTTAGGCTTTATAGTTAGTTATTATAGGTATTTTTCAGATCTACTAAGCTATGAATTTCTCGTCTATCTTTAGTTTTTATCCAGAGTTTAAGTTGCTTTTTAAATAATGCTGTGGAATTTAGTGTTTTTATTTTATCGGGAAGACGGTTAAATAATTTTGGTCGTAAGAAGTGATAACTACGCTGTGTCACCGTTTTATCCACCTTAGGAATACGCACCAAATTATCCCCTTGACGAGTTGGATATTTGTGAACTATATTGACCAACTCATATTTATGTAAAAATTGACGCATTAGTACTGCCGAACAAAAAAGCTGACGTACATCAAGCTTTTTAGTTTCCAGAAATAGTAAACCAGTTGAATACGTATAATCCTTGTTATAAATAAGTTTTAAAATCCATTTTTGTACTGTTTCTAGTTGGTAAATATGGTTGTTAGTGGCTCCCCCCATGCTACAATACCATAGGAAATATGGGGTTGGACGAGAGAAATGTACAGGATCGTGAGCTCCCTCTCCTTAAAAACCTGTTTAAATTTTTTAAACCTGCCCAGGAGGGACCTTACCGTCTTTGTAACGTAATTTATATGAATATCCCATCTCAGATGGGAGTCAAGAAAGATTCCCAGATACTTCATGCTCTTACGGCCGGCAATCTCCACACTCGCACATTTGCAGGGGTTGTTGATATTTAACTTGGTAAAAGTAGGCAAGTTGGACTCTAATGAAGTAAAAGGACATAATTAGTTTTTGGGATATTTACGTTAGAAGTTTGCTTCTAAAATAGTAAATAATTTTACATATTTCAGTTTCTGCTTTGTTTTTAAGTTCATTCCAATTGTCAGCTTGAAAAAATAAAACCGTAACATCGGCAAAGCTAATAATGTCTCCATTAATCTGTAACTTAAACAAGTAATTTAAATATATTAAAAACAACAGTGGACCCAACACAGTTCCTTGTGGTACCCCATATCTTACAATTCTTGGATCACTAAAAGTGCTACCAATTTTAACTCTTTGGCTTCTACCTGTAAGATAATCACTTATAAGATGCTGAATAATTTGTTAAAAATAACTTTAAAATAATTCAATAACTTCCGGAATAAAAAATCGGTCTTTTATCTCCAATTGCTTTCAATTTAAAATTAGTAAAACCAGTATGGATTAGTGTTTCACTCTCGTCTCGTCTCGAAAAATCGTTGCCGTACCTTTTTTTTATAACGTTTGATACAGAGAACAATTTGATAAACGATAATCGTCATCACAAAAATTAAGTATAATATTACGTTAGTTTCAGCGAAACTACATACTATTTTGATGGTTGTCTCTGGGAATTGCTTTTAATCATTTTTTTTTCTATAACTCATAACCGGCCGGAAATTTTAAGGTATATAGATAAAGTTTCTAACCTTCCTTTAAGAAGTTATGGTAATTTGATTTGCACCCTGGAACACTTCAAGTTTTGTTTTCGGTATGATTATTTTAAAATAATACCGTTGTCAATCAAAACAGTCTAGCTTCATTTTCACTGTGTACATACAAACAATAATTTTGTCGCAAACTACAATATTATGACACTGACATTGTTTTTTGCTGTTAGGTTATTACATTACACACACAAATACGACACGAATATTACAACGAGCAATAAAAACAATTTCCATAATGGTTTATGGAAAAAGTACCAGGAAACGTCCCGGTTAATTAATTATCCAGTTAAAACAACACTCGACTAATTTACCTTATATTTAAAACATATTACTTCCGCACATTGTTTACCAAAAAAGACAGATAAAACAAAACAGGTGTTTTTAGAAGTTTGAGTCAGGTAACTGACCTATTTTTGCACTTGCGTGCATTCTGTTCCGCCCCGTGCATGCAACCAGCGTTTCCGTTCTATGCCTTCAATACTCAAAAAGGTCTATCTTACTTTTAATATTCTAATATTATCTTTTTGTATACATATGCAACCCTAAAAATATTATTCAAATTTAGGCAACGGTGCGAGCCGCGAATGGCACCGTAGTCGTTCGTTTTCGTTTGAATTCGGTTCCAGTGACGCATGCGTATTAAGGTAGGGTAGGATCGCCTAAGAGTACGCGTTCCCTAAGAGTAGGCATTAGTGATATTTTCTACTTGACAACACCCCAATTAAAAAATTTCACATCAGCTGTTTAATTGCAACCAGTACAAGAATGTGTGAAGGTTAGAGCAGGGATGTGTTGATTTTGTAAGAATTACGGCAAGAAATTCAATTTATTGTTTTTTTTTTATAATATTTATGCACTCTAGAGTAAGATGTAGACTATTAAATATAGATTTTTGCTAAATATTTTATTGAACACGATAATAAGTATGGTTCTGGCGCAACAAATTCCTGTGTTTTTTTAGTTACGTTTGTTGGTTGGGTTTTTGAAGCCAGTTTATTGCTAGGCACATAAGAGTACGCACCCAAAGAGTACGCACGCCTACTCTTACCCCACCATGTGTACTCTTAGCTTTTTAATTTTATATATAATTGTTTCCCTTTTTTTTAAAGAGTTTTTCCGATAAATTTGTGAACATGGGAAAATATAAAAGGATTACAAGAGGAAGTGCAAATTTACACAAGAAATCTTAAATCAAGCAGCTGAACGAATAGCAAATTGAGAGAGCAAAAGGTCGGTTGCAGAACCGCTAAACCTCAATGAATTTGCCCTGAGGATTTAGTACCTCTAGCCACCTTGAAAACAAAAAAATTACAAAAAGACATGAAGATAGAACTCCAACTTAAAGCTCTGACCTTAGCCAGGATGGGCGGAATGTCATTGGGAGAGTTGGAAACTTATCCAGAATTCCAGTTTTGGATGAAAACCCTCTATACTGTGACCCTGGCCCTTCATGTTCACACTGCGATCCGGGCCCTTCCTGTTCGAAAGTAACGCCAAAAATGATCATGCCTTTACCAAAAGCCAAACATCAGCAAATAGGCAAAAGTCTAAAAAATCCGAAATTCTTTCGTCCACTCCCTAAGGATCAAGTTATAGCTGAACAAGAAGAAAAGACTAAAAAGGAAGGTGGAAAGAGAAATGTTTTTAGTTCTCGGAAAACTCAGCTACCTAAAAAAATACGTTGTCATCTCAAAAAAAAAACTACTAGGTGTGGGGACAATTCAATTTGTCCTGGATGCAATGAGCATTTAAGCTCATCAGTCTGGATAAAATGCAGTAGTTGTGGAAACTGGTAGCATGATGCACAAGCTACACGATTTTGCTTGCGATTTGTGCGAAGGGTAGCCTATTATCCTTAAACTGTTAGGTTAATTTATTTATAGTTTTTAAAGCGTACTCTTAGGCATATAGATCGCGTACTCTTAGGAAACCAGTCATCAAAGAGTACGCAGTTTCGATTTTTTTATTTTTAATATATAACTTTGAGAAACGTTTTTAGTTTGCCAATATATGATTTTTTCTATGATATAATTATATAACACACCAGTTTTTGGTATTGATAAATCATTTGAAGCAAGTTTTGTGTTTTATTTACTCTAACAAATTAGGTGCGTACTCTTGGGCGATCCTACCCTACTGAGAACTGCCAGATTTTACACCTAAAACACTTTTAAAAATTATTTCAGAAGGATGCAATAATTATAATACGCGCCTGGTAATCGTAATAATAAGACAAATCCGTATATACTTGGAGCTCTTGCAGAATTTTTTTTATTACGTCATATTGCGAGACGAGAAATTACGAGATTCTCGCAAGACGAGACGTTAACAAGGCGAGATTTGGAAAAATCTCGTCTCGATTTACGAAATAACATGAGAGTTTTTTAAAAAGTGCGAGGTTTCTCATCTCGTGAAACACTAATTTTTCAAAAAATATATTAGGATGGGAATTAAACTCTTTATGAACCGTTGCATCTTAAAAAAAATATTTTTTTGAGGAGCATAAAGAAAGTGCTCTTCGTTTTTCAAAATAATCACTATTTTGTCGTAAAAAAACTAAAAACAATAATATATTTTTGCGGTATTTTTCGGATATCTCCGGAATCCATAGGAATTTTTTAAATTTTTTTTTAGCAAAATTAGTAAGCATTAAGATATTATGCAACTTTGCCTTTATTTAACCTAACTATCCCTAATAGTTACCGAGATAGCGATGCCAATGCATCGAATTTGTAACATCCTGTATACAATTAAATGACAAAATAAACTTCCTACTTAATAAATATCTCCTTTTTATTTGCATTTCCGCCAATACAAAAAAACAAATCCTCGGCTGCATGCACCGGTAGTTTAAAATGTACACAAACCTCACACATCAAAGGATTTGATTCGATAAATCTCTCGCTAAACGCTACGTTTTTAGTCACATGAAAACATCGTTATCGGCCGAAATAAGTTTTGCCTTTTTTACAAACACACGAATAAAACTGTCTGCGCAAACTGCTATTAATAACGCCCATCATGTAAAACCATCAGCGGACAACAGTGCCGCACATAATCTTTTTTTTAAACAGTAGATATGACGGTATGAGAGCTGGCAAACTACAAATTACAGTGGCATTTTATATGAGTTATGAGTAAAGGGCGAAATATATGCAAAATGCATATATATGCATTTTTTTGCATATTTTGTAAGTTTTATAATAAAATGCATATTTTTCATAAATTATTATTATAAGAGCATATTTTTATGTTTTCGGCTTTACCAAAAAATTTAAAACGTTAAAGGTTTAATGTCCAGTTCGGTACTTATTTCAGGGATTTTAAAATCTGAAGATTATAATAATTATTATATTTACATTTTGGTTATACACAAGGTATTTATTGGGGGTTTCCGGGTATTGCAGGTATATTGTTAGGGGTTGTTTATTGTCACTTAATAATGCGTTATTATTAACTGCTTAACAAACTGTATTTAAATTAAAATAAATTAATTTCAAATGTAAGAAAAGTGTTTCTAAACGCACCTCTAAGAGTGCATTTGTATAAGGAGAGATTACCAGGAGTTAGTTTACCTCCAGAACCCCGATGGGGAACATCGATTAAGGCCGCAATATTCTACTAGCATTTCGAAGCCATTAAAGAACTAATTTTGGATTTAGATGACGATTCGCAGTGTGTTGTGCAAAGTAAAGAGTTGTTAAAAAGTGCAAGTGTAGCTAAAGGTCTTGTTTTTATTAAGGTTAATTTCAGTTTTATACAAGACATAATATTTTCGTGGGAGAATAGAATTTTCAGTTTAAGAGACTCAATTAGTATTGTGAAAACTTTTTCTGCTAAATAAAAACATTCCCGTAAAGTAGGAGGTCAAGTAAGGAACAAATTGGATATAACTGTAAAAAAGAATGAAGGATGTAAATATTTTAACTACAGTAAAAAGCATTTATGAGGGTAAATCATCCAACGAAGTTGTATCTTAGCCTTATTATTTTGCTACCTAAGTTGCAGTATTGTCCGATTACATCAGTAAAAATGTTAAAAGAAGCTTTTCTTTGTATAAACATGTTTTACTAATAGAAGACAATCCTTTTTAGTTGAAAACTAAAAAAAATATTTAGTAATAAATTAGTTTTATACAATTTTAGGTTGGGGAGTGAACACAATAGACTTAAAATGGCCCCATAGAAAAAAGTCAAACGGCGTCAAGTCAGGAGATCTACCAGGCCATTCTATAGACCCTCTTCGCCCTATCCACTGGAAACTCGTCGTCTAGCCATTGCCGAACCGGAAGAACATAGTGAGGAGGAGCGTCGTCTTGCTGGAAATATATTTCAGCCTCATCAAGTATAGGGTTTCCATCGTCTTCGATTTGGTTTTCAATGGTTTCAGTAATAAGCGGATTGATGGTATTTTCCAGCATATCTAAATAAATGCCTCCATTTAAATTCCCATTAATAAACAATGGCCCAATCACTTTGTTTCCTAAAATGCCTGCCCATACATTAATTTTTTTGGGGTACTGAGTATGCCTTTCTACAAAAGCATGAGGATTTTCATTGCTCCAATACCTGCAGTTATGCTTATTAACAAATTCATTTAGATAAAATGTGCATTCATCACTGTAGCAGATATTCTTTACATGAATGGTTTTATCATTAATCGCTTCTGTCATTTGTTCACAAAACTCAACTCGCCTATCGAAATCATCTTCGGTTAACTCTTGCAATATTTTTATTTTGAATGAATGAAATTTATGCAATTTAGTAACTGTGTGTACAGAGCCTAATGAAATACCAGTCGCATCAACAATTTTGCGTAATGAAGTATTAGGATGTATGCCAAAATGACCCAAAACTTCAACTTGAGCGGCTTCATCCAAAACTCTACGATGATTACGTTTTTTATTTGCAACAGATCCAGTTTGAGTAAATTTAGTAACAAGGTCCAAAACATACCTATGCGAAGTTATCTTATCCGGATGTCTGGCGTTAAATGTGACGGCAGTTTGCCGAGCACATTGATTTTGGGCACCATAAATTAAAATCATTTCCACTCTTTCGGCTAGTGTGTAAACCATTTTGGAAGTAAAATCTGAATCAATGAATTAATTTTCACTATCCCAAGATTGTAACAAAGGTAACTGACAGCAAATTAAATTCTTTGTTTTCCTTAGCAACTATAAAAAACTAAACAGGTATAAGAATAAATACATGTTATCTGTGTTGATAAAAAGAAGGCGGACAAAAATTCTAGTTGTTATTTGGTTGCTGCCACGTCTAATCTTCCGAATTGCTGTTTATGTTGGTTTTTGAACACTTATTGAAATAAAAAGTAATATTTTCGTGTGTTTTTTTTCTAACTAAACAAATTAAGATAAATAAAGATTTTTCTAATTTTCTCGAAAACGAATCGACCGATTTAAAAAAATCAAACGTCAAAATAAAGCACTTTGAAAGGCCTTTCAAACAAGCTATTACTATTATATACCCCTTGTCATTTAAAATTTTTAAGGGGATGACCCTTGGGGGCAGAGGGTAAAAAGGGGTGAAGTAGTTTTTGGTTAAAAAGTTGTCCCCTTTGGCAAATCTTTTGACGTGTCTCGGCGTTTTTTCTTTTAATCAGTGGTTTTCGATAAATCCGTGGTGGGAAGTTTTCAAATGAACACCCTATATATGATTCCTCTTTTACTTGATATTATTCTGAAAAGGTTCTTTATGTACCTTCACAGGAAAATAGTTTATATAGTTTCTCCACCACTGATATCACTTTTTATTCTTGCCGAAACATTTACCTTGATATTTCACACCTCTTTATGTATTTTTTATGACTCCTTGTTTTTGGTTTCCTCACTCTAAGCACTTATGAAAATAAAAGCGGCTAATAACGGCTTAGGGTGGTTGTTTTCGGGAATATAAAAATGCAAATTGTTTTCATAACTCGTCGTTATTTGGGATTTTCGAGGCAAAACTCGTAAATTCATTCTTAAATTGTGTTGCACGAAATTTTGGGTTGGATGTAAATGATTTTGTATATGATTGGATTAGTATTATAACAAGAGTCGTAGCTTCATTTTTTTAACATTTTCTATTATGACAAAAAAACCTTAGACACGCCATTTTTTTCTAAAATTTTACGGTGGTAAACTAAGAAAGGATGCCGGCTCAATAACCAGCAACCATAGAACATCCGGGTAATCTTTTTTTTTATTTTTTATTATTAAAGTTTCATTATCTTTATATACAGTGTCACCAGTAAAGTCAGCATCATATGGGATTTTTTTTTATTAATAGCTTTATTCCAAATTTGACTTTGGCATCAAGTTCTGCTTCGATCGAGATGAAAAATAAGCAAAAAAATAGTAGTCACGTGATTCGCATTATCTGTCAAATTTTAATTTTTTCCAAAAAATAATTCAAAAGTGGGGTTATTTCTGAAAATATTGGAAAAAATTATTAGAAAAAGTTTTTTAAATGCAGTTACTAGCGCACATGCAAAATTTTAGCTGCATAAGATAATTTTGATTTTTTACCTATATTTTGTAAATTGCACCACTTTTGCAAAATAAGACTCAACGCAACCTACATAAAACTTTTTAGGTGCTCTTATTTCTGGGCTCTTGTCATGTTGGAATTGTACATATTTTAGAGCGAGCATACTACCCGTACAATATTTTGTAAAAATATATATAATTGTACTAATCTGGCTGGCAACACTGATAGCGATTAAACTCTGGTTTATATGGAAGGAAATGTCTTCACCGCTCAACCGCTCTAGTCTGCGCTAACCGATAAATACGGTTAAAAGTAGATAAAAATGTTCGAAAAATAATTTGTTCTATCTTTTATTAAGTACATCAGATTTATCGAAAAAATAAAGTAGATTATTGGCTCGACGTCTTTTTGTCTGTCTATCTGTTCTTTGTTCTAAATATAGAGCGTTTTCTCACCATTTTATTAGCCATATAAACAGTGCACAACGACGTCAATAAACTAATTTGTCCAATAAGACCTTTGGTATTTATCAATTCAACAGATTAAAATGAGAGCTAATTGTTCTAAACAAGCATTAATTGACGAATCACTTTAAGTGCATTCTTCTTGTTGTTTGGTTGTTAATAAATTTAAACTTATGGCCAACAAATTAGTAGTTCCATTGTCCAGATAAAGCATTAAAGAAATATTTATGGCGATTAAATTAGAAAGTGTCCTATATATATTTTTAAAATAATAGCATCATTAGAAGAGCTTCGCCTTATCATGGCTCATTCATCAAAAAGGTTAGGATTCAACTAAAGAAAGGAAACGATAGGGTTGCGTATAGTTAAAAAAAAATTCCTGTAAATATTTTCTTATTCATTGGTTCTTATCCACGTCCCTTCCTTAAGACAGAGTTTCCCTTTTCTTTTTTTTTTCTTAAAAAATTGTGGAGGAAGACTTTTTGTTTTCTTTTATTTCCAAAATAAATTGTGTTACAGGTCTCTAGCATGATCTTACCCAAAGCTTGAGGTAAGATGACAACCGAAAATTTTAAATCTTAGTAACTTCTGCCTGCATAGCAAGGAATCTTAATGTTGCTACTTGTCTTAACTGCGTATCTTGCTCGATGATAAGATGGATTACTAATTTTAAAGGAGTACAATAAGTTAAGTAGTTCACTTGTAAATAATACAACCAGCGCCGGAGCCCAGTTTTAGCTCGTTCAACAGGTTAATATGGGAAAATTGGTTTCTCTTCACTCACATGGGTTAAAAATTACCAAGGTTTTTTGTTGAACTGGTGAACAAAACTGCAATATCGCGTTCGCCACTTTGTTTGTCAAGCAAAGCTGCCAGCAATGCCGTATAGTCTATACGGAATACACAAAACAATAAGAACTAGTTGGGTAACAGCCCATTTTATCATTATTTATCAATTGAGGGGTATAAATTCAAAGTGTACAATCTCCATGTTTCCTAAATTATCAGTAGACGAAAAAAACTTATAAATCGTTAAATACAAACAATTACGATAGTTTTTCTTTTTTATTGTATTTATGGCACATTTTAGACTAAAAAAAAACGTTTTTTTTCCTTAACATTTTTTAAAAATATCAAAGTTATTTGAAAAAAGGAGATGGAGATTGTACCTTTTGGAAATAACAATTGGAGTTTGTCCATTTTGAAAATTTGAAAAAATAGCAAATATGGAGTTTGCCCACTTTGAAATTAATTTAAGGATAATTTTTCACAAAATTTTTAATCCTAAAAACAATACATTAAAATACAAAAAAAATAGTAAACAACAAACAACCACTGTTTAATGCTTTACGCATCACATGCAACTAACTTAAAAAAGTAAACTCGGAATGGCTTTTTTGAAATAATTAGAAACTAACAGCAAAACAACCCATTGGAGATTGTACCCTCTGATTTTTAAAATTGAACAGGAGATTATACGGTTCAAAACTTAAATGTCAATGGAGCTTGTACATTTTGAATTTAATCCCAATTTTCTACCATCAAAATCCGTTTGAGCTTGCCCGTTTTGACAAGAAATTATGAGTTATTTCGATTCAGGGCTATAATTACTATGTAAAACGACATCTAGGTATCTCATTTTTAATGAAACATGGAGATTGTACACTTTGAATCTATACAGTGCTGGATTTACCATTAGGCTGAGTAGGCTGGAGCCTAGGGCGGCAGGTTTTAGGGGGCGGCAAATTTGGCCCAAAAAATTTTTTTTGTCCTACAGAAATAAATGGTACAATCTTTATTCATGGTCGACGGGTAGTATTTTTTTAAATAAACTTTATTGTCGGCCGTGTCTGTTAATGGGGATAAAAAAAGGTAGTTGGAACTTTACTGGCTTTGCAGAAAGAAATTTAATTTTCAATAAAATAAGTATGTAATCATAAATTTTTAAAATATTTACTAAAAATTATTGACCAAATTTGGGCCTGGCCTTAAAAAATTTTCGCCTGCGGCGCATTTCGCCTGCAGCGGGCTTTTTCTTTCCCGAACACTTCACCTGTTTCACAACTCACGAGCCGTCACTGGTATAGGGGCGGCAAAAATTGAATAGCCTACTAGCGGCAAATTTGTCAATCCGCCACTAAATCTATACCCCTCAATTATATCTTGCGGTAGAAAAAAAACGTCTTTTAGTAGCAGTATAAATAAAATTTAAATACATTAAGTATTAATACATTACATTACAGATGTATTAACATTAGTTAAATCAAATAATAAGAAATGCTTTAGAGGTAGAATAGAATTCTTAATGTGCTATAATTGTATAAATGGCAATTTAACACTAATGTCATAAAATTACGTCACAAATTTCCAGTATAATCTCATTTAGGGTACCTACCAAGAGATGCAGATACAGAATTTTCTCTCGTTGTCACGGTTTTGTTCTAGAATAACATCATTTGATTGGCCACAAAACATAGATGTGACATTTTCGAATATATTAATAAGCACACTAAGCATACGTTACTACATGTAAAAACACACCTGTTAAATAAACCACCGGTCAAATCAATTTTTTTACGAAGAAGAATCCGGCGGACGGACGAACTTCACCGTTAATTCCTAATTGCGAAACGGAAAAAAAATCACGTTTTTCTTTCGTATCAATCTTTCTCCCGTTCCTAGAAGCTTCGATGGCCGTGTTCTTACAAATATTTGGACAGCACGCAATACGCGTCATAAAGTCGTGCTTACAAACGATCTTTTTTATTGGCCGTCAACCTGTCAATCGACTGATTCATTGCCCATAGGTCCGGAGTTCAATTCCTGACATTTTTGAACAGAGCAGGAGTCGCCAGAAAGTTTTTAAATGCTACATCGGGAAGCTTTATGAATGAATTAATAATTACCTAACACATGCTATCTTGCATCATAGTCTGCAAGTTCTTCCTACTTCTTGGGACAGGCGTCTTAAACAATTTGTTGGTGTATTTTGCATTATTTCACGAACGTTTGCAGCAAGTTCTTCTGTTCTTACAGATGGTCTTCCTGCTCCTTTTTTGTGTTGTATAGAACCTGTTTCCCTAAACACAGCCACGGTTCTTTTCAGGTAATGATAAAAATCCGCAGCAATAAAAGCAACTTTAGGAAAATGTTCGTGAAAATCGTCCATGCATAAACCCTGATTGTATTGCCACTCACCATTTACTCTAACCCCGTTTTGAAAATACGCTTCAACCATAAATGTTTTTGAAAATTCGCTGTGGCTGTGTACACGTGGAGTAGAATTGAAGAAAAATGTTTTTAGCTGTTCCGTAAAGCCTATTGTGTGAATTGTTCAAGAAATTGGAAAAATTAGCGATGAATCAACTTACTTGTAACGACTGTCAAAGATGACGGAATAACTAATTAATTGTTAATTCAGGTAGTTACTGACACCCAACAGGTATTAAGCTCTACGGCTGAGCATTACGTCCTCAGATGCAAGGCCCTCTTTGATGCAAATAATTTTTGCTCGCACGGTAGTTACCATGGTTAAAGCGTGGATAATGGTAACGCCTAAAAGTATTTAAAGGGCAGTAACTTTGGTCTGCGTTAACCGAATTTAACAAACTATGGCTTATTTTAAAGAACGTTTTACCTTGTTTGAACGTTTGTATAAGCATTATTAAAAATAATTCGTGCGGCTAATAGAGGGCACTTTTAAAAAATGTATTTCTAGCTTCGATTTCCTAATAAATTTGAACGCAACCATCAAACCATTTTAACTCTATTCTACAGCTAACTAGTTAGTAAAGACAACTGCAAAAACCGCAAGTCGTTTACTCTTCTCTCTTAAAAGTTATCGCAAAAATTGTGGCCGAGTGCAATTCTATTTCGGCTTTCAGCAAAGTTTTGCAATTTTCCTTTTATTAAAACATTGAAATCGAAGCAGGAATAGCTTTTACTATATTAATTAATTTTAGGATTTAAATTGTTAATGATTTAGCTATTTATCTAAAAAATGCAATAATAACCCAAATGTTACATTTATTACCAAGACGACCGTGGACAGTTACGTAATAAAAATAAAAGAATAACCTTATTGTCGTTTCACCTATAATAATATGCGACATTTACTGTTACTGTCGTGATCATTAAGTCTAATTTTGTGAAATAAGTAATATTAAAAAAAGGCCTTTTACGAATGAGGAATTCTATGATACGATACTTTTAATTGTTTAAAAACGCAGTTTTAGCTTTAAGAGAATACGCTATGCGTTGTCCTCATAGAGTTCACCATTCCAGAAACGTTTTTCATGACTTTAATTACATAAATTATTTATTTATTCCTGTTACTAATGGCCTAAAAAATAGAGTATTCCTGTTTTATCAATCGCCAGGAACTATGTTTTATTTCGTAACTGTCCACGGCTAACTTGACAACAAATGTAACAATTTATTATTGCATTTTTAAGATAAATAAGTAAAATCGATAACAAAATAGCATAATTTTTTTTAAACGCCCATGATTAATAAATATAGGCAGAAAAGCTATTTCTGTAGGATTTAAAATTTTGAATAAAAGTAAAATTGCAAAACATTGCTAAAAGCCCAAATCGAATTCCACTATTTTTGCGATAACTTTTAAGTAAGAAAAGGAAAGAACTTGCGGTTTTTAAAGTTCTCTTTACTAACTAGTTAGCTATAGAATAGAGTTAAAATGGTTTGATGGTTGCATTTAAATTGATTAAGAAATCGAAGCTAGAAATATATTTTTTTAAGTGCCCTTTATTATTATGCGCACGAATTATTTTTAATGATACTTATACAAACATTCAAACAGGATAAAACTTTCTTCAAAATTAGCCATAGTTGGTTAAATTCGGTTAACGCAGACCGAAATGACAGCCCTATATAACTGTTAGTCGTTACCCGTCTCCACGCTGCTACAAAAAAATGTTATTACACAAAATTTATAGAGGATATTACAGAGCATATAAAAACTTAATTTCTGACCTACTTTGTATTGCAGTTATTAGTAGAAATTAAGGACTTTGTATTATAGCATAGCGACTACGCACCCTAGCGGTAAAATTACGAACTTACAAATTATTTTCAGTGATTTTTTTTTAACCCAAAAGTCGTAGCATGTATGGTTTTGGAGATACAGCTGCTCGTCACCCGTCGTGGAACACCCTGTATATAGAAATATTTATTTTGTAGTTTTCCGTTTGGCTGTTGCTACCAGTTGGAATAAATAAAATTAAATGTTGGAATGATAAATTTAAAAGATAAATTTTATCTTTTCCTTATTAAAGTCGATTCAACCAGTAAACCAGCAAGATGGCCGACATGTCATATGACAAAAGTCATATTCCAGCTATTTAATTTTTAGTAAGAATAATATTGGCGGCAATAGGTCAGAAATGAGAATTAATTATAAATGTCTAAAAATACTTACCGGCAACACAATAGTACA
The DNA here is from genome assembly GCA_963969555.1 of Polydrusus pterygomalis. Lineage (NCBI taxonomy): Eukaryota > Metazoa > Arthropoda > Insecta > Coleoptera > Curculionidae > Polydrusus > Polydrusus pterygomalis. The sequence goes on along the minus strand of OZ018378.1, from coordinate 7,364,643 downwards.
ATGGAATAGCTCTGGAAAGAACTGTTTTTTAATTAAATAAAGTTTCAACGCACAAAAATGGATAAAAACGAATTAAAACGACAAATCAAAACAACAAAATTGAACAATGTCAACTAAAACCTTAAAGATTAACTCGAATATTACTTTATAATTATATCTCTGTCTAATACGTTATATTCCGTTCAAGACGTATTGCGTGTTGCTACTCCTGGAAACCCCGGAAACGGTCTCTACGTTGCGCTTTACAACAGCAATGCCTGGCCTGTCTTGTGATCATATAACGGTTCGTGTTGGTTAGCACCGGTATGTGTCTCTCTCTGTCATGCATTTAACTCAATACGAAGAAACAAGAAAGATATATGATTTAGGGACTTAATAATAGTTGCTTTTACTTATGTTTGGAATTGAATTTTAATAATTTCTGATGTGAAATCCTAGTAACTTTTTGCCTTAATTTATTTGTGATTGGAGAGCGCTGACATGGATTATCCGCCGCCATTTTGCAGGTTTACTGGCTGAATCGACTTTAGCTTTGTACTGTCGTCATTGTCATTTATCTGCCTGATAAATCTAGTGAGGTAAACAAGCTGAGCCTTAGTGAAAGTGATGTGCTAAATTGACAGACATAAGAAATATATCAGAATTTATAGATCCTATTGTAACTTGGCCCGATCCTGCCTAATAATGTCAAACATAACACATCGAAACTTTTTCCTTTTACACCTTCATAATTTATTATTTTTTCGCCGGTAATAAATGACCGACAAATTTATATGGATCAAGATTTAAATTGGTTTTGAATAATAAATCAAAACGCCTTTTTGATACTTTAATTGGATATAAAAATGTGCGTTCATATATTATGCCAACTAAAGTCCTTATCGGATTGAATTACCGCTGCTGATTTGTGAATTTGCCTCTAATCGTGAAAGTTCGGGGGCACATCGGGCAGAACTAATGATAAAGGAGGAAGACATCTCTCTTTATCATAAAAAGCTGACAAGACCTACAATGCAAACGAACATCCACCAGGTTCCTTACGAGTTTATGAATGATATATCACGTAGACACATTGAGCCTAATGAATTAAAATGTAGAAATTGTTTTTTCTTATAAAATCGAAGCCAATGAATGAAATCTAAAGTAATTGCTTTTACGTCCAGCAATCGCTTAAAAGTGTAGGAATTGCTTCTAGCCAATGCTTTTTCTTAAAAAAATAGAAGCAATTGCTTTCGTTTCCTTAACATGTGATGAATAAATTAAGGCATTGCTTTTTCTAGTGTAGCGATCGCTTTCAACTTTTTAAGGTAGGTCGACCATCATTTCCTAATTGCTTGATAGCAGTCAACTTTAGTTCTCCGCGGCATACACGTGCGGTGCTCTTAATTTGTGTCTTCAATTATGGCTGAGTATATGAAAGTCCATAAAAGAAAAATCTAGAGTGTACGTAAAAATTGCAGATATGATGATTTCAGAAAGATATCGATTTGACTGCGAGAATGTTGAGTGGTTGGAAAATTATTTTTTGACTGATACTGGTAAAAGGTGAGGGGGTGCACTGTGGCCTTTAAATAAAATTAAAGTCTTTCTGCGGAAATTGTCGGATCCGGGCTTTCAAAATTCTGTAGGTGAAGAACTCGGTGTTTACCAAACTACTGTCTATAAGACAATCATACACTGTAATGGATGCAGTTTTGGAGAAGGCCAATATTTTTATTAAATTTCCTACAAATGCTGAAGCTGTTGTGGAAGCTAAACGGTTGTGGTCAGAGAGATTTATTTATGTTCCTTCAATTTGTGAACGAATATCAATTGCTTATCTTTAATTTCTTCTAATGATGCGTTGTGCGAAATAAGTATCTTCTTTATGACATGCAAAGTTTTAAAAAACCTATATACAAAGTAAAAATAAATTTATTGAAACAGGCATTGGTACGATCAATAGAATTCAAATTAACATAGGGCAGCTAGAAAACTCCGAACAACGATGTGACCTGCGTAACAAATATGTTAAAACTAATACTACGGCGCGCGGCGATTGCCGATCGCTATACGAACCCCTACCAACGTCTTGGTGGATTATAGGTTCTTAAGGATACAATACGTTTTTAGGGATGCCGTTCTGCTTTTTTAATTGTTGAGAAAGCGCTTTACTGGGACCAAAATGCGTCGTATTGAGAATATACAATTTATTTCTTAACGAAATTGTTGTATTAAAAATAATAAAAACAGTGTTCTAGCAAATCTGGAGTTGATATAACACTAAAGTTTCATACACTAGCAATTTATTTAATATGGGTTAATAAAAAATAAGCTATCAATACAAACTATGTCTTAGCAAACCTGTTGTATTAGATCATTTTCCTCAGTGCAGTTTATAACATAGGATAGTAAAGATAGTTTAGGTACATGGATTACAAATAAAAGGCGCTATTATAGTCTCTCTATTATTATAAACTAGATAACACAACACTTTCAAAATAATGAATGAACAGCTGATTGACATTTGTTGTTTGTACTACATATTGCTCATGAAGAAGAAATTTAAATAAAACCATTTGATTTGGTTCAATGTGCATAATATACACTATATAGTTGTATGCTGTATTCGATATTGCATTAGATTGTTGTTGGTATTCCCTGGTCGAATATGGCCCAAAGGAATTTAAAAGTGTATCGTTTGTAAGCCGGGCGTTCGTATCCTATTTTGCTGGTTCGGGTAAAATCCACTGGAATTTTTTAAAATAAAATGTATTGCGGGATTTTTAAAATGCATCATGCCGAAAATCTCCTCGTGTGTGTTGAATAATTTATGGTTTTTTGGGCTTTTGAGAATTAGGTTAGAAGATAAAGTTATTTGTTGACAGTGTATAAAAGCCTGCATGAAAATAAGAGGTTTGTATAAAAGTAATTCAGCGTCAAAATCTTTTGTATACTAATTTAAAAAAATATATATATTATCTGTATGCCAGGAAAATATATTTTAATTATATTTCGACGAATTCGAATCGGTTGCAATCACCCATAAAAAAGTAGAAGTTTTAATAGGCTACTAATAGGCTATAAATGAATCCCTATTATTATTATTATTATTATTATTATGTATTAAATTATTTAATTAAGTATACGTACTTCTTTGAGCCGCTTTTATACAAACAGTGATGATCATACGACGCTTTGCAGTTCGTGGTATTATTTAATTATCCATAAATTTATAAAAAGAAAAGATCATAACACTTTTTTCAAGTAAGTATTATATTGTAAAAATAACTGAATGTTAATTTAAAAAACAGAAATTCTGTTTCTGGTATATGCATTATAATACTTATGTAGAGAGAGACAAAGTAAAACATATAGGTTTTAAAAAAAATTTGGCACACACTGCCAAGATTAAACCTAAACTTTAGCTTAGATATGTTGATGATACTTTTGTTATCTGGACAGAGAGCAACGAAGAGCTGATACGGTTTTTGAAACATATCTTAACATAGTATAAAACAAAGTCGCTGTAGCCGGTCTGTCCCCTTTCACATGTGCTTAAATCATTAAAACTACGCAACGGATTTTGAAGCGGTTTTTTTAAATAGATAGAGTGATTCAAGAAGAAGGTTTCTATGTATAATACATGCATAATATTGTAGAGAAACACTGATAAACTTAGAGGTTTGTTCGGGTTTGTATTTATAAATCTTGACGTGATGGTGAACTCACCTTATTATCTCAGAGAATGCGCTGCAACGTAGGCCGGGTACACGCTAGTTAATAATATAAGACAATCCATTAAATTTACCATGGAAACAGAAAAACATTCCTCTCTACCTTTTCTCGATGCTCTCGTGAACGAAATGCTGAAAACATAAAAACTTCAATGTACAGGAAACCCACTCACACGGGGCAATACCTTAATCACGGATCGAATCATTTAATTTCCATAAAACAGGGGCATAATTCAAACTCTTTATCATAGAGCATCTAACGTTTGCAATAATCCGGAAGACCTTAATATTGAAATTTCAAACATAAAAAAAAAACAGAATGGTTGCCCTGAAACCTTTGTAACTAATACCATCTTAAAACTTTAAAATCGCGAAGTAAAAACTAATACAGAACCGAAAGAGGAGCAAGCATTTCTCACAATACCTTATGTCAAGGGGATTTCTGAAAAGATTAGAAGGATAACCAAAAACTATAATTAATTGATTCAGTCGATACTAGGTGGAAATCCCATAATACTATGAAAACTATAATGTCAATACAGCCTTCAAATCCGGAAATACGTTTAGACGCTTTCTTACAACAGTAAAACCCCCCCGTAATGAGAACACAAAAAATTGTATCTATCAAATCCCTTGCGACTGTGGCGAATCGTACATTGGAGAAACAAAAAGAACTCTTCCCGTACGAGTTAAAGAACATCTGAAACAAACTCAAAGGGGTGAAAGTTCGAGATCAGGAACATGTATGGACCAACCAACATAATAGACAGTGGTAGGTTTTGGACATGGAACACAAATACAACATATTACTAAAAAATGTCAATGTTTTAGCCAAGAGCTGCATGCTTGCCTTCATATTGCATAGTCCAATCGATCGAGGTGGCTTATTTCTTTAATAACCATGCTTAAATAAATGACTAAGTGGTGTTTCTGTTAAATTTCTAGAATTTTCTTCTAAAACATATTGAAAAACAAACCTATTGCAGTAACGCATCGCCGATAATGGCCGGTGCACGGGAAATTTTAGCAAATTCTATAAGCAAAAATATCACATTCCACTTTAGATTAACGGCTTTTGCATTAGTAATGTCTTAAAAAATGTAAGGAGTAAAAATTAGGAGTCACATTGCGATGCATGTTGTCCAATTAGACAGTCAGGTTTGTCTGTTCAGCGCCTATTAAAATGGAAAATTGCGGGTCTACACAGACGCTACACAAAAACTAGTTATCACGCGTTCAATCAAGCTAAGATTTAAGTAAATTAACACAATAATTACAAAACAATATTCATTCGTTGACTCGTCTCGTTAAACTACATGGAAAGACCTGCTAGGTGGGTGGGAATAGACAGTTTCTTTATTTTAACTTAAATAGTTATTCAGATATTTTATGTTGAAATACCTAAAAAATATAACGCACATTCAATCCCTTTTCGGGTGAAATTTTGACTGAAAATAAGTTTAAATGATTTTTAACTTAATCCATCATATGTGTTCCTTTATTTATTTGAATTACAAAGATATCGCATGTTATTGTTACAGTTATGTTAAAACAACTGCCAGGAAAGTTAGTTCATAAAACTGATTTTTACTAAATACAAAAGAGGTAAATTATTTTAATAAAGTCAATTTTGACTATGAAGTTTTTTGATTATCACGACTGCCTGAGGCACTATTAAGGGAACTTGTGACTGTATAATGTCCAAATTAATAATTGCCCACATTGCATAAAAAATATTATTTTTCCTATTAACTCAAGGTACCTATATGGTTGCATCTGAATTTTAAATCATAATTTAATGATATACTGTAAAGTTACCAACCAAACAACGTGTTAAATCCTATTAATCTTACCTTATTATGGACTAACAACCTCCATATAGCGTATATTTCCATATAATTCGACTTTCACAGCGGTAGTTCTTTGACATAATAGACGTGATTTCTCTAAATAATGTTCTATGCAAATTTAACATAGTTTCAAAAGTTATCTTGCTTGTTAGAGGCATTGTACCAGGAAATGTGGCATATTAGAAGTACCTAATGTCTTTTCTGTGTTTTGACATCTGTTGTGAGTGTATATATAAGAGAAAATTGCAGTTATTGGGTGTGTCGATATTTTGTTTATCCATGCTCGCAACTACTTACCCAAGCAGCATTTTTAGTCAATGCTACCTAGTAAACACACATACGGGTTTTCAACATAATAACACCATGTCAGTGTTAGATATGTGACCGTTAAAATTTCGTTTTAAAAATATAATAACGCAAAAAATATGTAATTTTTACACTAAATATGCATTTAGAATGTTTTGCAACGTTATATTAACTGAATTTGAATTATTTATTAAACAAGAATAGGCAACATTAATAAAATGTCTACTTTGTCGAAGATAGTTTAATGAAACTTAAGATTTTTCACTACTTTTATACCTAAATGATTTTCACAAAGTCTGTTAAAACTCTCCAATTACAGGGTGCGTATATACGGGTCTATTTCATGAAAAATGAACGCGACATGCGACATGCACATAAATTGGCGGTGAAGACTGAAGTCTAAACAAACATCCGAGCAGCACAGGATCGATGACATCATCTGCTAAGAGTTAATATTGTTTTGTTTTGGGTTTCGGCATTTATTATTATATTTGTTGATATTAAGATATGGCCGGGAGAGAAAACAGTTATAGGAGTTAGTATTGAATCGGCCAGTACCTACTTTCATGTTACGGGATCTTCTAAAAGCCACAGCTGAACACAAGCGGCGTCGGCTTTATCAGGATGTTTATTTAAACCAAATATTATTACTATTTAAACATTATACTGTGTGTTTGAATTTTGAATATACCTTTATTTGGACATAATAAAAAGTAGATTATCTTTAATATTGTTCTATATTCTTACATTATAGTTATTAATGATACTAGTTCGATAAACACTATAATGAAACGTGTGCAACGTTTGCAATATTTATAATTATTTTAGTAGGGTACGCAGGTTGGCTGATTTAAAAGGTTCAGGAGTTGAAGGTGTCATCCGAAGAATAATTATGAAACAAGGTAAGAAACTTTATTTACCTTTAAATTTCCGGCCAGTTATAATTTATAGAAAAGAAAATGGTTAAAAGCAATTCCCATAAACAACTGGAAACAATTAATCATAACATTATAGTTGATTCGCGGCGACGATTATCGTTTATCAAATGGTTCTCTGTATCAAAAATGTCGACAAAAACTATAAACGTTATAAAAAATGGTTCAATTTTTTCTTGGTCTTTTTTTCTATTGTTTTTCGGCAACGTGTCCAGAATTTTTCCTCTTCTTCTTCAAGTGCCATCTCCTCTTAGAAGGTTGGCTATCATCATAGCTATTCTCACTTTTGAAGCTGCAGCTCTAAACAACTCAACGGAACTACAGTTGTACCATTTTCTCAGATTGTTTAACCAGGAAATGCGTCTTCTTCCTCTACTTCTTTTTCCCTGTATCTTTCCCTGTATAATATTCTGCAACAACCCATATTTCTCTCCCCTCATCACGTGGCCCAGATATTGCAGCTTCCTTATTTTTATCGTGTTTAGTATTTCTTTTTCCTTTTTCATTCTTCCCATTACCTCCTCATTTGTTATCATGTCTACCCAACTCATTCTTAAGATTCTTCTATATCACCACATCTCAAATGCTTCCAGTCGATCACTTATATCTTTTTTTAATGTCCAGGACTCCATCCCATACAGCAACACCGAGAAAACATAGCATCTCAATATTTTCCTCGCCACCTTGTAATATTGGTAATAAAGATAGTTTTTTTTTCGGGTGATACTAACGGGATTCTTTTTAAAGTTTATCGCATCAAAATCCTAAGATTTTCGAGTTTTCTTGTTCTCTCATATTTTTGTCTCATGTTACGAGATTCTCGAGTCGAGACGAGAAGAAGCGAGACATGAGTGAAACACCAGTCGTAGTTACTTTCAACGCTACCATAAAGCAATGAAAACATTAACGAATAACAAGACAAAGTTACTGGGACTATCGAATGTCACTTTAAAGTCTTTGTGACTTTAAAGTTATTTTACATAGTAACAGGCCCGTTCCAGAAAGTTTAAAAGCTACCTAGAAGTACCGACACTTTACGTTCCAAATTGTTGTAATAATAACTACAGAATTACCAAAAGAGTCTACTCTAAATAAAGGTAGAAACACCTATAGAAATTTTTTTTAATGATATAGTTAACCTCAACAACTATTTCCATTGGGACATTTTCGGTATTCCATTCATGTACGCCTTTTTTGTTAAGGAAGTCATTAAATCAAAGAATTCGATAGCAGTTAAACGACGAAAACGGGCTTAACCTCAAATGAAAAATAGAGACCCTATCAATTTTGATGAGACAAGATAGACAAACCTAATATACGGACCTAACACCAGACCTTAAAACTAAACCCTTTTTTGCTGAAAAAAACAACTCACGAAAAGAAATCAGCGAGATATGGCCTCAATTCACGACACGTATTGTATCCGATACATCGCCAAATTCGTCGTGGGGGTAAAGTAGAAACTAGAAAGCACCCCATTTTTGCAAGTCCTCCATAAGTCACAGACAAATATGTACGGTTCAATAACCCATCGTCGTCTTAGGGAGTGTTTGGCTTATTGTAGCTATTGTAACCTGTAAAAATGTTATGGAGGGAAACAAATGTAAGTAGTGTTTTACCTGCAAGCACTGGCGGATTTAGGATTTGGTTTTGGGGGAAGGAGGGGGAGGGGCAAGTAAATCCGTAATTTAGTTATAAGTCAAGGGCGAATTTAGATTTTTGGCATGGGGAATAATGTTCCAAAAAAATATGTTGAGAGAGGGCGGGGGAATAATATATTTGAAACTTTAAACTATACATATTTCTGTATCTGATTGCAAAATCTATATTATGTCAACTCTGGTAGGTATAGTATTTTAACATGATATATATAAAATATTTTTGTTTGTATATTTGCAACTATATTTTGTGTACTAGAGGCAAGTTTTTGAGACACCTTGTATATAAAATTTAGATTGTTATAATTACCTAGTAAATGTTTCGAAACGAAATTTTTCTGTCGTCTGGGCGTACAAACCTTGCCCGGGGTATTTCAAAAATTGATCATAAAACTTTTATAGACAAAATTTTTTGTTCTCTTAGCTGATCAGAGTCGAATGAAAGTTTTATGTTAAAAAAGTCTGAATTCGTTAATTAATAAAAGCAGAAAGATAAAAATGGGCAAATTTGACCAAATTTCGAGTTTTGCTTTTATCAATTTATCAATTTATTTTTTTTAACTTCAAACTGTATGGCTACCCAAAGACGAGTATTTGGCCACGTTTCAAAGAAAACAAAAAATAAACAAAATATTCATAAGAACATGAAATGGCGAATGCGTCTTCAGTGCTCTTAATGCAGGTTTTGATAATTTGATTGCATCTAAAATAGTGTAAAATATATAAATTTTTATACATTATTTTCAAATCGTTCATGCAAACTTCTTGGGGGATCTTGGGGCCGGAAGCACCCCCGCCCCTTCCCCCCTTAATTCTCCACTGCCTACAAGTGTATTTACTTCTTTTATTCAGCTCGAAATATTAAGAAATGCCAGCCGAAATTATCCAAATTTTCCATTAGTTTTTCTGGATAGGTCCCTAATAAAAATTATTTTCTGTCTGTGCTTACTTTTTATTCAAAAAACCAACGATCTACACCATAGATGAACGAATCAGAGGGGGCGCGTGGCGAACTTTTGTTTTCTAAAAAAAAAGTCAGCTGTGTACATTATTGCCTCTGTTAATTGGCTGTTAAAAAAACAAATCTCTATTTTTAAAAAACAATTCCTAAAGAAATATTGTTTTATCTCCTATTTCAGTTTCGTGTAAATGGGTGCTAAAACAAGTAACTTCTCGCACGCTTGTCAAAACTTCCACCTAATTTAGAAGAAATTAAATACAATATTTAACGATTAAATCCTAAATCTGGCCTTAGAGTCGTTTAAAAGGAGCTCGTCTTCATTTATGAGGGTTGGTCAGCACAGTCTTAATTGACCGGTCCTTAATTAGCTGCCCGGACTGACCCAGCGCACTATTTTAGCTGTCCCGTTGGGATTTTATAAACTCCGCTTTGTTCCTTGCAGAACATTTTACGGTTATAATCTCTTTTTACTAAAAGACCATAAGCGTTACCGTTTACAGTGTATATGGTGCGACGTTAATAATTTAAGTTGTCCTTTCATACTTTACCGATTTTATTAAATTAAATAAAAATGTACTTTGCTCCTTCTAAAAGGTGGAAGAATTGGAAACGTTATTAAAAGTCCTATAAAGCAAATATAAGTTAACCCGATTAAAAGAGATGTTTCATATTATGCCTATAAATATTTTTGTTCAATGTGGACGTTACTGAAGATTTTTTACGATTACATAGTTTTGAGTTCGTATTTTGTGAATTTTGCTACCTTTTCCATAACATGAAGACAAAAGTTTGCTCTTCGTATTCCATCACCTTTCCTCAGTTCTCGATGTTTTTGATATTTATAAGGTTGATATTTATACTTATGTAATTTGCACAGTACTGCGGAGTGATGCTTTTCCACAGTTTTGCCAAGAAACCTATTGCTAATTCCATTATTCTTCATGGAGTCAAAGTTCTAAGTTTGTATTCCTTCCTTATGCTCTACCATCAAGTAGATATATTATTATTTGGCTCTAAGCATTTAATTACAGTACCTCGCTTTACTCTTAAAAATACAACAAGATTACAATATTCAAGACTGTTGTTTTGCGTCCGTCAGGACGGTTTTTTGGAAATTCGTATATAGCAGGTAACGACGATAAATCCAAATGGTAAAATTTCAATCTTCGCCACTAAAAAAATTAAAATTCGTTTACAAACGCTACAGGCGCAATTGACACGTGCCCCGTTGCTGCATAAACGTTGCTAACTTCACACATATAATTTCTTATTGTTTTCTTTGCTATTGTGGGTTGTGGGTGTTTAATATTTATAGATTTCTAGTTTTTGTGTAGTTTAGTGTATTGTGTTTGTGCCTTTAGTGACTCGTATATACAATGACTACCGAAAAACGGGGCTACTTGAACATGTTTTTGAGACATTTTCGCAAATATCTGACCACGTTCTTAATTTATGAGTTCCAAAAAATATGTGCTGTACCGACCTAACTGCATACTAGCCATTTCTGGTTTTTAATTTGGAAAAAAATCAGAAATGACGCCAAAAATTTTTTTTATAGGGTGTTCAAGGAGCCCCGTGGTTGGGGCTTCTTTCCATGTATTCTACTTAGAAGGAATATCTGGAGTCCTTTAAATTTTTCGGCAGCCGCTTTTTGCGACAGCATCTACAGCTTTGTCCATATCCTCCTTCCTGAAGTCGGCGTATAGTTTTGACCCAGGGATTTTTTGGTATGCTTGCATCATTTTTTATTTCAATTAATTAACTGTCACAAAGGAAATTCTGCTGCGGAATTAGAAAAATCAAAAAACAAAAAGTTACAAAAAAATAAAGTCATGACGGCATGGAATGTTCAATAAGCCCCGTTTTACGGTAGTAAAGATGATTTTATTTTGCCCAAATAGGTATTATGAAGTATTAATAGTTCTTGATATGTAATTTTATTTTATGATGATCAATTTAAAGACATCTAACTAGGCCTAGGCTACACAAACAAGATGTTTAAGCCCGGACCTGTCTATTTTCCCCATTCGTTAAATGATAATTTTGCAGTGCGCATGCCTATTCCTGCACTGAGAGGAATGCATTATAACCCTTATGAGAATGCTTATAAACATCATAAGAATATTTAATACTATTTGGGACAACAATATGTGCTAATAGCATATATACACCAGATATAGTTAAGACCAGTGCATAAGAGTAAATAGCTATGTTATACTGTTTATATGATATGGATTGTAACCATAAAGGTTTGTTCCATAGCGAATATAAAACACGCTTATACCCATTATACATTAGTTGGAAATGAGTATAATCCAGTTTTATAATGGGTATAACTGTTTAGTTGCTAATACAAAACAGTTTTATAATAGTTATAATGTGGTAGTATATATTTGAAAGGATTAGAAAAAAATAGGTAAACATTACAAAGGTCTTTATTAAACTTGAACAAAAACAACAAACTAACGCTTACAAATACTAAGGAACAACACATTTCTCCTTAACTCTTCCAAATACTAAGGAACAACAAAAAACCTGAAATCATAAATACAGCTTTTAGGTTACCAAAAATAGTTACACTTTATTATGTCGCTTACAAATTGCTAAATACAGACGTTACAAAACTAAGACCCAAACCAAATATAAGTGAGTTAGAGTTATTATTATGAGCTAGTGCATCTCAAAATTCACAAAAATTGACTAAGACATACGTATGGAATTATTCCGTTTCGTCCAATTTTATTTTAGTTGTATTCATATTATATATTTTGCAAAGAAAAATAAAATAAAATAGCTACTGATTTGGAATTTTAGGATCAGAATTGTTATTTGAGACTTAAAAATGCATTTATATAAACATTTAGGTTAACAATTTTACAAAATTAAAAGATCTTTTGATTCATCGTTGACTGACAATCTTATTTTCTATAGATATCAGTCATAATATACGAAAGCAATGCCAAAGCTAATGTTTGTGAATTTTAAGATAAACCAACCACGCATAAGTAATAATAGGTACTTACCTCCTTAAAATGGGTTTGGGTTTGAACTTTGCAAACTATAACATGATTATGTACAGTTGAATATGTTATCCATATTTTATTATTTTATACATACAGAAAAAGTTCAGCCACTAAACACAGAACACACAATCCGCGGAGCCCGGGGAACAAAGCAAATGGCCACCGTGTCCCGTGTAAATGTTTGAAGTTTCCCCCACCCATCGCGAAATAGAACTGTGTTGCATACCCGTTAATAAATGTTTAATATGAACCACTATTTTAAATAATACCCCAAATAAAGCGTTTTATCGTTGGTATAATCCTAAAAACAGTTTTTTATTTCCAATAAGAATATTTTATTGAAACACATTCTTATAGTAACTGGCTTATATGTAGTATTATTCTGTCTTATTGTACGTATAAATAACGAGGTAGAAATTCTGTATGTTGTTTGTTAGTTAATTTTTTTATTGTAGTTAGAGATTGTTTAATAGTAATTATTAAAAATGTTGCTACTGATATAAGATAATTCTTAACAATTCTGTTTAATTAGTCGATTTCCCTCTGTGTGTGTGGTTTTGTTTACATGTGCAAGGCCATAAATTTGCCACTTTCGTGTTTGATGAGAATACAGAACATACTTTGGGTGCCTTGGCCATTTTTTTTTAAATATTACAATGATACAGGTAATTTTTGATAAACCTTTGAAAAGGAAAAGTATGTTTTATTTTTCTTGTAATTTTTAAATAATATATCAGATTTTTTCCTTATACGCCACTGTCTAAAGTGTTTTCCGTCCTTCGAGTGTTTTTTATCGTATGTGCTTCAGGCCTGTTAATTCCAGTAGCTTAGATGTTTCGTGTGTTAATTTCCCACTAACATTTGTGGAATTAAATTACCCGCTCTTTCATTGTAGTCATAATTAGATGCTGCAAACAGTTTTTTTTATGCAGCAATTAGTACAGCTAATCACCTCTTCATTTGCCTAAATATTTTAAAATATGGTAAATACCGTGCTATAATGGTGGTTAATTTACAAGAGGTTGCTAAATAAAGGGATGCCCTCTGAAACTAGTTTTTTTCTGTAAAAAACCTTAATTTTAATATACTTAATTTTAAAAAAATTAACAACTCACGAGGGCAATAGAAAAGGTTCAAAAAAAGGAGCCAGGATAATAAACAATTTTATGATAATATACCACACTGAGAAAAAAACTTCTACTTATAGGAATTCACATACTCTTTAAACGAGTGTTTATTACTATATGTGACTGCATTAAGGCAACGATAACAATTATTGCTAGACCGCTGTGTAGTGATATTATCACGGTAATTTGGCCAATAGCAAATACGAGTTAATGTTAGTATATAATGGTTTATAGTCATTATTGCTCTGAAGACTCAGCGTAATTCAAGTTCTATTGGGGGTGTAATTTGGTTTTATATACTGTATTAATTCCGACTGGCAGTTGTAACGAAACGTGACATTAATCATAATAATATTTGCTTGCTACGGTTTATAAAGCATATACTAACCACTAAAAATCAGTATTGTAGTTCTCAAAAATTGAAATTAGCTTACAGTCTGGTATTGTTCTTGTCATTTAATATTCCATATGATTATCTATTATGCAACATGGTTTACTGGGATGGTAAAATTCGTCCATAGACTATTAAGTCCAATACTAATGATGGGTTGTGCGAAATATAATATTCTATTGCTTTTTCTGACATGCAACGACCAATAAAATTTAAATTCAGACAGGACAGCTAGAAGACTCCGAACAACGATGTGACCTGGGAAACAAATATGTTAAAACAAATACTAAGGCGCGCGGCGATTGCCGATCGCTATGAACCCCGACCAACGTCTTGTGGATTATAGATTCTAACGGATACAATTAATTTTTGGGGACGCTATTCTGGTTTCTTAATTGTAGAGAAAGCGCTTTACTGAGAACAAAATGCATCGTATTGAGAGGATACAATCTATTTATTAACACAATTGCTGTATTAAAACTATTCATTACACATTATTCAACAAGACTGTGCTGCTAATGGAACTGATTACTACCAGTAAAAACACTGTTGTTGTAACAAATCTGGAATTGACACTAAAGCGGATTTGATACACTAGCAATTTATTTAATATGGGTTAATACAAAATAAGCTATGAATGCAAACATGTTGTATTAGATCATTGCCTCAGTGTACCATAACAATTCGCGTAACGCCAAACATCATTATTTTTGGCAAGAAAAACAAGAAAAATAATGTTTATACGCGTAGGTGAGTCGAGGAAAGATCCTCAAGCATCTACTTCATTTTATTTGTGATCATGTGATCCCCTTTTAGAGCTAGCAGCCTGCCACTCCTTCGTAATGCATAATATATACCTTGGATTATTAGGGTCTTTAGAATACTTTTTAGTTTTAAAATGAAGGATAATATACATGTATGGAGATGCGTTGCCCGCCAATGCATATACAGGGTGTCACTAAACGGTGCGCACACACAAATTCCTGAGGCTTAAATATAACCTAACTTATTTCGGTCCAAAAGTGGATGATTTCGGAGATACAGAGTGTCAAAATCTCAATTTGGTTTTACTTTATCATTTTTTTAAATTTGGTGTATTGTTATAATATTCGGAGAGGGGGTATGTGGTAAAAAATTTAAATCTGTTCTCATTTTTATTAAAAAATTTAGAGGGCGCCACCTGCGGTACCTTGCACACATTTAAATCGAATAACTTTAACTTAAACGAAATAACTTTTTTGAGCTGTCTTAAACTTTTAAATATTATTTTTCACCGTCTACCTAAAAAAGGTATAAGTGGTAAGAGTTGATTTGCCGTTTTTGACATATCTGGATTATGTTGGAATTATTGTTATAATACATTGTTGTGTACGATCGTCATATTTAAGCCTTAGGAATGTGTGATAGCATTTTTTCCGCACCTCTTAGAGACACCCTGTATAATGCTGAATGTTACAAAAAAAAAACAGTGTTTGTCCGGAAAAGAAATGCGACTTCCAGATAAGGTGGGAAGTTCTAATTTTCCACATATTTTCTAGAATTTAGATAATGTTTCCAATATGACGGATAAAATTTAAAATTCCAAAATATCTGACCTTGAGCCAAATTATAGAAGTTGGAAAATGCAATATATTTCTTGACAAAATGGCGATGGAATTACCAAAGTATGGTTGGCAGCACGGGAACTGTCGAAAGGAGATGTACTGTGTTGGACATTATTTATTTAATATTAATTGCAGCAAGGCAGCAGGAGTGATACCAGGAAAACAATGAGCAAGATGATGGGGTACGATGGAGTGGGGGAAACATAATCCACCTATTTCTGTTTACTATGTGATACTTTTTATTAATATTTTTACCCTTCTAGAATACTACCGTGCGAGCAAAAATTATTTGCATCAAAGAGGGCCTTGCATCTAAGGACGTAATGCTTAGCCGTAGAGCTTAATACCTGTTGGGTGTCAGTAACTACCTGAATTAACAATCAATCAGTTATTCCGTCATCTTTGACAGTCGTTACAAGTAATTTGATTCATCGCTAATTTTTCCAGTTTCTTGAACAATTCACACAATGGGCTTTACGGAACAGCACAAAACATTCATGGTTGAAGCGTATTTTCGAAGCGGGGTTAGAGCAAATGGTGAGTGGCAATACAATCCGGGTTTGTGGCTAGGACGATTTTCACGAACATTTTTCTAACGTTGTTTTTATTGCTGGGGATTTTTATCATTGCCTGAAAAAGCACCGTGGCTGTGTTTAGGGAAACAGGTTCTATACAACACAAAAAAGAAGTAGGAAGACCATCTGTAAGAACAGAATAACTTGTTGCAAACGTTCGTGAAATAATGCAAAATACGCCAACATATTGTATAAGACGCCTGTCCCAAGAAGTGGGAAGATCTTATGGAACATGCAGGACTATTCTTAAGGAGCAGCTAAATTTATGTAATTATTTTTCTTTTTCTTTCTGTATATTCTTACTTTGTTAATTTTGTAAACAATAAAAATAAATCTGTCTACTTATTTTATTACTTATAAGTTTGGCATATCATATCATAATATGAATTTGACAAAATTTTAACCTAGATTTGGTTAGCTATATCGTCCCCATATCATGCAATGTGATCTAAACCAAGCTCTGCGTTTTTTAATCTAAGCCCTCTTTGATGCAAATAATTTTTGCTCGCACGGTACTAGATATGGGCGGACAACGTATTTCCATACCTGTGTAGATACATATACACCTAACTGATTTTCCACACGATTATATCCCCCCCACCCGGAACCTTCTCCTGGCTGCGGCCACTGGATCACTGGATAAAACAGTTAAACTTTCTTAAATTTCGAACTTCATAAAAGTATCGCACCAGCAGATGCCTCAGTCCTTATGATGTAAAACGTCATTAAAACGTCAAATAAAACTGCTCTACATGGTTTAATAATCTGTTTCGTTAATTCAGTCTACATGTTGTTATATATTCGTATTTTTAAGGTTCAAAGGTGCGCCCGTCTTGAGCAAACAGGCGGTTGATGTTTCCATTAAGTTTTCCCTACAAGTCATTTATTACGAGTCGTGAAACACGGGACAAGTTAACACGTGTGTCACAGTCTTTTTTTAAACTCCCATATGATTTTATGATTATCTTCAGCTCTGCTTTATGTTAACCCAATTAATCCTTGAGAGAAATCGTCAATTTTTCTCAAAGATACCTTCTTAAGCCCGGAGCATCGCGTTCTATTTCAATTATTCCTACCGTTACTTACAAACTATTAAATATTACAGAAATAGGAATATAAATAAAATATACCGTTGCTGGCGTAAACAATGCATGGTGAGGCCATCCTTCGTTTAAAGAAAGGGGATCATCATCGACAGAAATTCAGTATTCAGTAATATTTGTAAATTCGTTTGATAGTAGTAATGGTGTTGGTAGGTCTCATTTCATGTACTAAATAAACAAAAATATCCAAGCCCCTCGCACTTATGATTTTACACATTTCACATTTATTTATTTATTAACGAGCTTAGCCCATTTTTTAAAATTACAATAATTGGCAAAGAATGAATATTTTAACATAGGTAAATACAATCAAATTAACAATAGTATTAACACTAATAACAAAATATCACGGTGTAGAAAAAGATAAGCGTAAATACAAACTAAAGAAAAAACAGCAGGGAGTAACTTAATATCAGGTCACCAGACGCAGGTTCATATAAAAACTTGAAGCAGATGAAAAAAAGTCCAAATCGTTAGAATAATAGTTAGCCAACCTGATAGACCTTAGCAGAAAAGAGTTTGAAGCATAATTTGTGCGATTAAATGGATGAAAGTAAAATTAGAACGTGTGGTTCTGGGTGAAACAAAAAGTGGAATCTTCACCAACAGATCCGGACAATGGTAAACATGGTTTGAGATATTGTATAATAATTTCAAATCATGCCTCTTACGGCGAACCTCAAGTGAAACCAGCCCCAAAACAGACAGTTGAGGATAAGACATTGCATAACCATCTGGGACTCTAAATGCTGAATAACTTGTGCTGGACAATTTTGAAACTATTTAGATGTATGTGTTGCATAAAATGGAATATCGTTACTCAGTTCATTTTATTGTGCAGAGTGAGTTTTTTTGTGTGTCACACGTGTTGCAATTAGTAAGACGCCTAAAAAAGAAAATTGCCGGACATAGCAGAAGAGATGGACACCTTTAAGAGCACCTTGGCCAGTTTAGCAAATATATTTTTGCCACCGAGCAGTTCCTTTCGTACGCCTACATACGAACGTATTTGCTTACTTGCTGCTATGGAGGTGGAATCATAGACAATTTACCTTTAGATAAGCAAACAATAATTACGAAAGTGGCAGATTTATGGCCACGCGCATGTAAACAACGCTAGACCTATTAGACATGCGCACTGCAACATTATCGTTTGACGAATGGTAAAATAGACAGGTCCGGGCTTTAAAATTTAAATTCTTGCCAGAAAATTGGAATTTCTTCTCAATTTTTGATCAAGTTGGGAAAAAAGGTAGTAATTTCTGGCATTTTTAGTAGTAACAAACCTATCAGATTTTAAGGATAGAAAATTGTTTCTAAGGTTTTGTTCGTGCTCGCAAAGAAGTTGGTAACGTTGCGTCTTGATCGATCACTTTTTTAACTCGCGCCAAGTCCACTTTGTATTCATTTCTATACATTAAAAGTAAGTTCAGGATTGCCAATACTGTATAAATATTGGCCCAACATTGATCCATTACTTATTTAGTAAAAGCTCTAACAATATACAATTTTCAAGCAAGAATATTAACCCATTTATTTGCACAATAGGAGGACCAGAAGCCAATAAAACAATAAAAGAACAATGTATTTCCTGTTGTACTTAAAACGAGTAGTTACAGATAAAATTACTTTTCTAACAATTATACACTTGTTGCATTGTTGCTTGTGTCTAACTTTTATGTAAGTTGTAACAATATTCTATTTGCAAGCAAGAGCAATATTTTATTTATACGCCAAATTGCCGCCATTGTCTTCGCTACTAAAAGACGACGGGGTCATAATATGGCCTATTCGTGTTTTGTCATTTCGAGTCACATTTATGTTGCATTGTCTTCTCCCTGATCTTCTCTACGTGACATGATTATTTTTGAAGGAGTATAGAACTCGAGGTTGCCAAATCAAAAAAAAACCATTCCGTTTTGTGAAATAGGAAATATTGTACATTTTATAATTTAAAATGTGTTTTTACAATTTAAGGTAAATGTACTCTGTTTTTTTTTATAAATGTTTCATGACTAAACATTGACTTTTTAGTGCTGCCATCATCCACTGTAAATGTAATTCTGTCTGGTCTAGTATATAAAACTACCATTACTTTCGCTAATAAATTTCCACGAAAAAAGATAATGTAATTTTTCGGTGTTTTATGTAAATAAAATTACATTTATTTCAATGTCTAATTACAAGAAAGATTCAAAAACATACTAATCTTGGCTTGGCAATTTTATATTCCTTTTTTTAATATTATTATTTTTCTGCTATGAATAATCGAATGAAAAACAATTCTAATTTTTCAGGTTTGGATTAATAAATATATAAATTTGCGTTATATACAGGGTGACCATTAAAAAAAATTTAAAAAGGTCCTTTTTTATTGAAGGAAATTTAACCGATCAAGTTTATGCTGAAATGCTCAACCAAAACTTGAAAAACAAAGATAATTGTAGGATTTAATGTAGCCCCATAAAAAGAAGTCCATAGTGGTAAGATCAGGTGATCTTGGCGGCCACTCAATTGTACCTCTTCTGTCAATCCACTTGTTGTCCAGCCACTTTCTACGTTCACATTTAATTTGCCTGACAAGGAGTGGTGGATTGCCTTACAAGGCAATTTAAATTTGAACGTAGGAGTGGCTGGACCAAAATTATCCAAGCAAGTGGATTGACAAAAGAGGTACAATTGAGAGATCACCTGATCTTACCACAATAGACTTCTTTTAATGGGACTACATTAAATCACTAGTTTACAACACCCAGCCGGTTTCTGTGGAAGAATAGCGTCAGTGGATAATAATTGATGCTTATCAAAGTATTCCAAAAGACATTTTTCGGAAAGTTAGGGAGGAATTTGAAAATCGACTTTATTTCTGTTTAGAACAAAATGGAAATTATTTTGCTTAACAAAATAGTTAAAAAAAAACAGCAAAAAATAAGTATTTAAAATATCTAATTTTTATTCCTCTTCGTTTTTGTTGAATTGGTATTTTAGATTTTTTGATATACTCTTTAATATAAAAAATATAGCCTAGCAATTGTAAGTTTTCAAAAAGTCATCTGGTATATAGAGTCCCATTTAAGGATTGTGTAGGCTGAAGGTTCATGGTTCCGTTGTCACAGTGTCAGATGTTATCTTTGTTGAAGATAACTTCATTTTGCTTGGGCTGTGCACTCTTGTATTATACGATGCCGTAATGTTAAGTAGGTTAAAGCAAATTATTGACAACGGTGAAATAATATTCTTGTTTAAAGTTACTTATATGGTAATAGTGTATTAAATAAATAACCAGGTTTAAAAACGTTTTTTTGCAAGCGAGCTAGACGTTTTGGTGAATCGAGCAGGATGTTTTCCAGCAAGTTATTCACTATGAGTATTGTTTTTACAACTGCATAATAATAAAATTTCGGGGCCCTTGCAAAAATTTTATTAAGTTATTGATCTGACTTGTCTCGGACATTTTCTTTCTTCATTTCATCTTTTTTGTTGTTTAAGAGTTCTCTACTCAAGATAGATATTAATATTAATTGTTTGCGTCAATTAGGTTGCTTATATTAGGTCTGATGATTCCCGAAAGGACGAAACACGTGTAATGGTTTTATTGCTATTAAACATATTTTAAACCTTTGTGTTTTTCCCGTCTTTTTGAAAAAATAAAATAAACAAATATAGAATAGAATAGAATAGAAATATATTACATACTGGGTTATAAATTATTACACTGTATTTTTTTGTACTAAAAAGTACCTAATCTAATACCAAGTTAACATGTTCTATAGGGTTTTACATTTGCACCTAGAGAACTAAATCCCTGTATGCGCAAAATAAAAAAATATTCTATAACATTTAAAGTATTAGTTACATTTTGATTTTTTAGGACCTAGTTTATTATGTAAATACACTTGACCTAAAATAATTGCACTATTAGTGTGCATAAACAAGAAAAATATTTATAAACTGATATATTATGTCAGAGAAAAGAAAATTAAGAATTAGAATAAGTCAGTGAATTTAGGATTGTCTGTATATATAGATGTTCTGCAGCACTTCCTGAATTTTTTAATATTGTTGATATTTTTAATTTCTACGGGTAATAATATGTTATATAGTTTGGGAGCTAGGTAGCTAAAGAAGCACAAATTAATATCTGTATTACTGTGAGGTATTCTGAGGTGTTTTTCAGTTTTGCTTCGTGTTGTACTTATATCTATGAATAATAGGTTTTTTAGTTCGGGTTTTTTGTAAGTGAATATTGAGACTGCTAATATGTATAGGGATCGTTCATTTAAAGTATCTTCATTGTAAAGTAATTGGGTCGAGTAGCGTTTGTTTTTTTTATTAATTATTTTTAATATATAATTTTGAACAACATTTAATGGTTTTAGCGAATTTTTGTACAGGCCACCCCATGCAATTATGCCATAATTTAAGTATTGTGTTTCTTTTAATAACATCTATTCAAATATTTTTACATTAAGCAGTGTTTTCTTCATAATGTGGACCCTCTGCACACCTTTCTTGTTGTGGTTCTGGATATTATAAGGCTACGAGTTTCTACTAACCGCCTGCGCCGGTTTTGCTTGTATGCTTCATATTTTTGTCCTTATTTATACCTAACTAGTTATTATAGAATACGTAATTTTACTATCTTGACGCCAGCATTTGATTTTTAACATCTAAATTTGCTTAGTTTTTGTTTGTAACATTAATGTTTGTAGGTTGTTTTAAGACTTTAATTAAATTATTATCATGATGTGAATTATTATTCTTCTTCTCGTTATTTAGTCATAAATTTAAACTTACGACAAACAAATTGGTAGTTACGATATTATAGTGCACTAGTGTGTTCAATATTTATGAGGTTTAGACTATGGGGTACTAAATTTATCTCGAGTTATAGTGACAAATAATGGTCATATAAATATATTTACAGTCAGTGGACTACTGGTCAATGAAAAGCGAGAAGAACGAGTATTATACAGGGCGTTACAAATTCGTGGCTCATCATTGTACGAAACTGTAATAATATGTGATAGTAAGTAATAATCTCAAACTAGGAGGAGTTTCGCACTCGGCTCACGACTCGTTTAAAAAGTACCACTTCTGATACTTGTTATGTAATACAATATTTTTACATGTCAATATAGTATCGTTAACTATGGGTTTAAGGCTATGGTATAGGAATCAAAATAACAACTTTACTTGAAGTGAAGAAGAAATATAGTAATCTAATTTTCTCGGTGTTTAATGTAACGGTTATAAGATTTTAAAATCCTTTTTTCTATTTCACGTTCATAATGAGTTCAGTACGACCCTCATTTGCGGATCGTAATGAAGCTATTTCGATACGCGTTTTTTCTTTATTTGATATTGGTAACATTTAAATGTTTTATTTCATTGACTTGCGCGGCCTTTGTGATTTACG
Organism: Polydrusus pterygomalis; assembly: GCA_963969555.1. Lineage (NCBI taxonomy): Eukaryota > Metazoa > Arthropoda > Insecta > Coleoptera > Curculionidae > Polydrusus > Polydrusus pterygomalis. The sequence goes on along the minus strand of OZ018378.1, from coordinate 7,341,975 downwards.
AGAAAACCCATTTTTCGCAGAGGAAAACTAGCTTGATAACTTACTTTTTTATTCTGTGTGGATAACAGTCATGTATGTTGGTTGCATAAATCTATAAATCAATCTTTTGTAGATGCTTCAAGCTTCAAGCTATCATTTTCTGCCAAATCCTATCCAAAATTCAATCTACTAACCTTCTAATGTCGATTTTAACTTTAACTTTATTTGAATTTTCCATCTTCCCTATACTAAATTGCAATGCCGTGACGTAAAATCACGTCTTTTCAAATTCGAAAAAAAGTAGCAAAATCTCCCTAATTTCCGAACGCTCTGTATATGTACCAAATGTACAAGGATCACACAACGTATTCCGTCCAATTTCAAATCTCATATCGCTAAAATAACTTTAGAATCTCGTGGTGAAAATGGGTCAATAAATCAAAAAATGACAGTTTGCAAAATAATTTTTGTTGTCCAGAGGCTCCTATGATAAAAAATAGTATTACCAACATAAAATTTGGACATAAAAATTTACAAAATTTGAAGGATTTATTTTCTTTTCAAAATGTATTTTTCTTGATTATAAAAGGTGAAATAGAAAAAAATGTATAAAGCACATGTTTCATAAGGCGTTTTAGCGCCCGTGTCAATAAAAAAACTCGCCACTTCGTGGCTCGTTTTTTAAAATAGACGCGGGCGCTAAAACCGCTTCTTATGAAACTCGTACTTTAATATACTATCATTATTCTGCTTAAAAATACGAATTTTTGGAAAAGTCTGTAGAGTGTAGAGCGATTCGTGCCTATAATAGGTTGTCTGTAGGCATGGACCTGATCGATGTGTATATAATTATATTTTATTTTAATCGATTTAAACTTTTTCGACCTGTAGACGACCGTCGGCTACAGAAGCCTATTGTTTGTGAGCGCGATCGAAAGATTATAAATAATCGTTTTGACTTTTTTAAAGTCGAAAATGGGCCGAAACAGGAGAGAAAATATTGGATCGTAAATAAGTAGAATTGTGTGCATCCGAGCGCCCAAAGGGCTCGGCACACTAACATTTTCACCAATTTATCAGCTATCAATGTAAGAATACCTTCTTTCCTTATGTTTAAATTGATTGAATACATATTTTTATAGGACAAACTTGGACAGTATATCCCACATTGCACATCTTTTGTGCGATTTTAAAGAGCCGGTGCTGACAGGTTTAATGTCAATATCAATATCATAATATTAAATATCATATATTTCAGTCACAAAAAGCCGTAGCAATTCGAGCGAGACGGCATTGGAAATAGGACGTCGAGCACTATACGATGCCGTCTCCAAAAACTACCTATCCATACGAGAAAACGAAAATTTTGCACCATTTATTTTTATTTTCTCGTTTTGGAAAAAAGGAATGTGAGGCAAAAAAAGCAATAGGAAATAGAAAAAAAGGAATTAATGAAAAAAAATTTTAATACAAATTTTTAGTACTAATATCAGATGCACCCTAGGCTGACGATTAGCGATATGTACCCAGTCTAGTTTACAATAAGAAGAAACAAACTTCGATGACATTATTGAGATTTAGATATTTTGTCACATGACTTACTACCTTTATTTTTCCACGTATATAGAATAACCTGTCCAACTATCCAATTTCCCAATCCTAATTTGAATCCAACACTTTCTTATTCACGGAGCCAGCCTATATTTCACCTCGTGCGATATAACTAATGACCACTTTCCACTTCGTCCTATTAAATATTTTGACATAATTAATCTGCCATTTTATTTTTGAAGATACGAATCTAGATTGCCCGGTGCTTCTTTATGCTTCTTCTTCTTCGTTGCCGAGTGCGTAGGCGTTATGACAGGTAAAAGCCAATTTAAAACACCTATTGAGACAGATGCATTAAGTTTTATTAAACGATTTTTATAATAGAAGATGATATCTGATTGTTGGTTTCTAAATTTAAAAATTACTTATGCTTATAAACTAAGAACAGTCTACAGATGGTACCTATATTTGAATTTTCAGGAAGTAAATATATGGTTATAATAAAGAAACGGATCAGTTTTTTATGTCGAATACGACCCAATCGCTCAGACCAGTCAAATGAATTTTTTTAAATGCATTATTCAGGGCGAATCATACAAATTCTACCTATATTAACTTTAATTTTATTAATAAAACATATTGTATATTTTTACATTTATTCATTCTACAATCCATTCTATAGACACGTTTCATAAATCCTATCTATCATCAACCGTTTACGAAATAATACTTTGAAAACAAAATATCAAAAGAACATATTTTATAAAATGTGGATAATGCCCTCTGCCAACTATTCTGCAGAGGATCAATCGATCTAAAAATTCCTGTTGTACATTTTGTACCACTTGCGGAAAAATTTTTCGTTTAGCGTCACAATCGAGTTAGGTTTAGATTTATAAGCTAAATTTTTGAAGATTTTTTTTTGTGTGAGGAGGTAAAAGAATCTTCGAAAAACTTATGTGGGCGGGGTGTGTCGGATTCGCACCTATCCAAGATACGCCTACCGACTAAAAAACTTCCTCCTCAGATGGACTTTTAGTCTCCCCCTTTCTTCTTTGCCTCTTTTTTGTGCCACCCTGGAACCATCCATACAAAACATAACATCAGGATGGCAGGTACTTTTCTTTTTTCTCTTTCACTCTTTCTCCTTTTTCCTTTTCCTTCCCTTCCTTTCTTTCCTTTTTTTCTCCTCCCTCACAATCTCTGTGTTTTTGGAATTGACTGTAGAATGGACAAATTAATGTAAAAATATATAAAATATTTCATTAAGAAAATTACAGTTATGTAGCATTTTTATGACTATGACAATATTTTTTTTCTAAAAAAATTAATTTGACGGGTCCGAGCGATTCTTGAGTAAGTGGGTGGTATTCTATGTAAAAGGCTGATCCGTTTCTCTACAATAACGCTGTGTAAACGCTATGCATGTGTATGATTTTTCCCTTTGACAAAATTATACGGTAATTATCATTTATTTCCATTTACGAACTCATTAACAAACTGCATAATTAATAGTATATACTCTTTTTTGTGTAAATAACTTTTTATCATTGAAAACCCAACAGCAAACTGGTCCGTTTAATTAAAATTTAAATTTACAAAACAAATCTGCTGCCGCATTTAAAATTATCGAAAAAACATAAACAATGCGCAATAAATAAAAACTGAAAATCTATATTGCAGACGACAATTTTCCAAGCAGGCCTGTGAAACATTAATATAAAAACAGTGACTGAAACTTAAGGTTATTTATACGGTCATATATTGGAATTATTTTATGGAAATATTTATTGCTAATAAAGTGCGGAAACAGAAATAAATATATTAATATACGCCTAAAAATTTCAATCTAATTACCTGCCAAAAATTTAAGCTAAATTTCTTTTTTAGATTCACTTAGTTTAAGTTTTACTTCTAGTTCAACGGCACGATAAAGAAAATGCTGTAATTTTAAACATAAAATTGTGGGCAGAACGATAAGTTCCTGGCCAAAGAATCTCCGCCAAATTGGTATGAAATGAGCAATGGGGTTGTGTTTCGGGCTGTGATTTGGAAATTGATAAATAGCTATGACGATCGCCAACCTTCGATAGAACACGGCGCATAGAGAAGAACGTACGCTCATAGCAAGTGCTGGAAAGATAAAGAAGGTTATTTCATTAAAGCATGACGGCCTTTGATCACAAGAATAGTAAATCGGTACAGAAGCCAGCATCTCCATTTCAGTCTTCTTCAAGTGATGATGATGAACCTACCCTGTCGGGGGAAGCAGCAAAAATGTTTCAGATGTTGATAGGTACAAATTTAAATGAAATCTCTTGAGGATTTCACGACACTTCAAGCTGGAGGTTTTGTTTTTGGTTAAGTTTGTCACAAAGTCTTCTTGATTTTTGCTATATTTAATCTTTATTTTTGTTTTTCTTCCGCTGATTACTAATATGTTCCAAACGTTTACAACGTCTCAATGCTTCCCAATACCTGTCTCAACGTTTCCCTATCTAGGGAGCGTTAAGACAACATACACCATTTGGTTGAAATGAAAATAAACAACTAAACCAATACTTTGAAGGCACGAAAAGTATGGAAAGTTTAACTAAATCCCAAACACTTGTAAAATCCATCATTAAATTACAAACTGTAATAGTTATAAAAAATAAACTTTATTTTTCTCTTAAGTCTCCCTGGTCTACCATACTCAAGAATCTCTTTTTTTTTCCATGTAGCTACAGGAAGCTGTAATTTTACACATTTCCTGTATAATATGATATATGGTAATTTTTCAACAACCATTATAAAGAATAAATATTCATATCTCATGTCTATGGCCACTGATTTTATAAAACTTGTCAAATTAATAAGGGGTCTAAAGAATATGCACTAAATATTACAAAACGTATTATACATAAATATTGTAATACTGTATCTAATAATAGAATAGTAGTTTAAAGAACGTTTTTTATATAAGCAATATTTACATAGCTATATTTTATTATCGCATATTTTTGTAGTGTATTTACACTCTTAAAAGAGTGAAATTACGCTGATTTGAGACAGTTTTATTGAAAACGGTAAAACAATTTAGAACTTTGGAATTTCAGAGGAAAAATGCCACGTTTTAGATTTACTTATTGTTACTGGGCTATGCATAGAATTATTTTTTTTCGTAAAGTGAAACTTTACAAGTAATGGTTTAGAAAATCCGTTATACTTATGAAGTAATTTTTGGAGAAGGTATTATTATATAATTAATAGTTGGGTTATTAATAATTGAAATCAGACAAAAATTCACATTGCCTATAGTCTTAACACCCTTTGGTTAAATACATTAAAGCAGTTGAGTGCGATCCTTGGAGCACCTTCTTCCCTGCCTCCAAAATCCACGGTTTTCGATATATTGACATTTTAATATTTTTCTGAAAAAATGCTGAGATCCGTGGATTTTCAGTTTTAATTGCGCATTTCTTTATTATTTAATTATTGTAACCTGTTACCTAAATTAATTTATTTTGACACATACATTTACTTCTTGTCAAAATTCTTCAAATTGTGTAGATCTGTCTAACTTCAAGTAGGTAATTCTGTAAAAATGGCACACACGCCCGGTGTGTGATTACTTGGATACAGTCTTTCCTGGCAAGTGGATTGGTCGACGGGGTCCAATAAAATGGCCGGCAAGGTCACCAGATTTGACCCCGCAAAATTTTTTTCTGTGGGGCTATTTTAAATCTAAAGTATACTTTAACAGACCTAACAATACTGATGAACTTAAAGCTCGAATAGGGCATGAGGTTAGATTAATAGAGCCCCAGGTAATCCATAACGTTTTGGAAGAATTCAAAGATCGACTTGCATATTGCCAGGAACTTGGTGGTGGTCAATTTCAACATTTATTAAAATAAAGTTTAATATAGTCTATGTAAATATTATAGACTAAATAGATGTAAAGAGTTCATTTTTAATTGTAGTTTTCGTACCAGAAAAAAGGTCAATATATCGAAAACCGTTGATTTTGGAGATATGGTATATTATACAAAAAGTGTTCAGAATGTATTGTAGAATTTAAAAATAATATAATATATAGGGTGTTGTATTTAAAAAAAGCAATTTTGACGGTATATGTTCTTCTTGAGACAATCTGTATACACATTTCTTATGTCAAAAAATTCTTAAATAAAAATAATGATCGACGTGTCCAAGCGTTTTTCCAGAAAATAATCACCTGAATTTTAAACGAATTTATTTCAACCTTTTTGGGCTCACTGTATATACTTATATAGAAACGAGTTATATTGAGTTAAATGTTAAATTTTGGCTTTCTGTGTTGACTAGATAATAAATGGATTTTAATGGACGTTTGTACATAAAGAATAGTATTTGACTCGCGTTTATTGAACCATAATACACTGGGATGATTATACAGTGAGGACAAAAAGTATGGAATAAATTCATTATCTAAAAGACGATTTACTTTATGAACAATCGCTCGGACACGTCAACTTTCTTTTTATTTTCTACATATTTTGAAAATATTTTTCTTTATACAGGGTTGCCCAAAAAAGTAGGACACAAGTCAACTTAACTTTTTTAAATAGATCGCCCTATATATTATTACATTTTCGAATTCTACGTAAAATTCTAAACAATTTTCGTGTAGCATGTGATATACCTATTTCGAATAGTTTCAGAATTACACAGGTTGAAAATTAATTTGTAATACCTATTAATAAAGTAGGCTTTGGAAATCCGAAAAGAAACAAAGCGTTAAATGTAATGTCAGCAAATTATTTCATTAAAGTTTACTGTCGAAGAAGAAACATCAAAATTTTTTCTAGTCAAAAATTGCGTGAATTAATTTTATCTAATAAAAATGAAATTAACCGAAACAGAAAGAATTGAAATATTAATGATGACGTTTTTCCAGACAGGTGGATCGGGAGGAGGGAGTTTATTGAGTGGCCAGCGAGATCACCTGATTTGACACCTTTGGACTTTTTTCTATGGGGTTATTTGAAGAGTAAAGTGTTCAAAACAAAACCTATAGATCTTGAGGACTTAATTCGCATTTAAAATGAAATTCGACTAATACCTCCTAAGTGTAGTGCATAACAATCAAAATGAGTTTGTAAATAGACTTGAATATTGCCAAGTAGCAAATGGTGAACATTTTAAACATCTAATTAAATACCATTAAATTACCTTCAGAGTATCCAATATTATGCATTACTTACTATTAGTGTTAATACTGTTAATTTTTCTGAAATTTAGCATTGTTGTTATTAAAAAAAGTTTCTCAATGTCTATTTTTTGAGCGACCCTGTTTAATTAAAAAAAAAAACATATATTGAAATCCATTTAGATAACTTTCAGACGTTCATAATTTCCGTCATGTTGGAAAAGATTTAGCAGTAATTAATAACTTCGTTTTTTTTTTGCTACTACACCACAGAAAATAAGAATTCAAATTAATTTTCAACCTGTGTAATTCTGAAACTATTCGACATAGGTATATCACATGCTACACGAAAATTGTTTAGAATTTTACGTAGAATTCGAGAATGTAATAATATATAGGGTATTCTATTTAAAAAAATTAAGTTGACTTGTGCCCTACATTTTTGGGCAACCCTGTATAAGGAAAAATATTTTCAAAATATGTAGAAAATAAAAAGAAAGTTAACGTGTCCGAGCGATTGTTGATAAAATAAGTCGTCTTTTAGATAATGAATTTATTCCATACTTTTTGTCCTCACTGTATAATATATCATCCTCGCTTATAAAATCCTACATTATATGCTCATTACATAATATATTACACCGAAACAAAAAACTTGTTTGGGACAAAAGCATTGATTTTTATGCGATTATTTTCTTCAAGGCAAAGCAAATTAACTTACCTAACATAAAATATTTACTCTTAGGATATGAACTCATCTGATTTTGGGATGTTCCCTTGACCTTCGAGTCTGTTACCATAAAAGTTCTTTCCAAAAAACTTATTTTCGCATTTATTTATCAAATTCTAAATCACTTGCCCAAAAACAGCGGAGAAAAAAAGAACTGGACATGTCATAATGCATCGTGCGAATTCGTTGCAAGAAACGAAATTTGTTGTAATAGGATCAACAGCTTAGCTCAAATATATGAAGATTTTAAAATAAATAAACTTGTAACAACCGACTAATTCTTTTCGGTCAAGAACACGATTAACTTGAAATGGAAAACGGTATTTGCAACAATTGAATGAACAATAGTATTCGTTTTATTACAAAACATCATATCTTGTCACAGCATCGTACTCCCTCCCCTCTCCCCTCAAAGCTATGGTTAACGCAGGTAGTTTTCGTAAACTAAAATTTCTTTGAATCAATGATTTATTTTAAACTTTAACTAAAGAACTTTTGCCCTTAAATCAAATGTACCATTTATTTGGCCTATATCAAAAGAATCATTCATTTGGGAAAATGTTAGATTTAATTGATACAAATGATCTCTGTTTTCAGTGTATTATTACTTTTTCTATCAATTCTAGCAAGAACTTCTAGGTTGAGTGGTAACTGGTCAGGTGCGGTAGTGAGTGCCTGGCAAGCTAATATTATTAAAAATAGGATTTTTTAGTTGCGATTTTGCACGAAAAATTTACATTATTACTTTAGGTAGGCAAATGCCGTCTACCGATTTGGAATTTATAGTCGAAAAATCAGCAAAGAAATTTACTAGACTCTTTAACAAGGACATTAATGAGAAATACAGCTTGTCACAGTATTTGGTTGGCCTTTTTTTACTTTTTAATCTGAGTGAAAAAATTCGATGAAACTCCACAGGTTTTTCGAATCTTAACAAACAGAAAGACTCACTTTAATATCTTCAAAATATTCATCACAAGCCACTGCATTTTAATATTAACTATAGGCGTCTCAGGACGCTAGTTTCTTTTGAATTATTTTATTCATTGTTAGACTACATAAGGCATAAGTATTTAGATTATCAAACGACAGCGCCAAGGACCTGAGAACCCTTATAAAGGATTAAGGAGCTCCACGAGATGAAACTACAAAGAGCTAATCGAAGCATAATAACGGTGATTAGCTAGTTCAAAGGGCCTAAAAGTATAACATTTGACGCCTATAAAATGAGTTGAACTCCTGGGCGTAAGGAGGATAACGTTTAAGTGCTAATCAGGTAAGTATTAGTTAAGGATAGCTAATACGGGAGTAAGTACGTTTTAATAATTGTTATTAATTTTTAGAAAAACCATTTGAAACTGCTGGAGATAAAACGGTACCTAAACATACAATATTATTAATTAAAATTTTAACCTAGGTATAATAATAGAAACGAATTTGTAACACAAACATTTTTTTCTTGCTCGGCCTGCCATGCTTGCTTTGTAAACATCCCAAATAAATACTATAAGATAATACATACAGTAATAGTACAAACATAACATACAAGATATTTGCATATATGCATACCGCATATAGAAAATTTAATTTCATTATCTGTGCATGCGCTAAGACTTACGACAAGGCAAGTAAAATTACAGTTTCTTAAAGCAAATAACAGAGAAACATTGTGTTTAAAATTCAATTCAGAATTCCAAATTCTCTTTGTGAGTTAACTAACTACTCGACTGAAAATTTATAGAGAATTAGTCAAAATTCATATATTATTAATTAAGTTTTTGCCTTGGGGAATTAGAGCCAGTTCTTGCTTAATATTGGGAAAAGTATAAGATAATTATTTTCATTGTTAGCAATTTTAGTGATATTAGCGTTATGATTTTATATCAAATACCGCCCACTTGATCAAGAATCGCTCGAACCCGTCAAATTCATTTTTTTCAAATGCATTTTTTTAGAAAAAAAATATTATACAGGGGGAAAATGCTACGTAACAAACTTTTCTGATGAAACGTATTGTATATCTTAACATTTTACAATCAATTCTAGACATGTTTTATAAATCATGCCCTGTATCTATCTTTAACCGTTTACGAAATATTAACAATTTAATGCTAATATGTTTCTCGACTTAGCAAGCAACGCCAACGGTCCGAACTCAAGTCACAATCTTTAAGGTATTGACCATAACAATAATATTATGCTAGTTATGTCTGAGTCGTCAAATAATGTCAGTGATTGATCAACTTTGAATTATGCCCTGCTAATATTACATCCAAAATGCTCCTCGCTGAAGATAAATGCATACAAATTTTGATTAGGTTGGCTTGTGGAGCTAAAAGTATGCCATAGGAAAGTCAGTGATATATTCAGGGGGTACTGGTATTAGTACCTAGGAAAAAAAAACATTATTATCACTACAGGAAGATTCTCATAGCTCAAGCACACAACTTGGACCTGACTACGCTACCCTCACTAAACCACTAAATTAAAAAAAAATAGAAGTGATAAAGTTAACAAATAATCACGCACGAATTGTCCAAAGGATTTGTTTTTCAGATAAAGCTGCGTTTTCTTTAAATGGTCAAGTTAATAGACAAAAGTACTTATACCTACAACAGAAATTTTTAAATTCAAAGTAGTAGCCCAGTCTCCAAGAGACCCGTTTCTATTAAACAAATAAAAACCAAAACAACACAAAGTCGGCGTCTCGTCAAATCACTATTTAATAAAAAAGGTAACATATTTTTCGTCCTCTAATATGGGTATCATCAGATCTAAAAAGTGTTCAACATAAAACATACAATAGAAGAAAACCTCTAATTTTTTCTTACCTAACATTTAAACACAAAATTAAAACTATCAACATTACAATTAAAAAACAAGTAACAATAACCAAAGAGTTTACGGGGCCAGGGACTTGGTGGTAACTCGGTTAGAACAGATAATAGCCCACCAATGTCCTGCTTAAAAATCAAAAAGGAGAAGACAAATCAGTCAAAGTTGGAAAAATATGTGGTTATGAGCATATTTACGTATTAATGGCTTATATTATTAAAAATAAAATAGGGTTCGAAATTGATAACGACGTTAACACAGGTAAGGACAGGACTTTTTTTTTTCTTTAGTCATCTCAAGTTTTTATAATAAAACTAACTTTTTGCTCTTATGGCATTCGTGAATGATGTTTATATTTTCAGGTACTGAGAATTGGTGTCCTGATTCCAATAAATGGTTTGCGAATGCCGATTTTGTGTTCGTTATATCGGTGTTTTGATATTTATCTACAAAACTAAGATGTTCCCGGACTATGGTTGATATTTTTCGTCCTGATTGTCAGACGTAAACAGCTGAGCAGTCACCATAATGTGACTTAGAAAGTGGGTCGATCCTGTCTTTTGTTTTGACTAGAGTGTTGATGGTTTGGAACGCTATTGATACGTTGTAAGGTTTAAAAAATTTACTTGAGAAATGGCTCCAAAAAAAGTCAAGGATTTGTAATTATTGCTTTCAACCTTTGTATTAGAGTGTAAAAAGTTATAAGACGTTTTATATTTATTTAGAAATTATAATAAAGGTTATAGAAAATCCATTATTTACAGCTATTGTTTTTATTATTTCGAGTTCTTTATTAAAGGCAATTTTTGATAAAGGCAGTTTAAATAATCTATGAAAGAATGAGGAATTTTTAGATCGATTGACCTACTGCAAAATAGTTGGTGGAGGACATTTTCAACATCTAATAAAATAGTTTATTTTCATACTTTGTCGTTTGTCTATTTTGTTTTAAAAGTTAATAATTAATAAACGGTTGAAAATAGGTATGTATAAAAATGTCTAGAATTGATTGAATAGAATGTAAAAATGTAAAAAATACAATGTTTCATAAAAAAACTTAAAGTTGATATACGTAGCATTTTTATGATCCAAACTATTTATTATTTTTTTGCAAGCAATGCAATGCATTTAAAAGACTGGCCGTTTCTTTATCATAATCCTGTATAAGACGTTGATTACAATCAGTCAGTACAGTTCTCATTGCGGTTTTAGTAAATAAAGATAACTTACTATTTTCAAGCCACCCTTCAATGAGTCACGTTTAATGGTCCGAGAAACAAGCGTTTCAAAATGGATTTTCCGGTGTGCTTTTTCTGGAAAATTTACTATATCTCACTGAAAACCGCTTAATGCATTACAGTGATAGCATTGTTGAGACTTGTCCATTTTTGCAAGTGTTACATGGCCCCGAGAAGAGAACTTAAAAGTGCAGCGAAATAAAATATAAATTAAGGCGATGTCGCTGGATTCATGCTTCGATTGCTACGACTTGGCGACACTTGGAAATTGTTATTTTTCGAAGCCTACTATGCTGCAGCCTCAGAACATGGCTAGTCACACGCTGAGGAAATGATCTAATACGACGGATTTGCTAAGGCATAGTTTGTATTGAGCTTACTTTGTATTAACCCATATTAAATAAATTGCTAGTGTATGAAACCCTCTGTAGTGCTATATCAATTCCAGATTTAGGGAAAAAAACCACAGTCGTCTCCACAAATATATTAAAAAGTCAAATTAATGGGGTGTACATGTTTCGCTACTAGAAAGTACCATCATCAGTACCAAAGGGTGCCACTTATAATAAGGAATGTAAAAAATTGTAAAAATATTAAAACCATAAATGGGACGAGGACGTTTTGTGTGCTTAGACGATTACAGATTAAAAAGTGGTAAGAAAATTCGAAAGGAATTACTTTTCTTTTTCTACCCATACATCGTAAACAAATAACACATGGACATCATAACTGATTGTACTGACAAGTCAAAATGGAGGGAATAAGCATTCCCCACCATTTTAATCTGTATTCGTCTAAGCACACAAAATGTATTCGACCCATTCATGGTTTTAATTTTTTTTTTAATTTTTCATTCCTTATTATAAGTGGCACTTGGGCCCTTCGGTGCTGATGATGGTACTTTCTAGTACAGAAACATGTACACCCCATTAGTTTGTTAATACATTTGTGGAGACGACTGTGGGTTTTTTCCCTATATCTCATCAACAGCTCCACTTTGAGATAATGGACTACTTCCGTAAAATTCCAGATTTGCTATAACCGTATTTTTGTTGGTAGCAATCAGTTCCATTAGCAGCTCAGTCTTGTTGAATAATGAACTACTTTTAATACAGCAATTTTGTTAAGAAATAAATTGTATCTTCTCAATGTGACGCAGTTTGTTCCCAGTAAAGCGCTTTCTCTACAATTAAGAAAGCAGAACAGCGTCCCCAAAAACGAAATATTTCCATTAGAACCTATAATCCACAAGACGTTGGTGGGGGTTTGTAGCGATCGGTAACCGCCGCGCGCACTAGTATTACCTTTAACGTATTTGTTGCGTAGGTTACATAGTTGTTCGTTGTCTTCTAGCTGTCCTGTCTGAATTTGAGTTGTATTGATTGTACCAATACCTGTTTCAATTCATTTATATTTACTGTGTATTTAAGTTTTTTTAAACTTTGCCTGCACTAGAATATTCTTATTTCGTATAACCCATCATTAGTATTGGACTTTATAATCTATGGACAAATTTTACCCTCTTAGTAAATCATGTTGCATATAATAGATAATCATGTGAAATGTTAAACGACAAGAACAATATTACACTAGAAGCTATTTAAATTTTTGAGAACTACAGTAATGATTTTTAGTGTTAAGTATATGCTTTATTAACCGTAGCAAGCAAATATTAGTATGATTAATGTCAAATTTCATTACAACTGCCAGTCGAAACTAATACAGCATATAAAACCAGATTACACCCCCAACAGAACTTGATAATTACTGTGAGTATTCAGAGCAATAATGGCTATACCTGAACCATTCTATGGTAGCATTAACTCCTATTTTCTATTATCCTATTGGCTAAATTACCGTGATATTATCACTACACAACGGTCTAGTCGTTGTCTTACAGTAGGAAAGCGCGTCGCTCTCAAATATTATATTATTAAACAGTTTATAAAGAGTATGTGAATATACTTATGCTGTATTAACCGTAGCAAGCAAATATTATTATGAATAATGTCAAGTTTCATTACAACTGCCAGTCGGAACTAATACAGTAAGTATACAAAACCAGATTACACCCCCAATATACTTATTCAATGCTATATTCTATAGAAAAGGCCGATCCTTTTCTTTACCATATCGATAATTTTAACTGTTTTTGTGGATTTTGGGGGAGGGGTGTTCTGAACTCAAAACCCCATAACCCATCTTCTTGGGGTTCAATGGCCTAAATTGAAAGGTAGAAAGATACTCAATGCGAAATTAATTTATCTTTATTTTTATTTATTACACAGTTGGATAATTAAATTATACAATCATCTGTACTAAGTGATATAGTAGGCCTGAATTTATTTCCAAGCGGAAATGCAGTCCCCTTTATATCACAAGGAAAACAGTTCTCATTAATTGTTTTAATATTTTTTTAAGGAAAAAACTTTCCTGCACCCAATATACGGCCGGAAACAATTAAAATTAAAGTATTATGTACAAATAGGCAATATGCTTGGGCACCGACTACCAATTTTGCACGTGTTCAATTTTTATGTCATTAAAATTTGATAGACATTCTTCAATTTACGTTAGTTTAATATTAAAAGTTATTGTAACTGAAAAAGGTGTAGCGGTGGGCAATTCAGAGGTATCATATCGATTTCGGTAGATGTCGCTATAGATCGACAAGATATTAATGAAAGATTAAAAGCCATCCTAATGAAGAGTGGTCGTGAGTGAGTTCCTTTCCCTTAATAATCCCCTTCCCCGGTTTTAAATGACAGGAGATTCTGAACTGTATACTACTGACCTAAAACTGAATAAGCTATATGTCCCAAATTGGTAAAAGAATTTACAGCGTCTACGTAGCGTAATTGGTAAAGCGTAAGGGTTTGTTCGGGTTTGTTCGTTGTTAGTAGTTTGTAACAATCGAAAGGTTTCGGGTTCGATTTTCGACGGAGGCAAACAAGTTTTGAGAAAACTTTGTCTTCATGCCGCGAATATTTTTCAGATTCAGCCATTAAAAGTTATACTTACGTTGTAATTGCCCAAAAGAAGAAACTTATTTTGTAAAAAAAATTATTCTAATTAATATCTTCTCCGTAATAAAGAGACATTGTTGTTTTTATTTAGCTTAAGGGTAGGTAGGCATACGCTAGTGTAAGTTTTAAAATATTGTACTGTATGCATGGCCGGATTTACCAATAGGCAGACTAGGCAGTTGCCTATGGGCGCCCGGCGCCGGCGCCAGCCGGGATCTGGATATACTATACTAAATAAACTACGAAAAAGGGCGGTTTTCGGCGAAGCGCTTCCGATCTTATCCGATTGACGCAACCTAAAATCCTACGCGAAACGCGCTAGGCGAGCAGCAGGTGTCGCTTTCTATTCGTTTGGTTAAGAGGTTAAGTGAAATAAAATAGTAATATAGTCGGCTTCCACTTAACTAGGCGCGTTATGAACTTATCATAGAGCAACTTATATAGTGTTGTCTTGCTCAAACCAAGGTTAAAACGGCATTATAAAGATATCCGTAATATAAACGCGATAGACCTATTGGTTATTTATGAATCTGAAAGAGAAGCACATCTAATTTTCAGTAATTATCAAAATGTTTTGAAGAACACTACCGTATTATATAATGTCGTGAATAAGCTCCCTAGTTTTGACAAATGTGTCATTATTAAAAATATTGTGTATTAAGTACAAATCGGTACATATCGGAAATTGTAATTGAAATTATAATTAAATATAATAATAATTTAATTACAATTTCCAAATTCTTCATACAGAAAATAAGGGTAATAAACTTAATTTGCTGGAATCCCTAGAAATAAATAAACTTAAAAATACAAACCTCCTGAATTGTCAATTAGATCTTAATAACTCACCCCTATTAAATTTGTTTTGAATTGTTGGAAAACCCAATCTTAGGTATATATACTTACACCTAAGTTTGATTATTCACTCTTGATAAAGCTACAGTGTAGCGAAACATGTTGAGTCGACAAATGTTTTTGTTTGATTGTGTTTTTTTGAATATAGTGGAATTTTAACACAATATAGTGTTTTCTTCGTATATTAACATGCAAAAGTATTGAAATAAGAGGGAAAGTAAAAGAGAAAATTATTTTTAATAAAAGTCGAAGCATCATTTAGTTTAAAGTAAAATACTGTTGGGTACCAGGCTTTTTACGGCCCAGTTAAAATAATTATTTGACATACCTTTTTAAAGGCACCCTAGTAGGTCACTACAGAGTTATTTTAAATATCCATCAGTTTATTAATTTTTATCTTAAAATTTTAATTAGCCAGATTTATTGGGAGATTGGAATTAATGCATAGGATCGCTATCGACAGGGTTTCGTCGTATCACATCATGAAGACGGGCAGAGCCATAAGGGTTTCTGTGTTTACAACTAAGATAGAGTAAATGACACAAAATAATACACTCACCGACATTAAATTCGGGACAACCAAAATTTAGATCAAATTTAATGTATTATAACTTTTTCTTCCATAGTCCGATTTCCACTTTTTTTTTTTACAAAATGTAGATAATTGTTTCGGATTTAATTAATTTTATTCAATTTTCAAAAATACAGTTTACATGTTGAAATATACAGTATATAAGTATAAGTATATAAAAAAGTATGTTTTTTCCCTTTAAGTTTGTAACACCCTGTAGAGTAATTTTGCAACATTAACTACACTGATTATGCTTTTCTGCAGAGTTTGATTCATTTTTAACCTTTTGCTGTTTTATTCTTCTCTGTATCGTTATCGGTTTAAGAGATATGAATTTTATAAATGAACAATACACTTTTTACAACAATTATTGAAAACGCTCTGAATTTTTTTTGGAATGTTTAGGTTTCCTTGGAAGCGTATTCTGCATTTGTCAATCAGTTTTGTCAGACATTTCAAGCATTTAAAACGTTTCGTGAGTGAATTCTAAATTTATTTTTTATTTTACAATGCCTTTGTCATCTGAAGATTCAGCTAGAGCCGTTGCACTTCATGATGTTGGTTATTCCTATAGAGAAGTGGCGAATATGCTAGGTTTCACAAAATCTAGCGTGGAAAGAGCCGCTGCAAGGTTTCGTGAGACTGAAGGTTATGGTAATAGATCTGGATCTGGAAGAAATCGTGCTACTTCTGCCCTTGATGACCGCTTTATAAGAGTCTCAGTTTTAAGAGATTGGCATACCAGTGCAGTAGTGATAAGAAATGAACTCCAAAGGGTTCGTCAAGTTGCTGTCAATGAAATTACAGTAAGAAGAAGACTTCATGAAGTCAATTTACGGGCCAGAAGACCGGCAACTGGACCAGAGCTCCTCAGACAGCATCGAGTTAATAGACTTCTTTATTCGCAAGAACACATTAACTGGAACCTTCCAGAGTGGAGGCAAGTTCTATTTTCAGACGAGTCCAGATTTTGCCTGAGGTCTCCTGACGTACGGGAAAGAGTATGAAGACGACAAGTCGAGAGATTCGCCCAATGTAATTTTAGCGAAAGGGTAGGGGAGGTAACACGAGGTACTAACTTTTAAAACTCCTACTTTTTATGTTTTAGTTAAAAATAGGCTTAATTTAAAAGTGCAATGTTTATTTCAAAAATTCATATCTCTTAAACCGATAACGATACAGAGAAGAATAAAATAGCAAAATGTTAAAAATGAATCAAACTCTGCAGAAAAGCATATTCAGTGCAGTTTATATTGCAAAATTACTCTACAGAGTGTTACAAACTTAAAGGGAAAAAACATACTTTTTATTTTCCTGTATATTTCAACCTGTAAACTGTATTTTTGAAAATTGAACAAAATTAATTAAATCCAAAACAATTATCTACATTTTGTAAAAAAAAAAGGTTGAAATCGGACTATCGAAGAAAAAGTTATAATACATTAAATTTGATCTAAATTTTGGATGTCCCGAATTTAATGTCGGTGAGTGTAATTAAATTCCTATAAAAAAAATTAAAAATTATTTAAAATTCTCGTTGTGGTTTTTGTATTGGTAATAGCAATGATTGGTGCTAATGAGAATTTTAATCATTTTTGGCATTTTTCAGATTAAATTTTATGTTTGCAATTTTCCTATTTACTCTTAATAAATATATAATTTTTAACGAATCAGCACAATTCGACTCTATGTTATAAAACGCAAAAAAATATTTATGTAGCTTCACCTGTGTTATTGACAACTTACACATACTCTACAATCTTGGTTATTAACATCTCATTCTAACTAACAAATATAAATGAAAGAAAGATTGATTTTGTTAGGCTACTCGTGCGAAAAAAAATATTATGGGATGAAGACGAATCCAAAACCCTTAATTAAAAAAAAATTTACTACAGCAAAACACTTTAGGAAATTTTATTTTCTAAAATGAAGGACTATTCTGAAAGTGCACTTAACAACTTTAATAAAAGATAAACAAATACGCTTTCAGCAAAGTAAATAAAATTGAAATCTGACACAGGCTTTAACAATGTATGCACAAGAGGTAATTTAGTTCGTTGCATGTTATTCTTTTTGATTCTTCTGGGAAATCACTTAACGTCAAACAAAATAATTCTAAAAAATCAATAGCCACCATTACTAAGTCACAATATTTCATTCTGCAATGGAAATAAAATTAAACTTGAGTTGCAGACAAGTAAACCTGATGCAAATTTTTTTATTATAGAAATATACTTTTATTATGTTTTAGTTGAGTGTGTAGTGTTAAATATAATAGGGTATTAAAGAAATAAGTCAGCCAATCCCGATATAAAACTGCGGACATTTTTTTCTAAGCCTGGCTTTGATATTGAGCCTAATAAATAAAAATTAAGCAATTACTTTTCAGTAAAAGCAATTGCTAGACTAGCAAATGCTATAAGTAAAAGCAATTACTAGATCTGGATATGAATAAAATTTTGAAGCAATTGCTGTTTTTTTTACACGTCTGTAGCAAATGCTTATTCAACATATAGATTTCATGTTTAGTTTGGTGCCTAATTTGCATAAGAGTTGACGTAAAAACAACAACGTTGGTCTATTTATTTAGTACAATAGTAATCTGTTACGTTTTTGTGGAAAATAGAAAACTAATAGTATTTGTGATATGGCAGATTTCAGTGAAAATGAGGAAAGTGATAGTAGTGATGAAGAAATTAAAGACAAGCAATTGATATTCGTTTACAAATTGCAGGAACATAAATAAATCTCTCTGACCACAACCGTTTAGCTTCCACAACAGCTTCAGCACTTTTAGGAAATCTAATAAAATATTGGCCTTCTCGAAAACTGCATCCATTACTGAAGTGTATGTCTTACAGACAGCAGTTTGGTGAACATCGAGTTCTTCACCTACAGAATTTTGAAAGCCCGGATCCGACAATTTCCGCAGAATGACTTTAATCTTATTTAAAGGCGACAGTGCACCCCTCGGATTTTATCAGTCAAAAAATATAATTTTCTAACCCCTCAACATTTTCGCAGTCAAATCGATATAATTTTCTGAAATCATCATATATCTGCAATTTTTACGTACACTGTAGATTTTTCTTTTACGGAAGTTCATATATTCAGCCATAATTGATGACACAAATTAAAAGCAACGCACGTGTATGCCGTGGAGAATTAAAGTTGACTGTTACCAAGCAAATAATGCAGGGGTCGACCTACCTTAAAAAGTTGAAAGCAATACTAGAAAAAGCAATTCCTTAATTTATTCATCACATTTTAAGCAAACGATAGCGATTGCTTTTATTTTTTAAGAAAAACCATTGACTAGAAGCAATTCCTGCACTTTTAAGCAATTGCTGGCCGCAAAAGCAATTACTTTAGTTTTTATTCATTGGCTTTCAAGAAATTACTTCGATTTTATTAGAAAAAGCAATTGCTACATTTTTATTCATTAGGCTCATTAATAAGATAATAACCGAGTAAATTCAGCGTTTATCTTTTGAGATTTTTGTTTAACCGCTACTGATGGTCCAATAAAATTAAAAAAACGACAACGTATTTCTCTAGGGTACCCAAGGAGTTACCTATTTAAATATAATACGTCGTTTCCATCACACCATGTAATGCCTTATTTATAATTCATTACAACAAATTCCTGCTGAATTTTTTTAATTACGTTTCACCTATACCGATACACAACAAAACTCCCTATCGACCGAGAAACTTCGAATTACATTCGTGCACATATGCATATTTCTTTGAAGTTTCAATTTAATTAAATTTTGATTAGCCTTAATAGGGTTTATGAACTCTGTGAAGCAGTCGGCTAGGCAATATCAATTTAATGAATAAAAAGAATAATTGATGAGCCAGTCGATGTCTATCTACTTATATTAAAATCCATTATGACGTATTACATTTTCAACTATTTTAATAAAATCTATTTATTCTAATAGGTAACTTTTGCTTCATTAGAAAGATGAAGTAACTTCAAAATTTGACCACTAAGTGGGTTAAAGTTTATACAGGGTGTCGGGAAATGATGAGTAAAAAATTTAGGATATAATTCTAGACCGAAAATATATGCCATCTCTTCTTATAAGATTTTTTCGAAAATTGATTATTAACAGAGTTACAGGGTGTTAAAGTTAAATTTTATTTGCAGTTTTTTTTGCAATACCTTCTGCCACGCTCATAATATTTTAAAGAAATCTCTTAAATAGGGCTTTTTGGGGATGAGGAATACAAATTTTCCCACCGTTTTTTCGCATTTTGTAGAGTGCTCCATATAGGAGCCTATCCTTTAATTTGAATGGTGCTAACTTTTTGTCCTACACTGTATGCGCATTTTGACTGAATATTTTTATTCTCCTAACCTTTTGACGTAAAAAAGGTATATAACTTTTGAATGATGAAAGAGTTTTGGACTTCCATTGTCTTTGTTTTAAATCACAACGTTTCAACTGGTAAGTATCTCCAGTCGTCTTCAGGTGAATACTAAATAAGTAAAGTAACTACAGGACTATTTATACTAGCTAGGTGCACTAAAGCATAACTGATCGCACGCGATCTTATCCTAAGATTACATCTATCTAACAAAGGTTTCCAGATATTTCTTATGTCTAAGGATGGTTTACTAAAGCAGCCTGTGTTCTGGTGAATAGCAGCAGCTTCCTTGAACTTTCTTTTCCTCCAGTGTGGTTCCTTATGTAGGATTTCAGCTTCTGACCACATGATATGGTGACCATGTTTCCAGGCATGGTCAGCTGCACCTGACTTTTCGGTCTCTCCTTTTAACGTATTGTTTTTGTGTTCTTCAATCCTTGTTTCTAATGGTCTTAATGTCTCACCTATATAGGATTGGCCGCATTCGCAGGGGATCTGGTAGACGCAGTTTTTCCTATCTTTTTGACTTGTGGGCTTCGTCTTCGTCAGGTGGTTTCTTAGGGTGTCCCTCGAATTGAATACGGTGTTGATATTATATCGTTGTCCTAGTCTTCTTATTTTCTCAGATACTCCTTTGACATACGGAATATTGAGTGTTGGTTGTGCCTCTCTGTTTGTTTCTTGCGCGTTGGGTCGATTATTACGATTTTCCAATATTGTGTCGACTAATCTTGTGGGGTAGCCATTTTTGTTGAGATCGGTCTTGATGTGGTCAGTTTCTATTTTAAGTGCTTCTTCCGAGTTACAGATTGTAATTGCTCTATCTACGAGGGTGATTTTCTAAATCACCTTAATAGCTTAACACCAACAATCAAATTCACCATGGAGAAAGAAGAAAATAACCAATTACCGTTCCTAGATGCCAACGTGAAGAAAAATGGCAACAGCATCCAAACGTCAGTATACAGAAAACCCACACATACAGGTCAGTACCTCAATTTTAGATCAAATCACTCAAACAGTACGAAACATGGCATAGTTAAAAACCTCGTAGATAGAGCAATTACAATCTGTAACTCGGAAGAAGCACTTAAAAAAGAAACTGACCACATCAAGACCGATCTCAACAAAAATGGCTACCCCACAAGATTCGTCGACACAATATTGGAAAATCGTAAGAATCGACCCAACGCGCAAGAAGCAAACAGAGAGGCACAACCAACACTCAATATTCCTTATGTCAAAGGAGTATCTGAGAAAATAAGAAGACTAGGACAACGATATAATATCAACACCGTATTCAATTCGAGGGACACCCTAAGAAACCACCTGACGAAGACGAAGCCCACAAGTCAAAAAGATAGGAAAAACTGCGTCTACCAGATCCCCTGCGAATGCGGCCAATCCTATATAGGTGAGACATTAAGACCATTAGAAACAAGGATTAAAGAACACAAAAACAATACGTTAAAAGGAGAGACCGAAAAGTCAGGTGCAGCTGACCATGCCTGGAAACATGGTCACCATATCATGTGGTCAGAAGCTGAAATCCTACATAAGGAACCACACTGGAGGAAAGGAAAGTTCAAGGAAGCTGCTGCTATTCACCAGAACACAGGCTGCTTTAGTAAACCATCCTTAGACGTAAGAAATATCTGGAAACCTTTGTTAGATAGATGTAATCTTAGGATAAGATCGCGTGCCAACTGAACGCATGACTGCACCCACCTCAGTTATACTTTAGTGCACCTAGCTAGTATAAATAGTCCTGTAGTTACTTTACTTATTTAGTATTCACCTGAAGACGACTGGAGATACTTACCAGTTGAAACGTTGTGATTTAAAACAAATAAAGACAATGGAAGTCCAAAACTCTTTCATCATTTAAGAAACGTCATTGTCTCCAACCTTCAAACAGTATATAACTTTTGTTTCGATAAATCTAACCGTTTTCGAGAAAATGCTAAAATAACATTGCTTGCATCTAATGAATACGAAATCATTTAAATTTTTTTTCAACCTTAAACATAGCATAGCAAAGGAAGGAATATTCCATGAAGTTCGTCCTTATTTTTTAAGAAGAATTAATTTATGCATTCAAGAGGAAGGACGTCACTTACTTGAACCTTTGATTTGAATGTTTATATTATTGTTCTAGTAACTTACGTATTTTAAAACTACAAATAAAATTTAACTTTAACACCCTGTAACTTCGTTAATAATAAATTTTTTTAAGACCGACCACCGAAAAGTTTTAAATTGTGGATATCCCGTCGCACTACAGAACGAATCGCAACCTTCGATATACAGCTCCATGTCCAAAACTTACAGCATGGCTATATAAAATGTGCCATTATTAATTTAATGAATAATTTTTATAAGAATACATGTTTTCTTATTTAATTTCATCCATGAATACAAATGCAGGAAGCGTAGAGCCATTATTTTTGTTCAAGAGCGTTTCTTGCCTAATCATATAACGTTGACAGGTATAAATTACGTCAAATATAAATATAAATTATATACAAATTATGCGGAGTGCAGAGGGCACTATAAATGAATAATAAGGTTTTAATAAGCACATAATATGTTTTAGAGACGGTAAATTAAAATAAATGTAGAATAATAATTTAAATTTTGACTTGATTTAAATAAGGAAGGAATGGTTATTACAATAAATAATATAATATTCTTTGCCAGATCTCGAAGTTTGTTAATATTTTATTAAGCACTACTTCCAAAAGAAAGTTGCACAAAAAAATTCCTTCAGTCCACCATGCCATATCGTGTACCTCGGCCATTTATTTTAATGGCTTCTGATAAAGACATCTTCTTAAATATTCTGTTAACAAATTGAATCTAACTCTATTTATTTTCCAGCCTTGAAACCTACTTTGCCTTTATTGTTAGTTTTAACGTTGCATATTAATTATGACTTTGTTGATTAAAGAACATGGCACAAATAGCTGATATCAATCGACTTCTGACTTATATAATTTAATATATAGCATTTAGTCATGCCATGATACATGTCACAAAGGCAAATGCAGTTAGTTTGACTTTTAGGGCGAAGACACATACGCAATTTTTATAGCGGATTCTGTATGAGCAATTTAAAAATATACGTTATTGTTTCACCCTGTATACTATAAGCAGGTTGCTCAAGATTTAAATAAGTACAAGTAATTGTGACAATATGACTTTTATAATGCAACGGTTTTCATTTTTGACCCTCATGTTCGATATACAGTGCGGCAAAATTTAAAATTAAAAACTAATTGTTTTTAATAATTCCAGTATTTAAAAAGATATAAATTCCAAATTTGGTACATTACTTCACCATTAAGAGTTACATCTTTTAAGAAAACTAATACAAAAAACAATTGTTAAATATTCAAAATAAGGTGGGTCCAGTACCCGCTGCCTCCCCACCCCTTTATTTTTAGTACGTGCGCTAGTGACTTCGAAACTACATTTTTTCAGATAATCATTTGTTTTTAATTATTTTTTACATCTTACAAAATTTCAATAAAAAGATGCGTTTTGGAGATGATATGAAAACTATGAGTCCTTAACTGATTCCACGTGATTGACATACTTCCGTTTCCCTGGGCTCGTAGGTACTACTGTGCCTAGACATTTTGGAGCAACACTCGCCACACTGAGAAAATAGCCTTCTATTCATTATAAGAATTCACATACCTACTCTTTATACAATGTGACAGCAACGCGCTTTTCTACTGTAAGACAACGAAAATTGCTAGACTGTTGTGTAGTGATAATATTACGGTAATTTAGCCCATAGAAATTAGGAGTTAATGCTACCTTAGAATGGTTTATAGCCATAATAATTGCTCTAAATACTCACAATAAATTATCAAGTTCTATGGGGGGTGTAATCTGGTTTTATATACTGTATTAGATCCGACTGGCTGACTGGGTTGTAATGAAACTTGACATTAATCATAATAATATTATTTGCTTGCTACGGTTTATAAAGCAAATACTTGCCACTAAAAATCAGTACTATAGCTCTCAAAAATTTATATTGCTTCAATCTAGTGTGATATTGTTCTTGTCGTTTAACATTGCATATGATTTTTTCTGAGATGGTAAAAATCGTCCATAGATTATAAAGTCCAATACTAATGGGTGTGCGAAGGAACCCTAAGCGATTAGAACGTAGCATGGACGAAATTTCTTTGGTGAAGATTGAAGATATGTTGATGCAATTTGAGATAGATTCGAAAATATCATAAAACCTTTAAGAAGCTATACCCATGCCTACAAAATTCCGCTAGTGACTTGCCTGTAGGAGGAATAGCAATATTGCATGACAATAACCGCTTTATATACATCATTGTTATAAAGGAATCGCCCTGGAACGGACCTAGTCCAACAACAAACGAGCATCGACTGTTTACAATAACTTGACATTTATAAAAACAGATCAAGTACAAAATAAGGCTACTTAAATTTGCGACTAGCTGCTGTAATAGTCCCTTTCGTTGCGGATTAGTTTTTAATAAACATAACCGTTTATACACAGAGAAACCCATTTAATCTTTAATTTAAAGGACCGGTTTACTACCATGCTTTATTAATACTTTAATAGCAGTATTGCTTTAAGTACAATGGTCAATTTATTCTACCCGTCATTAGCTTACTTGATTAAAAGCTAAAATTACACGGTCGTTTTAAATTTAAAGAATCGGAAGCATGGGCGGTTTCGGTCACATCCTTAAGTTGATTAATGAAGTATTTCGGTTGGTATGTGTATATTTGGGACAGGCGTTAAAGTATCATAATTAGAATTAAACTGGATCGGTAAGTATACAGTTTATGAGTTCGAAAGCTCTACGGTAAACTATAATAGAACAGAATAACCTATAACCCGATCAACATTAAGAAAATCAGAACATTATATACGTTCATTACATGTCTCTAATTGCCAATGGAGGGCTTAATTTAGGCAGCATTGGTTTAGTAATGGCCCAACATAACACTTTAAACTTTACCTAAACTAATATCAGTCTCATTGTTTAAAACAATGGTCCCTGTCAAGTCAGATACCCGGAGGAATTCACTTCAGTTTGTACTTTAAAATTTTGTGTTTTAGCCAGCAGCGTAATTGTATTGTGCTTATTATCTATTTTGTAACAAACTTTTATTGTATAATTAAATATAATGGGAGAGGATAAAGGAAAATGTGCAAGTGTTATTGCAGGAAAAAAGTAAAGGTTAAAAAAGTTTATCTTATACCTTTTTTTTATTATAAAATGTATTGATTTAACTTCATGTGTAGGTACCGCGTTATTGCAAGTTTGAGCTGTTGGTTTTGGACAAGAAGAGGTTTCCAGATATTGGGCATATCTATACTTGGTTTACTAAATATATGGGTATTTTGATTCATAAAGGCTGCTTCTTTGAATTATTAATTTTCATTTTCTCCAGTGCTGTTCCGTGTCCAAAACCTTGGCTTCTGCCCACTGTATATTATGTTGGTTGGTCCATACATGTTCCGCTATACCTGATCTCGAAGTTTCACCTCTTTGAGTATGTTTCAGATGTTATTTAACTCGTACTGTAAGGTCTTTTTGTTTCTTCAATGCACGAACCACACCCGCAAGGGATTTAATAGATACCATTTTTGTATTTTCATTATATATATTAGATTACGTTTACGTTACGTTGTTTTACTTTTATAACAAAGCGTCTAAACGTATTTCCGGATTTTTTTGGTTATCCTTCTAATCTTGTTAGAAATCCCCTTGACATAAGGTATTATAAGAAATGCTTGCTCCTCTTTCGGTTCTGTATTAGTTTTTACTTCGCGATTTTTAAGTTTTGAGATGGTATTAGTTACAAAGGTTTCAAGTTTTAAATCTTTTTTTATATTTGAAATTTCAATATTAAGGTCTTCCGGATTGTTGCAAACGTTGAATGCTCTGTGATAAAGAGTTTGAATTATGCTCTGTTTTATGGAGTTTGAATGATTCGATCCGTGATTAAGGTATTGCCCGGTGTGAGTGGGTTTCCTGTACACTGAAGTTTTTATGTTTTCAGCACTTCGTTTGACGAGAACATCGAGAAAAGGTAGAGTGAAATGTTTTTCTATTTCCATGGTAAAAAAACAACAGTAAAAGTTATGAAAATGTCAAGAGTGTTATTAGACGTTTAATTTTTATTAGTTTCAACGTTTTTTGCAGTATTTAAGCAAAAATAACAATCATTAGGTTATGACTTTGAGCATCTGATTCAATACATTAAGTTTCAATTTAATTTTAATGTTATCTTAATAGTTATTTTATAAAAGAGTTTTATTTGTCCACTTGACTTCAACCGTTGAAATAAATAAAGTTCTCATTATCTCGTTTTAAGTACTTGCATTTATTAAATTAGCATAATATCATTATTTGTCTTTTAATACTGTAAAGCATGTTAAAACTTAAAAAATATAGCGTCTCAGTAGTAACATTTGACATTATCAAAATACTTATCACTGGTGGTTTCATTAAGGTATCAGAGCCCTATTTAATTTTTAAGAATTTTACATAAGATTTTTTTAAATAACCTTTAATTGGCTTATTAAAAAATAATAAAATTTGGTGTCGGAGTTCATCATAAAAGGACCTTCAAAAAAGTCTTATTTAATTAAGCTGTCAAATTAAAAGGAGGGCCAATATTTGATGGTAGAAACATTTACATGGGTTTTTCCATGGCCAGTATAGCGGCTACCAGGTATACCAAAATTATTTTTTCGGCAACCGTCCGGGAAGTACCCACTTCCCGGACGCTTTTCCTTTGAGAAAGTAGCATTTCTCCGGCCTAGTCCGAGAAGTACGTGCCTAGTCCGGGAAGAATCACATCAATATTACCAGTTGCTCAAATTTTAATATAAATATTAATATAAATAAGAATTAGAATGTTTCTGTCAGTACCTATCTTCTGTTCGAATTTCAATATTTAATATAAGTAAATAAGAATTAAAATGTTCGAAATTTTGTTCTACAAAGAAATATTATAATAAAGAAATCTGTCTCATTGATTTGTTATTCTACACGGTTGCCGAAAAAATAGTGTACGCAACACGTCCGAAAACAGTTTTTTTGGACTCGCAGACTTTCAGGAGTCGCCTACGGCTCGTCCTAGAATTTTGTCGACTCGCCCAAAAAGAACAGTATTTTCCGGACTTGTAACGTAAATTACTATATTCGTAAATATGTTAGAATACCGCTGTGCTCCTGTGTTACAAATATGATGCAAGCTTTCAATTTCACAACTGATTTTTTATGTCAAAATCTTCAAAAAGCGTTATAAGCGTAAAGACGTCCAATTCCTGTCACCTTAAAAATGCATACAGCATACATGCCATTTCATAAAACAAAGCCAGCACGAAATAAATATTTAAATCGCGTACGAAAAGCATTCATTAGAAGCTCGATCGCCAGCCATAAATTTTAAACAGCTACTTCTTGATTATGAAGACGATTTGTTTCTGCACAGTACTGACAGAGTTGATTAGGTTTTAACTATTAATTGATCTTAATTGCAAGTGATTAAGAATGAATTCAGTAATGTTTTTGCTTTAATGAGTTGTTAAGTAGTAAATAAAGGATGCAAGTACATGATTTTAACTGCTGTTGTAATCAATTTCAACGCTTTTTATCGGTATTCTCCGTGTTTTTCTTTAAGTGTTTTGGTGTTAAATTGTATACATATAAAATTATGCGTATTAACAACAAGTCTCAAAGAAATATCTTTGTTATTGCACTGAACAAACAAATATAGTTTAATTTAAGCAATCCAATCTCTTTAAATATTAAATAATAATAATAATAATAATAATTTGTTTTGTAGTGACAAATTCAAAATTTATATATTTTGGTAAGCTTTGTATGCTGAATAAAACTGTGGTCTGAAAAAGATCGATATTTAAGAAATGTGGCCAGAAATAGGGAATAGTACGGTAAAAGCAGACATAACTTTTTTACGTCAACATTTATGCTTTTTGATGTCAAATTAGAAAAAACCTGACATATTTTACGAAAAAAGGTACTATTGGTAAGACCCAATTGCAGTATTCTAAATAATTTTATTTAAAAACTACCTTGCAATCGAAAAAATCGCTAATTTATGTTATTTTCAAGTATTAACAAATCTTTTTTTATACGCATACCTACTAAGCTTTATTCATTTTATATATTTATTTACTACGAAACGAAATAAATTTATCTAGAAAATGGCGCATCCAATTATGTCTTACCAATAGTACCTACCTTTTTTTCGTAAAGTGTGTCAGGTTGTTCTAGTTTGACATAAAAAAGCATAAATGTTGACGTAAAAAAAAGTTATGTCTGCTTTTACCCCACTATTCCCTATTTTTGGGCACATTTCTTAAATATCGACATTTTAAAGACCACAGTTCTATTAAGCGTACAAAGTTTACCAAAATATCTAAATTTTAAATCTGTATCTACAAAGGTTTCGAAAATATTTAGAAAGCCATCTTCAGAGTTAAAGGTCCGTAATAAGTGGAAATAGAACACAATTTTATATGAAGTTAATCTACTCAATCCCAAATTACTGACAATACCTTTTAGGACACCCTGCATATAATTTGCGCAAGACCTTTATGAGAAAATACTTCCAAAAATCGAATGGGAAATTTCTACAAAAAGTGGTAGCAGCAGACGCTGGGTATAAAGCCCTCAACTTACAGCACATTGGACTGCCCAACATCATCCGTGCGCCACCAAGTCAACGGCTTGTAACTTGACACTTGACTATAATAATATGGCAAACACCCTATTGTGTACAAAATCAAATCCATTTATAGATAGAAAAATGTCACTGAATTGGTTAAAAAGAAGGCAAGTTACACGCTGAAACAGAAGTATTCATAATATCTATCCAATATAATGTCATTCGAACAAGAAACGATGAAAATTCGTAAAAAGAAAATTGCCTGGAGACACTATAGACCATTATTATTATATATTGCGGGGGTTGTGGTGCTATAGCTCCCAACCCTTATCTTGGAAGACATAATCAGGTGGCATCGATCATCCACAGAGAATTGGCTCATACATAAGGCCTAAAAGAAAACCTCCCACCATACTCAATACTGTCTAGACAACTTTGTATTTTAAGGAAATCTTATATAATTTTTTCTTTCAACAAAGACCAACTTTCATCACTAAAAATGACAGCCGCATATGATGCCACAACCCTTCCACCCACACCAAGATTGCAGGTTTAATCTATATATAAGTAAGATTGGTCCCATCACAGTGCCTTGAGGTACACCATGCGTTTCAATTTTGGGAGAAAATAGCACATCTCCAATCCTGACGTGCTGGACTCGTCCATCCAAATAGCTCTCGAAGACCTTCCACACGATCCCTCTAATGCCACTATACTTGAGGATATCAAGCAATATATAGTGGGACACCGTGTCGAAAGCCTTGAACAGGTCCAGAAACAGGGGAATAAACCTAAAACTAAACTGCAACTAAATGATGTAAGTTATATCAGCAAGCGAATGCTACCTACTCTTGGCACCGTGTACCGTGTACCAATTTAATTGCCAACTAACATTTAGTTAAAATTCTTATTCGACACAGAGTAACTCAATAAATAATTGCAGGTAAGATTTACTCGTTAAAATATTTACCTAATAATTATAAAAGAAAGCTTCTTGGCAGAATACAAATAGCAAGTATAAAAGTCATCGATAATGCATTATTTATTATGTTCCGTTTAAGATATTCCGTTTTAGCACTAACAACCATAAAACGTTTATATTATTTATGATCTTTAACATAATCATTTTATTTATTAATTAAATCTTAACGAACCCAACAAAGTTTTTTATCATTAATTAACTAATCAGGCAACTTTGACTGTGATATTGACAAAATTTACTTACAATTAAAGTGGCTCGGTTAGCTTTTGAATGATTTTTGTAGAAGTTTGGACAAATTTGTACGCACTTATACAAGGTTGTACAAGTTTGTATAAGTCAGTACAAGTTTGTAAAAGTCTGTACAAGTTTGCACAAGTCTGTATGCGTTTGTACGAGTTAATACAGATATGTACAAACGTGTAAAACCTTGTACTAATTTGTACAAAAGTGTACAAACTAGTGTAAACTTGTACAAACTTAAACAAGACTTGTACAAAAGCCACCTTTGCTTATGAGCAACAAAAGCAATACAAATTAAGACAATAAACCGTTGTTTTGCGGTATAGGAATATTAGTGTCAGGTACCAATGATCTGGTACCTATAAATAAAACAATTCATTCGATTCAAATACATCGATATATCGATAAATCAACTGGCCTCGATGCATCGCTTAAAAACCATGTATCGCATTGAAAATATCGATGTTTTCGATGCGTCGATAAATTTCGAACGTCCCTATTTCCGTTTGGTGTTTCGTTGACAGCGGTCTCAATTTTTTTTCAGTTTATCGGTTTTGTTTACTGATTGCTGTGGTTTTAGTATTTTGTGATATTTTTTGGAGAGTAATTAACATGAGTCGCAAGCGTTAAGTATGCGAGAATTCAGAAAATAATAATTCTGCAGTAGTTACTTCTAATAGAAAGTTGGATTATTTGTAGGTTAGGTTTAAACCACAGTAGCAAGGTCACATTTAAAGGTAAATCCACAGTCATCCCTATTCCCTGCCCCACCCAGGTCTTCACCGCCTTTCTCCTACTACAAACGATGTTGTCAATACATTTTAATAGCGTTTATGAATGACATGTGCAATCTATAATAGGTACCAGACCAGATCATTGATTGTTACGATTAAATAAGTTTGGTTTTTAGTTATTTTAGAGCTTTAGGGCGGTAACGCCCGTTTGTATTTCTCTTTGATCATTTTCATATTAATTACATTTACTTACCATTTACATTGATTCTTTTAATTCTTATCCGCAAATTTAACACACATTTACGTCATATTTCCTTACCGAGTCACCCAGCACATAATATTATTTATTATTTTTGTAAAGTAATAATAACCAACTAAAATAAGGGGATGAGACGCAATATTTTAGAAACACAATTTTTCTAAATATTATTTTAATTATATTTACATTAAATTGGTATATTCAATTGTTTGTTGTAGAATTGCTTTTGAAATTCCCAATTATTCCATTTATTTATTAACGAGTTAAAATAATATTTAATCGTTAATTAATGTTTCTCTGTGATTTCGCAAACATAATTAAACTTATGCAAAAAATATTATGTAAAAAAAGATGATTTTTCAGATACGAAAAAATATTATTTCACGCCGAAAATTTAATATCAAATCAAAAAATGT
This sequence comes from Polydrusus pterygomalis, assembly GCA_963969555.1. Classification (NCBI taxonomy): domain Eukaryota; kingdom Metazoa; phylum Arthropoda; class Insecta; order Coleoptera; family Curculionidae; genus Polydrusus; species Polydrusus pterygomalis. The sequence continues at coordinate 7,310,300 of OZ018378.1, read as the reverse complement.
ACGGGTCTTTAGAAAACAAAAAAATTAGCCTGCAAGAAATGATTGGTATAATTTAATGTGCCGGAACATAAAAAAAATGATTCAAATTAAAAAAAAAAACAATAAACTTCAGAACTGACACAGAAAATTTAAGTAATATTTATAACAATTTAATTACCCAATAAATTACAAATTTTTGCCATTAATTTAATTAGGAATATTACTGGTTTTTCCAACAAAACCATCTCTCATATACCTGTAACCAATTTAAACAACCTATATTTTATTGTCATTACTATTAAGAATCTTCATTATATTGTTGTTTTCTACTAAAATATAGTTCTTAGTACTGTGTTAGTAAAATAATGTAAGGTATGTTTTTGTAAAAAGTTTTTGTTTTATTTTATCTTTACCTTTTTTTGAGACAAGATATCTCTCCTTTTTCCGTTTGAGTCAATTGTAAAATTTTTTATTTGTAGTTCTGATGAGGGCTTAGAATAAAATAAACCGAAACGTCAACAATCAAAGCTCGTATTAAATTCACAATTTTGACCGATAACCCAAGAAACATAACTTTATTTGTTTTCAACATTTTATAGCATTTTTAATGAATATACCGAATATTGTGCTATATTTGCATTGACTATTTTCGGCTCTTTTATTTATATTTCTTACATGATGCTTTAGCGAAAGACTTCATTGTTCTCGAAAACATAAAGGATGCGGATACACTCCATGTTTTACGGTCTGCAGTGGGGACAATAGTAAATAAAAATATGAAGTTATTGTAGATTTTTTTTATTTTCTATAAGTTAAATAAAAAAATCAGTCAATATACAAAAATAACTTTTCACAAAAAATAAAAGCCCTCTTTTGTAGTCTTAGCGAAAAAAAGGTTAAACGATTTTTTCGAAAACTCTCCTGTTGTGTTAAAAGTGTGGTAAACTCGACCTTAACAATATAATTAAACAAGTGATTTATCCTTCTCATTTCTCGGCTATGCGAAACCAAAACGGAGATATATGTATGTACCTTCCATATAAACGCAAAATAAATTTCTCTTCTTGACAAAATCTTCTTTAGATCTGCTAAATATTTAACATGTTTTGCTGGTTAAAAATTTAACCAGTATAAAGAAGCTCTAAAAATGAAAGTTGAATTGAAGCAATTATTATTTTACATTATTTGCAATAAAATAATTTATTTTGGAATAATTGCATCTAATTTAATTGGTTATTGACTCCACAAGCTGAACCAAATTTTATTTAGTTATCCCATAAAATTAAAAAGGTACCTTTCTAGAAACGAGAAATTCTTAAAACTATACAGGGTGTTTGGAAAATATGTATACAAAATGAAAGTACAAATTCCTGAGTCTAAAGTATTAGGATCTAGCCCGGTTTACCTTAGTCCAGAAGTTGATAGTTTCAAAAATTTCAACCTATAAAATATGTAATAAAAGAGGGAAAAAAATTGGGACTTAGACAACCTGATGGAAAAAACGGTAGAACCGCTTATTATTTCAGTTGACTCCACGGATGAATTCTTCGAATTTAGTGATAGTAAAGACACCTTTCTAGACTTTTAATTTGTTAACTCTTTTAAGTATAAACTGTTTTTGTATTGAGAAAATAAAATTAATTCATAGGAAAGAAAGAAAAAACTAAAAGTCTTCCTCCACAAAATTTAATAGAATATAGAAATTCTTAAGGAGTCTCTACATGTTTCGGGCGTAGAAACGTTCATCATCAGGAGACAGAAAATTTATATAGTGCTGATAGTACTAGCAGAAGAGAAAATGGTATAAAATTTTATTGGACCTTTTATGGCATTAAAAAATTGAAATGTAGAAGTGATATACAGGGTGTTCATTTGAAAACTTCCCACCTCGATTTTCCTGCTTTAAAATGAAAATGTGGAAAATCGCTCGGACCCGTCGATTTTTATTTCGAGGGGGACATCTTTTGCGTATATTGTCAATCTTGTTACTTCAAGCCCCTAGGAGGGAGGGGGGGTAAGATCTAAATCTTAAACGGATACCCCTATTTTATATAATTTTTTTGGATTCTGCATAAAATTCTGAACATTTTTTAATAAAAGCATTATTAGTCTATACTTAACAGTTTCCGAGATATTGACTCTTGAAAAATGACATTTTTGAACTTTGACAGCGTCTAGCTTTCTAACTGTACGTCTTAGAGCAAAACGGCTTCCATGTCCCTATCTTCGATTTTTATATAGTGTCAACTTCCGGTCAAACCGAAAGTACTATATTTCTTACATCCGGTTTAACCGAAAGTTTACACTATTGGCAAGATAATAAAAATCGAAGATAGGGACATGTAAGCCGTTTTGCTCTAAGACGTACAGTTAGAAAGCTAGACGCTGTCAAAGTTCAAAAAGTCATTTTTCAAGAGTCAATATCTCGGAAACTGTTACGTATAAAAAGTATATGTTCAGAATTTTATGCAGAATCCAATAAAATAGGGGTATCCATTTAAGATTTAGATCTTAGCCCCCCCCCCCCCCCCCCCTCCCTCCTAGGGGCTTGAAGTAACAAGATTGACAATATACGCAAAAGATGTCCCCCTCGAAATAAAAATCGACGGGTCCGAGCGATTTTCCACATTTTCATTTTAAAACAGGAAAATCGAGGTGGGAAGTTTTCAAATGAACACCCTGTATATAAAAAGGTTGAGGAGAGTTCAAACATGCTCAGCATGTGCAGAAAGTAAGTAAAGGAAGTCTAAACAACCAAACAAAATGAAGACGAAGAAAAAGGCCTTCTAAAGAGAAGGTGTCGAGGATTTTTTAAATCCTTTATATAAATTTTTTTGCAAAATCATTGATATTTCTGTAAGACAGACTGTACTGTCAATGCAATATTTGTCCCTATCCTCGTTAAACAAAAAACTTAAAAACAAAAGTTATCCGGAATTTTGATTAGATTGCAAAAATGCTACCTTACGGTATTTTTATTGGTCACTATAGTAACGCCCCCTAGCGGCCAACCTAGAAACTAAAAAATAATTTTCAGCCATTTCTCTTAGTCACTTTAGTGGTAAATATTTTTTTCTGCAAGGCGTATGGTAAACGGGTTCCAAGATACAGCCGGCATAGATACCATTTTTAGTTAGTTAGTACGCCCGGTACAAATATTGTATTTTTAATATATGACGTTATATTGGAAAAGTGGCAAAAAGCTATAAGTAACACTTTATGTTATTTTTACAAGACATTTGCTTTAACTTCACTTTATCTCTAAATTTTTATACTCCTGACGAAACTTTTATGGGGCTATCAACGCATCTACTGATGTTTATTATTTGTTTAGGCGACAAAAACATCGTTAATTTTATTTTATTGGCTTTTATGGAAGCCGCAGACACAATACCTATATAAAAATAACATTTTCCGGTAAATGGTGCTAAAAAGGGCGGAAAATTGGTTGAAGTTACTGTTAGGTTATCGGTTGCCTCTAATACCATCTGGGTAACATTTTTTCTAAATACTAGTCTAGAAAAAGTCACGACATAATTCTATCGACCTTGTCACCAACAAACAACATTTTAAAAGTATTTTTAAATGAATTTAATTCCTGGCAATTATAGGAAATTAAGATTTATTTCTCGTAATATAAATTTCCAGTTTTATTTAAATTTATAGTTTCCAATTAGGGTTGAAATTTGCCGGAGTATCGTCGAAGTTACGCGTAAATAAGCAAGTTTTGACAAAATGTTTCTGCTAATAAAAGTTGAGAAACGTTGATTAAAGTTTGGTTTTTAATTAGTCACCACTCTAAGCTTACTTTATTTACCATAAGGCAAAGTTAATTCGTCGCTTCCGAAGTTTAAGCTTGTTTTAAGTTTTATTAATTACCTTTATCCATAGAACGTACAGAGTACTGAAAGTAGGACTGATTGTTCTGCTGGTAGGATGGTTTTAAATCGTGCCGACTTCTGGGTTGTTATTGATTTACATCTTTACAATTATTATTTTAATTTATTAGTTTTCTTGCTCCTTCTCCATAATATCAATTGTCGTTACACAAGCTACTAGACCTAAAATTAATATTTTACGTCAGCCAGTTTCCCAATTTTGATTAGGTTTCAATATTTAGCAGCAGGGGCGGTTCTAGACCCAAAATATTGGGGGGGGGGGCACCACATTGGCGCAGCTAGAATTTTTGGTCGCCTTCGCTTGATTGTATTTCTCTCGAGATATTTTAAAGTTTTTTTCAGAAATGTTGAAATATGAACTCGTGTGAAAGAAATGATTGTTGATTTTTTTCCCTTTAATTCTATATTAATTATACACAATAAATAAATTCATTATATTTTTGCAAGTTATAATGCTATATTAATACTAATAAGTTTTTTAAGACCCCTTAAACAGTTTAAAAAGATGGTGGAGACGATGGTAAAGGTACTAAGTCCCGTCCTGTCTCTTTAGCCAACCTCTTAACGTAAAATAGACCAGAATTTAACAAGGCATCATAAATGACAAGTGACATGGTCGCGATTTGGCGAGATCTTAGAAAAATGTTAATTTAATAACTTGTCTTCCAGGTCCATTCAGACGTTAGAAATCTCCATCTTTTATAAATAGATGGATAAGCAATCTTGTTATTTTATAAAACCGTGAGCCAATGAAAACATAATATTTTCCCCGACAAGGATCTTTTGTTTGCCCGAAAAGCTAGAACAACAAGCGTTTGTTTAGTTGGATCCAATTTAATTCCTAAAAAAATTGAACAAATATTTGTATTTTCCAAATTGAATCTTTATTTTTGTGACTTTTTTTAAAATATAATTTGCAGTGTTTAATTCATAAGGCCGTATGGTATCTTCGTCAGCTTTTTTTAATAATAAATTACATTGCAAAGTCTTCTTTAATTACTGTAACTTACTTAAAGTATGCAATTGTCAGCGGCGTATACCAAGAGGGCATATGGCCACTGTGAAAAATTATCACTAGTTCCCCTCCCCCCACTTGGGAGTGCAGAAAAAGCTGACAAACGAGGCCCCCATACTTGCGGGGCTCCTGTGCTTTGCTCCGAACTGCCTAATCATAGTTAAACATCTGTAAATTTTTCCATATTATGTAAGTAGATTTAGATATTGTTATGAATATTTTCAAAAACTGGTTATGGGGTAGTTTTTGTACAAAAACTATGTTTTATACCACTTTAAAATGAATTCTGATAATTTAATTTAAACACGAATATTATCAAGACGTTTTAAGGGTATATCTAATTTTCAAAAAAACTGTGCAGTGTAAAAAAGTAGCCTTCAAATAAATAATTTTTGTTTCATATAATTTTAATTTAAGTGCAGGCTGATTTCGTTAAAATTCGGGTTTTATGAGAATTCATTTTTTTTTAAAAGGCTTTTTATAGAAATCGGACTTTATACTTTTAGGTATGTAAAATTTATTTATTAAAATTATTTATTTGAAACATTTTTATGATATTTCTTCAAAATTGAAATTACTTTTCAAAGCAATTTTAATGAATTTGCTAGTGTGATATAATATATTATTTATTTTGTTAACAAATCAACATTGGCGCAGGAGGGTCTGCGGGGAGCTAAGCTCCATGAGATGCACATCTTAACATAGTATAAAACAAAGTCGCTGTCGTCCGTCTGTCCCTATTCATATGTGCTTAAATCATTAAAACTACGCAACGGATTTTGAAGCATTTTTTTTTAAATAGATAGAGTGATTCAAGAGGAAGGTTTTTATGTATAACTAGCAGGTGCAATTTCAGAAAGTGGCATGCCGGGTACTAATATATCGGGTTTGTTCGGGTTTGTATTTATACCAGCGGGTTGCAACGCATGCCGGGTACACGCTAGTTAGCCATAAAAACAAAATAGCATTATTTATTTTTTTATATTTGTTATTACATGGAGCAAGAAAAATCTCGTTGGCTTGATAACAAAAGCAAAACATATGATTTTTTCTAGTATTGTTACTTTGTTTTTGTAGTTTCCTATTTGTGATAAATTTTGCATGCCTAGACAACATCCAGAATAAGTTGGGGATATGATTCAATTAACTAATGTAATTCATGAACATAATCAGTCCCGTTTTTAACTGTAATATCCACTTCCTTTTTGACTTAAGACTACGGATTTGGATTTCGTGCGGTCCCAAAATTATATTTGCAAGAAACTGCTTTTACAGCTTTACTGAAGTTTTAAAATTTAGTAAAAAGTTTTTAAAAAATTGCGTAAGCTTAAAAAATTTGCCTTTTGCACATTAAAAAGAAATCCATTAGGATACCTGAGTAAGAATGTAGCCGATGTCATTAAATATTATATGCTATTATGAACTAGTAGATTCCGGGAATAGGGATCAGTTACCTATCTAAATTAGTTTAATGAGGTTGCTATAATATACGGATAATGAAATTATTTTTATAAATACTAGCATAATAATTATTAGGTACCAAAATGTCTAGAAATCATTAATGAGAATTCTTGGAATTAGGTTGTAGGTAGAGAAAACATACTATAGTACAATAGAAAACGTTTATTTACCCCAAAATGTAGTCTAATTTTTTGAATAGTTAAGAAGTTGTGCGTGTTTCGGTCACTTGTGTATTTGTTGAATTTTCTTTATTAAATTGTGTCTACGATGGCTGAAGCCAATGACAGTTTGAATGATTTTATTGATAGCATGGAAGATGTCTTGGAGGTAAGAAAATTTGTCTTTATAAATTACTTTTTGATAATTTTACGTGTGTAGAGCCCTGTTTAATTTATGTGAACTATCTAAATACTAACAAATCAAAATAAAACCCAAGATGTCGGTCTGTGTATCTGTTGGCTCGAAAACTTCTTCACGATGAATGAAAAATTTTTGTAGTTGGATTAGGTATTAGCCATGCTCAAAATGGGGTAGTTTGGGTTTGCTATACAGGGCTATGGGTTATAAGAAAGAAATGAATCAGCCTTTTATACAGGGTGTTTTATTAAGGGTGACCACCGGCCATATCTCGGAAACTACAGGCTACTTCAGGTTTTTTACGGCCCAGTTACCCCGGCAGGAGTCAAAACATACACATCTTGTGCAAAATTAATATTAAAAAAAAACTGTTTAGGTCGTAAAAAGCTTGGTACCCCAACCGTATTTTACTTTAAGCAAAATGATGCTTCGACTTTTATGAAAAACAACTTTTTTCTTTCTTTCCATCTTACTTCAATACTTTCACATGTCTCTGACAAAGATGAATAAAACTCAAAATTTTTCACTACTTAATAATGATTTTCACAAATAAGTCTTTTAAAACTCCCTAACTTTTCTTTTGCTCTCCTCATTTTCTGCCCAGGACAGTGCCTTCGCACTAACCCTTGACTTTTCAGAATGCTGAGGTCTTCATGGTCGGTCTTATGACTATTCAATTTTACACCTCTTGTACATCATTAATGGCTCCATTACGGCTCAATCCCACTATTATTTTCTCTATTGCTAACAAAATCAGCATTTTACCTTTCACTTTGTTTTCTTGATGATGAGTGTTTCTACACTCGAAACATGTCGATTTAAATTATTATGATTATGAATTATTCTAGGTTCGCCTAGTTATTCTAATAAAAATATTGTGGAGAAAGACTCTGTTTTTTTCTTTTTTCTATATCATTTAACTCCACTTTGAGTATGGACTACTTCTTCAATATTTATTTTGTTTTGTTGCTAAAATGTTTCTTTAGGTTTATTATTGTTTAGTATGAATTTGAAAATTCCACTGGATACAGGGTGAACAACTACATTCGAGCGAGGAAAGTGTCGGACGAAAATAACAGTTTTTCTAATCCATTAATTTGTAAATAAGTAATTAATTCAGTCGGGTCAGATTATGAGGTACTAACAATAATTTACCATGTCATCAAATGCTATAATTTCAAAGCAAAATCTCTATTAAATTTATACGATTACGAATTGGCAGAATCCCAAAAACTAAAGATAGTGTAACCGGATACATAAAAATAAAAAAACAACAACAACAACGGGGTAAAAGAGATTGAATTTCAAACTTTGGCTTCAATTTAGGCTGTTTCTACGTCATTTAACTTAAGGACATTGTTGGCATCAGAGCCGTTTTGAACAATTTCTATTGGATTACTATTATTCAAGACTGTGTCATTTACTGTATCATAAGATAACATTTTTAGAGTTTGTTGACAATATTGTCTGGCTGCCGTTTTCTTGAATTTATGACCGCACGCTCGTAGACGACATAGTTCTGAGAAAGTCAGTGTTTTGTACAAATAGTTTATTTATTTATTTTTGCAGGTGTGGTATAATGCATTTTTCAAAAAAAATGCCTTATTCGACACTATACAGGGTTTACAAATTCGAGGCATTAGCATTGCTATCTTGGTTACGGTAAAAAATAGAGAGTTATTTGTTAAAAAGAAATTTTAAATAATCCGATAACTTTCGGAGATATAACGACAAAATACTTTTTTAAAAACGAAGAGCACTTTCTTAAGGTACTTTTTTATGCGCTTTATTCATTTTTAGATACCTACATCAAATTATTCATCTGAATTTAATTTTTATTTTTGAGAAGCTTTTGACATCCCAAAACTAATAACACATCACACTTTTTCCTAAAGTGTAAGGGCACTTTCATTATATACTCCCTACGAAAAAATTGACCTTTTATCTCCAATAGGGAACTTGACAAAAATTTTAAATGGGGAAAAAATTCTATAAATCATAAGTATATATTGTCATAAAACATATGGCAGCAAAAAAACAACATATTTCGTCCCAAAAGACCGCTAGCAAGATTTAAAAATGTTCCAAAATTCAAATTATCCCAAGCGGGTAAAAACGGGGCGTGACGTCACGAAGTATAATTCGTGTGTGACATTCACGAAATAGGTTATAGGTTGGCAATAAATTGAACGACGTTGAGAATTCAACCTTAAAACAACAATACAATAACAATAACACACGGCAATCCAAATGCAAACTCGGTAGCTCGGCCACCGGTCAGGATGACGGATGACGGAAAAGTCATACTTCGTGACGTCATGTTTGAAATGCTTTTGACACGCGCGAAACTTTAAAGAATTTTTACCAAGTTATTACTGATTTTTAAGGAGTAATAATTGGGGAATATTTTTTTAGGCCTAACTAAATCATATTATTGAAAGAAAAAAAAATTGGAAAGTGCCCTATTGCCTTCAATTGAAAATTAATGAAACCAATATTATGGACTTTGTTAAGACAAAAATATTTCAAAATAGATGTTATAGTGGGATCTAAATTGTTTATGTTGAAAATTTCATAAATTTATTTTCAATTAGAAGGCTTTTTTTGTTTACGTTGCTTATAGCAACGGGAGACTATCGCGTTAGTCTATAGATTATTAACCTCGTCTTCGACTCGGAATCATTTTCTATCAACAAAACCATTCGTCAACTTAAAAAAAATTATCGGTAATAATTCTGCTGCTAGGGAGGTTATAAGTGATAATATTTAAAACACGAAACGTTATAAAACCGTTAAAAAAAAATTTCTTGAACAGCATGAAAATTGTTTTAAAAAAATGCTCTCACAGTTTCCTTTTAACAAGTTATTCAGCATTAAATTATGCTACTTGGCCTCTACTTAACTGACTCTCTATGTGAGATAGATATGTTAATGCATCGGATTTGTAACACCCTGTATGCAATCAAAGTTTAATGAGAAAGTTCATTCTCAAACACCATATTGTTATAGGTTAACTTGCCAGGAGGATCAAGACACAAAAATTTCCCAATATGTACAGCTCATGAACTGCTTCAGAATCTATTTTGCACTACTTGTGTTGTGGGTGTCTGTTACCGATGCCTTATAGAGATTCACAACGGACATCCATTGGACTACTATGACGTTGCAACTGCCAGAGGTACTATAAAGTAATCATAATAAAATACTAGGAATGTAGAGACGACAGTCTTCCTCTACTGGTATATTTAATTAGAATGTTTAAATGACTATAGATTTTTAACATGTTTCGAATGTATAAACATTATCCTAAGGAGACTAAAACGCTCAAGTTTTACTCTGCGCCGTTCTTATTCTACCATTGTGTTTTCCTTACATTTCTGTCAGCCGCCAGCTGTGCACATTTTTTAGTTTCTTCGAACCTTATAGTTTCTAACTTAAATTACAACAGCAAAAATTACTATTTGGAACTATTACTTCTACTATAATAATATAATGGTGAAATAATGACAGACATAATTTTTAGTAAGTTTTCCCTAAATATATTTTTTTATTGCGATTAACCTATTGCTTTTTGAACAACTGTAAAAAAATACTTTTTAGTTATTACGGATGCACAAAAAGCCTCTATTTTGCACCGTAAAAAATGTAAATTTTTCACGGCTAGATGTTTTCCTATAAATTCAAAAATTAATATCCAAAACATTTTTTATAATCAAAGTAAAGCAAACTAATATTTCCTATTTTTCCTCCAAATAACACAGCAAAACATTTTCTGATACGGTTTTTACCTTCTTTATGTTACACCATTCACGAAGCTGAGTTTACACTTTCTCATATTATATTTTTGATTTAGGGGGTATCATTTGATTGACTTTTTCACCTCGACCTAACGGTAAAAATTGACATGTGCCATTGACACCTATTTTGCACACTTTATACAAAAATAACTATTTTCAGGTCATTACTTCTGTTTTTACCCTTAATTAAGTATATGTGTCAGTTTTTATAATGATTTTTTTCCTTATACTTGTGGTGCTTGCTCACCTTTGTGTGCACCCATTTTCTCTTTAGTTCTGTTTTCATGGTCAATATAATTAATCCCTGCTTAATCTCTTTGATGCAGTTCAGTAGTTCCTCCTCTACTACATTTTTCTTATTTTATTAATAACTAGCGTGTACCCGGCATGCGTTGCAACCCGCTGGTATAAATACAAACCCGAACAAACCCGATATATTAGTACCCGGCATGCCACTTTCTGAAATTGCACCCGTGCGAAGCAGGGGCGGGTCGCTAATCATACATAAAAATCTTCTTCTTGAATCAATATATCTATTAAAAAAAAACCGCTTCAAAATCCGCTGCGTAGTTTTAAAGATTTAAGCACATATAGGGACAGGACAGGATAGCGACTTTGTTTTATACTATGTTAAGATAACTAACCAAGTGTTTTCTGTCATCTTAGAGCTTCGTTAGGACTTGCACTTTTTGGATTTATAATTTTTCTTTATTCTCCTGAGGATAAATGTTTATACATTCAAAACATGTAGATAATTTACTTCTTTTCTTTGAACTATTTGATTAAATTTATCGGTGGAAAAGGCTTAAAGTTTTTCTATCCCCGCAGTATGGACTATTACTTAAGTATTTTATAAATATTTGTATTTATTTATAAGGTTGTTTTTGCAAGCGATTTAAAATGTCATTTACATAGGTATATCAGTACGGAACGCAGTATCTTGGGAAATCGAGGAAGCAATCAACGAATTAACTGTCGCGAAACGGCGGATTTTCCTTTGCGAAAGATCTATCGAACGAAAAGTGGAAACTGCTAAAAAAGATATCAAGGAGTACATGAGAAAGTAAGTAATTATCCTGTATTTAAAGTTAAGTTTAACGATAACTCTTTTATGTAAATAATGTTCAAGAATTCAAAGATTTTTTGAAATATATTTTTTGAGGTACATCCATAAAACGGAACATTTATTACCGATTCAATTCCATATGCATTAAAATTTTTCTTGTATGTGTATTTTAAACCTTTTATAAGATCTTTGAAATCCAACACGAAAATCGCCATTACAGGTGCCATGTAGCGCTGGAAAAGAGAGAACGAGATCTTCTACGAGATGTAAGCAGAGTCCAACAACAAAAGAAGTATATCCTAGAACAACAGCAAAATGAAATTGGCGAGCAACTCGATGGTCTCCACCAAAGTTACAATAAACTACACAACAACTTTTCCTTAGAAGACCCTGTTGCTCAATCAGAGGTAAATTCTGAAGCACTAAGAGAACTGGCGGCTTCCAGGGAAATTCCTTTGGCTCCAGCTTCTAGCGATCGTGTTCACTTTTGGAGAGACTTCAACATGAGGGTGATCATAAGACGGCATTTGGGTATTCTGGAAGTTGGAGAGGATATTATTCCTAGACAAGAGGATGACATGGGGTATTTTAGTCCAGATAGTGATGCGCAGTGAATGGTGGAAAATGTTGTATAATTGACTTGTTTCAAAAATTGTATAATATTCTAGTATTTAATTTTTTATATTAGCAAACTTTGTCATGTGATTAATATTTGTATTCGTAACCATGGAAACACAATGAAAATGATCAACTGTGTCTATGTTTACTTACTCACCACGTGACTTCACAGTCTAAAGATCATTATGTTAATAATCTTTGTATGGTGCGTATTATCCTGTAATTGATAACTGATAATATTATTAATAGGTATATTAAGTATATTGATAAATTTTATATCGCTGTATTGACTTGGTTTTGTCTCTTTATATACAATTGTTTGGAGTACTTATTAATAATGTATGTTCCTTTTGTATTTTTTCCAAATAATATAATGTTGATATATTTAAAATAAATTTTTGTTTTATTTTGGAGTGTGTGTGTGACATTGTGTAAAATGCGTAAAATTCAATTTAGTTTTAAGTGCCAAATGGAACATAATGACTACAAGGTGGTGGGTACACGTGGTAACAAGTGGGTCGGGTCTCAGTTTACCAATAGGTATTTTATGCACCGTAAAAACTGTGACAGATTTTTTTCAGAGGAAAGTGTATTCACCAGTGGTTTCAGATTCGAAAGTATGTTGACCCTCATTATAATATTGTAGGATCATTCAAAAAAAGATCCCCAAACTATGCAACAGAATCGATCGTCGTAAATTATTACTGCCAGCCAGCAGATTTTCTTGAAATCGGCAATATACGCCACCATAGCACTGCTAAATTTCTAATAACTACAAATTTAGTGAATTTAAGCTCAAATAAAACAAAGAGTTTCGGACTCGCATTGTCTTTCTGTATTTTAAATCACAACGTTTCAACTGGTAAGGACATCCAGTCGTCTTCAGGTGAATATTGTATACGGTAATATGAATGCTAAAAGAGTTTTGAACTTGTATTGCTTTTATTGGTTTAAAATCAGTTGAAACATTGTGATTTGAAACAAATAAAGACAATGTAGGTAAACTATATATTTTATCTTTGAAAAAGTGATTTTAGAAATGGCAGAAGAAATTAATGGAAAAAAGGTATATTTATTATAAACACGAGACGTCGTTCAGGATTTTCAAATAAAATTACTAAATCAAACGAACTTACCTGTAATGAAGTTCGATTGTAATTATATGAAATGAAATGAAAATTATATATATTAGAAATTTAATAAAAAATGTGTGAAAATACAAACTCCTAAAAGAAAGGAAATAATAAACAAACAAACACTAACGTGAATATAACACTAAGCAATATAAAATATGTCAGTACATAAATAAATACATACATATATTATATACTACACATTATAATTTGTAGAATAAACATAATATTAAATAAACTAAAATAACAAGACAGCAAAGTAGTATTTTGGTTATTCTAGGATGGCCCTTGCATAAGCATAAGCATCCCAAACAGGTATTTTATAAAAATGTGCAAAGGTTTTTGAATGTTCAGTCCAGCCCGCAGCTGACCTAATAGGGTACTTGCACGAAATTTAAATATTAAAAATTTTTATATTTTTTCATAGTAAATGGATAAATATTGTATACATATTTTTTTTTTGCCTTAAATCCAAATACTTTTTAAAATATTCAAGATTGAAATTTACTAAAATTTTAAATATTCAAAAACGATTTTGATTGGTTTTACGTCACTAATAAGTAAAACGTTGCCAAATATATAACAATAATTGTACAGTTTTGGCGTTGCCAAACGTTTCACATTTTAATTGTACAGTTTCTTTATAAAAGGTATCGTAGTTAAAATAATTATTAATATCAAGTCATACTCGGCCTTATATTGATAGGGTGAATAATTTTTAAAATATAAAAATAACTATAGCAATCATCAATAATTGTTTAGAAATTCTTCATGTCGGGAAGAGAAATATATTCCCATGTCGATAATTTGATTTGGCAACACTGTAAGTGGCATGAAGACCGGAATTTCGGCATCTGCGACCACAGAGAAGAAAATGTTTTACGTCCGACAGTTTCAACATATCGACACTTTAAAAACCCGTCAACCAATTTCAATAAATCAAGTATTAATGAAGGATAATTTAAGAAAATATGAAAAATAAAACAGCATAGATAATATTAGCCTTTTTATGAAATAAATAATTTTTCTTTTAATAGATAATTAAACATAATCACGTTTAAGGATGTACAGATTGCTTTTTCACGATCGGTGTAAGAGAGTCATTGCCAAATGAGGTTAGATCAGATCCTGTCAAAAAAAATCAAAATACTCTTTTGATATTTAAGTAATTTTTATTCCTAGTCTTCGGTATTAATTTACAAAATTACAACTGAAGCCCGAACAGTTTGCTAAACCTGAAAGCTTTGTGCTAAGATGTGTGAAAGCCATGTATTTTATAATGCTGCTAAAACTTTTATAAAGACAGATAAGTAGGTATGTGCATTTTTATATTGGGTATATTGTAATTTGTAATATATTATTTTTTACATTTAAATGTTAATGAAGGGTGTATATATATAATTCTTGAATTTTTTTAAAGGGAATTAGGCTTACTAAATATTATATTATGAACTGGAACATTAAAGTCATAATAATTCTGTTCGATAAATACTGATAGTGAGTAAAATTGGAATACAAATTAGGTACAATATCAATAATTATTTTTTAGTGATAAAAAAAACCGTGATTCTACTATTGAATACTGGAAAAGCAAGAGGAAAACATGGATAATAATAAACAATGGAAAAATGTGTTCCGAGCATAGGGAGAGCCAAGAAACAGTCAATGAAAGACAGTAGGAAATGAGTGTTTTATCATGATTTTACTGCCCTATCAGTTATTACAGTAATTATTTTTTAAAGTAATTTACTGAAGAAGAATGGATTGTCCCATATTGAATTGTAAATAACTAGTTGATCTACTCTTCTTTCCACATCAGTACATTGCTATTTAGTTTATTTAAAATTAGATGATAAAGGTGCGGTAACTCTGAGGAATACCCAGGTCTAACGAGGAACCATTATAAACTGAGACTCGATGCTACCAGGAATAATATAAATTTGATGTTGTGCTCCTGGAACTTATTACAGCAGAATAATTTTAGTGTCATTATATTTTTTTACGTTATTTGAGTTTAAAATACCATTAAGAGTTTAATTAAGTACGGCCAGTAATAATACATGTAGGTACCTACTTAGTAATATTGGTGTAATAGGTATAAAAAATATATTTTATCTGAAAAAATAACCTGTAATGAATCTCTACAAGTGATATCTTAAAAATATTAAAGATTAAATATTTGTAGTTTATCTTGTAATTATTTTTGACAATATTAGTTACCACCTAGAAATGAAACTGGCAGCAATAATTTAAGAAATCAAACTAAAGTGGGATGGAATCTTTTCTTCTGTTTTGTTTCTTACGGTGAAATAAGGTAGAAATGATACAAATGTAAAAAAATATTATTTATCTTTATTCTTCTAAAGGTATACCTACTTCAGTTTGTTAATACTTAAATTTAGTTAATCAAATTTTTTTTTATTTGATAACTATGCTAAAGCTTACATTGGCAGTTATAGAAACACAAATTTTTGGGGCAAAAACTTTTCAGGAATTTTACTTTAAACATTAAAAAACACTAGAAACAAACATTATTAATGGTTCGTTCAAATTAATTTCTCAGTCATCCAGCATAAAGAATCTTATGTCCAGTGTCCGTTGAAATCTTTTGATTTGTATTATTCTTAGGGTAATGTACTAGCATCCTTAAATATTTTTCTGCCTCTTAAGAAGTGGCTTACCAATCACCAGACCACACAGGGAAAAATATGTTTCAAACGACTGATGCTAAGAACTTCTAAGCTATATATCTTAATTAGTGATCTTCTTAACTATCTTGATAAGTAACTTTAGATTTCATATTCCGTATTATGTCAAAATTGAGAGGCGATACCTCGGTACATCTTTTTAAAAAAAATTTCTTATGTGGCTCATAAATTTCCATATCTTCAGATAACCTAAAACTTTTTTTTTTAAATTGAATTAAATTTTTATTATTGTTACTCTACAGCAATACCTATTTGTAAAATATTTCAAAAAATGGAAACAGATTTAATATAAATTAATTTATACTTACAAAATCAAAGAAATTGTGGATAAAAAGCCTGGAAGAACAACTAGCTGCTGACTGTGGGTTTGTCAACGAACCATCTCAGATGGAACTTGAATAAATACGTTTTCCGATGGAAAGACCAGGAATAAGTACTTTTACGTTTTACAGAGAATTTTAAATGTAATAGAAAAAATAAACAATAAAAAGTATGGTTATGAATCACTCCGGTACATTTATTTTATTTAAAATTGTATTGTACAGCGGAATTAAATTGTACCATCGGCGTATTTGGCAACATCGCTATTTACTTATTATTGACGTCACGAAAAAGGAAGCGTTTTGGCGCGTGTTTAAAAAAGAGGAATTTTATTTGACGATATCTGCTAATATTTTGGTTTTTATGAAAAAAGAAAAATGGGGGGCGTAATATGAGCCTATAATGAGTTAAATTAAATTAAAAAAAAAAAATGTGCAAGGACCCTATTATATCTATTGATACGCCTTTACGGTCCGCTAAGGAAGTTGATGCATGTCTTGTCAAGTGAGATGCATATGTGGTAGAATATATGCCGGCTTTAAACATAACTTTACGAATCCAACGTGAAATTGTTTGAGATGAGGCACTACGGTAAGGTTTTTTGAAAGTAATTAACAGTCTATTACAAGTAGAATTTCGAAGAGATTTTGTTTTCTCTATATAAAAGAAGTCTTAATACGGCTGCGAATAAATATTTGAACTCCCTGAGGGGTAGATTTTTCCATACATAGAGTCAACGATTTCGACCAGCTTCGCATAGTTTTCACTTGATCTGTAGCTTTGTTAAGAGAAATAGAAAGTGTTAATAGAAATATAGGTAGTGGGGGACCTAAAGTTGGCGCTGTTCAAACAACGAAAATTTAGAAGCCATGTGAGCTACGTTTCAGGAGATTAACAACTCCCCGCATCAAGTGCTCGATGTTGTTGATTCTGTAATAAGAATAACGTTAGAAGGTGGTAGACAATGAAGTAATATCCAAAAAATTACCTTGTCGGACTTCCATTGTCTTTATTTACACTTGAAAACGGTTAGAGATACTAACTAACCGAAACGTTGTGTTAAGTAACAAAATAAAGACAATAGAAGTCCGACCAGGTAATTTTTATGAAGAATAACTTGTTTGGAAGTAGAAGATGAACACGTGCCTCATTTATTTTAAATTTATAATTTTTAGGTTCTTTGCTGTATAAGTTTTTTTTAAAGTTTGTATTATGTAAGAACAGTGACAGTAAATTAACTATCTGTAATAATATATTAGGGAAAGGTGAAATTATAAAAATCAAAAGATTTGTTCCCTAAAGCTACTTGAGTGTAATTGAAAATTATTTGTATTAAAATTGACAACGCTACACAATGTTTATAAAAGTCTAATAACTTAACCGGTGTTGAAAATATTTAAGACATTGACCACCTACATAGTAAGTAACCCAAACGAAATTTAACACCAAAATCAGTAAAAATAGGCACGAACAAAGTTTGTTGGGACCTAATAAAAAACATTTTTATTACTTCACATTCAACATATGACTTATGGTAGGTATACTTTTACACTATGGTTGGACGAAACTGTTTGGGGGTGACCAACGTGTCACGAAGGTAATAATTTGTATCTCATAAGGATTTGCCTTTGACATTTGTTTTTGTTTAATGAAGCAAATCATATTTTTAATCCTGGTCTTATTTCTAAAGTAAAGATGTATGTATTTAGGTAGTATGGCTATAAAGGATCACTACATTATTTAAATCCAATAAGTTGAGACGTTTAAACCGGCTCGTCAATTCTAAAGAACACATGACAAAATCAAAGTTTTATTTCGAAAGAAATTACATATCTCAAAATTATAATAGCACCCCTTATATCAAACCGTCTGTATATTTAATAAAGTAATTTTCAGGAGATATATCATACTTATGATAATATCATACTCGATAATTATGATAAATACATCTCTGCCGGTGGTCGACTACCATCGGCATATAAATGCAACCAAAGACGTATTTTATTTAAGCCTATAAACACAGATATTTAAAAAAGACAAGTTACTGGGTTTTAAGAGTATCATTTTTACCATAGAGAGTAGGGTTGAATGCACTTAAACAACAAAAACTCCAATGTAACCATATGTTATGTTTTGCAAAAGATCTTCAGGCTGAAGGCCAATACCAATATCTACCATTTTGCTTATTTGCAGGATCATTTAATACCGTCCGAGCAAAAATTATTTGCATCAAAGAGGGCCTTGCATCTAAGGACGTAATGCTTAGCCGTAGAGCTTAATACCTGTTGGGTGTCAGTAACTACCTGAATTAACAATCAATCAGTTATTCCGTCATCTTTGACAGTCGTTACAACTAATTTGATTCATCGCTAATTTTTCCAATTTCTTGAACGATTCACACAATGGGCTTTACGGAACAACACAAAACATTCATGGTTGAAGCGTATTTTCGAAACGGAGTTAGAGTAAATGGTAAGTGGCAATACAATCCGGGTTTGTCCATGGACGATTTTCACGAACATTTTTCTAACGTTGCTTTTATTGCTGGGGATTTTTATCATTGCCTGAAAAGAACCGTGGCTGTGTTTAGGGAAACGGGTTCTATACAACACAAAAAAATAGCAGGAAGACCATCTGTCAGAACTTGTTGCAAACGTTCGTGAGATAATGCAAAATACGCCAACAAATTGTATAAGACGCCTGTCCCAAGAAGTGGGAAGATCTTATGGAACATGCATGACTATTCTTAAGAAGCAGCTAAATTTATTTCCTTATAAAGTGCAAGTATTCCAAGAAATACAAGCCGCAAATTTGCAACAATTACAAGAAAGGATTATCCAAGAATGTGGTAACATTTCTCCAGAGAATTATGCTGGTCAACACTTTCGAAAATATGAAGAGACGTGTGAATTTATGCTTGGAGCATGGCGGTGGCCAATTTCAGCAATTTATGTAATTATTTTTCTTTTTCTTTCTGTATATTTTTACTTTGTTAATTTTGTAAACAACAAAAATAAATTTGTATTGTCTACTTATTTTATTACTCATTAGTTTGACATATCATTTCATAATATGAATTTGACAAAATTTTAACCTAGATTTGGTTAGATACATATATCGTCCCCATATCATTGTGATCTAAACCAAGCCCTACGTTTTTTAATCCAAGCTCTCTTTGATGCAAATAATTTTTGCTCGCGCGGTACGGAAGTGCACTCATCCGAAAAAGAACCCAGTCCAAAAATATTAAATGCTAATTTAGTGAATTCATTAAATTTTCTTCTTCCACAGTAACGCTAACCGATATGAAAACCGACCCTAACGATAAATAAGAACCAAGAATCCTGGCTTCTCCTCCAAAATAAAAGCAATGCAGTATGATTAATTCCTGTTGTAACTACGACTACCGCTTGAAATAAATACGATAAAATGAATGATATTATTTAATTTCGGATATAAACATGACTTTCTAAGGGCCTCGAAAACTATTTATAAGATAAAATTTAGTGGTTGTATTATTTTTAGTATGACACGAAATGACGCCAATGATAATGTCGACTTTATTTTTATTTGGGGTTGGAAATATTTTACGACTTGTTTGTTTTTGAGTAATAGTTATGGTTGTGTTACTGTAATAAAGTAAGATGTAATTACTTGGAGATGGAGAGCAAGATTTAATTTTTCCGGTAGTAAGGGTGTAAAATATATTTTAAGGGATTGTTAGTGACAATGAACATACGAAACATTTACTAAAAATATATAGGTGATTGCCTCTTTTGTTCTCTGAAGTGCACTCCGATCTCCGAAAGATATTTTTAAATCCATTTTAGAAAATATTTTACAAAATAGCATGAATATTGCAATTAAAATAGCCTTTGTTTACTTTGTGTAAAATATAATCCAAGGTAGTTAAGGTCCGCTTATTTTAGCGTTCAATTTATCTATTAATACGGATTAGCGAAGATCGTATCAAATTTAATTATATAGAGTTTGTTATGCCATGTATATGAGTACCTACGTCAATTACCTTATAAGCAGGTAACTAAGAAAAAGTTTGATGCGAGGTATTTTAATTGTGCCCAGGTTTATTAAAGATTACTTAATCGAGATTAGGGTAATGCAATCATAATAATTACCCATAAGTTATGAAATGTTTACCTAAGAAATAAATAATAATGTTTTAAAGGCCTTCAACGGAAGCCATTATGTTTCGTTAAATTGTTTAAATGGATTTATTGGTACTCTGCTTGCTTTATACAGGTTAATACATTTTCCAAATTAGATTATGTGCATTATATATAGGGTATCAAAAAAATGTGGAATATTGCAAAAATTTGAAAAACTTATATAACATATTATAATATTTTGATAATATTTGGCAGTGCATTACAGGACCAGTAAAGTTCGCATCATATAGGATTTTTTTGAAGTGAAAACTTCTTTAGGCGCGTTTAGCACTTTTTGCGGGCACTGAATTAAACTGAGCCGTCACGCGTCACACTCAGCTGTGTAACGCTCGAATTCAACTGCTATATTCAATCCGAACTAACCCTGACCCGAATGAACGTTATATGCAAGAGCATGCCGCAAACAGTGTGCGTTGTATAGACACTCGTCTGTGTCTCAGGTATGTTCTGGCATTTTTTAAATTATATATTTACGTAGGGTGAAGTAAGGTTTACCGTAATTGCTTATTCCGTGGACCTAATTTATTATGATTTCTGACTTCTGTTGAAGATGTAAAAATTCAAGGGTTGTTCAATTTTAGGAAATATCTTTTTTCGTATGCAGTAAAATTATCCCGTATTCCAAGTTTATGTTATTTTTATGATTGCTTACGAACCTAACCTAAAAGAAACAAAATTGAAAAATTGTATTTGATATTGTTAATTTCACCTTGTTGAAGTTTTCACTTCTGTCGTGTGGTCTTAGGCACACACAGTTTTTTTTTTATTATTAACTTTATTCGAAATTTGACTTTGGTATCAAGTTCTGCTTTGATCGAAATGAAAAATAGTAGTCACGTGATTCGCATTATCTGTCAAATTTAAAATTTTTCCAAAAAATAATTCAAAAGTGGGGTTATTTCTGAAAATATCGAAAAAAGTTATAAAAAAAAGTTTTTTTAAATGCAGTTTCTAGCTCACTTGCAAAATTTCAGCTGCATAGGATAATTTTGATTTTTTACCCATATTTTGTAAATTGCACCACTTTTGCAAAATAAGACTCAACGCAACCTACATAAAACTTCTTAGTTTTGACAATGCTTTATATCAGATATATTTTCTTTAAACTATTATAGTATATAAATATTAAATGTGTGTTTTTCTAGAAAATCAAAATTGGGCTATTAAAATTTGGACGCATGTGATGCAAAGTTTATTTGTTTTTGACCCTGTATAAGGTAACTTCATAAAATAAGTATTTTTGAAAATGTAGTTTGTGTCTGAAAGTAATACACCTTAATATTAAGACAAAAAAGAACACAGTGTCATCAGTAAAGTGTTCATTAAGTGGAAAATAAATTTAAGTGGTGGGTAAAAAATCAAAATTATCTTCTGCAGTTGAAATTTTGCATGTTGGCTAGAAACTGCATTTAAAAAAACTTTTTTTAATAACTTTTTTCGATATTTTCAGAAATAACTCCACTTTTGAATAATTTTTTGGAATAAATTTAAATTTGACAGATAATGCGAATCACGTGACTACTATTTTTTTGATTAATTTTCATCTCTGGAAAATAGACACAGCATAATATTAACAGGTATTAATAGTATTTATTGAGCTATATTAAGATCAAAGACTCATATTAATAGATTAATTATTATTAATATCGTTTTTATTACAATACAATACAATACAAAATGTCTTTATTTAATATCAAAAAAATTTATAATAGAAAATCTAAATGATAAGTGATGGCGACGTTCAAATAAATGCTCTTCCACGCAACCATTAGTGTGATAATTATTATAAATGTTAAGTACACAGTTATTATAAATAATTCCTGGTTGTTCCTGTATCACAACCGTATTTAATTAGAAAATTTTTTTCCAAGAGTTTTTTCTAGAGGAGTCAATATTTGAGGGTAGCCAAATTTACATGGTATTTCCCATTGCCAGTCTGGCGGTGCATCACCCGGTATGTTTCACGTCCTTCAAGTTTTTTAAAATTATAAAGTTTGGCTATATATACCTATTTTTGATGAGTTTATTGGAACTATGAAATATAAATAATATTTTTCCAATAAATTTTTTTGTGTTTGGATGAAGTCATGTGTTAAATATGTAGAAGAACAGGGCAGAAATAATTTGATCTCCCCTACAGCTGTCATACGCCAAGGTCCGAGATTGAAATCTATTTATCAGAGAAGTAAATATCCTTTTAAGTCATCGTTCTGTTGCCTCGTTTTTTAAGTAGTATATTGAAGAAAAAACAATATAAATAAAACAGCTTGTATAAATGCATTTTTTTGATAAATTAACTGAAATTCAGAAATAAAAGATCGACATATATAGTTGAATATTTCTTAAAACAAAGCGCTTCGACAGAAGACAACGACATTTGACATTAACAGCTGATCTGGTTTCGTCGTTAAAGTTTCCAGATCAGCAGTGGGCCGTAGCAAGCTCACTCGTCAGGTTGCGTCATAATATTTTCTTCCGATTTTGGTGGTTTTTTAAGTGTTTCTGTGGCTGTTTTTGTGCAGTGTGTGTTTTAAACATTTTACTTTTTGATTTTATATATTTCAGAGACAGATTCTGTTGGTGTTTATTATTTAAGTTTAATAGTGAGTACAAACACCATTTTGGGCAACTCATCTATTATGAAATCAATAACGTGCCAAGTTAAACCATTTACTGATCGTTATAGACAGGATGTCTCATAACTAAGGTGCAAATACAGCAACAGGAGATAGTAGACTTGAAAATATATCATTTATGCTTCAGAAAGCACGGTTAATTTTTAGTAAATATGTTTCGTTAAGTGGTGTCTATTTAAATGTTTCTTGCCATCTAGCATTTAAACGCAATTATCTCAAAAACTAATTGAATCAAATCAAGAATATTAAAGTGCAACTTTTTCACGTAGAAAAGATCCCTCTTTCATAATTTGAGGTAAAGTGCTCACAAATATGAGAGACAAAAAATATATGCAAGAATTAATCAAAGTCTAATATTAAAACCAACATACGAATTAACTTATCTTTTTTTTGGTTTTTGATTTTTTTATTGTCTTTCTTTGTATTTTACTTCGGCGGACTGTAATTAAGAAAGATGTAGTTCAAATTGTCAAAATAACAGCTGCATGTTAAATCTTCGTGACTTCTGCCTGTGGCAGGGAATCATATAGTGCTGCAAATCGCGCTTTTGTGGTGTTATAACGGCGGAACTTGTTTGATAATAAGAGGGGTTACTAATGTTAAAACAGTACAATAAAATTTCGTAATCCATTCGTTAATAAGTAAAACAATCAGTCTGTTTTTCTACATTCTACAATCAATTCTTGAAATTTTTCATAAATCAGGTCCTTTATATCTTCAACCGTTTACGAAATATTAACTTTTAAAACAAAATAGACAAACGACAAAGTTTGAAAAGTCACTTTTTTGTAAGATGTTGAAAGGGTTTTCCATCAACTCTTCTACAGTATATCAATTGATCTAAAAATTCCAGTTGTACATTTTGTACATCGTAGCCCCACAAAAAAAGTGTAGTGGGTCATGGTCGGTCGATCTGGGTGGCAACTCTATTGACTCCCGTCATTGAATATCAAACATAAGAAGGCCATATGAGCCGATTTCCTAAATCTGCTTCGTTAAATTCATAGATGGCACAATGAGTTCACCAACAAGAAAGCGACTAGCCTTTTAACTGCTAAATTAAAACATTGTTGCCGCCTGTCGGTTTGACTTGCTGCCTGAGTTTTTTAAATTTATTTTTATAGCTTATCGTAAAACTTGATTTCACATAAGTACCTACACCTATCCTAGATTTATCTAGCTTACATTTATTTTCCTACCTATAGTATAGTCTAGACTTAAAAATGTCCCTATTTTTAATTGCTTTGAAGCTTATAATATTTTCAACCTTTTGACGTCCCAACGTTAATTACATGAAAACATATTAACCGCCATGTATTCTATTTCTTACAGAATTATATGACGACTCTCACTATTTAATACCTACCTAGGCTACCTACAACGTATATGTTGGGTAATTTAATTTTCAATTATTAGATACTACTTTTCAAAATGGTTAAAATAAATAGGTTTTACTTTCTTACTTAAGAAACATTCAGTTTTTTGTATTAGTGTATTACGTATTTTGCTATTTTTCGACGAATTAAACCCTATTTTAGTTATACTTGCTGTCGCTTTTTATCTACTTTTATTTGTATAACATTTAACACCTAATGCAACGGTAAAATCATTATGAAAATCGGTCCAATTACCCCGAAGTAATCAGCGTACATATTATTATCAAAAACATACATTCGGCTGGAATTGATAACCTCCTAATTTATTGTCGGTTAAAAATGCTTGAATTCTTAAAAATTCCAATAAAATACGATATGCGGCAACACCACGACATCACATCAGTGAATTAGAGACATCTGTTGCCGAGGTGCTGCATTATAACGACACACAGGCGACAGATTTAAGGTTAGAGTTACGATCAACTCCACAATGGCGTCCAAACCAGCTCCAATACGTCAAAATATGGGTTGTCAACTTTTCTCGGACATCCGTCATTCTTATATAGTTTGATATTCAATGCTCCCGTCTACCTATCCACCGCTCCGGAAAAATTGTATTTAAGTAGAGGGGGAGCACCATCCCGTTGAAACCATAAGATTAAACTTGGTATATCAGGATCATTATCATCTGAGAGTAGAGTGGCAAGAGTTGGAATCAGATCATTTTTTCGAAGGAAGTTTATATATAATCGTTTCAGCTTTTATAATAGCTTTCCCCACTTTCTCCTTTTTTGTTTTTCTGGCTTATGCCGCCGCCATTTACACGAATATATAATCTTTATAACTATAGTCTGCCTAGCGAGGCTGTGGCTACGATGCCTGGGGAGACAGGGTGTTAAAAGGCGTAAACAAGTCAATTTTAACTATAGGAGAATAGATCTATAATTTTTGCCCGCATTCTATCCAGACAGACAGACGAAAATGCGAAACATATTTTTCGTGATCTAGGGACTCTAAGACATCGACATCTGATAATATCTTTTAATTTTTTGGAAATACAATACTTTCTAAATAAAAAATTTATAAATTTAAATAACAGGAGTTGTGTTTTTCTAGCTTTTTGACTTATGGTATGGTGATCTACGGCCCAACTTTTCTTGGTCACATAAAACTTAACATACCAGTAACGCATTTCTAGCATAAAATAGTTTGATTTGAAAATAAGAAATATATTTACATTTCGATTTTATAGCAGCGGTAAAAATATTTCAAGAAACTGTCAGCGGGAATAATTGAAATTCAGATTTACTTCAGGCAAGGATTTATGCATATGCGAGGAAAGAATTTCATTGTAAACAAATTTACGAGATAATAGAACAAGAATTTGTGAGAGCAGATGCAAGTGATAGATACGTTTAGACAAATCTTGAAGAAAAAAAGAAAAAGGGTTTGTTGTTTGTCTTGCTTGTAAATTACAAATTTGAGCACCATAAGCACCAACTAAAAATTTATAGGTGGTTGCCCCGTTCCCACTCCTAAATGTTCCCATAATCTGTACCCCTAAGGAACGAGCGTAAACGGAAAAAACGTCGAAACTACAATAATAATGCTAAAGGATTATTTTATTAAATTTTAATTCTTTCATGCCGCGTAGAGAGAGAAAATTAATTTTTTCGCGGTTTTAGTTTTTAAAATTTTGAATTATTTACTGATACACTACTACGTCATTTCTTTCTATTAAGGTTAGTGAAACAAATATACCATTATAATCATAAGAAAAACTGGCAGCAAAAGAACTGTGGATAATGGGATGAGATCAGTCTGTTGCAGCGACGTCAGAACAAGATAGATATTTAGGCGTTTTTAACAATAATGTTAGACAATACTAAAGTAACTGATTTAAGGAAGCTTGTTTACAGGCAATCGAAAGTTTTATTTCAGAACCTAACTGTAGCCGAATAATTTCCGTTGAAAGAGTCGCTCATAACTCATCCTTTTAACATTGGTTTTTTAAGAACTTGAAACACCTTATTTTCAAAAAAATCCATCGGTGAAATCACTATACTTATACATTTCAGTAATCAAAGCTGCAACGTACAATTCAAAGAAATCCATCCTGCATACTGGCTTAAATTTTAGCATAAAAGAGACAAAAGCAAAAAGATCAAAATTCACGGGTTGTCATTGCGAGTGTACTCATGTATAACAATACCAGTTGTTATTATTCTTCTTAGAAGAGAACATCCTACCAGCATTTAAATGATGTTATACAGAATTATGTTTTGTTGTGTGTTAAGGTACGTTTACACTATATTTATTGCGAGAGATCCATTTATATTACGTATCACCTGATATTTGTTTCAACGATTTTTCAATTTCATTCGCTTATCTAAAAATTAGAATTAACTTTTTAAAATTCCGTGTTCCAACTTTTCTTTAAATTTTCTGACTCATCCATGATGGAATGGATTTTTTTGTGTACAATCCGACAAACCAATTTAGTAACAGTGCAATAAGCATGATTTTACACATTTTCAAATGTAGTATAACAGTCCTTAAGGGGAAGTCTACCACAGACATGTAACATAAAGAGACAAAACATTCCATTTGTTTACAATCAGACATACTTCCAAAATTTCGGATACGTTAAAAGGATATGGCAACACTGTAAGCTGTAAAAACTCACGGTTTCCTTACAGTGCATTGGCGTGTGATTTTTTAAGGATCAAAAACAATCCATATATTTTGGAACATTTACTTAAAATACAGAGCTGTCTATACACTCTATACCATTACCTTTAAGCTAAAAAAACATAAGCTGAATAACCCCACTTACCGCCGAAATATTAATTCAGGGTTCGAATAGTCGGGTCTCTTACACACCACGCACTGATGAACCATTGTAAATAATAATAAGCAGCATTAAATAGTCATATTTCGAAAAAATAAAAAATTTAATCGAAAAACGCAATCGATCACAAACACAGCTCAACAACACTGTAACTAGGTAAGAATGAATATCAAAAATTCTGCGTAGTAAAAACGTCCGTACAGCGTTTCCGTTGTGATTTCCCTAAAGCATTATAATTTTATATCATTAGGAAACTATAAATAATTTGAATAGTAGAAAATTTAAAAACACACGTATTAAGTATATTATTATCACTTAATAGGTGACAAATGCACATAATATAAAATTAATATAACCTTTGTTTTCAAACACAGGCGGTAGACCTAGGGCAATCAGCAGAAATTTGTCATCGTTGATTTTTGTTAATAACGATTTCTGATCGGTACAAAAACTAAACAATTTCGTCTCCTTATAAATTACATGTCTGTGAAGTCTACCGATCCATTGTAAATAGACCCTAATGTTTGCAAATGTATCTACAAAGCATAGAATTAAACACAAAGTGTGCTGCTATCTTACCCATCTGGTTAGCGAACAAAGTTTTTGATTGTTTGAGGCACACCGTTTTGCGGTTTTGTCACAAGTTTTAAACGTATTTGGCGCTATTTTGGGAGCATTGCAGCTTGATTACAAATTGTTAATGGTTCAAGATACAGGATGTGTAGTACGAAAATGAACAAAATGGGTTGTTGTAGGATTATGTCTCAGGAGCGCGAGACCTCGCCCTGCTGTTACGAGAAAACGGCAATGTCGGTGTTTTATCGTTTTGATTGGGAATAATATATTATACTCTTATTTATTTTTACACTAAAAAGACATGTTTAAAAAATACTAATTTTAAATATTCTGGCTTCTACGTATAATACTTACTGAACATTCTGAAATGTACAATTGGTATCAATTCAATCAGAAAGATAACCATATAAATTTAATTTTACCAGATTCTCATCAGTCTACTGGACTGTAAAAATCAGAAAATTTATATGTCCCCTAAAATACAATCTTGCAGCATTGTCTACGAGACTGGCTCCTGTCAAAATGTCATTCAAAAAGTTCCCCAAATTCTGTTTGATCCGAGAAATGAAGGACCATGCATCGCTGATTAAATTTAATACAATAAGGAAACGATGTTGGATTTTTGGAGGTTCTTACAATATTATGGATTAAATTGTTTCTATTATCTTTGATATTTGGTTCTTAGTCGAGAAAAATCGACAAACAAAGACGCTTTTTTGTCGTCTAATTATGTGTGTTGCTTGATCTGTAAAGGTTGACCAGTGGCGTAGCGTCTAGGGAACCGGGGGAGGAAATAAATGCAATCCCCCCTCCCTTGCCCTTGCTCTCGTGCCACGATTAACGGTAATTACTAATAAATAAAACTGTTTTTTAACTAGAGATAAGGACGTCACTTTAAGATTTTACCGTATAGCCTCCCCCCGCCCTATCCAGTGCCGTAGCGTATTGAGAACCAGGTAGAGCGATCGCCTCACACCCTTGTTTTTTTTAACCCAAAGAAGTTCCTTCCTTTAATGTTTATCCCCTCCCCCTCCACCCTTTTAAACACGCCACGCCACTAAGGATGCCATGATATTTATATACTTGGTATGTCTAAATAATAACTAGTATTATCAGTTCCTTATTTTTTTTTGCTTTTTAAGGTCGCTGGCATTTTATTAAGGTCATCTTTGATGTGAGAAACCAGAGTGAGGAATACAAAGTCGAGTACTTATTAAACAATTGTATTTTCAGATATATTTTTAACTATAGGTACTTACTAAACTTTTTCATAATCCCAAGATTCCCCCCCCCCCCCCCCCCCCCCAGGAATTTGAAGCTAGTACTACTATTATTTTCTTTGCTGTTTAATTTAACGCAATATGATGTTAGTTGGAACTTGGAACCCTCCGTAAGATAAATTGTTCCTAAGTAAATAAATTTGAAATACTCTAAATTTCCAGTCTCTATGTCAACCAACGCATGCATCTCGGTGTCTCACTGTTAGAGACATGTCGAATCGATTCCTTCCTTTATCTTGAACATCGTGCCGCCAACACAAAAACTTTTTCTCGTATTCCTCGGCATGGGAATCAAAACGAGATAAGTGAATGGGGGATGATAGAAATGAAAGTGTTGTGGAAAATCTTTGATTGAAAAGTTTTTGTTTTCTTGACGGGTCAATGGCGATCCGCCCTTGTTTTTGGGAAATGCAGACAGAGATAAGTTAATAAAGTGAGTTAGAAAAGATAATTTTGCAGTAAGACAATTTGAAGCTTTCGCTGGCTAAACATGTTTTAGAATGCAGTAATCATGAAAGTATCTGCTAATTTACAAAACAAGTTAAAGGGTTTTATGTCAGTTTAATACTGTAAAATAATCGTGATTTGTACATGTGAGTTTTAGCTAGATCAGCAAAGCTCGTTTAAACGATTTTTTCTACAGACAAAAATTCTCGTTAATTAAAAGTATCTAACCAAATTTTTGTGTTTTCCTACTTCTCTATACCATGCTTTAACGTTCTCTTACAGAGGCTCTTCCCCTGAAAAACTCTGATGGATTGATTATGTAGAGGGTGAAAAAGTCAAATTAACTTAATGGAAATGTTGTATAAAATATCCTACAATTATATAGAAAGGGGGTAATATTGAGGCTTGAAAACACCGAGAAGTCTTGGAGTGTTACTGATAATTTTTGGTATCGTTGCATGTTACTGGTACTCTTATAAAAAATACTGGGCTACTAGTCACTTGCCATCTGTTATATACAATAATTATCTAGTCTGGACCATAATATGCAAAAAAAACCGTTTAGGGTTTTAGTTAATGAACAAACAGCATTAAAATTGGGATAAGTATTATAGTGGGAATGAGGGTAGTTAACGAAATTACTCAAAACCCAACGTTTCGTTATACAGTGTCACCAGTAAAGTCCGCATCATATGGGATTTCTTTTATTAATAGCTTTATTCAAAATTTGACTTTGGCATGAAGTTCTACTTCTATCGAAATGAAAATTAAGCAAGAAAATAATAGTCACGTGATTCGCATTATCTGTCAAATTTTAATTTTTCCCAAAAAATAATTCAAAAGTGGGGTTATTTCTGAAAATATCGAAAAAAGTTATTAGAAAAAGTTTTTTGCATGCAAATTTTCAGCTGCATAAGATAATTTTAATTTTTTACCTATAGTTTGTAAATTGCACCACTTTTGCAAAATAAGACTCAGCGCAACCTACATAAAATTTCTTAGTTTTGACAATGCTTTATTTCAGATACATTTTCTTTAAAGTAGCGCCATATTAAATGTGTGTTTTTCTACAAAATCAAAATTGGGTTATTAAAGTTTGTTCGCATGTGATGCAAAGTTTATTTGTTTTTGACCCTGTAAAACGTAACTTCATAAAATAAGTATTTTTGAAAACGTAGTTTGTGTCTAAAAGTAATACAGACGCCCAGACTAAGATGGTTTTTTACGGTTTTAGTTTTCAAAATTTTGAAATCCTGTTCTTTTTTTTTTTGAAAAACTCCCCTAATACAAAATTCTGGCTGCGCCACTGGTGCAATTTCCAAAATGTAGGTAAAAAATCAAAATTATCTTATGTAGCTAAAATTTTGCATGTGTGCTAGAAACTGCAAAAAAACTTTTTCTAATAACTTTTTTCGATATTTTCAGAAATAACCCCACTTTTGAATTATTTTTTGGAAAAAATTAAAATTTGACAGATAATGCGAATCACGTGACTACTATTTTATTGCCTAATTTTCATCTCGATCGAAGCAGAACTTGATGCCAAAGTCAAATTTTGAATAAAGCTATTAATAAAAAAAAATCCCATATGATGCTGACTTTACTGGTGACACTGTATATTAAAACTTTCTCAAGGATCAGTAGAAAAGGTCTTTGGGCCAACATAGGTTTTTTCGTACTACATTTCCTATTTTTTTCATTTTTGAACTGTTTCCCTGCATCTTTCTTCAATGTTTTATAACAGAAGTTTATTGTGGACTTAATGCTTACCCTGTCCACACTATAAATTCAAACACGAAAGTATCCATCCAGCTTTTCGTTATAAGCTTTCGTTATGAGCTTTTTCAAACTTGACTGACAATCGGGTGTTATTTTAACAGTTTCGTTAAGCTCACCAAAAGGCATAATAACTTCTTTTGTTCAGTCTAAGTGGTCGGTTTTTGACTGGCGGATATACTATTATGATTTAATTTTCGCTTTTGAAATACTTCATACATTGGAACATAATTCCTGAAAGGAGTTGCCGACTTTTAAGGCTTAAAATGAGCAAACTTTTAGTGCGAAACGGGGATAATTAAAAATGATATTAATATAAGGATTTTGGGAAGAGTTGTGTTAATGTATTGATAAGCAGATTAGGGTGAATTAAATCCCAGGTAGCACCTTAACTTTAAATTAAATGAGAATTGCTGATTTAACAAATCTGAAATTTACCGGTTAATGCGTCGCCAGGCTGGCCAATGGAAATCCCATGAAAATGTTGCTACCGTCAAATATTAGCTCCCCTCTTAATTTTACGTCAAATTTATATTATACTTTTTTGAAAGTCCTTTTAAGGTAGACTCACACACAAAATTTTATTATTCTACTTCCAAACTAGTAAATACTAGAAAATAGTTATTTTAAATTAAATTTTTAAAAGAAGCTAAGTGTGTAGAATTATAGTTGACAAATGGGATACCTATTTTCTTATTAATCAAAATTGACTAAGTTTATATACGGTATATTTTATGATACAATGAATATTGTCAATCATCTTCACCAAATTTCTAAATCAACAATAAAAAATTTCCCATTTGTCGATTAATATTCTATAAACGCTGTATAATATTTTGACACATAGATGTTGTTTTACTTATAGTTTTCAAATAACAAATATGGGACGAATATACATTTTCCTACGATCAGTCATTTTTTCAAATACATTCAAATACAAGAAACTCATAACATAGGAATGAAAAGATTAAAATCAAATAAAAAAAAGCAATTACAACAGAAACGGTCACAGCGTACAGTACAAAACTAATAATTCATTTTCCTACGACCTATGAAAATGAGAAAAAAGCACCGGTAACTTGCCTAGAAAGTGCTTTTTCCTACGACCACCTATAAAAATTAGAAATAAAGCACGCCTAACTTGGCTAGAAAGTCCTTTATATCACACGCGTGTTGAAATATTTTCTTTCAATACGTGTGTTGAAAGATAAAACAGCTGATGGCCGACGAATTTGACAACAAAACTATTTAAAAAAATTACAAACTTACGGGACCCGTGAAGCGAATTGAGGTGCTGGGTGGGGTAAAGTACACTAGGGCATTACTAAAATTATAAAAAAAATCCTTTTTTTTTCGTTATTTTTGGGAAGCGAGTACTTATAATCAAAATAATAATATATTAAAAAAGAAAACTATGTCAGGCAACCCACTAAACATGTCAACATTGTCAACTGAGTTGAACCACAGAAAAAAAAGGGCAGCTATAGAGCAGAAATAGAATACCCTAGGAAATACCGATTTATAATTTTACAATTATCTCGGATAAAAACATCCATGCAATGTTTAAGGATATGGGACAAGTGAATGTGCTTTAAGGAAGTAAATTTATTTTAGCAATATTCAAAACAAATCGAATATTGATAGAACTATTATAATTAACAAGCTATCGATATTTAACCCAATCTCTATCTTTCTATATTGTTGAGGTAAGGTTTAGGTTTGTGTTTTGTTGTTATATTTAGGTATTTTATTATTTTATTGAAACAATGCAAGCAGCTAAACAATCAGAAACGAAATTTCTTTACTATACTTAGTTAATAGGTATGATGTGCGTAAGCAAAAAGGAAAAAAGGTATTGTTTTTATTTAAATCTAGGTAAATTAAAATGTGTAAGTGGGCGTTTGTTTTTATTTTTTTCAACTCTAGAGTTTAAATAAATTATTCAATTCTAGTGTTGAAAAAATTTTGTTTAACCCAATTGTGATGCCTACAAACTATTAAAAACAAATCAAACTCTTTTTGATTATTTTTTATGGTCGTAGGAAAAATTGTGTACATTACTCGTGTGAATGTGATTTTCTCAGACTCGGAGAATTTCCGCACTCGACTTACGCCTCGTGCTAAATACCACCTGGTTTCAACACTTGTTATGTAATATACTATTTCATAACACAAGCATTGATTGAAATTTATTTCATATTAAAAAATGACAATATTTTGTAATAATTTTCGTCCCGTTTGCAGTAATTACATAATTTCCAGCATGTGGTCGGTCTCTGTTAATTATTGAGCAATTTTAAGGGCCTCTACTAAATTGTGCAAATTCACTACAGCATCATTAATATAAATGTACATTTTCATGCCTTGTCTCTTGATGACACATAAACCTACGCACCTACAAACCACATACCTAATATTATGAGCTTGGAATAAAATGCACAGTTACACAGCCATTAATATTAAGTGTCATTAATACTTTTAAGTGGCACCAAAATGTAAAAAAATAATAACTAACTAATCAGCAACTTTGAATGTGATAGAAATGACATTGACAAAAATTATTTTCTCACAATCAGAGATCAGTATGTTTGCCAATGTCATTTACGTACCAGTCCACGTTAGTTAATTATTGTTGTAGCCTGTTTTATCTATTTTAAATAATAATATTACTATACTACATAACTACTGGTCCATGTCTTCCTATCCATCGCTTGCTGTATATTCTATTTAAAAGTTCAATAATTGACCTGGTAGAGTCACCGTCTATAGCTTTTATCACATGAGAATGTAATAGTCGCCGATGTCATATCTCATTTCTAGTAACATTTTGTTTATCCAACTTAAACTTTGGTCAGGGCAGGACCTCATGGATGGACTTGGCGTGAATTAAAAAGAGGTCGATTAAGATTTAACGTTGTTATGTTAATTATTTCATACACCCCCAGACCAAATAGTCTACGGGAGTAAGGTCTGGAGAGAAGGGTGGCCATTTAAGAGTCAAAAATTAAAAAGGGCATTATAAAAGTCATACTATTTTTGCTCAAGGAATATATGGTTAATGGATTGACATCCTTTTTCCGGACACCCTGTATATAAAATTATGTGTTTTCCATTATTTGTTATTTTTTATCTAAAATTTTTACAACCTAAAATTTAAAAAGTTTTATTAATTATTTCAAACTGAAACTATACTTTGGACTTTCACAAGTATTAAATATTTAACAATTTTTAAAACTCCTAATTGATAAAGCATTTTCCACCTAAAAGCACTTATTTCATAACTTATTTTCCAGAAGCAGTTTTTTCCTTGGAAGCAGCAGAAAATTTTTATCGACGTAATTAGCACATTAAATCTTGTTATATCAGAAAGTAGTCCTTTGATCTCGAAGGGCCTTTTAAAAAGTTTTAAAAAAAAAGTAAGAAAAATCGAGTCAATTTTTAAACTTTTCGAAACAGTCTGGAAGTCGGACCCTTGAGTGTAAATTAATTAAAATTAAATATAAAGGAGTTTTAATTTCGGAGGAGCATAATAATTACGAGTTTTAAAGGGATAATTCTTTTGGATGGCTTTCTTGGATGTTTTTTTTTTTACTTTTGGGATATAGTCGACGTATGCATAGGTATACAGTAAGTAAAATTGAAAGACCAATAATTGTATTAGTTAGATTATAAATTAAAGAAAATTATCAATGCCTATTTCAAAGAATTTAAATAAAATTTATTGTCAAAGCGAAAACTATTTTATTTGCTTAGTTGTCTAATATTTTCCGCGATGTTTACCTATTTATACATTTTCTATTAAAATATCCACTTTTTCTCTAATATTTAAATATGTAAATACGTTTTTTTCTCCTTTTTATACCTTTAACAGGAATTATTTGTAATTAAATATTATCGGTAGATCTTGGTTATTTTATTTTTGGTGATTTTTAGGGTTTGATGAAAGAGCTATAAAATTACAATTTTCAGAAAAAACTATAAAATTTAAAAAAATCCATTCATGTTCATTGATCGAAAGATGTTTTAAGCTTCATTGTTTTTCTCAAAAGATCTAACTCTTTATGTTGAAGCAATAATGTATCAAATTTGAAATTTATATATTATTAAAAAATATTCGAATAATTCAAAAAAATAAGTTTCTAATTAGAAAGTAACTATCAAACATGAGGATCAAAAATGAAAAACGTTCATTCTGAACCTTTTGTCTACGATATCTATTAAAAGCGTTCAAATAGTTGCCGTACACAACAAAACCATAATTGAACAAAGGCAAGCTTTACATTAAAGCAATGTGTATTTGCATATTATAGGAGGTATATGATAGATGTAATAATATATGCACGCAGAAGTAGACAATTTATATGCTGTATAGTGTAAGCTGCTCAAGAACTTAAGCATCTAATAGAAATCGAAACAAAAACTTTTACACTAAACTTATAAACTCCTAAAATTTATAAATTTAATCTCGAGAATTACGAAAAAAAAATTGTGGTCACCCGGTATATGTATGCAAAGTTTTATAAATAATTTAAGTCCCTGCATAACCCCCAAATTACATGTTACCAAAGCTTGTATCAACGAGGTACTAATAATACTTGATGCACAATGTCAATATCATTATCCAATCAGAGATGTCGCTGAAGACAACATAATTACCATGTTACCCGGTAATTTATATCGTATTAACAAACGCGGTCCGGTTTTTTGCTCTGTGACTGGCTGCAAGGGATCGTTGGTTAAGAACTTGCACCGCCTTTCAGGGCCAATTATTTTCTTTGACAATGGTAATTTACTTTATGGCAGGAGTTGTACACTACAGTTGAAAGCTTCACTAACAAAAAATTGTTAAAATTAAAATAAACATGACATATTTTTTTTGTTTTCAATAATAATCTCTATACAGGCAGTCAAAAAAGTCTAATGTACGGGGTATGCGGAAAAAAGGGTCAATTCGTTAACCTTCCTCGAATAAAACTAATATGACTTTTATAATGCCATTTTTCATTTTTGACAATCATCTTCGATATAATTATGGAGAACTATAGGGTAGGAGGCCGATCGACAATGGCAGCATTTTCAAATTCTGTCCCGGTTTTTTGGTTAGTTCGCTATTGGCCGATAGATGGCTCTCGCGTCCGAAGTGGGCTGATGTTGTCTTCTTCTTCTTCGTTTTTAATATGGAAAACTAGATCCTCCATAGTTTTTAACGTTTACTTAAACCCTTTATTTTTCTGTGCTTTTACTTTTGACAATTGACATTTTATTTTTCGAAATAACAAATAATATTTGAAGGCAAGACAAGACAAATAACGTTGTATTGTAATTAATTTCCATATTTATAATGAATAATGGTACAATTTATAAAAGTAGAGTTTGCTTTGTGTCGGGGTGTAAGACAGGATCTTCTTCAAAGAGGAAACGAAGCCAAATAAGTCTCTTTCTAGCTCCAAAGGTAAGCTCACTTTAAAAAAAACCTCTGTAGCTAGAATGTTTAATACCCTGTATTTTAAAAACCAAGCATCGTTGGAACTTTATACAGGCCGAGTTTACTAATAAGTATAACAAAGTAAGTGCAAATTCATATAAAAGTCCTTATTTGTTCCTTAAGAACTAATTTAAATAAAAATAGTTATCGCGTCCATAAGAAACCATTTATTTGATAGCCCACTGCGAACACGAGCGCCATCTTATGGCAACTCGTAAAGCTGAATTACCGATTCTAATTTGGGACCGAATCCAATGCATTGCGATCGGCCTCCTACCTCAAGTCCTCCATAGATATAATATATGGCGTCAATGTTTGAAATTAAAAACTGATTTTTTTGAATAATTCAAGTATTTAGTAAGATATTAATTTCAAAATTTGGTTCGTTGCTTTATCATAAAGAGTCACATCTTTAAAAAAAAATAAAAACACTTGTCAAACATTCAAAATAGGGGGGCAATACACGCTGACCTTCCATATTTTTTAGTACGTGCGCCAGAGACTTCCGAACCATATTTTTTCAGGTAATCATTTGTCTTTGATTATTTCTTATCTCCAATAAAATTTTGATAAAATGATGGTTTTGGGAGATAATTTAAAAAGTATGGGTCCTTAACTGATGCCAACGCGGCTTAAGGTAAAGGTATTATACCGGGTGTCCACGGAAGGTGGCTCGCCCCTCTAACTTTTTTGTTTTTCAAGACTATGAAATAAAATTCGGGTGATTTGTATACGACATAAAACTGAATTTTTTGACAGGTGACTCAACATTATGGAACTTCTGGTTTATCCGGAAGTGACATAAACTTTCGATTTTTAAATGGGACACCTGGTATATTTTTACTTTTTTTGACTCCATATGACGTTCTAAATACAACGATGTGTCACTTGTCACTTTTTGTCACCAAGAAAATATTTTTTTTCCAAATTTATTGTTTTATCTAGAGGGCTATGGATACCTTAAAATCACTTGTTTCAGTTCTTTAATCTTGGGAAAAATACAATTTTACTATTTTTGGTCCAATGCTATGTGCTGCGTAAAATTTAATCTTTAAAGTTGTATAACTCATTTTTTTTAAATGGCAACATGGTGGCTCGTCAGATTAAGAAAAAAGAGGATTTTATTACGATTATTTTGATACCATACACTATTAGGTATTAGAAAAGCTGCTATTAAAAAACTTTAAAAAACGGAACTTAGAACTTTCCTAAAATGAAGCATCTTTTGAGAATAAATTTAGATTTAAATGCATCAAGTAGCCTGTGACCAGCAAAACTGATAAAAAAAAACCATGCCTTGAAGAAAATTGAAATGCCAACAGCTTCTGCCAAAGTAAATTAGTTTGTTGTTAAAAAAACATGGAAAATAATAGTTTTTCAAGGAGTGAAAAAGTTGATATGTTTCTATTGTCAGACTCATTTCGCATTTTCGGAACCAGTTTTGGGTACCTAATAGTGCCGGGTTGGATGACGCCGATTAAAATATCTTTGTGCGTAAAGTCGTGCAGCATCGGTTGAATTATTTCTACATTCTCCAAACACTAGATATTTTTTTACTCCTTGTAACACTATTATTTTCCATGCTTTTTAAACAACAAACTAATTTACTTTGGCAGAAGCTGTTGGCATTATAATTTTCTTCAAGGCATTATTTTGTTTTATCAGTTTTGCTGGTCACAGGCTACTTGATGCATTTAAATCTAAATTTATTCTCAAGAAATGTTTCATTTTCGGAAAGTTCTAAGTTAACTTTTTAAAGTTTTTTAATGGCAGCTTTTCTAAAACCTAATAGTGTATGGTATCAAAATAATCGTAATAAAATCCTCTTTTTTCTTAACCCGACGAGCCACCATGTTGCCATTTAGAAAAAATGAGTTATACAAAACTTTAAAGATTAAATTTTACGCAGCACATGGCATTGGACCAAAAATAGTAACATTGTATTTTTCCCAAGATTAAAGAACTGAATTAAGTGATTTTAAGGTATTAAAATAGGTAGATAAAACTTAAATAAAATTTGGAAAAAAAAAATGTTTTTTCGGTGACAAAAAGTGACAAGTGACACATCGTTGTATTTAGAATATCATATAGAGTCAAAAAAAGTAAAAATATACCAGGTGTCCCATTTAAAAATCGAAAGTTTATGTCACTTCCGGTTAAACCGGAAGTTCCATAGTGTTGAGTCACCTGTCAAAAAATGGAGTTTTATGTCGTATACAAATCACCAGAATTTTATTTCATTATCTTGAAAAACAAAAAAGTTAGAGGGCCGAGCCACCTTCCGTGGACACCCGGTATATACAGTTTACACTTGAAAACGGTTGGAAATACTAAACCGAAACGTGGTGTTAAGTAACAAAATAAAGGCATTGGAAGTCCGACAAGGTAATTTTTTTGATAAGGTAAAGGTAAAAGGCAAATTTTAGACTATATTTAAAACATATTAAAAACATTATTTACCAAAAAAGAGATAAACAAAACAGACACGCGTTTTTAGAAGTCTGACACCGGTAACTGACCTATGCTTGCACTTGCGTGCATTCTGTTCTGCCCCGTGCAGGCAACCAGCGTGGCCGTTTGATACATATGCAACCCTAAAAACACGATTCAAATTTAAAGGCAATGACGCGAACCGCGAAGG
This sequence comes from Polydrusus pterygomalis, assembly GCA_963969555.1. Classification (NCBI taxonomy): domain Eukaryota; kingdom Metazoa; phylum Arthropoda; class Insecta; order Coleoptera; family Curculionidae; genus Polydrusus; species Polydrusus pterygomalis. The sequence goes on along the minus strand of OZ018378.1, from coordinate 7,270,691 downwards.
GCAACGTTGTCATTCGGTTAAGGTAAATGAGTATTTGTTAGGTAAGATTAGTACTATTATTTTGGTGATGTGTGAGTTGAGTGTTAGCAACACTGTGCCAGAACTGCCAGATTTTACCTTTAGTATATAAAGCTGCGTAAGACAAGAATTTAAATCAATATTTGTTTAATTTAAAGCTTTCAAATCAGCACCTTTTAATATTTAGTTCACACCTGATCACTACAAAATATTTATTTTGCAGATTTACCCTTAAAAAAACATTCGATTTTCAAAAAATTACATTTTTTTCTTAGAATCCGGAAACCATAACATTCTATTCAATACTTCAATTCATTTGAGGGCATTTCAGGCCAGGCCACAGATATACCGCCGAAAGGATCCCTTTAGACGTCCAACTGGGAAAACAATCGTATGAAACCCCAATTTGAAAAAGGCAAAAAGTGGCATAAACGGCAACAATAACACCCCGGGGTTTTGAACGCCTCGAGTGGTGCAATGACGGTGACTCGGAGAGGCAGATGCATGCGTGTGCAATGACTTGTCCCAGTGGCGGAGATTCATTCGATTAGTGCGTTGTTAGAGTAAATGTTTTGGTGAAAGACCAAAAAAATGAAACTGGGTATGTTCGAAGAATGAAGAGGTTGAAAGCTGGGAACCGGAAGGCGTAGGACGCTATGAACCCGGACATATATATATGTAACTGTAATTTAAAGAAATAAAAATAATAATTTAAGTTAAAGACTAAAAGACTAAAGGAACTACCGTTTTTTGGGTATAAAATTTGCACCTAAAAAACATTTTACGATATTTGTTTATGCTAATGCTTATTGCTTACAATTTCGCTAGATATGATTCACATTTATTTTTAGCTAACTAATTTCTTAAGATACGAATTATGTTTCCCCTGTCCACTATCAATTCTTTAAAGTATGATTTACCATTGTTTAATTACTTTACAATGCTGTAAAATTTGACTTTTTATGGTCTAAAAAGTTGAGCTATTTTCCTAATGAAAAAGTGGTTTTTACTAATACTTCTGTACTCTCTCTATCCCTCTTTTTACTATATCTTTCTGCTTAAAATTTGGTAATAATATGCTATAAAAACCAAAATCAAAACTATTTCATGCTCTTCAAGGGTTTGTGTTTGATGACTAGTACCGAAAGTTATACAGGGTGTTATTTAAGTATGTGGTCAAACTCCAAGGGGCGCTTCTTTTGAGAAGAAAACTTTAATCAACATGGTTCCGAAAATGCATAGTTTTCGCGATACAGGGTGTCAAACTTTAAAAAAAAATTGGATGTTTGTAAATATCTCAATATTCTTTAATTCGATTTTGTTGAAATTTGGCAATTCTGTTTGTAATATCAAGAGAATGATTTAGCCTTAATTAGATTAAAATTATTAAGTCCAGTGGCGTCCCGGAAAACTGTCCACCTAATAATTTTTACAAAAAAATGGCGCGCCACTGACTTTTTTAAAAATTATGTTTTTTTTTGAATTAAGCAACTACAAACACAAAAATTTTATCTCTTGAGTTTTTTTTGATATCTTGCTTTGTTTTCGAGAAAAAAAATAAAAACCACTTTGTTGCATGTCCCCGGGACAACGGTATATGATTAAAACGTACATTTTGAAATTATCGTTTCATTTTATTCACAATAATCTTTAGTTTTTACACCTCCTGTAATTTTTTTCGAGTCTAATGTTTTCCGATTTAGAATTATAGATACACCACTGGTTCTAATGCCCAATTGCACCTTTCATAAGAGAGCTTCTTCCCGGTCAAAAGATGACAAAGCATATTTTTTTTCCTTGGAAGATAATTCGACAATGAAGAAAATTTATTAGTTATGACAGCAGTGGTTACGGTAAATTGTTTTATTGACCGCAATTCCCCCGATTAGGGTCAGTAAAGGTATTGTCATTGGGCTAGAAGAATTAGGTCTGGTTTCACAGAAAATGTGTGAAAGTGTTATATCGAAATATATACCTATATATACTTTTATGAAGATTTATTGGAGATATTATTTTTACTGGTGGAGTATAACCATAATTTATATGATTGCTCGGATAAAGTGGCACATTGAATATTCCAATAGAGTTTTGAAGTTATTAACAGAATAATATATTTTAGTTCTTAGGCATTAGGCATAGGCGAGTTTTTAGCATTGCCTGCATATTTATAAAATACTTTAAATATACAGGGTCTCTCATGGTGACCGTCTATTACAATATTTTGGAAAGTAAGTAATGTGATTGGAATCCTGCAAATTTGAATAATGAGGTTTTCGGAGACGCTCTCTTCAAGTGAAGTAAAAGCGACCGTATGCGACTTCCGGTTATATCGGAAGTTGTCTCTAACTTGCTTATTTTAAATGGAGCACCGAGTATAATATATTTTTCTTTATTTTCTAGAACTTTCGTTAGACGTTTCTTCTCCTGCTCTATCTGTTTCTGAGAAAACAATTGTTTTTCTAAAATTTTTACGTTTATAATACCTAATATATTTAATTTTATACGACAACCTGTTAAAGGTCAAAATTTCAGAAAAACAGGAACGAATATAGTAGGAAACAAAAACTTTTAATATGTTTTTCCTAGGGTCCGTCCTTGTGCCGGATGCAAGTCAGCCAGGTTTGGCCCATTGTGCTCACCCTAGTTGGTCTTACACCTACTCATTAATTCTATTTCCTTGCACTAGTTTGTGTAGGTCAACTGGGGAGAGTGTCGGTATATCCTCTGGTTTTGGTTGCCCGAGTATTTAGTGCCTTATTCGATCTAGTGCCTCGCATTGGCAGATTATGTGCCGTCCAGGTTCCCTATCTCGTCGGCAGAGTCTGCAGCTTAGATTTCCGTTGAACAGTTGCATAATGAAGGTGATTCTTAAAAGCCATTTGTCTTATCAGAGTTCTTGTGATGGTTCTCAGCTAGTTTCTGCTCATCAGAAGTAGCTGTCTCGCTAGTTTCGAGTCAGTGTCCTCGATGAAAGATTTGCCGTCTGTTTTACCAGTAGATTCTTTGTCCGTCGTTTTCTGGCTTTTCGGACTGTACGCCTTGAGATACCGAATGCCGGTTCTGGACCTATAAATGTTTTTTTCCGAGGCCTTTTTGCAAGTTGAGTTGCGTCAGCCTTTTCCTTTTCTGCAGTACCTTCATGTTCGAGTACCCATATTAGTTTTTGCCACGGCCACAAGTTCTTCTTGGCATTCCCATACCAGTCTTGATGTCACCTTGTTGCATATTAGCGCTCTACGGGCTGCCTGGCTGTCAGAGTATATACTGTGCGAGCAAAAAATATTTGCATCAAAGAGGGCTTGGATTAAAAAACGTAGGGCTTGGTTTAGATCACAATGATATGGGGACAATATATCTTACCAAATCTAGGTTAAAATTTTGTCAAATTTATATTACGACATGACATGCCAAACTAATGAGTAATAAAATAAGTAGACAAATACAAATTTATTTTTGTTGTTTACAAAATTAACAAAGTAAGAATATACAGAAAGAAAAAGAAAAATAATTACATAAATTGCTGACATTGGCCACCGCCATGGTCCAAGCATAAATTCACACGTCTCCTCATATTTTCGAAAGTGTTAACCACTGATCAATCTGTCTTCGAAAAAATTGCGTAAGTAGTTAATAGTTTCGGCGGCTTTATGCTGTATGGGCGGTTGCACCGTCCTGTTGAAAATATCCAAAACGTAGTTCGTTGTCAAGTAATTGCTCCACAAATGGATTCAAAATATTGTCTCTATACCGCTGTGCTGTAAATGTGTCATGGAAAAAAATAGGACCAACAGTTCTTCTTCGGGAAACAGCTAACCAGACACCAATTTTTTGAGAGTGCAATGTGGACTCTACAAAAAAATGGGGATTTTCACTACTCCACATGCGCGTATTCTGAGAATTCACATAACCGGAGAGGTGGAACCAGGCTTCATCCGAAAAAAATGTCAGGTCTAATAAATCATTTCTTTCCAATAAATTTTGGCTAAACCATTGAGAGTAATTCCTGCGACTTTCAAAACCTGCGGCTTGTATTTCTTGGAATTCTTGCACTTTATAAGGAAATAGATTTAGCTGCTTCTTAAGAATACTCCTGCCTGTTCCATAAGATCTTCCCACTTCTTGGGACAGGCGACTTATATAATTTGTTGGCGTATTTTGCATTACTTCACGAACGTTTGCAACAAGTTCTTCTGTTCTTACAGATGGTCTTCCTGCTCCTTTTTTGTGTTGTATGGAACCTGTTTCCCTAAGACGGCCACGGTTCTTTTCAGGCAATGATAAAAATCCCCAGCAGTAAAAGCAACGTTAAGAAAATGTGCGTGAAAATCGTTCATGCACAAACCCGGATTGTATTGCCACTCACCATTTACTCTAACCCCGTTTCGAAAATACGCTTCAACCATGAATGTTTTATGCTGTTCCGTAAAGCCCATTGTGTGAATTGTTCAAGAAATTGAAAAAATTAGCGATGAATCAAATTACTTGTAACGACTGTCAAAGATGACGGAATAACTGATTGATTGTTAATTCAGGTATTTACTGACACCCAACAGGTATTAAGCTCTATGGCTAAGCATTACGTCCTTAGATGCAAGGCCCTCTTTGATGCAAATAATTTTTGCTCGCACGGTATAATGAATTCGCCTATTGGTATAAGTTCTCCTGCTGCTTTCATAAGTACATAGTACACAGCGTAAATTTTTGCTTGGAATACCATATATATCTATTATCCAAATTTGCAGAAATCAAATCTCATTACTTTCAGAAATATTTTAATGAAAGGTCACCGTGAGACTCCCTGTATAAATATTTTTCAAAGTTAATACAAACATAAAATTTACCAACAGATTTATTAAGGATCAATGACATATTCGTAATTGAAAATCTACACCGCACAGTCAATTGTTCCACTGTAAAAAGAAAAAAACAAGAATCCGACTCTTGTCAATATTAATAAAATCATTCAAGCTTATAAAAGCTTATTGCATTGTGTGTGGTAGGTATTTCCGGTGAGTAAGTGATTGAGTAATAATTTGAAGCTATTCCTTAATTATTGTAATAAATGAGACACGAGAGAGAAGGGCCTCGCGATGTGTCTTGTTTTTTTAAACTGGGTAAAAAAGACCCATGTAGGTATATGATTGGAAAAAACAAGTGTTTAAATTTACGGTGTATGTTAGCTAACTTTTTTCATTTATTTTACTTACTTGACTTGGTTATCAATTTTGAAGAGTCTTAGAACAATACAAAAATGTGTAGTATTGTGAGAATTGAAGCGAACCTTCACAGCCTATTATGTGAAGAAGTAAAGTAAGTTGTAAAGTCTAATAATGTTCTTTCTCTAATAAGCAAAATGTAGAATGAGCATTGCAACGGTAAATGTGAAAGTAATTAGCCATACGCCTTTATCAGAGGTAAGATAATTCGTCACCTCAATACTGAGGCAATACCTGAGAAGTTGAAGGCTGGATGGCAAGAAAGACTGTATGACTTGTGGCTAACGCAGGGTATAGAAATCACTGTCAGCCTATATTCATAAAATTTGGCATAATGCCATCCATGTTTACATCTTTCAAACTGTAGTGGTGCTACAAACCCGCAGAAATAAACTAACTAGGATAACTCGCTCACAATTCACAAATTCACAGCTACAACACTCGGACAGGATAGTGGCCCATCGATTCAGACTTACTAAATCTAAAAATAATTCCCTTAACTATAATTAATAAGATCCCAGGACGTTATCGCTGATGCCCGATTCAAAAAATATTTTAAAAAGTATTCCTAGCGAAATTTATTATCTTTTTCCATCAGAATGTGACCCACTGTATGTTAATTTCAACCATCAGTTCCACAAACGCTCCCACATGTAACACTTAATTGCTTCAAACAAACCAGAGGTCAGAAATATAAATCGCAATTTTCCGCACAGCCCACGATTTAATAAATCCTGCTTCAATAAAACAATAAACAGTTTAGGTAGATTTTCTGACTTTAAAACCACAATAAATTTTCATTAAAGCAGAAAGTTATAAAAATTTGGAACTCCAACGTCGGTCGGAGTTCTTAGAAGTCGTTTAGGTACCCTTCGTTCAAAAAGTCATTTTGGTCCATTTTGAGTGCGTTTAAAACGGCCTCTTGTGTTATTTTTGCCTTATCATTGTTCGATGCTTAAAATAATAGAATTGTGCAGTGGCGTTCTGGTCTTGCGTAGATAACACCCTTTTTAGTTCTAAATTAAATGTAATATTACTAATAATATCACAATAGTTGCATGTATTATTATAAAAATAGTATCTGCCAATGGACTGACCAGTATTTTTTAAACCTGGCTCCATCATAAAATAAATAAAATGAATAGTTATTGTAATAAAAAATTCACAGATCTTGCATCTTACGCAAGTATCATAGGCGTATTGAAAATACCTACCACATATAGTGGTGAGAAAGTGGTGAGTACGTAACGTGTTGACACAATGGAGCCGCTATCACGCGTTATTATGACGGCATGGATGCTCCGATTTAGTTTGAAATAATAATTAAATCATTATACTTAGAAATGTGTAAATTATACTTAGAAATATGTAAATTTGACTGTTGTGTTAAAATAAAAAATATAGGATAATCTGTATATTAGTACATATATATTGAAGAGTCAAAACCACCTTTTCAAAAATAGCGACAAAATTTAGCTATACACAGCCATTTACCTGCTGGTCCTTGTACTCTTTGTTCATGAAATGTCTAAATCTTAAGTCGGCTATGAAATGTTTTGGATTAGTATATCCATTCTCCCCCGACTTTCTGTGTAATACGCCAATACCGCCGCGCTATTTTGCTTTGTTTCAACGACATTCACTGTTTATTTTTTTCCAATTTTATCGAAATTGAAACAATCAAAAATGCGGTTACCATGATATCGGCTAATATGGACACCTGAAAATTTTAAAAATTACGAAAACGTTATCTGATATCAATGAAATTTAGACGAATAAAATCTATTTGTACTGTCGTAATGCCGAAACCCAAAACAAAACAATATTAACACTTAGCAGATGATATCATCGATCCTGATGTGCTGCTCGGATGTTTGTTTAGACTTCACCGCCGTGTTATTTATGTGCATGTCGCATGTCGCGTTCATTTTTCATGAAATAGACCCGTATATACGCACCCAGTAGTATTTTCAATACTAAAATTAAATCGTTTTAAGTTCCACAATAATTCAAATGTAAATAGTAACACTGATAAGACGAGAATGGCAAGCGGCAAGCTGCAGCAGTTGTTGTTCCATCAATAAATATGTCTTTTCAGTATTTATGTGCACTTATACAGGAGTAGTGAAGCGTATGTGCACTACCAAATTTTATCCTACCTACATCATTTACCGTGATTACTGAGTGTTTTGAATAGAGAAACTACACAATATGCTATTATAGAAATAATATAGAGTATACACTGAGGAAAATGATCTAATACAACAGGTTTGCTAAGACATCGTTTGTCTTGAAAGATATTTTTTATTAACCCATATTAAATAAATTGCTAGTGTATCAAATCCGCTTTAGTGTTATATCAATTCCTGATTTGCTAGAACAGTGTTTTTATTGGTAGTAATCAGTTTCATTAGCAGCACGGTCTTGTTGAATAATGAACTACTTTTAATACAGAAATTTTGTTAAGAAATAAATTGTATTTGCTTAATGCGAAGCATTTTGTTCCCAGTAAAACGCTTTCTCTAGAATTAAGAAAGAATAATCGCGTTCCCAAAAACGAATTGTATCCGTTAGAACCTATAATTCACAAGACGTTGGTGTGGGTTCGTAGCGATCGGCAATCGCCGCGCGCCCTGTTATTACTTTTAACGTATTTGTTGCGCAGTTCACATCGTTGTTCGGAGAATTCTAGCTATCCTGTCTGTATTTAAACTTTATTGATCGTATCAATACCTGTTTCAATTAATTTATTTTTACTAAGTTTTTTAACTTTGCATGTCAGGCAATAGAAGATTTTTATTTCGCACAACCCAATTGGACTTCATAATCTATGGACGAATTTAACTATCTCAGTAAACCATATTTCATAATAGATGATCATAATAATATTCAATGTTAAACAACAAGAATAATATCACACTAGAAGCAATTTAAATTTTTGAGAACTACAGTACTGAATTTTAATTGAAAGTATATGCTTTATTAACCGTAGCAAGCAATATTATTATGAATAATGTCAAGATAATTACTGTGAGTATTCAGAGCAATAATGGCTATAAATAATTCTATAGTAGCAATAACTCCTATTTCCTATAGGCTAAATTACCTTGATATTATCACTACACCAGTGTCTAGCAATTTTCGTTGTCTTACAGTAGTAGGAAAGCGCGTTGCTGTTACAGACAGTATTAAACAGTTCTAAGAGTATATTAATTCTTATACGGAATAGAAGGCTTTTTTCTCAGTGTAGAGCAACGTAATCCTCCTTCATTTAAAAATGTACTTGCAGTTTGCTACTTGCTCCTTGGCATTGGCATTAATTTCCTCTTTCAATTGATCATACGGAATTAAATCCAAATTTTGATTTGACATCGTTTGACTTTTTTATACAGAAATTTAGAAGCTCATCTCATTGAGCGTCACTTATTACTACCGCACAATAGTCTAGAAACATTTTTTAAAGAGAGAGAAACTTATTTTTTTTGAAAAAAATACTAGATACTAAAAATTCGTACTGCCTAAATGGATATTTTAAAATTTTAAATAACGTCATAATTCCACGTCCATGTCGTCAAAAGCTTTGTCTAACCATGCATAAATTTAGTCAAGAACTAACCGCAGATCCTGTCAACAGCTGTACCTTGACTGATTGACACATTGACTTAAAAATTCAATAAAAATTGCTAATCTGACTTTTGTCGGAGGCGTACGAACAGTAAAACTCTAAATTCAGGCATATTCAAGTAAAACTCCAGAGCTTTGCGGATTAAATGTTTTTGTATTTTGACTGACAACGGATCTGCAGAATTTGTCGGTTGAAGGTATGATGGTGACGTACCAAGCATCAGATTATTTTAGTCTTGGTGGTGATATGGAAACAGGGAATTAATAGATTTTTCAAAGTTTTAACAGTTTGCGTAATTAGCAGTACTTACTGGGGGAAGGGAAAAAGGGACTCAATGATATAAATATATTCACAGAGATATTACTGATACAAAAATAGTATTTGTTTAAATTCTGCAAAGTCTGGGTACCGCCTAGTAAAGACAAAATAGTATTATAGTAAAAAAATCTATTTTTAAAAAAATCACGTTATTTTTTCTGCAAATATGTTTTAAAGAAATTTTTATGAAAATATTTTAATTATTAATTTTACTTTATTTAGCTTCTAGAAGATGTTACAAACGCGACGTTCACCATTGGGATCTTATAAACGGCAAGAAATACAGCAAAAAAACAGTTTATTTGGGGCAAAGTTACACAATTTGGACATGACTTTGAACGAGCCGCCGATAATTTTGGAAAATTCGTAGTATTTCCGAAGATATTCGCAAAAAATAAAAATTCTTGTGTGGATTTTTTTTTCTTAGCTTTATTTACAGAGATGGATTTTATATTAACAGCTTCGCCCTTAATAATAATATCTTCAATTTTTGTCTTCGTAAACAGTAGGAGATCTAAGATTAAATGAGATAAAGTTGCGGTATTTAGAGTTTTTTTTTTATTCTCAACCAACTAAAAAAAGTTTATAACAGAGAATATAACACCGAATATACAATATATAAATTCACAAATAATAGAAACCATGTTTAGTAACTATTAATAACTCCATCGAAATTATTCAAAAAGAAAATATTATTTACAAAAAAAAATTAATATACGTTAAAGTTTTAAAAAATATTTCAATAAGTCAATAATTTTGATATTTCTTTAATTGATTTTGGCAAACTGTTGTAAATTGTTATTCCTTTATATAATATTGATTTGGCCAAAAGTACTCTTTACCATTGGTGTTTGAATATGATGATGTCTCGTGATGTGAATAATGTTGGTTACAGGAAATATTATATTTGATTGTTTTTCTTTAATAATAATAATAATAATAATAATAATAATAATAATAATAATAATAATAGAGTGTATTAGAATGCATAGTTTTAATTTATAAAGCTTCTTTAAATTTAAATATCCATTTGGTTCATACAAATTTACAGTTGGTTCTAAAAAAGGAAGTTTATGTATGCATTTAATTATTTTGTTTTGTAGTTTTTTAATGGCTTAATTGTAGTTAACTTCGCTGATCCCCAAATGTAAATCATATACTGTAATTTTGAATAAACCAAAGAATAATATATATTTTTTAAATATTTTAACGATATATAATTTTTAGCCTCAAATAAAATTATTAGTGAGATGTAACTTCTTAAATATTCAATATGTTTTTTTCACCTTAAATTTTCATCAATATATAAACCTAAAAATTTAATTGTGTTAGTATATTTTATTAAATTATTATTATTATTTTTTAATTTTAATTTACTTATAAGCATAAAAGATGATTTATTAAGATTTAATGATAATTTATTAATTTCAAGCCATTTACATATTAATATTTAGGTCGTGGTTAATATTATTATGAATTTGAGCATATATATATATATATAGTCTTCATGAAAATATATCATAGTAGTATCATCGGCAAACAATTTTATTTTACCTTTTTAATTTTAAGTAGATCCTAAGGTTGATCCTTGCGGTCACCACAAGTTATGTTTTTTTGTGAACTTTTAACATTCTCAATTTGAACAAACTGCTTTCTATTTCTTAAGTAATTTTTTAACAATAAATACATATTTCCCCGAATTCCAATATTGTATAGGCATTTAAGTAAAATGTTGTGATTGACTGTATCAAATGCTTTACATACATCTAGGTACAGTAGGCAGCACTTTTGATCGCTATCAACGTTTTAAATATCTTTGATAATATTATCTGCAGCTGCAACTATATCTGTAAATTTACGAAAACCATATTGAAATGAAGAGAGTACTTTTTTTTCTTCTAAAAAATTGACTATGTATTCTATTATTTAAAATTTTTTCAAAAATCTTTGAAATGTGGGTAAAACAGAAATCAGGCCATAGTTACTAATAAAAAAGAGTGGGCTGAACGCCGCTCTAAGGAGCAATGGCGGACGATCCAAGGGTGCAGACAAGCTAAGGACTTTATAGCTTGGCCGAGCAAGGCTAAGCTAGATTGGATTCTAAATAGAAGACGATGTGTCCTAAATCCCTTGATTGGGATACTGACAGGACACTGCAAGCTGAGGAAGCACCTAGCACTGATTGGTGTCGAAGACGACCCAATCTGTGCCGGATGCCTGGAGGAGGAAGAGACCCCGCTGCATTTCCTGGGTACCTGCGAGGCCCTGGGAAGACTCAGGCACCAGGTCCTGGGATCAGCGGCTCTCCAAAAAGGAAGAAATCACGGCCCTGGCCTGGAGCGACATACTCAACTTCATAAAGAGGTCGGGACGCTTTGGCGGGGGCCAAGGTGGTTAGTGTGATTGGGGGAAGACTCTGGGGTAGGCAAAAAGGATCGCGGTTGGTCTACTTGCCAGGTTTTCGGAACCTCCCCTCAATTACTACTACTACTAATAAAATATTTTTCTGCATTTTTAAAAACTGGTGATACTTTTGCTGTTTTAAATTTATCTGGAAATAACCCGGTTTTAAAAGAAATTGTGCTTAAATGATGTATTATAGAAGTTATATTATATATTAGAATTTTAATAATTTTGATGGAAATATTATCAAATCCCATTGCTTTCTTCGAATTAAGTTCATAAATTATTTTGCCTATTTCTTCAAAAAATGTGATACCTTCTTTATTTAAAAACATAGAACTTGAATAATCATCATCTGGGTAATTTTCTTTTTGATTCATTGGAATTTTTTTGGCCAAATTTTCTCCAACTTTGATGAAATGGTTATTTATTTCTTCACAAATTTTACTTAAGTTGCCTTACATGCCTTTAAAAAGTTCCGAGAACTACCGAAGATATTCGTAAAAGAAGAAAATTGTCGTTTGTGTTTTTTTTGGCATTATTTACAAATATGACGCATAAGTGACTTCTCCTTCTCTATTAATTGACGTGCCGAGATTTTGAGTGCGACGTTTCGTCCTCTGGGTGCAATAATCAGTTTTGTTGTTTAAATAAGCCCTGATAGATTTTCTTGCATTTTTGTAAATCTTTTTCATTCAATTTAAACGCTAGATTGATGTAAAACTTGTCAGGCGCCATTTTTGTAAATAATGCCACAACAAACAAGGAATTTCGGAATTTTTAAATTTTATTAAAGTTCTGTTAGTTATTTCCAAATTGTACAAGTTTGTCGCGGTTTTTTTATTACATTCTGCTTGGGTGGGCACAGCACACCCCTCTCTCATTTCTAGTTGCGATGATTTTCTGTGCAATTTTTAATTAATAATTTAGATGACTTAACTTTGTAAAAATGATTAATATAAATGGTACTTTATAAAAGCAAATACTAAATCATTAATGAGATTCAGTATTTGCAAACCGACGCGTTCCACTCTTTCAAATAAATAAACTTAAATTGAACATGGTAAGTATAAAGGGTTTTTCTGTTTATGCATCCTCTAAATCTTCAATATCGTCAACTAAGGAACATGTTTAGTTGAGCACATATACATGCAGCCTCTTATTCTGGGGGGGATGTCAAACGCGACACATGCACGAACTGCGGGGAAAAAAGGGAACGACAGCCCCTCTTTGACGTAATTGATGAATCGTTTTTGACGGCGTATTTTGTTCCTAATGTAATCTGTCTTGTTTTAATTAGTGACTGTTTGGAACGCAATTATTGGGTTTTAGTGTTAAAGTAAACAAAGTAATTGGGATAGAGTTGGAAAATGGAAGCCGAGGGGTCAACCACTGCCTTAAATTTGTACAATAAAATACCCTTTTTAACAAAAAATACCCAAAAATACCTTGTTTTCTGAAAAATACCTCAAAATACCCAAAAAATAACAAAAAAATTTCTAAATACTTAAATTTTTTTTTAAAATACCCAAAAAGTACTTAAGAATACCCGAAAATAGCTAAAAATACCTCAGTAAAAAATAACTTTCGCTAATGACCTTGCGTATTATTTATTTCATTTTAATAAAGATACAACTATTTATTTTAAAGACCAGCATTTATTTCTTAAAAACAAACATTTAGCTTCAGAATTAGTTCCGCTGAGTTTAGTTAAATTTTTTACGTGTCTCTTTTAGCCCCGGTGTTCGATATGTAAAGCAAATCAATAAAAATGATAAGTTAGCAACAAAATGTATTTTAATTCTATTCTGAGTGACTTGCCAATAGATATAAAGCACTTCATTTTTCACAGAAAAATTATCACTTATTAATTTCTTTAAGTTAATAGGAACTAACAAAATTCTTATATGGATTAAAAGGCTATTTCTCAGTGCATAGTTATTATAGGGTTGAAACATTGCCCGCCTTCATTCCGTGGTATAGGGTTAAAAATGAAAAGCTATTATTTAAGTACGCCAATGAAAAAAACCGGACGTTGATCGACACTGGCTGCATGATTGCCAAGTTGATAAATCGCTGTTGGCACGCTTGCAAGCGCGCACTTGTCACAAATGCAGTACTTTTCTTATATCCATTTTGTAGGGGAGTGTGAAGTAAAGTAGAACTGGTAACAACCCATCATGACTTGGGACTAATCTATTGCTTGACTTGAGGTTAATAATATTCGTATAATAAGTTTAAGAATTAAAGTTATTTTTAATCTGCATAATAATTATGTATGTTTAATTTAAAAAATAGGGACCCATACTTTTCAAATTATCTCCAAAACGCATCATTTTATCGAAATTATATAGGTGACAAAAAATAATAAAAAAAAATGATTACCTGAAAAAATATAGTTCGAAAGTTACTGGCGCACGTACTAAAAAATATAGGGGGGGGGAGGGGGTCAGCCGGTACCTGACCTCCCCTATTTTGATTATTTTAGAATTGCTGTTTATTTTGTTTTTTTGAGAAGATGTAACTCTTTATACTGAAGCAATGTACCAAATTTGAAATTAATATCTTATTAAATACTTGGATTATTCAAGAAAATCAGTTTTTAATTTCTGACCTTTATATTGCTCCTGAGGGTCAAAAATGAAAATTGGCATTATAAAAGTCACATTATTTTTGCTCAAGGAATATATGGTGGATTTGACCTCTTTTTTCTGGACCCCTAAATAACTTAGTTATTTTGAATAAACCCATCTCCCCCCAAAATCGTCACATAATATAAACTTTTTCGGTACCTATCCTTAAAAAAAATATAAAATAAAATTTTATTTTTTTTGCTCAATTTAATTAAAGGCCCCACCTTCCCCTATCTGCATTAATATCCGCCATATTAAACTGAGACTGATAAGAGTCATGAAATTGAATTGTTGATTTATTGTTACGAAAAAAACTCCACGCACTGCTATAAATGCCGTGTCTAATTACATATTAAATAGGGGAAGTTGTTTTATTCTAAATACTTTTTTGTGTAATTTTAAATTTGCATAGATATGTGGCGTGTTTGTATTAGGACTAAAACCATGTGCGAATAAACATGAAGTATTACATTTTTGTTCAGGAAAAAAGTTAGTAGTACGTGCAGTCACCTTTCCTGTACACACAAAAAAGTATATTTTTGAAATGTAAATACTGCTCTAGTATTGGAAATTAAATTGCCATCCAAATATAATTAATTTTGCTTCAAAAGGGTATGCTTGATTTAAAAACATGTGTAACCTAACAATAAAATTACAGTATCCTTAGCAAATTTTTTCGTTCAATATAATTAGCTTCCATTCAAAATTACAGTAATCTAAACCGGAAACTTTGGTGTGTTTATTTTAAAAAGCACCATTATTTTACTTTGAACTAATATTTTAGTGAATATTCTAATATTAAAAATATCAGAATCACTATAATTTCTTATTGAAGTTAAGCGATGGTAATTTTCAAAAAATTTGTTGACATTGTTGCAATGTCCAACGTCATTCTGCATTTGACCGTCAGCCCGTCCGTCGGGATATGCCACACCACGCGATCGTGAAAAGAAGAAACAAAGTTTCTGTTTTTTATGGTTTCTAGTACCTAACCTTCGATTTCGTGTTGGTGCACGTTGGTGACGTGTCAAATATAACTTTAAAAAAATATTACCGATGAGATTAGTTTAATATGACGCACTGTATTTTTACAATAGAAGTTGATTTTACTTGTTAGTAACTAAGGTTTATTACTAAAATTTCAGGAACATTAAAAGAAACTCCAATTTATGAAATTTTCTTACCGAATCTCCCACGCAGCAGAATTAATTCCCGATAATTTTTTTCTCGCTTTCACTCATGTTTTTGTTGATAGAAAATTTGCCTCGTCTTCGACTCGGGATAATTTTCTATCAACAAAACCATTCGTCACCTTAAAAAAAAGTATCGGTAATAATTCTGCTGCTAGGGAGATTACAAGTGATAGTCTATAGTATAGCCTATTAACCTAATAAAATTAATAAGTGATAATTTTTCTTAGGTATGACTACTACGACTTAATTTTAATTCAAATGTCAAGTCATTTCGAAGTGACAGGTGAGACAATCCAATGTCTTTATAGTTTTAAATTCAAATATAACTTTAAAAAACATATTTCCGATGAGTTTAGTTAAATATGACGCACTATATTTTTACAATAGAAGTTGATTTTACTTGTTAGTAACTAAGGTTTATTACTAAAATTTCAGGTCATATCGTTTTATTGCTATAGTGACTGTGAAGTGGAAGTGATAAAACTTTTAACTGTTGCTTGTGTAAAATACAGTTTTATTATGCCTAGTTAACAGTCACTGGTAGGGCAGTAAAATGTTACTTAACAGCTTTCTTCTGTAGTGCTTTGAGTTCAACGCTAGCAATATTTTGAAATCAAAGAAATCCCTATTCTTCTCTTGAAAATACTTATGTTTTTATTAAAATTACACATTTTTTAAAGCAAAATTATGTAACTCTCCGAATGAAAGTATGTAATATATTTACTGAAAAGGACAGTGGTTTTCTTTTTAAAACACATGATAGTTTTAATTTAAATTACGATCATTTTGCCACTATTAGAACTAACCATAACTTTAACTTAAAAATACTAGGCTTAGTTTGCATGTATTTCAAGAATTTAAACTGAAAGAGGGTTTCCTTTTATTGCGTTAAATTATTCCATAGATGCGGTTCGCCCCGACAAAAGGGAATACTGTTCTACTATAATAATAATATGTAGTAAAAAGCGTTAATAACGACAACTAGTGGTGTTACTGCGACCTACATCCATCTAACTCTTAAAGAATTTAGATTAGTTGCATTTTTACCTCTTGCTTCAGAATCCTAAAAAAAACATTTTGAATACATTTACAGATATTTTTCATAAATACCAGAATGTTCGGATTAGTGTCTAAGTGTCTAGTTATTTTTCTAAAAGGAAGATTAATTTTTTTGTTCACTCAGACACTCCCTTTGAGTTTTACAAATCGTCCCCATAATAGATCAGTGTAGCCAACGAGTTTGTGTATAGAGAAATCATTGAACACAACGTATTTCAATATCAAGTAGCTTTAACTAGCTTTTTTCTATACTACTATACTTTTGTTATCTAGTGACCGATATGTAAATTTTAACTTGTTCGAATTATTTTCTCTTGGCAATAGGTATTCATTCATTCCCTTATGTTATTTATTATTTTCTTCATATTTACGAATACCCCACCGTGTGAAGGAAGAGCCCACAGGCCTATCAAAAAATTTGCTATGCTATGTTTAAGGTTGAAAATAAATTAAAATTATTATTTCGTGTTCATCACATACAAGCAATGTTATTTTAGCGTTTTTCTCGAAAACGGTTAGATTTATCGATTATACCTTTTTTATGTCAAAAGGTTAGGAGAATAAAAATATTCAGTCAAAATGCACATACAGTGTAGAACAAAAAAGTTGGGACAATTCAAATTTAAGTATAGACTCCTATATGTGGCGCCCTCTACAAAATACATAAAAACGGTGGTCAAATTTGTATTCCTCATCCGGAAAAAGCCGTAGATACGAGATTTCGTCAAAATATTATGAGCGTGGTAAAAGGTGTTCCAAAAAAAACTGTAAATAAAATTTAACATTAACACCCTGTAACTCAGTTAATAATCAATTTTCGAAAAAATGTTATAGGAAGAGATAGCATAGCAAAAGAGATAGCATTTATTTTCGGTCTAGAATTATCCCCTAAATTTTTTGCTCATCATTTCCGGACACCCTGTATAAACCAAAACCCTATTAGTACAGAGGTGTTATAGTGTGCAATCATTACAGCCTATTAGGTAAGTGTTCTAGTTACTAGTTTATAGCTCTATGGAAGTGCAACTGTATCTGTGTAAAATTAAAAGGAATTTTATTGGAAACAGATCATCCAAAACAGTCATAAAATATACTTATATGACCTCCTTAATATTTTTAAATTTTATTTTCACAATATCCCCACGATATTAAGTGCACAGATATAAAAACTTTGTGTTGCGTAAACTGCGTCCGTGATTTGAATTCGTATGAGAAAACCTATTAAATCGATTATGCAAAAAGACGGTAGACGGAAAATGGACTCTTCTAGTTCAGCAATAAAATTGCTTTTAGAAAAATTGTGTATCCACTCTCTTTTGAATTATTCTAAAATAAGTTGACTCATCAAAACATATAAATTAAATGTAATAAATCTATTTTTCAAAAACCAGGAAATGATTTGAAGGCGCCAAATTACTTTTATCCTTTTATTGGAGAGTATGTGGTCATAGTAGGCAGTGAAGCTCCAGATAATTAAAAAAATTGCCTTCATGTTATAGGGTTTTTAAAAATGGTATAATAGTTTGTATGTAAGTCTTCGACTCGGGATAACTTAAAATATTCATAAACTTGACAAGAATTCTGGAAACACTTACTATAAATTCAAAAATATGATCAGTGAGTGGACAACTTCACTTTAATTAGAGAGTGACACTATACACAGGACCGCACTATCAAACTTTGGATGCGGTATGATATACGTCCCTGAAATTATTTTTGAATTTTTTTAGTAGGTATTATTAGTGATAATTTTAAACTTAAACTGCAATATGCAAAAAATATAAAATTATCAAGAAAGTATTTTGTGTAATTGTTATGGGCAGTGGCGTAACTAGCCCTTTGACCTGGGGGTGGCCCTGTTATTGTGATTTGAAGTGGCGGCTCGTGTAGAGGTGGAGAGCCGCGCCGCAGGCGAAATTTCTTTCTGGACCACGCCCAAATTTTAACAAATTTGGTCAATAATCAACAGTAATATCACAAGACCTCGTTTTTTATCGGTTAGATTTTTCAGCTGTCACGAAAACTTTTTTTTGGAAATTTTTCGAGTTGAATTTGGACATGTTTATTCTGATTAGATCCCGAGAGCGTCTTGGCAGGCGGCATTGGATTTCTAGCTTTACAGACCTGGCTTGGAGTTCCGATTCCGAGTTTTAGTTGCGCGTATAGGGTATAGACTAGACTAAAAATATAATTGATGAATAAATATAATTAATTTATGTAGGTATTTTGTATTTTGTGTTTAGTTTTTATTGATTAACAGTTTAACTGATGCCCTACCTCCTAGTCATAGTCAATAGCAAAAATAAAAATATAAAAAAAGGCATACCTACTCAAAGATAAAAATACAAATAAATATCTTACCTTTAATTAAATTGAGCTTTAAATACTCAGACTCAGAATTTTATCATATAATTTAAGATAATTAAAACAAATAATTTAATAAGGTTAGGTTTAGGTCCACGATTCCTTCCTCCAAAGAACTACATAATATTTTTTTCAGTAAATTTAAGGATTAACTTGAAAAATATAATATTTAAAAAAATTTCAATTAATCAATTTGTCGTTTGACTTATCGTTCGCATTTGGGTGGTCTGGCAGAATAAATTTGTTTCTCGAGGATTCTGGGGGGGGGGGCCCTCCTGGTCTCCCCTAGTTACGCCACTGGTTATGGGGATAAAAGAGTTCCCTTGCCTCGGGTAACATTAGCAAACTATAAAAAAGAAAATGTATAACGATAATAGCAATAATGATAATAATTATATTTAAACGCAGACCACAACAATATAATAATAAGAGCTAAGTTTACATACATTAACAATATAATAGCGATCTGATTATTTTAAAATTCTCGAAATAAATTTTAATGGAATTATAATTGTTGGTTACTTCTCTACTTTAACTGTAATTTAACCTTTAAAAAATGGCTGCAAATTGTTGCCGGCATGCTTGGGCGTAAGCCAGGTAAACAATTAGAAAAAATAATTTGTCACGCTTAAAGAATGATGATAATTTTGATTATGATTAAGGTAAACGCTATAAACCGGAACGCAGTGGTTGGAATATACCTTTCTTATAGTTTTGCACATATTACTTAATACACTGAGGGAAATGATCTAATTCAACAGGTTTGCTAAGGCAGTTTAAATTGATAGCTTATTTTTTATTAACCCATATTAAATAAATTGCTAGTGTCTCAAACCCGCTTTAGTGATATATCAATTCCAGGTTTGCTAAAACAGTGTTTTATTGGTAGTAATCAGTTCCATTAGCAGCACAGTCTTGTTGAACAGTGAACTAGTTTTAATAGAGCAATTTTGTTAAGAAATAAATTGTATCTTCTCAATGCGACCCATTTTGTCTCCAGTAAAGCGCTTTGTCTACAATTCTTCTTCTTTCGATGCCTTACAGGATTCCTACGTTGGCGACCGTCCCTTAGATGTTTCTATTTATTGCAGCTCTTTGCAGTTCTTGGAAGCTCTGTATGCCTGTCCACTGTCGGATGTTTCGTAGCCAGGATAATTTTTTTCTACCTATTCCCCTTTTTCCACCCTCGATTTTTCCTTGAAGAATGAGGCGCTGAAAATGATAGCGCTCTCCGCGTAGGATGTGTCCCAGGCATGAAATTTTCCTTCCTTTTATATATGCGAAAAGTTCCCGGTCTTCTAGTTCAGCTCTTTGGAGTACTTCCTCATTTCTTATGTGTTCGGTCCAAGACATTTTAAGCATTCGCCGCAAGGTCCACATTTCAAAAGCTTCAATCTTATTTATTGTTGTTATTTTTAATGTCCATGTTTCCACCTCATATAGTAGGACTGACCACACGTAGCATTTCAGCATTCTGTATCTAAGTTTAAAGTTTAAATGTCTATCTACAAGGAATTTTCGAAGTTTTATAAAGACTGTTCTTGCTTGTTCTATCCTACTTCTTATCTCTTGTTCTGGGTCCAATTTTTCATTCAGCATACAACCCAGTTATCTGAACCTTGCGACTCTCTCAACAACTTCTCCATTTATATGTATTCTAGTGTTTGGGGAATTATTTTTACTCATTACCATTACATTCCATCCATTTGTCTACAATTAAGAAAGCAGAATAGCGTCCCCAAAAATAAATTGTATCCGTTATATATATAATCCACAAGATGTTGGTGGGGGGTTGTAGCGATCGGCAATCGCCGAGCGCCGTAGTATTGGTTTTAACGTATTTGTTGCGCAATTCACATCGTTGTTCGGAGTCTTCTAGCTGTGCTGTCTGAATTTGAATTTTATTGATCGTACCAATACCTGTTTTAATTAATTTATTTTTACTTTGTGTTTTTTTTTTTCGCACAATCCATCATTATTATTGGACTTTATAATCTATGGACGAAATTTACCATTTCAGAAAACCATGTTGCATAATAGACATTATTAATAATATGCAATATTAAACGACAAGAACAAAATCAAACTAGAACCTATGGAAAAACATCTTTTGGCTGACTTTCTTGATGTATTTCAATATTTGAAAAAATGCTACCCCTAAGGTGTATGAACGCAAAGTTCATGTAAATGTTCTGTGAGCTTTATTACCGATTTGAAATGAAATAGATAGTATATTTTTTAATAATGATGATGAATCTATATTTTTAGATATCATTTTCATGAGCAAAGCTAGAAGACAAAATGGCACTATTATTTAAAGAGAAAGAAATACATAAAAGCACCATACAAATATTTTTAAAAAATAATATGGGTATCTATTAAATGTTCTATTGGGTAGTATGTATGGTACCCGCTGCTGTGTTTCGATAGGGAATGTATAGCAACTAAATTGCGCATGCGAAGCCGCGGATATCCGCTAGTATAAATAATAAAACCCCAAGACTCATAAAAAAAAAATTAATATTTGTTTTCATGGTTTCGCACTTTGTTAAGTGTTAATGTATGTTCTAAATTTATTTAAGAGTTATTTGTTGAGAGTCTTGAGCACGAACAATGTTATATTCAGACAGATGCAAGAAACACTTTGAAAATAAACTTCTTTAATATGCCGATCGTGTGTCCAAAATATACATATCACGATGTATAATAAAGCAATTTAAAAAAACACCCATATTATTAACTAGTCGGAAATGACCAAAAATTACACCACTAATTGGTAAATGATGGTAAAATGTATCGGTTCCCAGAACCAGAAACACAGAAAGAGTCAAAATTATGTAATTTCCTACTTTAGCAAATAAAATAATCACCTGTAGAAATCCAACAAGATACTTGTTAAGGAAAGATTTTTAAGTCACGGACTATACAGGGTCGCTTTTATGTATGGAAACGGTCGAATATTTGCTAAAGTAAGATAGCTAGAGAAGAATGTTAAATACAAAACTTTTAGGGTTTTTAGAAATCTATTTCATTGCACATAAACTAAGTATACAGGATCAGTCAAAAAGCCATGGAAGAACAAAGTTATTTATTTTAAATGGAACCCCCTCCCCTGTATATTATTCAATATTTCAATTATTTACAAGATTCTAAACAAAAATGTTAAGCACACCACATACCCAATCTTAACCGTTTTCGAGATATCGAGTTTCGAATATCGTTTTCAAATAAATTATTACATTCATTAATTTTATAGTCCATCAAGTTACCTTAGAAAATATTTATCTCCATAACAATGTTGTTTTGTCATCTTGACAACAGATATGCCAAAAATACTTACATTTACAATTTTGTGAACAATTTTCGCGAAAAAATGGCACGTTTAAGTGATACCGAGCGCATTGAAATTTTAATGATGATAGGGTACGGCGATAGAACACGGAATTTTACCCAAGTGGTGCATATTTTTAATGAATTGCATCCAGATCGGGAACCTATAACTAAATCAACTGTTTCCAAAACATTGCAGCGTTTTCATGAAACTGTTGGTGTGAAAGATTGACCAAATAGTGGAAGACCGGTAAGTGTTACTAATGAAGAAAATTCTCTAAATGTCATGTAAGATGTGGTAGAAAATCCAATAAATTCGACGCAACAGCGGGCTTTAAATCATAATATGAGTCGATATTCCATTCAAAAAATTACCAAAAGAGAAAAATTCAAACCATATAAAATTCATTTGTTACAAGAATTGAGTGAAGACGATTTTGATCGCAGAATTCAGTTTTGCGAAATCATTATGGATAAATTGAATCAAAATGTCAACTTTGTCAACCACATTTTATTTTCTGATGAATCAACGTTTTGTTTAAACGGGCACGTAAATCGACACAACTGTAGATATTGGTCAGACCAAAATCCACATTGGATGGAACAAGTTCATACCCAACGACCACAAAAAACCAATGTTTGGTGTGGCATTATTGGTGGAAACGTCATAGGACCCTATTTTATACATGGAAATTCGAACTCTAAACGATATTAATTACTTTTACAAGAGAATATTGTTCCACACCTCAGACGATTATTCCCGAACCATAATAATCCCAATTTACCGGCTGAACAAATATGGTTTCAACAAGATGGGGCTCCACCACATTTTGGACGGATGGTGAGGGAATATCTAGAGGAAACTGTTAATGGTAAATGGATTGGGCGCAGAGGTGCAATTGAATGGCCTGCTAGGTCTCCTGATATGACCCCTCTTGACTTTTTCCTGTGGGGCCATATCAAAAATTTAGTGTACAAAAATGGGCCACAAAATATCTAAGATTTGCAACAAAGAATAATGCATGAAATTTCCAGTATTGCTTCCAATATCCTTTTAGATTCGCTACAAAATTTTGTTCACCGAATTCATTACTGCCAGGAGGTAAACGGTGGACACTTTGAGCACCTTATAAAATACGATTTCAAATTGTTGTTTACTAAAACTTAATTTGTTAGTTGTTAGTTGAAAACGGGTATGTGGTGTGCTTAACATTTTTTTTTAGAATCTTGTAAATAATTGAAATATTGAATAATATATAGGGGGTTCCATTTAAAATAAAGTAACTTTGTTCTTCCATGGCTTTTTGACTGATCCTGTATACTTACTTTATGTGCAGTGTAATAGATTTCTAAAAACCCTAAAAGATTTGTATTTAACATTCTTCGCTAGCTATCTTACTTTAGCAAATAATCGATCGTTTCCATACATAAAAGCGACCCTGTATATATTATATAATATATGTATTGTTTATCACCCTGTTCTTAAATCCACTGTAAAAAAACATATAAATTTCCTTCCTGGTAGTAAACAGTTTTTGAGATACTTGCCATTCTCACTGTAAACAGTAAAATCAGGTGTAAAGGCGTCGTTTTTGTTTCAATTTTGTTACAAAACAGACTATAATTAGATATGATTTTTTATTTGCATGGTATAACAAAACATATTTTTAATTTTTTTTTTGTTCATTACATAAATTTATTTTATCTATTTTTTAAATAAATATTGTTCAGAACTTGCTACTAAAATATTAATTTATTTTTGCAGAAAGCACATTGTGTATTTTTCCTTTATCCGTAATAACATTTCCTTCGTTTTCTAGAACTTCCATATTTTAAATTAAAAAAGCTCGAGGAAAAGATAACTTAGTACCATCTCCTTGTAATCCAAATAAGGGTTTTGCTAATAATATATGTACAGAGATCACCCAGAATATATTAAAAAAATGGATGATTTGGTTTAAAAAATGCCTAGAAATAAAAAAAGTTTAAATAAAAATATCAGTAGGTATATAAAGTTTCTAATACCAATTACCAGTAATTTTATATTTTTAGCATATTTTCTGAGCAAAAATTCGAAGAAAAGGCTTTGAGCTAGTAAATTATAATATTATGGTACATAAAGTGACTCCAAGATAGATGGTTTTAAGTTTTAATAAATTTTAATCTTGTTGTTAGAAACGAAATTAGCTTAAGACTTGTAAATTAATTTTGTAAATACTAATTCAACCCTTCGCTCAAAGATCCTAACTTTTAAAAATGTACTTATTTTACGAACTTATTTTTCAATATTCTTTAAACTTAGCGGTTTGCCAAAATAACCACAGATACTATAAAATATTTTCAGTAGTCCCCGTATCAGCATTTACAGGATCTTCGTATTTTCCTCAACTTTCCTAAATTGACAAAGGAAATAAGTGGAAGAGAAGACATCTGTTTTACTTTTGAAAGTTTTGTTTATTTGTTCCGATGCAGTTTCCTTTTGCGGTTTCTTGTTTATAGTTCTTCGGTAATAAAAGCTTTTTTAGTTTAAATTACTACAACGAAAGAAAATTTCAAAGTGAACAATTTTCAATCAAGGCCCCACTAACTTATCTTTAACATTGGTTTGATAATGTAAAAAGAAAAATGACCATCAAGAAAATGGTTGGCTTTTTTGTAACCATGCAAGAACTTATTTAACAAATTAAGACAAGGATATTAAGTATAGAGCTAGGTTTATATCTTTGAAAACATTACAACTTTAACTAGTAATCTCTCATCTCTCTAGTACTTGAATCACTACTGGAAATATTTCTGAGAGCATGAATTTTTTAAAAATTAGTCGAACACGAGGGATAATTTTCTTAAAAAATTCATGCTTGAGGAGATATTTCCGGTAATTAATTCAAGAACGTGGGAGATTCGGTAAGAAAATTTTACACCAAATGAATATAAAAAATTATAGCATGACATTTTCCTTTAGAAATTCCTGTAGGAAACTAAAACTATAAAGTAGGGCTCTGTGCCTGTCAACAGATAAATTATATCTAATCAATTCTTTGCAACATACAGGGTGTTATTTAAGTATGTGGCCAAACTCCAAGGGGTGCTTCTTTAAGTGATTTTAAGAAGAAAAGTTCATATAAACACGGGTCCGAAAAAACGCATAGTTTTTACGATACAGGGTGTCAAACTTAAAAAAAAATCGGATGTTCGTAAATATCTCAATACTCTTTCATTCGATTTTGTTGAAATTCGGCAATTCTGTTTATAATAACAAGAGGATAATTTAACCCTAATTAGATTAAAATTATTAAGTACAGTGGCGTCCCGGAAGACAATTCAACTAAAATTGTTGATAAAAAAATTGCGCGCCACTGACTTTTTTTAAAATTATGTATTTTTTTCGATTTAAGCAACTACAAATACAATTATTTTATCTTTTGAGTTTTTTTTCTTAACTAGTGGAGCAGACTGAGTGTTTCATTACCCTTAATAAACAGAATTGCCAAATTTCAACAAAATCGAATAAAAGAGTATTGAGATATTTACGAACATCCGATTTTTTTTTAAAGTTTGACACCCTGTATCGTAAAAACTATGCATTTTCAGACCCATGTTTATTTGAACTTTTCTTCTTAAAATCACTTAAAGAAGCACCCCTTGGAGTTTGGCCACATACTTAAATAACACCCTGTATAGACATTTGACAAACAAAAATTATAAAAATACAGCCTTCCGTTCACCGTAGTAATACAGATTTATTGATAGCTAATAGAATACATTATTTTTGACAAATGTTTGTTTTATACTACTAAAATCCTAGGACCCTATTTTTTGGGTATATATTTTTATTTATTTATTTATTTATGACCTCAAATCAGTACAGATATACTGGCACCGAGGCCTACACTTACAATCAAAATAAAAAATCTTCCATAGGTAACAGTCGCTAAAATTTAGATAGTACACATAATAAAACATAATTATATTAATTCTTTGGATGGTCTTTAGTTTTAATATAATTTTTAAAATTTACATAAGTGTTTTTGGCTGCTTTACTAATGATGACTTTCGGTATTTCATTATTCGTTTATATAGAGACTGTATATAAAAAAATTGTCCATGTCATGAAGAATATTTGCAAAAAATATATTTTCGGTAAATTTTAGTAGCAAAACTTAAATTAAAATGTATTGCTTAAGATGCTGTTAGTTTGTCTTTAATTATTTCAAGTAACTAAAATTCAAAGAAGATTTTTCATTTATGCCATATTGCAAAATATAAATATCTATATACTGTAACTACAAAAAAAAAAGGAAAAAAGAGACAGCATAATATAAACAGGTGTTGAAAAAGTATTTACGAAGATCAAAGACTCATTTTAAATTAAATAATTAATTTTTATTAATATTGTTTTCATTATTGTGATTATTATTAAAGTTAAACACACAGTTATTATAAACAATTCGTGGTTGATTTCCTAAACCTGATGAGATACTGCGACTTGTACTGGATACAGATAGCTGTGCGTTTGACCAAAAACTATCGCTGTAATCACACCCAGGGTATTCAGAAGGAGAAAACTTCCGGGAAGTTTTGTGGTTGCTATAGTAAAGAGCTGAAACGAAAACTTCTTATTGGCTAAAAATTATATAGGTGTGAAATTTTCTCTAGGTATAATATTTTTTTTATTACTGTCACACTACCTAATAGCTTTTACGTTACTGCACTACTGCATGCGGTTACGACATATGCATTCAAAGGATCAATTAACTAAATTTCTAAATGTCCTCAATATGTGAGTCATCGGTAAACCTTAGCCTCATAACCCTCGCTTAAATTAAACTCTATTCCAAGCGTTTAAATTTAAACTGCTGACATTTAAATACAGAACTACGTTGAAGGTTAGACCTTAAGCTTCGTCTGTTTAAGAATTTCTCCCACAAACCACTAATCCAATTATAAATTTAATCAATTGGATCTGGTTCAGACATAATTTTAAAAAAATTATATCGCCTTTTTTACGCTAAACTGTGTTGAATTTTCAGTTATTACAAATAATTTTGGTACCGTGGCGGCGCATTTTGTTATACCGGTATAGAAATGCGTTGTCCGCCAATATTCTCGTAATGAGTCAGTAGAGTAAAAATATTAAGTATCGCAAAGCAAACAGAAATAGGTAGATTTAGTACCCCCCACTTCATGTTATCGCATCATTTCGCTCAATGTCTTCTGGTGTCACACCTCCCGCATCGATTCAATTAATGTTAAATAAGAAATCGATATAAACGATTATAAATCATCAAACATTTTCAAATGTATTTTCTTTTTTTCGTGAACAAGGACATTTTCCGACACAAAATAATATTGATCAGCCTGTGAGACAACCAGTTCAACAAGAAGAAGATATTTTAAATTTGATTGAAGAAAATCCAAAAATATTAACAAGAAAAATTGCTAGACGTCTGCATATAACGCAAAAAATAACCCATTTAACAATACGAAAGGAAGGCCTGTATCCTTATCATATTTAAGAGGTATTTACAGAGGTTGGAACCAGGTGACTATGCTGGTCTTTTGTCAGTGGATTAGAAGGCACCGAAGAGATCTTCACCGGACTTTGTGGACCGATGAAGCTTAGTTTACCAGAGATGGCGTCAAAAATATATTCCAGAAATTGTCATCTATGATCTCTAGAAAATCCAAATGCTATTATAGGCAGTCGCATTCGCAACATAGATTTTCAGTAAATGTTTGGGCGGGTATAATCAATAGTAAATTGATTGGCCCACACTTCTTTGAAGGAAGGTTAGATGGAAACCAATATTTACACTTTTTAAAAAACATTTTGCCAAATCTTCTTTAAAATGAAAATGCTATTATAAGAGGAATGTATTTCCAACACGATGGAGCCCCTCACCATTATACAAGACCTGTTTCCGGATTATTAAACAATAGATATCCCAACAGATGGATAGGTCGCGGGGGGCCCCATTCTTGGCCATCAAGGTCCCCCGACTTTAACCCATTGGACTTATTTTTTTGGGGGTATATGAAAAATTTAGTTTACGAAAATGAAATTACCACAGGTGACCATCAGCTCATGCAACTCATTATCACTTCATTTCAGGAAATAAAAAATACACCACATGTAATCAGAAGTGCAGTTTCAAATTTAAATATCAGAGGAAGAAAATGTGAAGAAGTTAATGGAGGGCATTTTGAAAATATTCTCAAATAATTATTTTATTGTTATTTGTCTTATTAATGTTATTATTGTCGTTATAAAGACAGTTAATATTTTTCATTTTTTTCAATATCTAAAGAACAGCTATTTATTATGATTGAGTGGTGAGTGCGGCACTTTTGATAGGGATACCTTTAGAAGTAGTTTTTTATGTGTATTTCAAATAAAAAATAAAATTTTCAAAAATAATTAAACAAAAATAAAATCAGCCTATTTTTTTAAGTCCGGACCTGAAGTTCAAAAAAAGTTCATACGGCATCTTGAAGCGATAAGTACTTAAAATATTTCCACCCAGTATAAACATATTATACCAGGTGCTAGAACAATGATGGCAAAAACAAAAATGAGCCAAACATGACAAAACACTCTGTATCTAGGTAACGAGGGAAGATTGACTCACTAAAGTTAGATTATTTAGAACCCCCAAGATTTCCACTCTCTCCTGGTGACTTATGTACATTTAGATCCGAGTCACCCTGTATATAAAAATAGTCAGTACCCTACAAAGTCTTAAATCCCCTGGTTGTGATGATATAACAAACGATACAAACAATTATAGTCCAAAAAAAGGTGACTTTTAGCAAAGGATTTTACTATAAAGTCCGACAGACCGGTTTACATAGTCAGAAATAAGTATTAAATATAGTGGGAAATAAAACCAAGGTAATAAACTGGTATAAAACACAAGAATTGGGCTTCATAGGTAAGGCCAAATAGTGTTCTTAGTGGAAGTAAAAAGGTGTTCTTTACCAGTATTAACCCTTTGTGGGCCTATGTTGGGCCTGTTAGGGGCTATAAAGTTTATGGAAAATCATAACCACAATTTTAGAAAAAGATGAAAATATTATGTTGTTTTTATTTGTATCGAAGCGCAAGAGGCAGGAGTTTTCTTAAATCAGAACATGTCATGTCAGAGGCTGATTTTTAAAATGGAGTGCTAATACTATATAGATACTTATAAAATCACTATTTCATCGATAGGAGGTGAAAAATTAGGTGCGCGTAAAAAAATTTCGTAGATTTCCATTTTACCTTGAAAAACTAATCGCGCTCCCGAAAAAAAGACATTTAATTAAAAAAAACAAGGTAAATTAAAATTGAAAATACAAAAAATTTAAAATGTAGCCCATATTTTGTGCTTGGACAAATAAGTTAGCTCGTTTATGTGTTCGGTTCTTCTAATATATTTGTTTTTGTTTTAGTGTTACAAGTAATTTAACAAAATTAATTTAAGATAATACACCATGTCAAAATTTCCGACTAGTTAGTTTCGACTGACAGTTGTAATGAAACTTGACATTAATCATAATAATATTTGCTTGCTATGATTAGTAAAGCGTATACTTGCCACTTAAAATCAGTACTGTAGTTCTCAAAAATTTAAATAGCTTCTACTGTGAATACTGTGATATTGCCTTTGTCGTTTAAGATTTCATATGATTATTTATCTATTATACAACATGTTTTACTGAGATGGTAAAATTCGTCCATAGATAATAAAGTCCAATTGGGTTGTGCGAAATAAAAATCTTCTATTGCTTTATCTGATATGCAAAGTTTAAAAAAACTTTTATACAAGGTAAAAATAAATTAATTTAAACAGGTATTGGACGATCTATAAAAATTAAATTCAGTCAGGACAGCTAGAAGATAACAACGATATGACCTGCGCAAGAAATATGTCAAAACTAATACTACGGTGCGCGGCGATTGCCAATCGCGATGAACCCCCACCAACGTCTTGTGGATTAGAGGTTCTAAGGGATACAATTCGTTTTTGAGAAAGCTCTTCTGCTTTTTTAATTGTAGAGACAGCGCTTTACTGGGAACAAAGTGCGTCGCATTGAGAAGATCCAATGTACTTCTTAAGAAAATTGCTGTATTAAAAGTAGTTCAATATTCAACAAGACTGTGCTGCTAATATAACTGATTACTATCTACCAATAAAAACATTGTTCCTGCAAATCTGGAATTGATATAGGTAACACTAAAGTGGGTTTGATCATACACTAGCAATTTATTTAATATGTGTTAATAAAAATAAGCTATCAATACAAACTATGTTTTAGCAAACCTGTTGTAATAGATCATTTTCCTCAGTCTACTGTTATTTATATTATTTTGTCCCAAAACCGTAAACACAAACATAAACCAAAAAATTGTTTAAACGTTTTTAATGTTTTTGTTTAATCTTAATTTTATCAAGAAACGAAAATAAAATCAATCATCTCATAAAACTCTAAAATGCTTAAAATCTTTGGCAATTTAGCTCACAAATGGCTCTCGGCGTTTCCTCGAGTAATTTGTAAGATCCGTTGCCGTTTAATAAAACGTTGGAAGGAATATTGTAGTGGCGACTGGCGATTATGAAGGAAATTGTATTAAGATGCTAAATACGTAAATGAAGTATTATAAATAATAAGAATTTAAACGTTACTATAAATTTAATTACCCTAATACGGAAGTTTAAGCGCTTTGTAGCACTTAAAAGGCAACTTTTCTACATGTATCAAATGTATGTCTGTTGTGTATCATCACACTATTACTAAATATCATAAACCCACGCGTATGGAATAAGCACGTCTCTCTCGCACGTCTGACGTCATTTGGATACAAAAAATATCCACAGCAACAGTCCATTTTATATGAGACTTAACGCGTTTGGTGTGTGTTGTTAAATACTTTATTTACAAGTAAGTGTGCGTAAAGTTTAATAAATTATAACTAAAATCATTGAAATAAACACTTTTTACTATGGTGTACTATATGCAGTGGTAGGTTTGTTTAATTAAAAACAACGGGTTTGCTATGCTAAAACTAAACCGTGGCATGGCATGTTATATAAACCCAATTTTTCCCCTCCGCTACCATCGAATTTCTTCAAAAAAGCACACATACAATTTTACTTCAATTTAAAAATATTGATAGACCTTTGACTCTGTTTCCCATGTAGCAGATTCTCCGAATGAATAACACGGAGAAAAAAATCGTTCTATTCCTTATATTCACATACTCTTTATACAACTGTTTAATACTATATTTGACAGCAACGCGCTTTTCTACTGTAGGACAACGAAAATTGCTAGACCGTTGTGTAGTGATATAACGTTAACTTAGCCAATAGGAAATATAAATTATCGCTACCATAGAATGGTTTATAGCCATTATTGTTCTGAACTCTAACAGTAATTAGCAAGTTCTGTTGGGGGTGTAATCTGGTTTTATATATTGTGCTAGTTTCGACTGGCAGTTGTAATGAAACTTGACATTAATCATAATAATATTTGCTTGCTATGGTTAATAAAGCATAAACTTGCCACGAAAAATCAGTACTGTAATTCTCAAAAATTTAAATAGCTTCTAGTGTAATATTGTTCCTGTCGTTTAACATTGCATGATTATCTATTATGCAACATGGTTTACTGAGATGGTAAAATTCGTCCATAGATTATAAAGTCCAATACTAATGATGGGTTGTGCGAATTAAGAATCTTCTATTGCTTTATCTGACATGCAAAGTTTAAAAAAACCTAAATACAAAATAAAAATAAATTAATTGAAGCAGGTATTGACCGTAAATACGGCTGTGATATATAAGAGCAATGAAACCACCAGTGATAATTATGATAATGTCCAGACGTTTTATTTTTTATTAGTTTCAAGATGTTTTACAATACTCAAGAAAAAATAACAGTGATCAAGTGGTACTACATTTTTTTTTTTATGATCGAGCACAAGCACTATAGGAAAAATCCTTTAAGGCGCTCTGGGAGCGGTGCGTGTGCGAAGAAAGCGATTCACGTTTTTCTTGAATCGTTGGAGGTTATATTCGGTTGGAAACACGGTCTCAGAAAGGCCGTTTCACAAAGATGACGTCCTCCAAATGAAAGAGTTCTGAAACAATGATATTCGGGGTGGGTGTACTAAATTGAGCCACATAGGGATGGGCGGCAGTGGTTCGTCGTGTGTTTCTGCTATGCATTACTCTAGGTGGAATCGAGCGGGCAATATCTGTCGAAAACTTGCCATGGAAATATCTGTAGAAAAGAGTAAAATCACCAACCTGTCCTCGATGTTCTAAGCTGTCGAGGTTCTTAGTCAGCTCGTGGTCGCCGATTAGACGAACGGCTCTCCTTTGGATGGAATCCAACAACCGAAGGGTATGCTTCGGTGCAGAACTCCAGATATGAGAGCAGTATTCCAGTGATGGTCGAATCTGGGCTTTATAGAGTGTCAAAAGTTGTTGAGCTGTATAAAACTTTTTGGTACGGAAAAGTATACCGAGCTTCTGAGAAGCTGCCCTGGCAATTGCCACAACGTGATTATGCCAAGACATATTTCCTCCTAGGTTGACACCCAGCAAATTAATAGACGAAGTCAGTGGAATTGCGTGTCCTGCCATAACGATATCGGGTTCTGCAATGTTAACCTTCTTAGAGAAAACTGCTGCCTGGGTTTTTTGAGCGTTAAATTCGACTTGGTTACTGTCACCCCAAGACAAAATTTCTTCCAGGTCTTTATTGAGGCGTGATACCTCATGTTGTCTGCGAAGATGTGCGTCAGCAGCCTATGTTTGAGATTTCAAAGTAAAAGATGAGATAAGTGTGCTGTCGTCAGCAAAGCTATATATTGAATTTTCTGTTTTCGCTAGAAGGTCGTTTATGTACAGTAAGAAGAGAGTGGGGGATAATATGGACCCTTGAGGAACACCAGCATTGATGGTGAAGGTGTCTGACAGAAACCCGTCAATCGCCACTTGCAGAGAACGGTCCTTGAGGAAGCTAGTGAATAGTTCTCGGAGAGTATCCAAAATCCTCTCTGCGATGTTTCCTGAGAGACCCATTCAAAGCAAAACAACAGTCCTAAATATTATTCGTAGTTTTGAGAGTAGAGGTACTATGCGTAATAACTTTAACTGCTTAGGGCAAAATTATGAAGTACTCGATAGTAGAGCATAAGAAAATAATGCAAATTAAGAACTTTTAAAATCAGGGTTCTTGGCAAAACAGTACTGCGCAAATTACATAAGTACAAATATCAAAGACGAAATTACGAAGAGTTTTCTAAATAACTTTTAAATGCCTCATTAGAAAATAATAAAATTTGGTGTGCGAATCCACCATACAAGGATCTTCAAAAATAAGGGGAATCATTATTTGAGGGGAGCAAAATTTACATGGAATTTCCCATCGCCAATCTGTCGGACAACACCCGATATAGAATAGTAATTTGTACTTACACAAAATTATCTTTAATAATTATTGTAGTTAACAATGGAAACATTATAATAAACTTATAGATAGCAGAAAAAGTTTTTGTTTTCTTTCGTTTTGTCAGAACTATCCCCAGACGCGTTTCGTCATATATCATGGCTCATCACTGAAAATAGTATATCACGAAAGAAAGGAAATGATTGGTTCAACTTGAACTTACTGTGGCTGACACCAAAGAATGAATGTATGGAGTAGCGAGATCTAGTGTTCTTGTAGATAGTAGTTTATGTATACAGCTATAATATTGAGTCAGTGGTTAACAAACATGAAACAGTAAACTTCTCCGAGTATCTAAATACATTTAAAAAGAAAACATATCTAAACTACTACAGCGATAGGTTCGTGATATAGAACTCATCACTTTTCTATTTTTCTGCTACTTTTTTCCTTCCCTTGGTATTTTTCATTCCCTCTCTCACCACATATATGTTTTTTTTTGCTGTATATAGTGTACATTCAAATTTAATAACTTTTATTTTAAGTAAACTGAAATTTATATTTACACTTTATCCTATATAAACTTTGCTTGGTCTCAACAGCATCCATGCTTGCACCAGGGGCTGTAAATACGGCCTTTTATTTTCTATAATATAATATATGTAATATTTAGTAACCTTCTTGTATTGGAAAGAATAAATGAATTATTATGTATTAAAAATTTCCAATTATTTTTATCTGGATCAGGCACTTTGGGCCCTATGGTATGTTCGCTGCTATTCCATTAATATATTAAGTCAATCCCCTTCTTGGCTCCATCCAAGCAAACCTTATTTTTATTGTTAAAATCTCGGCCTATTTTCCTTGCCAATTTAACGGCACATATACAATTCCTGCACTTTTATCTGAGTGCAGGAGTTCTCCCCTGCATCAATTTCGCGGCTATAAAATATTTATAGTTATGTGTAATGCCGCAGGGGAGAGTTGTAATTCCTATAAAGTAAAACTGCAGGAATACGGCATATCTATAAATAAGATAGCACTGTGGTTTGCGTCAAGGGTGAATTTTAGAGAAAAAGAGAAAGGATGACACTTGGTTTTATAAAGGAAGAAGTTGATAAAGCTGATTTAGGCTAGGTGCAGAATTCCTGATTATGTTAAGACTTACATGGCATTCTCGTATAAGAGAAATGATGGCGTAGAGTGTATATTATCTATAGAATCAAAGCTTGTAGCAGGGAACCAGACGTGGACGCAGAACGCAGGACGTTTAGTGATTCTAGAAGTAGAAGTCAGCAATAAAGTGTTGGTTATATTTTGTCATGCCCTATTTGCACCACAAAGTAAGTAAAGTGGTACATTCTATAGTGAAGGGTTGGATTTAGCAATAATATATTTTACTTATACAAATGTAACTATGTTTGTTGAAATAGAAAACTGGCTTCGAGATGACGTACAAATAGCAAATTATCCACATATCTAGATAATACTTCCAAGATGGAGGAAAAATTCTAAAATTTTTAACCCTGAAACGAGTAATACGATAAATAAATAAATGTCTTGATAAACAGGCGTAATTCGACGTCAAAATTTGCGGCCGGCAACTGAGCGGACGGGTACGGGCTATATTATAGACGTATTATACAGGGTGACATTTTTAACTGGAATAAATTTTGTTTTGCAGCTGGAAAAATACAGAACTGAAACCTTTTTACAGATGAGCATTTTGTACTAAATGGTGAAGCGAATAAACAGAACTATCGATATTGGTCCGCAGGAAATTCTCACTGGATGTAAGAAACACACACCCAGCTTCCGCAAAACTTAATGTTTGGGTAGGCATAATTGGCGACCAAGTCATTGGGCCAATATTCTTTGAAGGTAAATTTTTTTTTGCAAGCAGAACTTGTTCCAGCTTTCACTGCTTTATTTCCTCGCCATGCAGAAGCAGCTCTTCATGGTAACAGCAGGATGGTGCTTCAACTCATTACGCCATAGATGTTTGACAATATTTAAGTAAAGTTTTTACAATCCGCTACCATTGAATGGCCGCCACAATTGCCGGACCTTAATCCTTTAAATTATTTCCTTTGGGGTCTGACCAACGCGACGTCGCTTGACTTTAGAGATCGTTGTACTAAAACCATATACAAGGTTCTAACTTCGTAAACACCATATCTTAACAATGTTTTGAAAGTCATGAAATGTTTATAAATAATATTTGCATAATAGGTATGTACTTTTTTTTTATAAATTATTATTAATACCTACTGTAAAAATAACTGTATTAGTAGCGGATAAAAATTATTTTAACCACGGTTTAAACAGCTGACAACCCTCGCGTCTTAAATCCTTCGTCGCTATGCTCTCCGTGATTTTAACTTAATGGTCGGGCAATAATAGTAGCCATCAAAACCTTGGTTAATAATATACTATTATTGGATAGTATGTCATGGTACCAGCGACTTTGCACGCATAACGTATCGATGACAATTATTGAATTACTCAAACAAAGCTGCTGGTACCTAGTATAAAATAAAAGTTAACTAACTTCCTTTCTCCCATAACATTTAGATTGTTGTCAACAGACTTAAAAGCTTGTTAAAAAGATGTTATAAAAAATTTTAACCTTATAGTGCGGTTTTAGTTTATCATCGACTTTCTTCATCTCTTCAAGTAAAATTACTGGCATAAATACAGTAATATTTTTAAAA
Source organism: Polydrusus pterygomalis (assembly GCA_963969555.1). Lineage (NCBI taxonomy): Eukaryota > Metazoa > Arthropoda > Insecta > Coleoptera > Curculionidae > Polydrusus > Polydrusus pterygomalis. The sequence goes on along the minus strand of OZ018378.1, from coordinate 7,234,379 downwards.
GAAAAATTTAATAAAAGCTTGATTAAACAATAAAGACACTTTACGCACGCGGCGAATAAGAAAATTAACTTTTTTTCGTTTAGAACAATAACCTCATAAAAGCCAATGTTTTATAAAGACGCCCCGCAACGAGCATTGGAGAAAAACAGACTAATTTTCATCCTCATAACAATTTCCATAAAAACAAGTCTAGTGTGAAAAATAACCGGTTTTTTAATTGTCTTATTCAAAATATTAGTTTTAATTACGGAATTATGTACCATTCTTGCAGAAAACATTTGCTTGAAAGGAAAAATTGAGATAAAAATGAATTTTTTTAATTTTTACGTACACTTTAATTCAAAGTCATAATGACAGTCAAGTTTCTTATGACTCTCTATTGGCCTACGCTATTTTGTCACCGTCATTAATACAGGATGAGTTTGTAGCTTGGAACAAATTCAGTAAATTCAGTACAGTCTTTTTTTTGGGAAAATGTTTGGGAACGGGTATTAACATTTTAAGTTGCGGTATTTTTTATTAAAAAACATTGGTACAGTGTGTCCCAAATTAGAGATATGACGATGTCTCAGAATGTTGTCCATTTACTGTTTGGCAATATCCTTAACGCAAGTGACGTTTTGAACATTTCAAATTACCAATTTCAAAAAAAAATTGTCCTAGATTTACCGAATTTTCTACTTACAAACTCACAGTATATGAAGATTTGTATGTTTTTGTAACTTTCGCCAACAGGTTTGCTAAGACATAGCTTGTATTGATAGCATATTTTTTATGAACCTATATTAATAATATAATAATAAAAATAATATATTACATATTCCTGAAAAGAAAAGTCTACATGATTTATATTATATGTATATATAAACGTTTATAGTCTTATAGGTTTTTTAGTTTTGCACCTAGAGAACTAAATCCCTGTATGTGCAAAATTGTATTCAAAATAGTACAGTAATCTTAATGTTATTAAATAAGTAATATAAAGGTTTAATTAAAAGCTGGTAGGTATAAACTATTCTATCTTAAATATAAGTGTTTTCTAAGGTATGTATAATAATATAAGAATAGGAGTAATGTAAGGTACTATATTATATGCACTTGGGTGCCTTATTATAAAAATACGCTAGACGGTTTAATTTTTAAAACAATACACTAAATTTATTAAAATTGCTACTTATTATTATTAGTATTAAATAAATTGCTAGTGTATCAAACCCGTTTTAGTGTTATATCAATTCCAGATTTGCTAGAACAGTGTTTTTATTAGTAGTAATCAGTTTCATTAGCAGCACAGTTGAATAATAAACTACTTTTAATACAGAAATTTTGTTAAGAAATCTTCTGAATGCGACGCATTTTGTTCCCAGTAAAGCGCTTCTTCTACAATTACAGGTCACATCGTTGTTCCGAGTCTTCTAGCTGTCCTGTCTGGATTGGAATTTTATTGATCGTACCAATACCTGTTTCATTTAAATTATTTTTACTTTGTATTTAATTTTTTTTAACTTTGCATGCCATTCTTATTTCGCACAACCCGTTATTAGCATTGGACTTTATAAGCTATAGACGAATTTAACCATCTTAGTAAACCTTGTTGCATAATAGATTGCATTGCATATTATGCAATGTTAAACAACAAGAACAATATCACACTAGAAGCTATTTAAATTTTTGAGAACTACCATACTGATTTTGAGTTGTAAGTACATGCTTTATTAGCCGTAGCAAGCAAAGATTTTCATGAATAATGTGAAGTTTCATTAAAACTGCCAGTCGGAATTAATACAGTAGGTAAGTATATAAAACCAGATCACACCCCCCCAATAGAACTTGATCATTACTGTGAGTATTTAGAGCAATAATGACAATAAACCATTTTATGGTAGCAACATGTTACCGTGATATTATCATTACACAACGGTCTATCAATTGTCGTTGTCTTACAGTAGGCAAGCGCGTTGCTGTCACATATAGTAATAAACACTTGTATACAGAGTATGTGAATTCTTATAAGAAAGGCTTATAGTATAAGGCTTCTTTTTCAGTGTAACTATAGTTTTTAATGTATATCTCCTCCGCCAGAGTGATTGTCGTCTGCGCCACTGGGCTAAAACCCTATAAAAATAAAATATTTTTAATCATTATTTGTTTCCTGTTTCTCGTTAAAAGGGATATTATTATTTTGCAACAGCGTGTAAACGAATAATCCTAATCCAGTATCCTGTTATGTTCCTATAATCAGGATTACCTGCATGTATTTTTATTAAATATTTTCCATGGAACTAATTGCCTGCTAAGCGGTAAACCCAATTAATAATATTTAATCGTTAAATTAAACAATAGTCTTAACAATTTTTATATTTGTTTACGAAACAATATTTTTAATGATTTGAGCTTTACTAATTCCTTAATTAAGAACTGAAGTCATGTTTTCGCTCTCGATCTCTGTTCTCACGAAGCTGTAGAAAATTAGGAATGACAATTCCTATAAGAACTAAAGTGTAACACCCGACTGTTAATTGTTTTTATTTGGTACGTTATAGAACAGGTGACAAAGCGTTCTTCTTTGTTTCATGGGATAATTATAAACTTTTTTAAAAAGATGATCATACCTACCTATAATACAATTTCAGGTTTAATTATACAGGGTGTCCCAGAATATGTGGGCAATCTTCCGGATTCGGATAGAATATGAAAAAATAATATGACAAGTTCCCATAAAAAAATTTCCTACAGGCCCTCCCTACTGAGATATAAGCCCCTGAAGGACGCCTCTGGAAATCGGTTTATCTTGAATAATTCTTAAAGAACTTGGTGTAATTTAATAATATTTCAGTATTATGGTTGCTAGGTAAGTCTACTCAAAATGAACCATTTTAATTTTATTCGGCTTATTTAGTTTTCCAAGGACGGACTAGCTTTAACAGAATAATGCGTATTTTTTTTACACCCTGTATGATAGAGGCATATCAATAATACTATTGAACAGCTGAAACCTTAAACTAAAAAAAAAGGTACTCTTCATCGACGTCGATAAAGTAAACCGTTTACGAGAAAAACATTTTTGTTCCATATGCCTTTTTTTTATAAAATATTCGATAAATACCTTATTTTGTTGATATAGTTTAGTTGATATGTACCAGTTAAAATAAACAATAATTACTTCAGTGTCAGTTGGAAATTGAGTGTGTTTAAGTTTTTGATCTTATTTCTTCTGCTTCTTTTTGGTATGGAATTTACGTTTGAGGAATATGCCGACATGCATTTAATGTATGGGCTTGCATCATGTAATGCCTTAGAAGCCCGAAGGCTTTATGAAGAACGATTTCCAAACAGAAGAATTCCTGACAGAAAAACCTGTGAAAGAGTAGACCGTCGTTTAAGAGAGACAGGTAAAAACTAAGTTGTTTTATTTTTAATTTGTACTTATCGGATGATAAAGATTTGATTTAAAGTATTTAGGTCGTAAATAATTTTGTGGAAATCAAAACCTGTTGATGGTCTTGAAGAAAACATCCTTAATGCCGTAGAAGTAGATCCTGCTGCAAGTGTTCGAAAATTGGCTGCCGAATTTGATTGTTCAAAATCAATGGTCTTTAGAATCCTTAGAGAGCAACAGTTACATCCATAATACCTTCAAAAAGTCCACGCGCTTCTTCCTGAAGACTTTCCGCGAAGGATGGAATTTTGTAACTGGGTTTTAGATCGGCACAGAAACGATGCAAATTTCATTGGTTCAGTTCTCTTCACGGACGAAGCTGGGTTTTCCAAAAACAGCATCATAAATTCTCATAATTTACATTTATGGGCAGAGGAAAATCCCCCTGCTTCTATTGTAACGCATCATCAGCACCAATTTGAACCCATCAACGTGTGGGCCGGAATTATCAGACAACACTTAATTGGAGCATTTGTATTGCCAAGAAGGTTAAATGGAGAAAGGTATTTGGAATTTCTTCAAAACAATCTGCCAGAACTTTTAGAAGATCTACCTCTGCAACTACGACATAATATGTGGTTCATGCATGATGGGGCTCCGCCACATTTTAGTCTAGTAGTTCGAGAACACCTAAACAGGGTATTCGAAAATCAATGGATAGGAAGGGGAGGACCAGTGGCTTGGCCTCCTCGATCACCAGACCTAAATCCATTAGATTTTTTTTGTGGGGCTATCTAAAATGTTTAGTATACGCCAATCCAATACAAAATCGGGAACACTTATTGGAACTGATTAACTTCCATTGTCGCGAAATAAGGAATAATGTTGGCGCATTGTGGAGGATCCAACAATCTACAATTAAAAGATGTAGGGAATGCATTGCAGTAGAAGGAGCTCATGTTGAACCGACGTACAAAATGAATCAGTAAAAATATGGTATTTATCGAATATTTTATAAAAGGCATATGGAACAAAACATTTTTTCTCGTAAACGGTTTACTTTATCGATGTCGATGAAGAGTACCTTTTTTTTAGTTTAAGGTTTCAGCTGTTCAATAGTATTATTGATATGCCTCTATCATACAGGGTGTAAAAAAAATAAGCATTATTCTGTTAAAGCTAGTCCGTCCCTGGAAAACTAAATAAGCCGAATAAAATTAAAATGGTTAATTTTGAGGAGACTTACCTAGCAACCATCATACTGAAAAATTATTAAATTACACCAAGTAAGTACTTCAAGAATTATTCAAGATAAACCGATTTCCAGAGGCGTCCTTCAGGGGCTTATATCTCAGTAGGGAGGGCCTGTTGGAAATTTTTTTATGGGAACTTGTCATATTATTTTTTCATATTTTATCCGAATCCGGGAGATTGCCCAAATATTCTGGGACATCCTGTATTTGAATTTAGTAGTTTAGGGTTATGTGCATGCTAAATTTATCCCCTTGGCTAGTTTGATACTTTAGACGATGAACTAACATGCACCAGCGTCCGTTGTTTTTTTCTAAATAAATAAACACCTGTAATGTAAACCCAAAATAAACTTTGTACTCTGAAATATTCATAGGTTCAAGCGTAGAAGGAATAGTGGAGTAAGTATACACACTCAATAATTCCGACACAACACTTCAAACTGTTTACCAACTACATAAACTAAATTAAAGTCCATAAGGTAACCCACACGGTTAACCAAAATTGTGCCTGCACTTATACATAAATATTTGTGCAGGAATATAACATGAACCCTCCTCATGGCGATGATTTATATGAAAATTATTCGGCGGGGGCTAAACATAAACGTTATACAGTTTGTAAAGTAACGATTACTCTCATATTATTTACAATCGTTTTAAGCAGGTTACACACTGAGGAAAATGATCTAATACAACAGGTTTGCTAAGGCATAGTTTGTATTGATAGCTTATTTTTTATTAACCCAAATTAAATAAATTACTAGTGTATTAAACCTAGTGTTATATCAATTGCAGATTTGCTACAACTAGTAATGTTAAAGAGCAGGTAAATTGCTGAACAGGTTCGAACAGTTCGGTTCTCACCCGGGAACCGGTTCCGTAAAGAAATAAGACAAAAATATAAATAATATTTTGTAATTTTTCTTAAATCGCATTGCTATTGGTACAGTGTTAAGTCTGTACCAGAAGCGGCTAGCCAGGGGAAACAAAATGAAATAATAGTAATACCCTATTTTAAAAACATGTAACTACTAATTCCATTAATATTAATACATCTTTAAAATATATTATGTAATGTAAAATCTATATTATAATAGTTCCCGTTTAAATTTTGCTAAACATCTCCAATAAATTATTCTGCCTCCAAATATTCAATTTTTTACTTATCTGTATCATTATTCATTGGATCGCCGGTTGATTAGATCACCCGGAGGCATGCTTCCTCTGCGCTCGATGTATTGGAAAGTGAACTGACAAGACGAATAATGTATTAGGAAACGTGGTAAATTTTTTTTTGCATGATGAAAACTGCAACTAAGTGCTTTAAACGAATAAAATTTCGGAATGGGTATGGGTTGTTATTTTAAATGTAATCTGATTTTTTAAAATGGAAGAAAATAAAAGGTCTGCTAAAAACGCCAGCCATATCGTAGTATTTCTTGTCAAATTTGAAGTCGAATTCTAAAAAAATTGTTTTATTTGAGATGTATTTTATTTTCAAGCAGCGGGAACCGCCATTATTTGTCTGCGCGGCTAAGTGCAGTAGGTAATTTGGATTGCGTCGCCATTTTATATTATATTTCTTATTCTATTTTTATTAATTTAAAATACAGGTGAAAGAACAGGGCCGTCACTTGCCCGATTTGTTTATATTGGAAACTGAAAGTGCGCTTCAAATTCAATATTTTAAGGAAAAATAAAATCTATTACTGTATTTCTACCTGTACCCGACATGATTTTGAGAGTATTTTATCAGTTACATACATTTAGGATAAAAAAATCAGAGTTTTAAAAAATATCACTATCCCTTTAAACTTTTTAAAATCTTGGGGGCCTTCTAGCTTGGCAATAACTATTAAAAATATCGTCGATGTAGACCAAACGCGGATAACCAAAGAGAACAAACATTAAACCTAAAACCGATTTAAATTCTCCCTTTTAATTTAATTAACAAGAAACTTTTTCCATCACTATTTACACCACCCAAATACAGTAAAAGCATTCGATACGTTTAGACGTAAAAAAAAATACCTATTCAATTTCTCACCGCCGCCGCCGTCGAGTGCTACACTTGTAACATTTTCGAGAATTCCGCCGTAAATGCAAAAGTAATTAAACAGACAAACACACGAACAAATGGGTTTTCTAAATGATGTAAAATGTGTTTCTATAGCATTCCTACGTATGTGGACAGCGCAATCAATTAAAATGGAACCGCTCGCAGATATATGGCAAGCAGTGAGCGGTATTTCAGTTTTTACTCATCCGGTTTGAAACTTTTTCAAAACCAATTTAATTTCCATATTAAACAAATACCTAATATCTGGTTATTACTAATATATAGTATTTTATAAACTACAACAAACCGACCGAAGCGACAAAAGTAATAATTATTAATTGATTTTTTTTACAACTGTTAGTAATTTGACCATACCATATAATGAACACACTAATATTTACAGTAAAAGCATCCTTTCTAGTCACTGCGACCGAACCAAGAACACTTCCTTATGGCCCTTCCGGTTTTTAGTTCTAGCTTTGGATGTTATATTTATTGGACGCACGATGTTAGCGTGCACCGAGAAAAAAAAAACCTTCTATGCCTTATAAGAATTTACATACTCTTTATACAACTGTTTAATACTTACATGTCGTCGTTAATTTGACTAAGTGGCGTATATCACTTTTGTGAACTTTCCAGGAGAGCCTTTTAAAGATTTTAGTATATTTGACTTGCTCGTAATTCTGGAACTAAAACCCATATAAAAATCAGCTTAGATATATCGATGAGTCCTTTAAACACTTTAGCAAAGGTATCTATGAAAAGGTAATATTACTATCTACAGAAGAGATATGGCTAAAAAAAATATATATACGCCACTCTGTAAACTTTATTTTTATTGCATTTTGATATACGCCTATTGTATTTACCAATATACACCTATTAGTAATTATTGCTCAATTTTTATATAGGCCGGTATATTTCTTAAGCATGTATCATACATTATTATACATTAAGACTACTGGTTTTAATATTTTTAAACCATTTATATCCTTGCCACTTGAATAACAAATTTCTTCTTTAATTTCCTTACTTATTATCTCTTTAAAATGAATTAGCGTTAACTCATCTTCCGAATCGTAATCATTTATATTTTCGACTGTCACAGCTGGTACCTTTTTTTATATAACATTTTAACCTGACTCCCTTCCTGCAAAGTCTTATCTTACACCACCTACTCATTGAAATTGACTACATTTTGTGTCCAATTCCTCCACTTAACTCCACTTAAAATTCGTTTATTTGAAAACTTCCCACCTTGATTTTCCTGCTTTAAGATGAAAATGTGGAAAATCGCTCGGACCCGTCGATTTTTATTTTGAGGGGGACATCGTTATCTTTATGCAACTTTCATACAAGAACGAGATATAATTTTAGTTAAAGTGGGTACAGATTTCTTGTTTCTTAATATTTGTGCATTATTTTCGTGTTTATGTTTATTGAAGGTTGGATAAAGTTAAACTTAACTAACCTAACAGTCGCTGATGTATTATTTACTAGACATTTTATGTACCTTCGAGAAGCATTTATGTATGTAATAATAAATTATAATGAAATTTACACTTAAACTCGTATAAAGATAAAATTCTATAACCATAAACCTATTGTATTCTTATTTGGATACGCAGAAATAAGTCTTTGGATTCGAAAATTAATCGCCCGCTTTATGAATGCCCACTGTTACGAATTTAGCGAAGTTCAGTGCATAAAGCAGGCGTTTTTGGTCGCGTAAATCATCCGAAAAGCAGATTTATGAAACATTACGCGTGATGCTTAATTATACGAATAAATCACGTGATGTACGACCTCTTAAGACTACGCTAGTCGTTCAAGGAGTTTCTTTTTAAACGTATTTGTTCTGATTTATCTAGTAAACATGGAAAAATATGGTTAAAATATATTTTTAATCGTCTCGGTGAAAGGAAATCATTATAAGTGCAAGAAAATCATGAATCAAAAACAATAGCCCCTACGATTTTCTCGGTAACTCAAGCAAAGCATAATTTTTCCTCCTTTTTATAGTGAAATAGATGTAATGTTGCTTCGGGGTTGATTAGTATTATCCATTTGATATACCGTGCGAGCAAAAATTATTTGCATCAAAGAGGGCTTGGATTAAGAAACGTTGGGCTTGGTTTAGATCACAATGATAGGGGGACGATATCTCTAACCAAATCTAGGTTAAAATTTGATATGGGACAGGCGTATTATACAATTTGTTGGCGTATTTTGCATTATTTCACGAACGTTTGCAACAAATTCTTCTGTTCTTACAGATGGTCTTCCTGCTCCTGTTTCCCTAAACACAGCCACGGTTCTTTTCAGGCAATCATAAAAATCCCCAGCAATAAAAGCAACGTTACGAAAATGTTCGTGAAAATCGTCCATGCACAAACCCGGATTGTATTGCCACTCACCATTTACTCTAACCCCGTTTTGAAAATACTCTTCAAACATGAATGTTTTGTGCTGTTCCGTAAAGCCCATTGTGTGAATTGTTCAAGAAATTGGAAAAATTAGCGATGAATCAAATTACTTGTAACGACTGTCAAAGATGACGGAATAACTGATTGATTATTAATTCAGGTAGTTACAGACACCCAACAGGTACGGCTAAGCATTACGTCCTTAGATGCAAGGCCTTTTTTGATACAAATAATTGTTGCTCGCATGGTACCTACTTTGTATACAAAGTGCACGATCAGCTTCAACATGTCCATGTCCATAGTGCCTTTACTGCTTTTACATTAATTGATGTGGTAAGTTGTGTGTCAAATACTGTTGTAAATCCTTGTAAGATTTACTCTCAATAACTTTTATATCCCATGGCTTTATCCAGCAATGTCATAGTTTGCATATTCCAAAGAAAATTAGTGTTTACCCTATTTATCCGGCTATTCTAAGTTTCGACATTGGCAGGAGTGGCTCTAAGTTGTAAAGGCTTTCTGGCCTGCTATCAATTCCGAAGATTACACTTTAGAAAGTGCCAATACCTGATAATTACCCCCATTACAGATAGGGAAACTGTCGGTTAAATAATCCAAAGAGCTTTAATAACTGGAAAACAATTAAGTTATTGTTTTTTGGTGACCTTTTTTAAAATGATTAACTTATTGATTCAATCGGTTATTTTCAAACTGAACACTAGTTTCCAGTACCTTAAACACTCAGTTTTGAAAAATACAAGTTCAAGCTTTTTTGTGAATGCAAAACGGACATAATTAAACAAAAGGCAATGGAAAAAGTTGTAAAGTTTGGCACAAAGTGTCTTCTCTGACAAACCCATTTTCAAAATCTGGGGTTCGCGTGGGGACAACTATAATATATTAAAAACATATTAATCTATTTAGTTTATAGGTCATTAGTTTGAAAATTAATTGATAAACATCTAGGTATGTAATTAAAACATATAGAAAAATTCAAAGTCGAGGCTACTAGTATTAATCTCCCAGTGGTTCATCAGCATTGGGGGTAGACCGTTTACAAATCTCATCATAAAATAGTTTTCTGGAATAGAGTTATTGCTAACTTTTCTAAGTCATCAATTTTTTAAATATGAATAAAATTTTCGCTGGTCACTGATTTGAAGCTGGATTGTTAATACATTTAAGAGGACAGATACGTCCTAGCAGAACCCGTTAAGGAAGAAAACATTCTAATAGACACAATGATTTCTATGCATCAGCCAAAACAATCACAAACTCGTGAGTCAATGATGGCTAAATTTGAATGTTCTATTTTCAAAATGAGAAGATTAAATTATAATATACTATATAATTTCCTTGGTCTGTCTGTTAGGATATTAGAGATTAGATACCATTTCCATAATTATTATAAAAACTAACATTAAAATCGCTGAATTTGGTTAATATTATTGTTATTTGATCAACTTCTTGTTACTTATAATGTCGGATATGGATTGGTATCCTTAAGAATGGATTATTCGTCTCATACTTCGTTGTGGTGCTAAGACTCTTAATGGGTGTTGAGCTTGATAAGAAGAGGTGTAGTGGAAATATAGTGTATGGAACAAGGACATTTCCAGGTTCGTAGTAGGAGTCAGTAGACGAATGTTGATAAGAAATAATCGTTTGTAATTGGTTGGGATAAAGGATTCCACTTTAAATAGTACATCCAGGGAATTCTCCTCTTTTATTAACATGCAAAATTATTGCTGAGATAGCAAAACAGAACCCCTTCTTCCAGTTGATAAGGGTTTCAAAACTGTATAAAAACTCGAAAGATTACTTACTCAGAGAGTTGTACCAATTATTCAACTGTAAGGGTAACCTCTGCCCGTTTATCTAGTCAGTTTAAAGTCAAGTTTAAATTTAATAGCTGTTGAATTCATGAAGAGTTCTGCACCAGAACCAGTTTATTTTGCTCCCATTGCGTAAGTGCTCTTTGAGTAATTTAACTAATTGTTTATTGTATAAATTTGGTATAGTTCTCGTTTTTGTCAGAGTTATCTATTAAGTGAAAATTGCTTCTTTAAGCTTACTGGAATAACATCTTCCTAAAGTGAGTAAAAAGGTGCAATCTCTCTCTTATTAGAAAACTATTTAAATTCATTGTTTTACACTCCCAAGTATTTAATTTGTATTTTATTCACAATACTTCTTGTAATCTTTTATTATCTCATTGCTTTACTATACATCAAATAAATCTCCTCAAAAAATCCTTAGTGTTTCAGTGATTAAATAACGCACCATAAGGGCACAGTAAATAATAAGTATAAATCAAAACCATTTAAGCTACACAACCCAGTCGCATACCATTTTGGAATATACGACAATATTATTACAGTTGTTTGTGTACAGTTATGGGCTAAAACCATATTACAAAAATTGACCGACTGGTTGGATTAGCTCCTTTTTTTTTAAAGTAATTACATCATTAATAACGTATCTACTAACAAAGTAACACGATAGGGAAATTAAATAATAATTAGGAATAAATACCACATCCAATTTCTGCTTCCTATTCTCCAATAAGTAGGAATTAATTTTACTGATGGCATAAGATACGCGTATCTGGTACATAATAGCTTCAACCAACACCATTAACTATCCATAAACAAAGTGGAGCATCTTATTACCATTTTACTTAAAGCCCGATTACCGTACAAGTGAACTTTATGGGATTAAGCTTTAAACGTACGTTTCAGCTATTAAGATAAACCAACATATTTTGATATTAGTGAAAGTATAGTAGTGGAATCAAGATAAGTAGAAGATCGAAGAATATTGTCACACCCCAACCACCACAATTTGCTATAAATATAAGCTATTCAGAGCAAATTGCCTATTCAACGCTCTTAATCACTAAACTTCTTACCTACATTAATACTGTTTTTATCACATAGTACAAAGCTAATTGTAATTTGTAATATTGCTATGTTCGTAACCTTGGACGTTTTTAATAAACGTTGGACATAGCGTACTCGTAATTTGTATAACAAGAGTGGATACGATATCCATATCCGTACGAGGAATTAACAAGCGTCCAAGCGCGAGTTTGGTGGGCATAAAATATATATTTTTTGCCATCTTTTTCTTCTAATTCTTCTTCTACATAAGATCTAGGCAAGCGTGTTTAGTATTTTTCTTAAACTTCTAAAATTTCGGCGACCTACTGTCGAGGGCCGAAATAATATCCTCTGTTTTGATTTCCTTATAATATGGCAATAATTGTCTATATTAGGGGCTGATATAAGTCTGATTTAAGGCGTTATAATATTGCTGAAGCTGAGCTTTCGCGAAAGTTAAAACCTGATTCGTCTTCCTTACCATCTTTATACTAAAAAAAGATTTTATAATCATAACAGGCTGTCGTGCAAATCAACCTAACCTAACAAACTAATAAACGGATATACCTACTAGCAAGTCCTCGACTATACTGTTAAGCTGCTTCCACTATCTTAATGCACCTGTTGGGGAGACAAACCGAACAAATATAAATAATTAACTTATCGAAACTGCCGGCATTACCACGGCTTCAGTAGTTCTACATTTTAGAATAAGATATCGCCTTGGTCACAACTGGTGTCTCTTGCCACTTTTAAGGTAATATTTTGTTTCTTAAGATTGCCAGCTGGTTGGTTATTAGTCTTATGGTTTGATGACGTTACGGACTTTAGGTACATAGTATGTGGTCCAGCAACAGGGGGGGCCTTTGAATAATTAAACGGGAACAATACAGATCTGAACTGTTTCTTTAAATTGAAATACGTGTTCTTAAAGTAAGATGCCATAAATGTTGTTGTGTGAATTAGAATAGGTGAAGATATTTGGAAGACAGGTCATAAAATGGATTGGATATTTACAACTGCCTAGGCAGGAGATTAATAAAAATACTTTTAAAATCAAGATGTTAGGTGTTTAATTTTTTGTTCCCCATGGTATTGTCATGTTCAAAACTATACTGTTTATAGATATAGAAAACATTGTTCCATTTTGTATAGTAAAACGCAGTTGCTTTTTTCAATTAAATAAAATTGATATTATCAATTTGTGGCTAAAAACCCAAAAAAAGTTCTAACAGCAAACTCACTTCATCATTAACCATTATCCAGCAAACTAAAATGAAATCTCGAGACCTAAACATTCTAACACTTAAAGGGGGCCATCAGACATTATGCAGGGAGCATTGAGATTTTTATCAGTTCCAGAGAGAGAGTCAGTCTATTTAAGATAAAAGGAATGACACATACAATTTATATTTAGGACGAGTATTGTTCTCCAATTATTTCTATTATGCTACAGAAATGTTGCATATCTTTTAATGGAATTTGAAATTTGACTTAGGGCGAATGAAATGTTAGATGGCAGTTTACTGATAGGAATATTTGAAATTTGAAAATTAAAAATAAATATTTTGTCCAGAAAACCCGTTCTGGTGCCTATGAAATCATCAGTTAAAGAACTTAAATACTACATGTTGTTTTTTGTAGTATACCTAAAGATGTACTGGTTTTATATAACCTTTGCAGAGCCAATAGAGGTAATGAAGAAGACAACCAGAGATTTAGAAACGTTTATTGACAATCGAGTTCCCAGACGATTGCGCCGTCACGTGACATTAGTGATGATGACTGCGAAGGTAATTTTAACCATTAGGGATCAAAAATGCCTAGAGCCAAATGTGAATACAGGAAAATATTTCCAGTTCTTATAGAAGAAATACTATCTATTGATTTTTGGCTCCAGTAACGATGATCTATTGTCAAAATCATGTAAGGAATGATGGACGAGATCACTGCCTGGCCTAAACGAGTCCCAAGTGAATGGCCCTCTGTAGGTTTTGTACTGGAAAAGTACATTTATTTGCATTAAATGTGGAGTTGTATTACATCCAAACATGTCTTTTATAAGTTACCACGCATTGTAAAAAAGTTTTTCCTAATGTAGTAAACTGTTACTTAAAAGATGAAAAAAAAAAGATTGTAAATTTTGGTTCGTGAAATTAAGAAAATTGATTTATTTAAATAACCTTTAACATCATTTTTAATTAGTCGGTTTCAAAGAGAATCACTCATCTATAGATCAGGTCCACAGGATAACAGATATTATTGAAAAATCGCTGGAGGAAAGAAAAGTTTCTTCTACAGTACTTCTTGATGTAGCACAGGATTTTGATACAGTATGGCACGATGGCCTAATAACTATGAGAGACCATATTGGACTAAATAATTTTGACAAATATCGAAGTCTTATAATATCATATCGATCTTTTCGAATTTGGCAGGAAGACGCTTACTCTGAACTTAAAGAAATTAAAGCAGGAGTACCACAAGGCAGTGTTTAGGGCCAGTCGTTTACCTACTACCCAAGTGCTATTCCTGGATTAGAGCATGATACGATAGCCACCTTTGCCGACGACACTGCTATAAAGGCAAAGATTACGAAGAAGCGGCAATAAATTTGCAAACCTCAGTTAACAATTGGATCACAAATAAAAGAGATTAACATATCCCTATTAGGTTAGCATAAACAATATTAAAATACCACATGCTGATGCTGATAAAGCTAAATATTGGGTATAACGCTGAATGCCAAGCTACGCTCAGTCTTCTCAGCTCAGAAAGCTTTGTTGTCTGAGCAGTTATTATTACTTGCTCTTGGCTCTCCCTGAGCTCATCAGCTAGTAATTACCTAACAACTTTGGTCAAGAAAAACTAATATGGCAGCAATACGGTGCACCATGTCATAACACAATACGAGTTACCGATTTATTAAATAATAGGTTTTCCAGATGGATTGGAAGATTTGGAACAATACCTTGGCCTCCAAATAGTCCAGATCTCAGATCTTACTGTGTCAGACACATTTTCACGGGGCTAGCTAAAAAGTAAAATAAATTCAGAGGAATTCCTTACCGCAGATCGAATAATAGACAGACTATCTGCAGAAATATTAAATTTAAATATTCATCGCAATCAAGGAATAATATTATCATCAAATTATTGAGCGGCAAAAGAAAATAATCGGCGTTTTATTAAAAATAATAAAGGCCATGCGATTTAATTAAAGTATATAATATTATATTATGTTAGGATGAGCGTCTTTTTCATTATTTAGTATTTGTTTTTATAATGTAATTTATTGTTTTATTACCGTGAGAGCAAAAATTACTTGCATCAAAGAGGACGTAATGCTTAGCCGTGGAGCTTAATACCTGTTTGGTGTCAGTTACTACCTAAATTAACAATCAATCAGTTATTCCGTCATCTTTGACAGTCGTTACAAGTAATTTGATTCATCGCTAATTTTTCCAATTTCTTAAACCATTCACATAATGGGCTTTACGGAACAACACAGAACATTCATGGTTGAAGCGTATTTTTGAAACGGAGTTGGAGTAAATGGTAAGTGGCAATACAATCCGGGTTTGTGCATGGACAATTTTCACGAACATTTTCCTAACGTTGCTTTTATTGCTGGGGATTTTTATCATTGCCTGAAAAGAACCGTGGCTGTGTTTAGGGAAACAGGTTCTATACAACGCAAAAAAGGGGCAGGAAGACTATCTGTAAGAACAGAAGAACTTGTTAAAAACGTTCGTGAAATGATGCAAAATACGCCAACAAATTGTATAAGACTCCTGTCCCAAGAAGTGGGAAGATCTTATGAAACATGCAGGTGCAGGACTATTCTTAAGAAGCAGCTAAATTTATTTCCTTATAAAGTGCAAGGATTATCCAAGAATGTGATAACATTTCTCCAGAGATACTGGTCAACACTTTCGAAAATATGATGAGACGTGTAAATTTATGCTTGGAGCATGGCGGTGGCCAATTTTAGCAACTTATGGAATTATTTTTCATTTTCTTTCTGTATATTCTTACTTTGTTAATTTTGTAAACAATAAAAATAAATTTGTATTTGTCTACTTATTTTATTACTCATTAGTTTAGCATATCATGTCATAATATGAATTTGACAAAATTTTAACCCAGATTTGGTTAGATATATCGTCCCCATATCATTGTGACCTAAACCAAGCCCTACGTTTTTTAATCCAAGCCCTCTTTGATGCAAATAATTTTTGCTCGCACGGTAAAAAGCCACAAAACACATACAAATAATGCAATTTGAAATGCATGTATGTGTAAACCGAACTAAGTTATCCAAAGTCGAACGTATACAAGAAAGTAATTCAACAATTTACAATACTTAATTAAAAAAATAATAAATGGTTGTAGTACTGAGGTCAGCTGGTGAAATATTGTATATTGTCTTTTAAAAGAATGGAATAATGGACAAAGTATTATTATTGTGTGGTCAACGCAAACTGGTAAAGGTTAAGAGTTTTTTATCCATGTTGTAAAGGACTGTTACTTTGTGGAATAGGAATTGTGTAAAAAAAAGACAATTTATTGCTTAAAATAAATGTCAGGTGCAACAAATATAAGCTTCTACAGTCAAATACCGTGCGAGCAAAAATTATTTGCATCAAAGAGGGCGTTGCATCTAAGGACGTAATGCTTAGCAGTAGAGCTTAATACCTGTTGGGTGTCAGTTACTACCTGAATTAACAATCAATCAGTTATTCCTTCATCTTTGACAGTCGTTACAAGCAATTTGATTCATCGCTAATTTTTCCAATTTCTTGAACAATTCACACAATGGGCGTTACGGAACAGCACAAAACATTCATGGTTGAACCGTATTTTCGAAACGGGGTTAGAGTAAATGGTGAGTGGCAATATAATCCGGGTTTGTGCATGGACGGTTTTCACGAACTCTTTCGTGACGTTGCTTTTATTGCTGGGGATTCTTATCATTGCCTGAAAAGAACCGTGTAGGGAAATAGGTCCCCCTCCCAACACAAAAAAGGAGTGGGAAGACCATCTGTAAGAACACAAGAACTTGTTGCAAACGTTCGTGAAATAATGCAAAATATACCAACAAATTGTATAAGACTCCTGTCCCAAGAAGTGGGAAGATCTTATGGAACATACAGGACTATTCTTAAGAAGCAGCTAAATTTATTTCCTTATAAAGTGCAAGTATTCCAAGAAATACAAGCCGCAGATTTTGAAAGACGCAGGAATTACTCTCAATGGTTTACCCAAAATTTATTGGAAATAAATGATTTATTAGACCTGACATTTTTTTCGGATGAAGCCTGGTTCCACCTTGTTAATTTTGTAAACAACAATAATAAATTTGTATTTTTGTCTACTTATTTTATTACTCATTAGCTTGGTATATCATGTCATAATTAGAATTTGACAAAAATTTAACCTAGATTTGGTTAGATATATCGTCACCATATCATTGTGATCTAAACCAAGCCCTACGTATTTAAATTGATGCAAATAATTATTGCTCGCACGGTATTTTTACCGTATATGGGCAATGTAAACTATACAGGGTGGTCCTTAAGTAATGGGACACAGAGCAGCAGTAAATTATTCACTTCAAAACATAACGATTTAGCGCAATTTTTATAATCCGAAAATGTATATTTATATTAAGACAGAAGTTAAAAAAATAATTTCGAGTTTTTTAGATATTTTCAAAAGTTTTCGGAGCATTGGGTTAAAATTTGGTGTAGGGGTTTTTTTGGGGCGGAAAATAACAATCTGGGCTTATTTTTCTTCTATCGGATAGAGGGCGCTACTAGCAGCAGTTTTCTTACTTTTGAACTGCAATAACTTGTTGTCACTACGTATAATAAGACTTATCACTCCTAATTAATAATCTTACAACTTTTTTACGTAAAAAAGGTACACTTGTCAAATAACGCTAGAGTTGATAGTTTTCGAAATATTTGCTATTTTAATACTCAATGACCTTTCCGTTGTTTGAGATCCAGCAGAAAGAATTCTTCAATACAAGTTGTTTTTGAATAATTGACGGGTAAATAAAACACAAAATGTAAAACTTTTGTTTATAATATTTTACAATAGGAAAACGATTTTTTTGGTTAAACTTTTACAAAATAAGTTTTACGTTCGGATGAAATAAGAAGTATTACCTTACATGTTACATTAAAATAGCAAATATTTCGAAAACTATCAACTTAAGCGTTATTTGACAAGAGTACCTTTTTTACGTAAAAAAGTCGTAAGATTATTAATTAGGAGTGATAAGTCATATTATACCTAGTGACAAAAAAGTTATTGCAGTTCAAAAGTAAAAAAGTGCTGCTCGTAGCGCCCTTTATCCGATAGAAGAAAAATGAGCCCAGATTGTTATTTCCCGCCCCAAAATACCCCCTTACACCAAATTTTAACCCAATGCTCCGAAAACTTTTGAAAATATCTAATAAACTCGAAATAATTTTTTTAAATTTGACACCCTGTATCTGTCTTAATATAAATTTTCGGATTATAAAAATTGCGCTAAATCGTTATGTTTTGAAGTGAATAATTTACTGCTGCTCTGTGTCCCATTACTTAAGGACCACCCTGTATAATAGTCATACGTATCTAAATGTTATTTATTTATCAATTATTTAATATGATCAGATAATCGCATTTTCAATATACCTATTTTTACCAGTTTATGATTTTTGTCGCTACAAATAACATTTTTATAAAATTCACGTAAATGTAATATGTAAAACAACATATTTTCCGCATCATTAAACCCAATTTCCAGGCGGCAAAGCTATAGTTTGACATTTATTGGGTTGCAGTTGAACTCACTAGCTGCGAGCCTTTGCAATAAGCTGAAATTTTATTATTGTTATCTGCATGTTTCAATAATACAATCACTAACTGATAACTAACTAAAAACACATTTTTTTATATTATTAGGTGTTGCCTTTATTTGTTCATTATTCGATTGTGAAATTTCATTTTCAAAAAGTAACTTAACAATACATTTTATTATAAAATGCGTAGGTATACAGGTCATGTTCTTTACTTTATGCAGGGGTAGCACGCTGTTAAAGGGTCTTTGTGGCCAAAATGAAATAAATAATGACCTGTAGAAAACTTTTATCACTGTCAAGATGACAAAAACACTTTTCAAATTAAAGTCTTCACTATCGTCCTTTTAAATCGGGGACATCCATTAAATAAATTACCAAAACATCAAATTAAAATCACGGAAACAGTTAACAAAAAGTCAATTTAGCTGATTTCAACAAGTCATGAGAACCGAGTAAAAAATCTCCTCTGACGGAGCGTTTTACAATTCGCCAAGCTAAATGGAATTTTACGCTTAATTTCTGTTGTTTAGGGGCTTTTTCTCCCTTTTACTTTATACATGCAGGGTCAATCATGATAGATATATTTTTATCTAAGGAAAATTGATTAATTTGATACGAGGTCTAATAAAAAAATTCTTTAATTTTGAAGAAGTAGTCCATACTTAAAGTGGAGTTAAATGATATAGAAAAAAGAAAAGCACAAAGTCTTTCTTCACAATTTTTATTAGAAAAACTAGGCGAACCTAGAATAATTCATAATAATACAAATCGACATGTTTTGAGTGTAGAAACACTCATCGTCAGGAAAAACAAGTAAATAATAAAAAGTTTGGTATTAGCAATAGAGAAAATAAGTATAGTACTAAGCCGTAATGGAGCCCTCGATGGTATACATGAGGGGTGAAAAAATTAATATAGCAGAAGACAGGAAATATCACAGCACACTGAAAAGTCAATGAACAGTGTCAAGATACTCGGGGTGGGAAATAAAGAGAAAAATAAGAAATTAAAAAAAAAACTTTGTAAAAGTCATTCTAAATGTATGTGATAAAATATTTTTACTTTTGATTCAGTAAGGTTGGAGATATGTGCATGGAAGTGGCCAAAAAAGAGGGGGAAAGAAAAAATTGTTGGTTTTTGTATAAAAGACGTGTAGGTGCTTTCATTTAGCCTGAAACAAAATGCTGTTGGGGTCCCAAGCTTGTTACGGCTCAGTTACCCCAGCAGGAGTCGAAACTAACACATTTGGTGCAAAAATATGTATTAAAACATCTTAAAATTTAAATAAAGAAGTAAAGTTTTTAGTTTTTCAAGAACATCTTTAAAATAAGTTTACTGCTACCAGCACGTGTCAGACCCAGACTAAAAACTTTACTTCTTTATTTAAATTTTAAAATGTTCCAATACATATTCTTGCACCAAATGTGTTAGTTTCGACTCCTGCTGGGGTAACTGAGCCGTAACAAGCTTGGTACCCCAACAGCATTTTGTTTGAGGCTAAATGAAAGCACCTACACGTCTTTTATACAAAAACCAAAAAAATTTTCTTTCCCCCCTTTTTTGACCACTTCCATGCACATGTCTCCAACCTTACTGAATCAAAAGTAAAAATATTTTATCACATACATTTAGAATGACTTTTACAAAGTTTTTTTTTTTTTATTCTTATTTTTTTCTTCATTTCCCACCCCGAGTATCTTGACACTGTTCTTTGACCTTTCAGTGTGCTGTGATATTTCCTGCCTTCTGCTATATTAATTTTTTCCACTCCTCATGTATACCATCGAAGGCTCCATTACGGCTTAGTACCAATACTTATTTTCTCTATTGCTAATAACATCAGCTTTTTATAATTTACTTGTTTTTCCTGATGATGAGTGTTTCTACACTCGAAACATGTTGATTCTATATATTTTGAATCATTCTAGGTTCGCCTAGTTTTTTTTTATTAAAATTGTGGAGAAAGACTTTATGCTTTTCTTTTTTCTTTAAGTAAAATACTGTTGGGGTACTAGGCTTTTTACGGCCCAGTTACCCCGACAGGAGTCAAAACATACACATTTAGTGTAAAATTAATATTTTAAAAAAGTTTTAAAAAATTTTTTGTTTTACTAGAACATCTTTGTTGGAGAAGTTCCGCTGCAACCAGCACGTGTCAGATGGGAATTTCACATGTCTCTGACAAAGCTAAACAAAATTCAAGATTTTTCACTACTTAAAAATGATTTTCACAGATAGGTCTTATTAAAACTCCCTAATTTTTCTTTTGCTCTTCTCATTTTTCTGCCCAGGACAGTGCCTTTGCACTAACCCCTGACTTTTCAGTATGCTGAAGTCTTGATTGTCGGTCTTTTGACTATTTAATTTTACACCTCTTGTACACCATTAAAAGCTCCATTACGGCTCAATCCCACTATTATTTTCTCTATTGCTAACAACATCAGCATTATACCTTTCACTTTGTTTTCCTGATGATGAGTGTTTCTACACTCGAAACATGTCGATTTGTATTATTATGAATTATTCTAGGTTCGCCTAGTTTTTCTAATAAAAATTGTGAAGAAAGACTTTGTGCTTTTCTTTTTTCTATAAAAAAAATTCTTGTTCCAATATGTGGCTACGTCCATGGTTTTGTTATATTACTGTTGTTGCCTTCAAATAATCGTAAATTTTTGACAAATCCCCACCTTCCATTTATATTCATATTAACTCCTACTCTTGTTACTTTAATATAACTAGGTAATTATTGCATTAACAATCTAATTGAAATCGTACCCAAAGCAGAAAAGATCCTTTAATTATACTAAGTAGCGGCTTATATTTTAATCCTTTAGATCAAAAAGATGGAAACGCAGAACAACTTCATTAATATGAAATTAAAAATAAATTAAAAGCCATTTATGTTTAGAATAATCCCTTCTTTTCGTGATAATATCTTTGCTTTTTTGAAAATGTGTATGCAAAGCTTTTAGATATTTCGACTATTAAAGTTGATAGAATAGATATGGAATTTTAGTTTTTACTTTTTTATTATCAATAGTGTTAAGAGGTTTGCATACGAACAAACAACATATTTAATAATAATATTATTAATAATAATAATAATAAGACGTTTATTAGTCCTTGTTGATAAATAAGTAAAATAACGATATTGATATGTATATAGAAAACAATTAACAACAACTTTAAATTCGGAACCAACGACGACGATCAAATATGATACAGAAATATATAATGAATAAACATACTTTCTTACTGTTATTTTCTTACTGTTTATAGAGGACATTCTATCATATGACATGTATATAAATACTTACTTGTAAAATGAAAATCCTGGTACTAAATCATTTATTCGCTTTACACACCTGGTACTTGCAATAAAATGCCATTTTTACAGTTAGGTTCAAGTAGTTTTTTTTAATTTTTTGCAATAAAATGCCATTCTTACAGTTAAGTTCAGTTATTTTCTTACTTTTCTTGAAATAAAATGTAATTTTTACAGTTAAGTTCAAGTAGTTTATTACTTTTTGCAATAAAATACCTTTGTTACAGTTGAATTCGGGTAGTTTCTTACTTTTCTTGCAAAAAAACGACATTTTTACAGTTAAGTTTAAGTAGTTTTTAATTTTTTGCAATAAAATGCCATTCTTCCAGTTAAGTTCCTTTATTTTTTTACTTTTCTTGCAATAAAATGTAATTTTTACAGTTAAGGTCAAGTAGTTTATTACTTAGTGCAAAAAAATACCATCATTGCAGTTGAGTTCAAGTAGTTTCTTAATTTTCTTGCAATAAAATGCCATTTTTACAGTTAACTTCAAGTTGTTCATTACTTTTTGCAATAAATTGCCATTCTTACAGTTAAGTTCAGTTATTTTCTTACTTTTCTTGCGATAAAATGTTATTTTTACAGTTAAGTTCAAGTAGTTTATTACTTTTTGCAATAAAATACCATTGTTACAGTTGAGTTCAAGTAGTTTCTTACTTTTCTTGCAAAAAAAAAAACTACATTTTTACAGTTAAGTTCAAGTAGTTTTTTTTAATTTTTTGCAATAAAATGCCATTCTTACAGTTAAGTTCAGGTAGTTTCTTACCTTTTTTGCAATAAAATGCCATTTTTACAGTTAAGTTCAAGTTGTTTATTACTTTTTTGCAATAGAATGCCATTTTTACAGCTAAGTTCCAGTAGTGTCTTTTAAAGCAGAAAAAAAGGTAGGTATGGGCAAATAAGAAATACTTCTTTTTTTTGAATTATTGATTATGATGAATTTATTTTACCTAGTAGGTAATTTCTAGTCTATGGCAGACCGCGGATGAACAAGAAACGAAATATTGATTTGTAAATAATATTTTCATTCGGATATATCATTATCATAAATTTTTTGAGAATATTCTAATGTAAATAAACCATCACCGAAATGTTAAACGACGAAAAAATTCTCTTTGATGTGGGCAACCGCATAGATCACTTTATCGTTTTGTTGTTTCAACGTTTTTACCAAATCCCGTTTATTTTCCAGAGCAATTAATTATTCCCGTTGAGTGTTTTGTGTTTTCCATGGTTTGAGGTTTACACAGGACAGTTAAGAGAGTTTTTTTTTCTGTGTATTTATGAGTTTTTATTAGCAAATAGCAATAACGACCTAGAATCGGTCTTGGCTCTTTTAAATGGGTTTTGTGAGGTCATGATGTTTATAAATTGTTGTACGCCTGCTATTCTATCATAAAAAAATTAGGAAAAACACAAAAATAAAAAGTTTAAGCTTTATTTTAATGTTTTTTCTTGACTATTGATTAAAATAATTTATTAATTTGTGTACCCAAGTATATAACTTATTGTAGGAGAATAATTGAAAAATGTATCAACAAGAAACTTCTTCAGAATAACTTTCTCGTACTTTAAATACCAAATACCCAATAGGCTCAAGTCAGCCAATCAAATGAAGTTCTGAAATCTTATATATTGTTAGAAAAGGAAATAATTATAAAGGCAAGGGATTAATCCGGATTACTAACCGGATATATGTAGGATCGACCGGTCAGGAAGCACCTTAACTTAATGGAGTTTTTGCAAAGCATGTTATTTTTGTTCTATTTTTCCTACCTCAACGAGAAGTAATCGCAAAAAAAATTAGATATTATCAGATGCTGAGGTTTTGGCGTTCCCGAATCACGAATGACTTGTTTCCCATTTCCAACGGACTATCCGTCTATTGGCTTCAAAGCTTAAAATGTGGATTAGGTATTACGGGTATAGTTTGGGTTCGTGATATACAGGGCGATACACTAAGAGTGGCAAATATCAAAAAAAGCCTTCAAATCCGGAAATACCCTTAGAAGCTTTCTTACAAAACTAACACCCCCCCCCCCCTAATGAAAACACAAAAAATTGTATCTATCAAAACCCTTGCTAGTGTGGCGAATGGTACATTGGAAAAAAAAAGACCTCTTCCCGTACGAGTTAAAGAACATCTAAAACATACTCAAAAAGGTGAAACTTCGAGATCAGGTATAGCGGAACATGTATGGACCAACCAACATAATATACAGTGGTCAGAAGCCCAGATTTTGGACACGAAACAGCACTGGAGAAAACGAAAATTCAAAAAAGCAGCTTTCATGAATCAAAATACCCATATATTTAGTAAACTAAGTATAGATATCCCCAATATCTGGAAGCCTCTTCTTGTCCAAAACCAACAGCTCAAACTTCATACTCCAATAAGCACGTAGGCGGAGTCATCAAGCTTCATTGCACATGGATAGTATTTAAGACAGTAGCCTTAGAATTATAATTTAGTTTACACTTGAAAACGGTTACAGATATTAACTAACCGAAACGTTGTGTTAAGTAACAAAATAAAGACAATGGAAGTCCGACAAGGTAATTTTTTTGATATTACTTCATTGTCTACCACCTTCAAACATACAACCTATTGTGAATTGTCATTAACCTAAATGATGACTCCTACAGAGAAACAGAATAAGAAGAATAATTTATTAACCATGATTTTGTTATTTTATTTGTTAGTGTTGAAAACTAGTTAGGAGAGATGTTAATAGTACATTTTAAAGACTTTTGTGAATTGAAATTAGAGTTAAAAAAATTTTAATCCGTCACTGATTTCTTCTCCTAAAACACCGGTTAGTCTGTGTAAATCAGTGGTGGCCAACCCGCGGCCCGCCAGGTATCCACTCGTGGCCCACAGAGCTACTAGGCCAAAAGAAACAAAAACGTTAAAAAAGCACATTGGCTCAATTATTCTTTGAATATAAAACGAACCATTAAAGATTGGTATTACGGAACAATCGCCACGTCCAGTTAATTTCAAAAGGACATCATGAGGTATTTTCTGCATTTGCAACGCCATTCTCCACAGACGTTAATTCATTACCAGCAAGTTTACAAATGGAAGGTTGTGAGATTCGTTGTGATGCACAGTTAAAAGAGACATTCTATCAGGTTAAATTTGAAGAGTTCTATAAAACATATTTGAACAAGGAAAAACATCCTGCGTTTTACAAACATGCTCTATCCCCGATTTCCTTATTTGGAAATACTTATACATGTGAGCAGCTTTTAAGTCGAATGAAACATAGCAAATCGTAATTAAGAACACGAATTACTGATGCTCATCTGGAGAACTGTTTCCGTGTGGCAACGACCTCAGTTGCGATCAACATTGATGCACTTAGTTCTGCCAAACAAAGTCAGACGTCTCACTAATATTTTTTTTTAATTAAGCCAAAATAAATATGTATAAATCTTAGATTTGTTTTGTTTTCTTCTTGACCAAATATATTTAGACTTGCGGCCCGGCGGAAAATGTTATTTCTAAAATTTGGCCCGGCTGCGAAAAAGGTTGGCCACCCCTGGTGTAAATAATACATTTTGACTGAAAATTAGCATTTTGTTAATTTATGTCAAAAAGGCCAGACGATATACTATACATAAAAACTATGCATATGCAAAAACTCCCTAATATCTTCTTAAATCCATCACTGGGCTTTGTATTGTTTAACTCCCTGGTATTAATGTTTGAACTATCCAACCTAAAGATATATTGTAATAAGCTGTAAGATACTTCCTAACTAGTTTGAAGGGTAATATACTTAATGCTCTAGAGAAGTAATAATTTGATCTTCGCTTAATGGAAACTAGCATTTAACTAATTACCATTACCAAAAATCTGACGTAGAGAATGGTTTTTCTTCATTTCGTCAGATCCATTCTCAGATGCGTTTCGTCATGTCATGACTCATCAGTGAGGCTAGGAGGATTCGACGATAGAAAAAAATACAAAGTTCAAACTTACGGCGAGGACCGTTAAGAAGATGCAGCTCTAAGCGCCCTCTGGTGTCGGTATTGGACACTTCTAAGCATTACCAACAATGACCTGTTAAAATAGCTCAAATACAGAAGAAATATTCGAAGCTAGAGTTAACTTTTTCTTAAAACAAAGCGTTTCGACAGAAGAGAACGACATTTCACATTAACAGCTGATCTAGTTTCGTCGTTAAAGTTCCTAGATCAGCAGTGGGTCGTAGCAAGCTCACGCGTCAGGTTGCGCGATATTATTTTCTTCCGATTTTGGTGTTTTTGTGGCTGTTTTTTGTGTAGTCTGTGTTTCGAACATTTTACTTTCGGATTTTATATATTTCAGAGACACATTTTCTTGGTGTTTATTATTTAAGTTTAGTAGTGAGTACAAAAACCATTTTGGTTCACTCATCTATTATCAAATCAATAAAGTGCCTAGTTAAACCATGTACTTATCGTGATATACAGGATGTCTCATAACTAAGGGGCAAATACAGCAACAGGAGATAGTAGACTTGAAAATATGTCATTTATGCTTAAGAATGCACGGCTAATTTTCAATAAATATGTTTTGTTAAGAAAGGTGTTTATTTAGATGTTTCTTGCCATCTTACATTTAAACGCAATTATCTCAAAAACTAATTGAAATATCGAGATTAATGAAGAAAAACTTTTTTTACGAATAAAAGATTCCTTCCTTCATAATTTAAGGTAAAGCGGTCAGAAATGTTAGAGACAAAAAATATATGCATTAATTTATCAAACTCATATTGTGTAGCTAGCGTTCTCTAGGAGATATCTTAAAACTCATTATGGAATCCTCCTTTTTGCCGTCAAAAACATAACTACACCAAATTCGATTCATATGCGCTTAACATCAAATCGTCGCCAATTTTATAAAGTAAATATTTACTTGGGTCACCCTGTATTTCTTTAACCGTATAATAAATGAAATTGAATTAGATATTTTCAAGTCCACTTCTGTAGCTGTATAGCCCCTTAGTTACGGGACACCCTATATATAAAATTCCCACAAAAGTAATTTAAACAAATGGAAAAGGCTAAGGCAAAAGAACTTAGTCCGGTTCTGTTTCTGTAGCCAACCGCTTAACGTAAAATATACCAGACTTCAACAGGGTGCCATTAATGACAAGTAATGCGGCGAGTTCTTAGATTAATTTGACTTTAGGACACATTTTAATTTACAAAAATATGTATTTTATACAATTTGTACATATTTCATTTTAGCGCAAAAGTCTAAACGTATTTTCACTAGTATAAAATATAATTTGTACGCCCGAGTGAAAGACATAATAGTATATTAAAGTACACGTTTCATAAGAAGCGGTTTTAGCGCACGCGTCTATTTTAAAAAACGAGCCACAAAGTGGCGAGTTTTTTTATTGACACGTGCGCTAAAACGCCTTATGAAACATGTGCTTTATACATTTTTTTCTATTTCACCTTTTATAATCAAGAAAAATACATTTTAAAAAGAAAATAAATCCTTCAAATTTTGTAAATTTTTATGTCTAAATTTTATGTTGGTAATACTATTTTTTATCATAGTAACCTCTGGACAACAAAAATTATTTTGAAAACTGTTATTTTTTGATTTATTGACACATTTTCACCACGAGATTATAAAGTTATTTGGGCGATATGAGATTTGAAATTGGACGGAATACGTTGTGTGATCCTTGTACAATCGGTACATATACAGAGCGTTTGGAAATTCGGGCGATTTTACTACTTTTTTTCGAATTTCAAGAGACGTGATTTTACGTCACGGCAGTGCAATTTAGTATAGGGAAGATGGAAAATTCAAATAAAGTTGAAGTTAAAATCGACATTGGAAGGTTAGTAGATTGAATTTTGGATAGGATTTGGCAGAAAATGATAGCTTGAAGCATCTATAAAAGATTGATCTATAGATTTATGCAACCAACATACATGACTGTTATCCACACAGAATAAAAAAGTAAGTCATCAAGCTATTTTTCCTCTGCGAAAAATGGGGTTTCTCGTAAATCACAAAGGCCGCGCAAGTCAATGAAATAAAACATTTAAATGTTACCCACATCAAATAAAGAAAAAACGCCTATCGAAATAGCTTCATTACGATACGCAAATGCGTATCGTACTGAGCTTATTATGAACGTGAAATAGAAAAAAATACATGTTTCTATAGGTACCTGTATTCAATATAAATTTTACAAAAAAGTATTAAGTGTCGGGTGGTCCCAGCTTTCGTAGACAAACTAATTGAATAACAAATATTGGAATACATCTTAGCGACATAGCGACTACTAAACTACGGGGCTGTGTTTGTTCGGGGCACAAAAGAAACTTGAGGAACTGTTTGCTTTTAAATATTTGCCTTAGTTGGAAAAAGGATGTCTGCTTGCTGTGACAAAACTGACTGAATCTTGGCAATATTTTAACACAAACAATTTAAACGTATTTAGCATTGTTTAAAACGTTATTTTGTTCGGGTTTATATCAAGTTGGATTATTTAAATTCGCTATACAGGGGGTTTATTAACCACTTGCATAAACTTTAAAGGGTGACTAGCAAATTTTAAGATAAAAAGTCCATTTGAAAATAATTTTGTTTAATAACTTAGCAATTTGACGATATTCGGGACACTGAGAGTACTGAAGATATAAGAATCTTAAATATTTACTTAATTTCTTCTTTAATGTTAAAGGGCGCCACATATAATGTTGTACCTGGATTTAAATAATCATAACTCTTTTGCGTCGTAGTCTACGTCATTTTTGACTTGATAGGCATATTCCCTTTTCAATTAAGCATACAAAAGCTATCCTTAGTATTTATCGTAAAAGCAGCCGTTTTGGAAAAAGAGCGGGTTTAAAAGTAAACCTGCATTGGAATCTTTAGGAAAGTTGAATCGTTAAGAGGTTTTGAAAAATAAGCCATAAAAATATTTATTTAACGTCAAGTTCCATTTTACACATTGCATCACTTCAAAAATTAGTGAAAATTAGATAAAAATTAAAATTCTCAAATAGCATGCTGCAACTTATTTCCTTTACATCGGCAGGAAACAAGAAAATAAACAAGGAACAGAATATTTAAATCGTGTGCCATTATTAATTAGACACCAGGTATATTCGAAATAATTCGTTAATCAATGTTCAAATCAAGTAGTTTAGGTTTAATCTTGTAAATGATCTACGTTTGTCACATCACAAAACAATCAATTTTATCGCTTATTTTTCAAAAACTCTATGATTCAACTGAGAACATTCCAATGCAGGTTTACGTTAAAACAGCTTTTTTTCCAAAACTGCTAAAAGTATCTTTTGTATGTAAAATTAAATATATAATAGACCTGTTAACTCGTTCAAACGAAACAGAGGTTAAATGCAAAATGACCCCGCCACCCATAAACAAAATAACAATAAATAAAAAAAAGCACACAAAGACTTACCTTTTAATGAAGCAGAGCACATTTATATTAGGATGGGCGAAATCAAAAAGTTTCCCGAAACCGAAAGACACTTTATCTCAATGGGAACTTTAAAAAAATTGGACGCAACAAACCACCGGTATAGTTTTTCAAAAATTACAGAAGAACTCCGAACGGTATATAACCACTGGGAATAAAGTGACTAACGAAATATTAAAATCGAGGCAATAAGTTTACCTTTTTTGTTTGACGATAAAAAAAAAGGTATGTTACAATTACGTAACGCGTTTTGTTGGACTATATTTTGAACATTAATGCGTTTATACCTATGGAAATTTATTAGATATTGTGGAGTAAATTATTATTATACATTACAAAATAGTCGGGAAAGTGCAAGTCGAGCTTTTTTTTCTTTTTGATTTTTCTTATTATTTTAGTACGGGATATGGTGGTGGATAGGACGCCGATTCAAAAATGACGCACAGTGCGACACAAAAAAGGTATGGTTATTTAAATCCAGATGCGATATTAAACAAAAGCTAAGTAAATATTTAAGTTTTTCATCATCAGTACTCCCAGTATTCCGAATTTTGTCAAATTGCCATGTTATTAAGCAAAAGTATAATCAAAAAATCAAATTAATCAACTTTTTTGGACGCCCTGTATCTCAAGAACCATGCTGTTGCTGAACCATGTTCATATATGAACGTTTTATCTTAAAATTTGTACAAATACTTAATAAACATGCTGTATATTCGAGAAGACGTTTTACTTAGAATTTTGCTCATCTCTTTCAGTTCTCGCGAGCTGGAAAATCTTTAAGAGACTGTCCATGTCAACATAACTATTTGACGATGTCCTATATGTTTTAAGAGTCCTTACACTTAAAATAATAGCAATGATATAGGAAATTTTTTTTTTAAATATCAGGGTTTTTACTGGTTTAGGAATGTGTGAATTTTAATTGTTTGAAATGTTCATGCTAGCAAAATAGTCTAAAGGTTTATGTAACGATCAACCTACATAATTCATAATTAGAAAATCATTACGAATTGCCTGGACCTGTTTTGCCTAACCATAGACTATGATCAAATTAGGGCCCATAAAGATCATTTTGTTTGTTTTTCTCGACGACGATAATCATGCTCGCACCGAAACCTGAAACCGTTTAGCCCCGACTCTAGATGATAATTATCTTGAAATTTATTATTCTACAGTTCATCACTGGGCTGACCAAAGTTGATGATATACTACCATGGACATGGGCGTGCAGAAAATGTTTTTGCACATCCAGCAGATTCTTAATTTCAAAGTTTTTGGTCAAAATATATTAGGTTTATTTTCTAGTCAATCAATTAAGATTTTTCGGCCATTCGATTATAATTCGATATTTTGTAACGAACTGCTTTGTCGTGGGAATATTTATTTTCGAGCCACTTCTTCCACTGATGTAAAACGATCAGGCATAAACGATGTCCTATTCAAGTACCCCCTCTTCCGTGCATAAACTAAACAAAAACATTGTTGGTCGATTGCAATTTACTGATTCATTGAAAACTAGAATTTTCAATTAATTTGACTCTTGTTTCCACCTCTCAGCCAGTTACTCATCACTAATAAAGAAATAAAAATAATTTTCATCGAATTTTACAGCACGTCAATGACTATCTTAAGTAGAACCTCGTTTTAAAAAGAGTGATCGTTTACTAAACACAGGTTCTCAGGATTCAAATTTCAAAAATATGCCCAAGCGTTATTATTTTCGTAACCCGTAATTACGGACCACCGCGAAGTCAGCGGAATGTCTTCTTCTTCTTCTTCTTTTCTCAATGTTCAAGCCTCGCGTGTGCCCTTTGTTGGTTTTTCTTTAAGGAAAAGAAGAAAAAAATGTGGCGCCTGGTTTAGAAATCACGAAGGTGTATTTCGCTGATCCAGTTGATTAGGTACTGGATTTTTAAGAGTCAATACGGAAAATAATTTACACTGAGAAAAAGCATTCTATTCCTTATAAGAATTTTTTATACAATATAATACAGTTCTCACAAATTTAAATAGCTTCTTGTGTGATATTGTTCTTGTTGTTTAACATTGCATATGATTATCTATTGCAACATGGTTTACTGAGATAGTTAATTTCGTCCATAGATTATAAAGTCCAATACTAATGATGGGTTGTGCGAAATAAGAATCTTCTATTGCTTTGTCTAACATGCAAAGTTTTAAAAAACGTATATAAATTGGAACAGGTATTGGTACGGTCAATAGAAATTAAATTTAAACAGGGCAGCTAGAAGACTCCGAACAACGATGTGACCTACTCAACAAATACGTTGAAATTAATACTACCGGCAAGCACCGATTGCCGATCCCTACGAACCCCCACCAACGTCTTGTGGGTGATTAGTTCTAATGGATACATATACATAGTTCATAAGTCAACAAGACTGTGCTTCTAATGGAACTGATTACTTACTACCAATAAAAACACTGTTCTAGCAAATCTAGAATTGATATAAAACTAAAGCAGGTTTGATACGCTAGCAATTTATTTAATATGGATTAATAAGAAATAAACTGTCAATACCATGTCTTAGCAAACCTATTGTATTAGATCATTTTTCTCAGTGTAGTATGAGGCTTACCTAACAGTCTATAAATTGATGCTTTCACTAAAATATTACACCAGAAATAGATATATACATTATTAAATCCAATTATATTATGAAGCAGGTATATTTAATGTTCTGTAGATGTCATTAAGAAATTATAAATTTAAAAAAAAATCTTTAAAAAAAAATCAACTTACCATACATGTTATTTTGACAAATTGGCTATCATAGATTGTATAAATTACCGTATTATAGAATCGTAACGGAAATTTAAATAATTTTCTTATAAATACAATAATTTTACCAATTATATATCAAGTTAAGCGAACAAGAACTTGCAAATATTCCATCAGCTTGCTGGATAATGATCTGTGGTAAAACAGCAAGAATACTTAAATAGTTATGAAATTATTTATTATTGGAACTCAACTATTTACTGTCAAAACTTACTAATGGAAAAGGCGATAGCATGCCATTAATCGTTTATACAGGGTGTTATTAAATTGACTTATGTCGAGTTGCACAAAGATTTTTAACAATAATTAACTAACCAACAAGTGACAGATTCGTGCGAATTGATCTGTCGTTCATTGTACGTTAACTTAAAAATTTAAGACCAACACAAAATGTATACCCAAATAACTAAACAAATCTTTAGAAATTTAATTGACACTTTCAAACTTTAAAAAACTTCCTTATAAAGCAACAAATTTTAACATATTAAACACGTACTAAAAGTACCAAAAAGCTTTTTTCTTGTTCTTCTTCTCCTTATCCATTAATGGATGTTTGCGACCACATTTTCCATCTTTTGTCCTAGTCCTCTTCTACCCTCGATCTTGCCCTCGATAATCAGTGGCAGAAATTGATATTTATGGTTACGCATTATGTGGCCCAGGTATGCCGACTTTCTTTTTTTTTATAGTGATGAGGAGTTCGCGGTCTTTGTTAATACGCCTCAGAAGGTCCTCGTTTCTTATTCTAGCTGTCCATGGTATCTTCAGAATTCTTTGATATATTCACATTTCAAATGCCTTTGTTTATAGTTTTATTTTTAGAGTCCGACCTTCTACACCGTACAGGAGGATCGACCAAACGTAACATCTCACAAACCTTAGTCGAAGACCAACGTCAAAGTCGCCACAAGTGGGCACTTGATGTACATTCCTCATAGAGCCATGTTCCCAGGTACTTACATTTTTCCACTCGTTCTAAGGGTTTTCCATTATAGTTACGTTAAGCTGGCGTCTCTAAATGTATCTACCTCCCTCGTGACAACCATGAACCTAGTCTTCTTTGTATTCATGTTTAATCCCATATCTTGGCTATAATCTCCCACTATATAAACCAGTCGTTGCAGATCATCCATGTTGTCCACGACCAGAACTGTGTTGTCCGCATAGCGTTTAGCATTTCCGTTGGTCGTAGCAGTTCTGTACTAAGACCTGCGTTGCAACTAGCGCCTCCCTTGCGCCGAGTCCCTGTCAAAATCCAAACTGTGAGTCACTTATGGCATTATCACATTTTATACAATCTCTGAAGTATTATTCTCAGGAATATTTTTAGGGACTGACTCATGAGACTGATAAGTCTGTGTTCTTCGCATTTTCGTGCGCTGGTCTTCTTTGGTAGAGGGAGAAAAAAAAAGCTTTAAAAGACATCATTAAGTAACTCGATATTGAAATGTGTTTAATCACGAACATTGGAAAATAAGCTAATAGAGACCAAGCGCCATTAAAGTTTTGAGACTCTCGAGGTTCCGCATACTGTGTAAATACGGTTTACAGTATTTTCTCAACACAGTACTACAAAAAAATGATTAACATACTAGAAAAAAGCAAATTTAAAAAGTCGATGCACATTTTTTTCAAAGGTAACTTCTTCCTGTTTTATTTGGTTTAAAATTTTGACTAAATCCAGAGTTCCATTTTATACATTATGTTATGTTTAGTAAAACAATTAGTCATTGACGCAAGACCTGCAAAATAATATTCGTATACAGAGCCCAAATGACGAAAAACCATGATGAAACCCAGGCAAATTACATTTTAATTATTGATGTTTGCTTAACCTAACCGAAATTAATTAACTAAAATCAACACAAGTAATAATGTTTTTGCAACAAACGCAATCGTCGCGTCGTTTTATGTTTGTTAAAATAACATAAATTGGCGTATACGTTATATTATGTTGCTGCGATTTAGTAAAAAAAATACCATATACATTGCGAAGTATGCAGGAACTTATACAGTTCATCGTAAAGTCGTAGGTCCGTCGGCATTATGGCTACTATCGTCATCGAAAAATAGCATTAAAATATCAAAAATAAATACAGCGGATGACAAATAAATGAATCAGCCTGTTATATGGAATACAGATCACTTAATCAAGAGCAGCTCGGATCAGTCAAAATAACCTTTTTTTAAATATATTATGGGTGGGTCACAACCACAATGAGGTATTTACTAGTACTTTTAATTGTGAGAGGGGACTATCTACTTTCTTTAGGTATGTTATTTTTTAACTTCGTTAATTTAAAAAATATAAAAATTGCAAAGTAAGCAAACAAGCGAAATCAATATTGCAGGCACACGAGCAAAGAATTAGAGCAATTTTGTTTTCTAGAGAATTATTTTAGAACTAGCAATAAGCCATTTCATTAAACCAGTTTTAAATCTTACTTGACGAATTATACTTTTAAGAATTTTGTGGAATAATGTTTAATAACCTGAATCCCACATATAAAAAAACTTCTTTGTCCCACCGACGTGGACATTTTAGGCAACTTTTTATTATTATCAACGTGAAACCTAGTTTAATAGCTTGGTGTATGTGGCAAGTCAAAATAATTAGTTCTAATTAATTATAATAATTAATTTTTGTAATAAATATTTCTAACGTCTAAAAAATTTGTAAACCCGAACAGCTGATCAGTGGGGAATATCATAGTTAGACCATAAATAGTTTTAATAATTCTTTTTTGAGCAACTTCCAAAGGTTTAAGGGTATTTTCGTAAGCTCCTCCCGATGCAGTTATTCCGTAGTTTACCAGAGACTGAACTAAAGCAAAATATACTGGTCGCATACAACTTATATTAGATATTTTTTTGATATGTTTGAACAGATAAAATAAGGATCAAAGTTTCTTAGTAAGTTGCTCTATATGATGGTTCCATTGTAAATGATTATCAAATAATATTCCTAAATAATTAACAGAGTCAGATTTTTCTAAGTTCCAAATATTTTCTTTTCTAAATGGTAAGTAGACATTTATTTGCTCATTGTGCGGAAGGCCTGAGATATTACTTGTAAAGGGTAAATACTTGGTTCTACTTAAACTGATGGTCAACAAAATTATCATCCAACCACCGCACAATTTTTTGTAAATTACAATTAATTGTTTGTTCGACTCCTTCCCATGTGTTCTCTTTCAACAAACAAAACTGTGTCATCCGCAAAAGATATTACGTCACCAAAATGATTGATCTACTACAGAACAATGGTGGAGGACAATTTCAACATCTTATAAAATGGTTTCTTTATATACTTCGTCGTTCGTCTATTTTTTTAAAAAGTTATTATGTCGTAAACGGTTGAAGGTAGGTAGGACATGATTTTTAGAAAAAATCAGATCTAGAATTGATTGTAGAATTTAAAAATGTGAAAATATACAATACCCATGTTTCCTTAAAAAAATTAAAGTTAACAAACATAGCATTTTTGTAGCTCACCCTGTAGAATATCTTCTTTCTAAAAAAAAATTATTTGACAGGCCCCTAGCGATTCTTAATTAGGTGGGCGGCATTCTATCTGAAAGACTGATCCGTCACTTTATTATAACACGGTATATCAAAGTACATGATAATAATATAAAATTAAATACAAGTCCTGTTTAAATAAACAAAGATAACAGCTTTTAAAAATATTAGTTATATTGCAGTTCGTAATTACTTAATCAGCACCAGTTAAAATCAATCGATAAATAAATCATTATAATTTATTACCTGCAAAGTAAACCATCCGCCATTTTATAGTTGTTATAAATTGTTATTGTTGCTCTAGGCCCCATATTATTATGTGTGTATCATTAGTATCATCATACTAACTCATCTGTTTTATAAAATATTCTATATAAGTTTACAGTGATCGTCATATATTATTATTTAAGATGTTTAAATGACTTTGTCGTTTTGTTTTACCGTTTTGTTTTATGCTCATTTGCATAGTCGTACATAAACATTCTTTTAAAGCCTAATTTAGTTTTGCAATACTCTGAGATAACAATAGATTGAGTTAAGTATTTTTTTACAATCGACCGGAAAATAGGCGCTTTCTAGGTTTTTTATAAGCGTGACGTACCACCCTAGACTGAAAAGAAATTGCTTTCCGCTTCTCATTTGGGAAAAAGAAACAAAACCCATAAGTAATAATAAGTATAGGCTTTGACTCGTTTCCATGCAAAAAACTGTCAAATTGGCCACTAAACAATTTTTTTTTATTTTATAAAGATATTGTTCAAAAATAAGTTAGAAAACCGTTACCTTAATATACTTATAATATAAATACTAATTCAAATGACCATGTATTAAAACTTATTCTAAATAAGTATTTTAGTAGGTATATCTGTTGAATTTTCCAACCGTCTATAGATAAGACATTTTGTCCGCCATCATCAAAGTTCTTCCATTTCTGAATTAAATAAATTTGTAGAAAAAATACAGACACAAGCGAAAGAAGAGCATGCATTTCTTACAATACCTTATGTCAAAGGGATTTCTAAAAAGAATAGAACGATAACCGAAAACTATACAATCAAAACAGCCTTCAAATCTGAAAATATGCTTAGGGCTTAGAAGCTTTCTTACAAAAATAAAAACCCCCCTGAATAAAACACAAAAAATTGCATATATCAAATCCCTTGTGAGTGTGGCGGATTCCAGGCACGCAAATAAGGGGTACCAGTAACCCCTCGCAGAGTTAGTTGTGTCATCACATTAATCACGTTAATGCTTAAATTAATCCAATTATCACTATGCTAACTTTTTAAATGCTTTGTAACAAGAAATAGCACAGTTTTTGTGGGAGCATCGACGTAGCTAGGGGGTAATCAGCCTGTTGTTGACCTGTTACATGATGGCCAGAAGTCAAACAGGTACTTAAAATTTTGGTTTTTATTCATTTTATCAAAGAGAACTGGCGAATGCATCACTAATGGATAACAAATTATATTAATTATTGTGGTCTTATTTTTATATTCATCATTTTTAGCTAATTTTAGAATTTTTGCCTGCGGCGGGCTTTACGTCACTGTGGTACCTGTTGCAGAAAATCCTTACACTATGCCAGTGTATGGGAGTACCCCTCTCAGGAAGAAAAGCTATCTACGTACCTGGGCGCATCGTACATTGGAGAAACAAAAAGACCTCTTCCCGTACGAGTAAACGAACATCTGAAACAATACCCAAAGAGGTGAAACTTCGAGATCATGTATAGCGGAACATGTATGGACCAACCAACATAATATACAGTGGCCAGAAGTCAAAGTTTTGGACACGGAACAGCACTGGCGAAAACGAAAATTCAAAGAAGCAACTTTTATGAATCAAAATACCCATATATTTAGTGAACCAAGTATAGATATCAATATCTGAAAGCCTTTCCTTATACAAATCTCTCTAATAAGCACGTATCAAGCTTCATTGCACACGGATAGTATTTAAAACAGTAGCCTTAGAATTATAATCTAGTTTACAATTGAAATCTGTTATAGAGATACTAACTAACCCAAATGTTGTGTTACATCACAAAATAAAGACAAAGTAATCGTTTTAATTAATAAGAATTTGTTACACAAAAATGTCACTTATTCATAAAAAATGGCAAATGCGTTATTAAATCTTACTCTTCAGATTTAACTTGAGTCCTACGCCATAGCATATGGTTAAGTAAACGTAATTACCAAATAATAGTTTCAAAAAATTAATTATACTAACAACCAAAAAAAAATATATAACCGAGCCGTTTAATTGACCATATGACTGTCTGCATTTTATAGTCGCCGCGCCGCGGTAGGTATCCCATAGATTAATTTTTTATAGTAATAAATTTTAGCCAATAAAAAAGACGAATTTGTAAATTGTTTAATTTTACTGATTTATGCGCTTCCAAAAGTAAATTTGGTTTCTAATTTATTGCATCCCATTGCAGCCAGTTTTCGAATGTCGTTTTCCACCTATAAATCATGTGTATTTAATAATCTTATAAAAGTTGGCTCGGTTGGTGGTAGAGTTGCTAATCGAATTTACGAAAAGTCAATTTGGTCAAGTCTCAGACAGACATATATACACTTGAAGTAAGTTACTGGTAAATTTAAATATTACCTTGACTTTACAGAGGCAGAGTATCGAGATTCTTTTGTTGTTGAGAAGACAGCAATGTGAGTTAAATTTTTACAGTATATTTATATATTATAATGGAATAATGGAATTATTTCCATTGGTCTCGGTCCTCCCATTAGGTCTCGTTCAGCCCTCTTCTTTCGATGTCCTTATCTCATCTCTCTCTCTTCAACTAAGTCCAGGTCTTCCTCTCTTTCTTCTTCTATGCAGTGTCCAGTTAACTACTTGTTTTGGAAGTCTATTTACTTCCATTCTTTACATATACATGGTAAAAATTTGGAAAATAATGATCTTAAGTGTAAGCTAATATCAAAACACCACCCACAGTTCACTTAAAAATGTTTTTTTTAATCCTCTGGATTAAATAGAAGCGATTAAAGTTTGCTTGTGACATCAAAGCGTAGTACAATACATAGCGCGAGAGCGGGCTATTCATACTGCATGACGTCACCCGGCGAACTTTAATTATTTATAAAAAATTAAGGAGTGATATTATTTTTTGGTGTGGCTAAACATATTTATGCCATAAAAAATTTTTGCAAGTTCCCACATGCCCGTAGTATCTGAGTTCATTTATCCCGATGTCCTTTTTTATCTAGTGTTTACCCATAATATCTTAAATGCGATAATTCTTGATCCTATCCAGTTTCGATTTTCCTGCAGCACGTCTCAAATAATTCATTTCGGTGGCTTCGAGTGACTTTATTGTTCCTTGCCTTAATGTCCATACTTTACTTGCGGCGATGCTTTTAACTATGCTATTTTAGATTTTATGTTTGCTCTTTGATATTGTCTTGTCCCAAAGGATACTGCTGAGCTGTCTAATGACTTGTCTTCCCTGGTTATTTCTGTGCTCCATTCCTCACGATCCATGATCTCTTACTTGTAAGGTTCATGCGAAGATAGGTACTTATTTTACGTCCAACGACTTATCTCTTGTTATTCCAGAACTAGGTTACTCTGATCTTAGCTAATACACATCCATTATATTTTCTCGATGTTCACTTTTATTCTCCCATTGTCGTATTCTTCCACCAGTTTCCGGATCATATACTTTATAGGTATTTTTGTATTTGATCGTCAGCGAAGCAGAGGGTGTATAGTATGTAGTCATTTAGTGGTACTCCCATATGTCTACACTTCCCGTTTCTTTGTTCCAGACCAATTTTTAATAACGTTTGGGACATAAAACAACACTGTTTTTGACCTTTGTTAATTAAACATTTGGATATCTCCAGGCTTTGCTTTATTTTGGTTGTGTTATTTTTGTATAGTTCTTGGACAGTCTTAACGTTGATTGCTGTTGATGCTGATGTTTGTTTTCTCGAAAGCTTCCCAGAATTTCTGTTGGGGCACTATGTCATATACTTTATTGAGCTTGATATAAAGGAGGTAAACTTCTTAGTTTCGAGCCATTTTCTTCTCAATCATCCGTGTTGTGGTAAATCGGTGATCATTCTATAGCCTGCCTGTACTTCAGCCTTCATATCCTCATATTCGTTCTCAATCCTGTTTTTCACCAAGTTGTCGATACACAGCAATTCCTCGATCATTGTCACAGATGTCTTTATTCCATTTTTAATGTAACGTCTGGTAGTAATATCGTTATATACGAAAGAAAATTAAAAATTTAAGAAAAATTTTCTTTAATGTACAGTTGACAGGTAATTTAGATAACAGGTAAAAAGGTAAATGGGTATTAGAACTCTCAAGTTCTGAAGTTTTTTTTTTAACTAAATTACATTATCTACAGTCATTGTTAAGTTGCAGCCCGTAGGTCGTCGAAATTTGCGCAAGAGATTTTTAAAACAGAGTTTTTAATGTGTTGCCATAAAAAGAAGTCTCACGGCGCGGTGTGAGATCGCGGATGGTGGTGGTTACATAACAAGCATAATATTACGACTAATGCTTCGGTCTTCAAAAAATTTAAATTACCAAGTAATAGTATGTTAATTAATGCGCAGACGCCATCCTGCTGGAAGTAGCTTTGTCGCATTTATTTAACATGTAACTCGTTTTACATAATTTTCCAAAATTTTATTACGGTTTTGCGCGGAATTGGGAGTCCCTTCGTTTCAAAATGGCCGCCTATATGCCAACTGTCTGAGAATGCAGAAACTTCTCTATAAAGAAATGTGAATTTTTAGAGGTCCGTATTCTCATATTTGTTGCGAATTTACATAACCTGAGAAGTAAAATCATGCCTCGTCGGTAAAAATGATTTGTTTAAGGACGTTTTCGTTTTCGTTTTCATTATTATGTAAATTACTCATAAACCACTCAGAAAATTGCATTCTTAGCGGCTGGTCGTTTGATATGATTTGGTTGGTTGGGTATTCTTGATTGAGCTTAGACGATAAGCGTGTATTCGATTGCATTGCAGGTACCGCAGGATATATACAATTATTACTTGCTGGCCTAAACGCCGAATAGGGGTTTGTGGGGGGGGGGGGGGTTGTTAACAAGGGGGGGTTGTTAACAATTTGTCTCACTTCTACTTTTTATACATTGCGAACTTTAGGTTTCCTATTACTTTCCGTTCTATTCACACTTCCTGTTTCTATAAGCAAAGCCATGCAATTTTGCACAAAAAAGTTAATATTTAAAGTCGAAGAATTAGCAAAGAAATTTACCAGACACTTTAACAAGATTTCCTATCCCAAATACGAAGGGCTAACTGGATGTCACATGCTATACCTTGGCAGAGCTTGTTTCCTTGTTAAAGCGAGTGAAATAATTCCATGGAACGTTTTTCAGACCTAAATAAACAGAAAAATAAACTAATATCCGCAAAAAGTATTAATTTTCGGAGAACTTACCCACATCAATATGCCACCGCACGCCACTGATCCTAGAGTTGTAGTGCTCACCTGGTTTAGGAATCATTTTCAGAACTGCAAAAAAATTTTATAGTGTAACTGAGACTGCAAATAAAAAGTTTGTTTCCCGTTATAGGAAGAAATAATTTTTTTTAAATCCCTCGTTTATTCCTACTTATTTCTTTTTGGAGATGACCCCGTAAAAATAAATCTCATTCTCATATAGATACTTATCACCGAAAAAGACAAATGACTCTCGGGGCAGATAGGGATATTGGTTTTTTTAAATCTCAAATACACACAACTTACAACGCCTCGCAGTGGTCAATATATTAAAAGTCAAACCAGTTTGCCCTATCTTTTTTAACAAAACGATTTAAAGTGTCGGACAGTTTTTTTTTGATGTCATAAATAACTACACCTGAAAGGTGCTTTTGGACCGGGTGTCATAATATTAAGTTCGGCTTTTGATTGTGAATGAGAAATGGAACATAAGAAATTTAATCTAACACCATTTCGATTTTTAATTCTTTGTGTACTTTTTTAGAGCAATAAAAAACCCTGCCAAGATTTATTTTTTTGAGTTTATACCCATATTAAAATAATTTTGATAAGCCGATATAACTAATAGTATTACAGGCTTTCACGAGGCAAGAAATCTCGCATTCCTCGCACTTTAAAAAAAATCTCGTCTATGTACCGGGTGTAAAAACAGTTTCCATGGGCTAGCGGAAAAATATGTTTACTACAAAAGTGACAGAGAAATTGTTGGCAATAATTTTTAAGCTTCTAGGTTGGCCGCTAGGGGCCGTGTTAATCCGCGTAACTTGTTTATTATTATATTTAAAAAAGGGTATGTTGGTATAGGTACCTACCTAGTTTCGTTTGGTAGTTTTAACATTGTCTGTAGAACTTATGACCTTTTGTCCCGGGTCCTGCTAAAACATTCATGTTAAAACGCAATGTATAGTCCTACAATAAAAACAACTTCTCACCAGATTTCCTGAACCCTGCTATAAAAACTATCTTGCTATGGGGGTAAAAAATCCTCAAAACGTCAAAATAAAATATCACCTCATCCCAAAAAATTTTAAAATTTTAAATAAAAACCATTTTTGCGTTATAATGTGCAAATATTTTTAGATTTACGATACAGACAGAAAATTTTGTACCCAACATATTATCATTTTGAACAAAGCAAAAAAATAAAAGAAATTTCTTTCTACACTTTACTCTTCTGTCATTTAGGTTTGCATAAAAGTTTCTATTGGATAGTTTTTATGGTATCTATCCGCGGCCTTCCTCGCATAGAGAATTGACAACAACTGCATCGCGTCAACGATACTGATGCTACCAGCACCATTATATATAATAATTTTTTTGGCACAACTACGTTTCATAATTATTTATAGAGCACCTGTTGTAACCCCAAAAAAACTTTCACATTTGCCTTACCAAAAAACCTAAGCCTCTATATTTATCTGAAAATAAAAAACAACATGAATAAGCCTAATCAAGCAAGGGCCTAACGAGATAAGGACAAAAACAACGCCCGTCTAGACCCTTAATAATTGTTAAAGATTTATATTCAACACCTTTTGTCATTAACATTTAAAGAGAAGATCGTTCATTAAGATATTTAGTTTTTAATTTAATAGAGGTTTGTTCCTGTTTTTGTGCTCTTGATAAAAAAAATTTGGATGTTATCAATCAATGTTTTCGTTAAGGACTCTCATGTATCGTTAAGAAAACACAAAAAGAAGATATATCTACATGAAAGCAAATAATTATAATATTTTTAGATAAGAATGTACCGGATAGGACCTATATAGATTGATGTTATAGATACATACAATGGATAGTGAGTACCATGTATCAATAAAACAAAAATAGAATTAGTATCTAATAATAATAATAATAATAATAATCAAAAGTAAAAAACACTAAGATGGGATGAGATGAGGCCAGTAAATGTTTTATGAGAAATTATTAGAAGAAGTCGTATACAGTGTCACCAGTAAAGTCCGCATCATATGGTTTTTTTTTTATTAATAGCTTTATTCGAAATTTGACTTTGGCATCAAGTTCTGCTTCGATCGAGATGAAAATTAAGCAAAAAAATAGTAGTCACGTGATTCGCATTATCTGTCAAATTTTAATTTTTTCTAAAAAATAATTCAAAAGTTTTCTGAAAATATCGAAAAAAGTTATAAGAAAAAGTTTTTTTAAATGGATTTTCTAGCCCACATGCAAAATTTCAGCTGCATAAGATAATTTTGATTTTTTACCTATATTTTGTAAATTGCACCACTTTTGCAAAATAAGACTCAACGCAACCTACATAAAACTTCTTAGTTTTGACAATGCTTTATTTCAGATACATTTTCTTTAAAGTAGCGCCATATTAAATGTGTGTTTTTCTACAAAATCAAAATTGGGCTATTAAAATTTGGTCGCATGTGATGCAAAGTTTATTTGTTTTTGACCCTGTATAAGGTAACTTCATAAAATAAGTATTTTTGAAAACGTCGTTTGTGTCTGAAAGTAATACACCTTAATATTAAGACAAAAAAGAACACAGTGTCTTCAATAAAGTGTTCATTAAGAGGAAAATAAATTTTAGTTTAACTTAATGTAAAGTTTATCTATTTTCAACGATTTAATTTAAAACCCCTTTACTTTATTTTTTATTTTTTTTACTTTCAGGCACACACTACGTTTTCAAAAATATTTATTTTATGAAGTTACCTTATACAGGGTCAAAAACACATAAACTTTGCATCACATGCGACCAAATTTTAATAGGCCAATCTTGATTTTGT
This sequence comes from Polydrusus pterygomalis, assembly GCA_963969555.1. Lineage (NCBI taxonomy): Eukaryota > Metazoa > Arthropoda > Insecta > Coleoptera > Curculionidae > Polydrusus > Polydrusus pterygomalis. Next base: position 7,190,117 of record OZ018378.1, on the reverse strand, counting down.
AGAAAAACACAAATTTAATATGGCGTTACTTTAAAGAAAATGTACCTGAAATAAAGCATTGTCAAAACTAAAAAGTTTTATGTAGGTTGTTTTAAGTCTTCTTTTGCAAAAGTGGTGCAATTTACAAAATATAGGTAAAAAATCAAAATTATCTTATGCAGCTGAAATTTTTGCATATGGGCTAGAAAATCCATTTAAAAAAACTTTTTCTTATAACTTTTTTCGATATTTTCAGAAATAACCCCACTTTTGAATTATTTTTTGGAAAAAATTAAAATTTGACAGATAATGCGAATCACGTGACTACTATTTTTTTGCTTAATTTTCATCTCGATCGAAGCAGAACTTGATGCCAAAGTCAAATTTCGAATAAAGCTATTAATAAAAAAAATCCGATATGATGCGGACTTTACTGGTGACACATAAGCTTTGTTTTGGTTCTAGCTTAGAACCGTTCTAGAACAGTCCGCACATGCGCACTGACTTATTTATGTTTTGGTTGAGTTTAGAATCGATTCCGAACTGACATTCAAGTGTTTTGGTTATATTTCGAACCGGTTCGTAACCGTTCTCGAACTATCATTGCAGTTCGAGCTTTTTTGATAGAACCGATCCGGGATTTTTAGTTGACGCATGCGCAGTTGAATTTTTCTAATGAAAATAGGCGTCAACTAACTTTTTCTTCTGTGTTCAAGATCCCTGTTTCCTGTTTGCTTGTTTGGCTATGGCTATCTATCTAATAGAAATAATATTAGAATAAATAAAAATAAAAAATTTTAAAACTAATCTTTATCCATTTTTGCTGTCTGGTACTGTGAAGTTACTCAAAACGGTCAAAAAATCTTTAACATGTATTTTTAAAATTTTGAGGTTATGGTTAATTTCTTCTTCTTTCTTTTATAATTCTGTTTTGGTTTCTTCGACTGCGAAGCGATTCTAAAACAGTTCCAGGATTTATTTAATTGCACATTGAGTTCTGCGCAGTTCTCGAACTGTTTGGAATAAATCCTTATTTTAAAACCAAAACAAAGCTTATATAAACAGTTATCAGAATTCATTGATGGCAACAAAATTTCAGTTTCCTGTCAAGCTGGTTTTCGAAAAGAATACTCTACAGAGACAGCCATTCAATGTGTGATTAAGACGTGGAAGAGAACCATTGATCAAGGGGAAAATGTTTGCTGTATTTTTCGATTTTTACCGGGCATTCGAAACAATAGACAGGGCTAGATTATTGAGTAAATTGTATCAGCATGGTATTCGCGGAAAAATATATGGGTCCAATATTATTTATTTTATACGTCAATGATATGCCTTTAGTTTTAAAAATGTGTAAGTTACAAATGTTTGCTGATGACACCTTAATTTACATTAATGTTTTAAATATTTTTGATGGTCTAAATACTCTAAATTCTGAAATAAATATATTATTAAATTGGCTAAAAGTAAATAAATTAAAATTAAATATTTCCAAAACTAAATGTATGGTTATGGGTAATAATTTAAATTGTCAAAATATAAACGTTGTAATTGATGGTGAAAAATTGGAATTAGTAAATAGTTTTAAATAATTAGGGATAATCATTGATTCAAAATTAAAATTTTTTAATTATTTTGAAAGTATTAAATCGAAGATTGCCGGAAAAGTAGGTTATTTTAAAAGAATCAGTTCTAATTTAAGTTTGTTTTTTAAATAAACTAAATTTAATACTATAATATTACCACATTTTCTTTATTGATCTTCCATTGTATATTGTGCTAGTGAGGAAATATTTGATAAATTACAAATTTTACAAAATAAGGCAATGCGGATTATTTTAAATTGTGACAAATATACAAAAATTAATTTTATGTTGAAAAATTTGGATTGGTTGAATGTCAGAAATTTAATTTTTTATTTAGTATGTATCTTTATACATAAAATTAAAATAATTTATTGCCTGATTGTTTAAAAAAATTTTGTTCTTTTAATTATGACCATCATAATTATAAAACAAGAACTAATCAAAATTTTTATATGGATAGAGTGTCTAAAACATTAGCTTATAAATCTATTTTTTATAAAGGTTTGATAGAATATAATAATTTGGAAAATTCTATTAAATCTTAAAAATCATTAAAACTGTTTAAAAAATGTTTAAAATTATATTTAATTAAAAAACAAAATGATACGCAATATTTGATACAATTTGCAAAATGTTTAACTTTTCTGTCTGTTTTTGTTAAAAGAAGGTTGCCTTTTAAAATTTAAAAATAAATCTATAAAAATGAGTTAAAAAAATGTATTAAAAAATATTTAATTGTAGCGTTTTGCTAAATAAAACATGTTACTACTACTATCTCTATCATTAAATTTACAGTTATAATATGCTTACTGTGTAAAGACTAGATTTAGTTACTATAATCATGCATTAACTTTTTATTATATTTTTAAATTCGTCGATTTATTCGTCATAGTTTTTTTCGAAGCGTATCATAACATTTTGACTTACAACTTCCCTTCCATTCACATAGAATCAAAAATACCCATTCTTGATCATTTAATTTAGAACCTTCCCCCATTATTCTTTTGTTAAACCGCCATTTTAGACCTTCCTATTAGGCCTTATAAAAATGCACCTCAACCTCTTTAGAAGAAAACAAAAGAAGACCGAAAGCAGCTGATTTATTATAAAGTTTTTAACCTGATTCGACAGGTGGATTTCTAATGGGCCTTCGGCACGGTAGAGGCAGTTCTGTTAGTTTTTCAGATCCATGGTACTTCAAGCTGCCTACTAATTTGTCTGAACCGATGATAGACTCAATGGGTTTATTGACGATATAAAATATACAGGGTGTATATCCTAACGTTGCGTTGACCAGAAATTCTATTATTGGTAATAGGACCTGTCTTTAATTTACTTTACACGTGTTTAATCTCTTACCAACGGGAAATTTTACAGTAAATGCCAGCTCGGACGATACTGTTTTGTTAGCAATTGGATCATATGGATGTATCCACTTTATAATCAATAATTACAAATTAGGCAACAGATCTACCAATAGACCACAGATGGGAACTTTAATACATAATAAATTTCCTTGCAGAAAAATAGAAAATCATTCACTCATCACATCAGTTAACGTAAATGGAACCATGTCGTAACTTGAAGAACTGAGTTGACTACACCCAATGTGGACAGGTAGGAAATGTCTCGCCTATCCGTTGAATAAACCAGCAAGTTTTAAAAAAATTTTGATAAAAATCAAGTTTTTATTTTTCCAGTTCCCTGTGCCATTTAAGCTTTTTCTTTATCTCGCTAATACGCTTACGTAACCAGAATCAGTCACGAAGCAAAATTTGATGGCGTCGTGGTTTTAATAAGCAATAGGTAACGTATTTTGGTTTAATTCTTTCTAATTTTAGTGTCTTATACAGTGTCCTGCAACAGTGCATCAGGCTTCCATAGCTCCTATACGAATTTAGTTAGGACTTTCAGTCATACGCTAACTTATACTGTATCATAACACGGGGTACTTCAGGACAATATTTTTTTTTAAAACCGACCAGAAAATTTACACTTTCTGGACAATTTTTCGTCTAGAAAATAAGGTTTTTCGATCGCAAGACCGGAAAAGTGACATTAGAGACCGGAAAAATCTTTTTTTTAAAACCGACCAGAAAATTTACACTTTCTGGACAATTTTTCGTCTAGAAAATAACGTTTTTCCGATCGCAAGACCGGAAAAGTGACATTAGAGACCGGAAACTCTTTTCCGGACTCTAATGTCACTTTTCCGGTCTCTAATGTCACGGTCACCCTGTTTTTTGTTTTTCCAATCGCTCTTTGATAATACAAGATACCTTGATTTCGTTATTATGACAACAACATTTCGATGTATTGTCGAGTGACAGTTCGTTGATTTTTAATTTTGTTCTTTATGTCAAACTTGTTTCGCGTAGATTATAAAATATATCGAAAAAAATATTGTACGTCACGCAACCGAAAATTAGTGTTTTCCAGGTCTCTGCAAGCTTCCAGGACTCGCCTATGGCTCGCCCTGGAAATGCTTGTCTCGACCTGAAAAACACTACTTTCCGGTCTTGTAACGTAAATTACTATTCCGGACTCTAATGTCACTTTTCCGGTCTCTAATGTCACTGTCACCCTGTTTTTTGTTTTTCCAATCGCTCTTTAATAATAAAAGATACCTTGATTTCGTTATTATGACAACATTTCGATGTATTGTCGAGTGACATCAGTTCGTTGATTTTTAATTTTGTTCTTTATGTCAAACTTGTTTCGCGTATATTATAAAATATATCGAAGTGTCGGTCTTACAAAAAATATTGTACGTCACGCAACCGAAAATTAGTGTTTTCCAAGTCTCTCCAAGCTTCCAGGACTCGCCTATGGCTCGCCCTGGAAATGCTTGTCTCGACCTGAAAAACACTACTTTCCGGTCTTGTAACGTAAATTACTATTTCATGTGGCCCAAAAAAGTGTGGTCATAAAAAGTTGTGATTTTTTAAACGGCATACCCCACATTTTTTTGCATATTTAAATTTATGCTATCGTCCTTTATAAATGCCTAAAATTTTGTTTGATTTGCTCTGGTAGTTTAAGAGCAATCAATTAAAAACTAAAAAAAAAAAATTATTTTGAAGTCGTGCAAAAAATATCAAAAAAAACAATCTAAAATTAGTTTTTCAACCACGGTATTAAGTGAGTTTAATGACAAGAGGTTCAAGGGTTCTATGAATCCAATAGTATTTATTTATTTAATACAGGGTGTTCATAATAAGGTTTCAAAAATGACACATTTTAAACCTATTTTTCTCAACTTTTTCAAATAGAACACCCTTTATATTATTTCGGTATTTTATATAAAATACACAAGCAAGCGAGTTTATTTTTAAAACTAAGCGTAGGCGACTAGAGTAATAATAGAAAACTACAGTAATTGTTCAAAATGTCTTCCATTTTGTTCTGTGCACAAGCCAACACGCTTTCCAAAAGATCTGTTTACTTCCCTTAACATTTAAGGGGAAATGCTAGCAAACACGTCTCTTATCCTTTGCTGCATTTTATAAGCAGTTGTAGGTGGATTATTGTAAACAGTTTGTTTTATGTGTCCCCATAATAAAGTCTAGTTTTGCTGGGTCCGTTTCTACCGATCCATTGGATCGGAGAGGTATTATCAAGATAATTTCTTATAATTTATTCGCCCGATATTAGACCTTTTAAAAATGAATTAAAGAACTTGTCAAACTAAGTATAAGAATCCATGTTTTATTGCAAAGCCTATAGGTACTATAGGTTTTAGAGATAAACCTTACTAATGAACCTCTTTGCTGGTATTGCAATTGAAATGTTAAAAGGGAAATAAACAGATCTTTTCAAAAACATGTTGGCTTGTGCACAGAACAAAATGGAAGACATTTTGAACAATTACATTTACATAATTTATGAAATTTGCATTTATTTCGAAAACGGCTTAAAATACCTTAGGTGCTTCAACAACAAAAAAAAAATGCTTGTGTATTTTATATAAAATACCGAAATAATATACACCCTGTACACAGAACACCCTGTTCTATTTGAAAAAGTTGAGAAAAATAGGTTTGAAATGTGTCATTTTTGAAACCTTAACCTTATTATGAACACCCTGTATAAAATAAATAAATACTATTGGATTCATAGTACCTTTGAACCTCTTGTAATTAAACTCACTTAATACCGTGGTTGAAAAACTAATTTTAGATTGTTTTTTTTGATATTTTTTGCACTTCAAAATAATTTTTTTTAGTTTTTAATTGATTGCTCTTAAACTACCAGAGCAAATCAAACAAAATTTTAGGCATTTATAAAGGACGATAGCATAAATCTAAATATGTAAAAAAATATGGGGTATGCCATTTGAAAAATCACAACTTTTTATGACCACGCTTTTTTGGTATATGAAAAAATATTTTCCTGAAGTACTCCGTATGATACAGTATAAGTTAGCGTATTATTGAAAGTCCTAACTAAATTCGTATAGGAGCTATGGAAGCCAGACGCACTATTGCAGGACCCTGTATATGTCGGGGTAAGTTCTAATTATGTTATTTTATCTAAGTATGCTATCTCTTATAAGAATAATATGTTATATCTTAGGTCTTTTTTGTGCAACTCCATTTACTAAAACCTAAAAAAAAAGTGACTATTTTTGTGTCGGCTTGGGGCAACTCCGCTTAAATTAAGCGCTGAGAGGCATTGCTCTAATCAGTATCCCAGTGTTATTATATTTGTGGTGAATTTGGTCGATACAGAGATTTTTTAGTATATAAAATGTTTTAATATAAGTTATTGGAAATGAAGAAGGTAACACAAATAAATATATTATACAGGGAGCTACATTTAAAATATGCAGTTTGAGACAGCTTCCGGTATAAACGGAAGTAGCATATAGATGCTGTTATTTTATTTAGAGAGAGCGCCTCCAAAACCAGATTATCCAAATTTGCAGGATTAAAATCGTATTAATTTTCGAAACATTGTAATAGATGGTCATCATAAAAAACTCTGTATATTAAAGACATCTAAAGTAACGTTCTTTTGCGTGCATTTTAGGAAGTTATGCTTATACAAAAGACATATTTTAAACCAAAAAAAGTGCCTGGAGCAGCGCTCTTATTTACCAGAGCAGCTGCTAACACCGCTAACAAGGCATTGTGAGTTTTATTCTTTTGGTAGGTAGCAATCATGTTACAAAATCGTTATTAACTACAAATAATGATCTTTGACAAAATAATAGTCTGGGTTACGGGCAATGTTTACTTTTGACTTTAATACCATAGCAGAAGATATCTTTTATAAATGATGATGAGAAGGGAAGTTTGTAAAAAAATATAAAGTTTTGGCTAGAAAATAGCTGAGATAGTATTTTGGAATATTGAATCAAGATGATTTCATAATTTTCTAAATTCATATACCATACATACACCATATTTAAATCCTCTTATCGATTCAGATGATCATCATGTCCTCTATAGTCTATAGTTATATTCCCACTAAGCAATTAGCCATATATTCATTTCTAAAAAATTAACCAGCTGTTAAGTGTGATCCAGAGAATAATAAAACTGCGACGTCGAAGGCATGTTTATGAGGTTCACGTTATAATGACGCTATTTGTATGACCAAAATCTTTAACTTTTTTTAAAGTCCCACTAAAGAATGTTTCTGAAATCTTTTGAATATATTACCCACCTCGTCTGTGACAAATCCCATTTAAATTCAATAAAAACCTATAGGAACATATACGTGTATGTGTATCTTTTAAAGCATATTAAAGGATGCCCCTTAGTACGTGAGCAAATCCAATACTTTTTAAATCATTTCAACATCTCCTTCTATCAACCTGTATTATTTTTATTAAATATCGAACTATGCGTAAACCTGTATTAGGAATTAGCGAGAAACTTCGAGCAATAGGAGCATGTTTTTTTCATCTTGAGATGAAACACAGCCACGGTTCTTTTCAGGCAATAATAAAACTCCCCAGCAATAAAAGCAACGATAGGAAAATATTCGTGAAAATCGTCCATGCACAAACCCAGATTGTATTGCCACTCACCATTTACTCTAAGCCCGTTTCGAAAATACGCTTCAACCATGAATGTTTTGTGCTGTTCCGTAAAGCCCATTGTGTGAATTGGTCAAGAAATTGGAAAAATTAGCGATGATTCAAATTACTTGTAACGACTGTCAAAGATGACGGAATAACTGATTGATTGTTAATTCAGGTAGTTACTGACACCCAACAGGTATTAAGCTCTACGGCTAAGCATTACGTCCTTAGATGCAAGGCCCTCTTTGATGCAAATAATTTTTGCTCGCACGGTACTTATGTACTTACCAATATGTATAAACAAATGCAGCTATAGAGGAGGAAAAAATAGTGTTATATCTAACCTAAACAAACTGACTACAGATTGAAAATTTTGCACTACTCAAGACTAAACTTGCATGCCCACCGGTGCTGAAGAAAGCAAATCCACGTTCCGAAAAAAATACAACTGTTTCTTTGACTGATTTAAGATTATCTTGAGCCAATGTTGTCAATGGCGGTGTGTACGAAGTGTGAATTTGTCAGGGAAACAAGGTTGAAGAAGTAATTTACACTCATGAACCAGTCGAATTTATGAGCGTCCCGATCGAAAGGTTTTTAAATGGCATTTTCCCACGGGAAGAAAGAAATACGTTATTTAAGGTGATATTCGCATTTTAAAACACAGAAAATCCATTAATTCTCTCATTAAAAGTAAGGCAATTGTAATTATCCCAGTTCTTTTGTTAATTTATTTTTTATGTCTGTACCTATTACAAATTGGAAAAAGTAAAAAGTTTTAGACATCCACGGGCAAGTTTTTAAATTACATACTTTTCTAATGCGCAATATTAAAAAGTATTACACTATGGGTCATTAATTATTGACTACCGGATGGATAAAATTTGAGATAGCTAAAAGAAGGGGAATAAAAAAAAATGCCACTGTCTTTACATTATTTTTGGCTAGTCACAAATGAAAAATGGCATTATTAAACTCATATTATTTTTGCATATACAGAGAACGACTGATTTAGGATCTCTATGCAGAATATTTTTCGTTTTAGAATGTAATTCTCAATAGGCGAAAGGTAATTCCTCTAATTTTAACGCCCTTACATCTGCCCCCGGTACTGAAGCGAGTTGATTTCGTCAGAAAACATTATCCCTGTTATGGTCTTCACGTCTTCACAATCAATATTCTATTGTGGGATGTCATATCCCTAAGGTTTTTTTTATCAAAAATTGGCGTGTTTTCGGAGGACGGGTTAGACTCTGGCTGCCTAGTAAACTCGTCAATTATCGCGAAGGAGGAAAACCATTTTTGGATAATGTACACAAAGTTCGCCGCCTATCACTAGCTACACCTATAGAAATCATTATTTTAATTAGAAAACCACAAATCACCAAACTATGATACAAGCTTCAACATTATTGTGTTTCGGTACTACTAATTAGTTAATGGCGTCACGGAAAATTTTCCAGCGGTCGAAATTCCAAACAGAAATTACATCGTGGCCATGCGGGTAATTGAAACTAGTCCAGGTGTTGTTTAGGTGTTCTATTGGATGAGGTTTTGTAAGGTCCCTGTAAGATTTAACGTTAACTATAACGTGAGACAAGGTAAAGTCGATTCAGCCAGTAAACCTGCAAGATGGCCGACATGTCATATGACAAAAGTCATATTCCAGCTATTTAATTTTTAGTAAGAATAATATTGGCAGCAATAGGTCAGGACCTATCTCTGTCTAACACGTTATATTCCGTTCAAGACGTATGGCGTGTTGCTACTCCTGGAAACGGTCTCTATATTGCGCTTTACAAAAGCGATGCCTGGCCTGACCTGTGATCATATAACGGTTCGTGTTGGCTAGCACCGGTATATGTCTCTCTCTATCATGCATTAGACTTAATAGTAGTTGCTTTTACTTATCTTTGAAACTGAATTTTAATAATTTCTGGTGTGAAATCCTAGTAACTTTTTGCCTTAATTTATTTGTGATTGGAGAGCGCTGACATGGATTATCCGCCGCCATCTTACAGGTTTACTGGCTGAATCGACTTTACGAAAGTTATATGGGGGTAATTATTTTTTAAATTTGGGTGACCCCTATTCTTTAAAACCAATATGTATCACCCTCCACCGATTTCAGATCTTGGACAATAAGGTGTTATAACATTTAATAAAAAAATATCATCCAAATAATAGGAAAGAAAATACTTAAATACAAATAAAAGATTAATTATGGAAAACAACCAAAGAATACAGTCAAATTCGTTAAACAAACAATCAGGAATTAAGTCGAGCAGAAGGCGTATCTTCATCGCTGTCATCATCACCTTCAATATTATATTCAGCTTCAACGCCTTCCTCATGAGAGTCAACTTCCTCTAAGTCTTCAACAGTGTCAAAAATAATAATTGATCTATTGCCATTTTCTTGTTATTTTTAACAAGTTTTCGTTGTAGGACACGTGAGATAGTTTAGCTGCTCTGTCGTTAGTAAGCCTGTTCCTATTTTTTGCATGAATGTGACCATAAATGCTAACATTGCGCTTAGTGGCTGCTGAAGATGCTGGCATCATCAAATCCGTGACGCCACCTTTGATAATGAAGATGATGTGGTCAGTAAACTGATCTGTCAAAACTACTTTTCCATAAAAAAATTATTGGCAAACCATTTTCCGCTTGTACAACTATAATTTGGTATTTCCTTAATTACTACTTACTAAAAACCGAATGGATATTAATTGTCGGGAAAAGTTTACAAAATATCACTTATAAGTCAAAGACTAGTTAGATATAGATATGGTATATAAAACTAAGGGACCAATTTAAGTAGCATTTCAAATCAGTGATAATATACAGGGCGTTTAAAAAAATATACTTGTGGTCACCTTTTCAATTAACCAAATTAACTGTATTTTTAAACTACCCTGTATATCGCTACTAAGATTTGGGTGTAGGATTGAAAGCTCCCTGGTATTATTTTAATGTCGATCAAATTGCAGGCCTTTAATATTTCAAAGTTAAAAAATATGAACATTTTAATAAAAAGATTGGAATTTAATTATTATTTTAGAAACGGTACAACATATCCGAGACTTGTTCGGAAATTTCCATTCCCATTGGAAATATTTTCACTTACAACACTAGTCATGATCATGAGGTCGTGAGCATATTGACATTCAACCTACCAACGATGTTATTGTTTAATCAGATATTTTTCCATCTACTTGTAACGGATTTCAGATTGGCAAAGGTGCAAATACTCCCCGATAAACAAATATACCTGTTAATTGAGAATTCTATTAGCATTTTGCTGCTGTGTGCGTTTCAATGTTTAATTGCTCAAAGGGCCGTTTGATTGGTTGCGGTTTTATCAAGTATTTTGTTTGCAAACCTGTTTGATTTTTTCCTTTTTCAGTTTTGTGTACGCACGGCGTTCGGTTTTCGAACCACAAATAAAACCAAACAGAAGCTTAGCTTTAATTATATAAGGGGGAAAATATGCTGATAATTAGTCCTTATGAATCAAAAAATGAAAATGTCAAATGGTGATCACAGACTACTAGGCAAAAAAAAAGACAGAACTACTAAAAATAAATATCTTATCAAAAGCTTCCACGGATTTCAGAACTAATGTCATTGCGTTAGCATTGTCGTTACTATGAAAATGGGAAGTGTCAACATCAATATCTAGAAAAACGATGATGTGGGCTGGCCACCGTGTTGAGGTAGGTCAGAAACAAATAATATAACATAATTTGAAATTATTAAAATTTCGACTTTAGTTTATAAAGTTTATAAACCTTTCGTACGAGGACAAAATGGGTAATTTGTGATGTGCACATTTTAGTTTGACCAAAAATAAAATAAAGAACGTTTATTTATCTTATTTATATTCGTAATTTTAATTTTAAAGATGGTGTGCAAAATATAAAATGTGAAGATAAATCAAAAATTGGTTTTAGTCAAAATTTAAAGAAATTTTGGTATTCGGAACTTCTGTAGGATCAATATGGTAGATCAATCATATTATTTGACTCGCGAGTAAGAAACAATATTCATCAAGATCATTAATCCTCGTTTATTATGGCCTACATTATACACTCGTTAAATAATATACTATAATATAAAATGTTTTATCAGCTACAACTATTTTATAGGTGTAAATTATTTTATATCTGGTATTATCAAGCTCAATGTGTATCAAACATTTACATCGGTATGCGCTGCCATGCTGCCAATAATCAAGAAGAATTTGCAGCTACTATAGATACGCGATAAAAAATTTATTCATAGAAATTCCATAGCAAAAAGCTTTCTTTCACACATACCAATTGCTTATTAAGTGTGTATGTGACTTTATAAAATCAATAAAATTGATATATTTATTAAAGACAATAGTTGTAAGTCATCATAGCATTGCTAACTTTAAAATAATTCTATCAAATCTAGCAGATTCCTATGATTTGTTGTGATAATTTTCTTCCTCTTTGGCTGCATCGTTTTGCTAGTATTGCGTGTATAAAAGTTTGACAAAAATTACATAACGCTAATAATATTAAACGCTGGGGGATACGGTATTTGATTTGATTATCATACCTTGAGATTAATGCAAGAGAAAGAATACATACAGTTCCAGAAAAAACAAAAATAAATATTGGGAATATCTTGACTAGCAAAATTCGTAAAAATTTTACAGTAATTTTCTAAAATTGTATAGATACATAGGCAGGGGTGAAGATGCCATTTATTTGTTAAGCGAATGTTTTTTTTAATTTTAAGAAAATTCAATTTTATAAAAAAAATTATGAAAGTTGGGGAAATTTCAATTTAAAAAAAATGTAATATAGCGAACTCGTTATATTATGTGTAACAACAACTAACTAACCATTACGGGGAGGGGGGGATCCTGCTGTACATAGGTAATATATGGAAGGCTGACTAGTCGATGTACTGGCAATGGGAATGAAAAAACCATTAAATCTTACTAAGAACTGCCATAAAAATTAGGTATTACATAGTGTGGCTAAATCTTTATGTTTACTTTACCTGAAATAATAATTACAATTTGCCCACAGAAGCAATACGACTATTAACTTGAAGAGATAGAAATTCCAACACGGAAAACTATCTTTCACACATACAAATTGAGCAAAAGCTTTAACGAATGCTATTTGAGAAAATCCCATTACCGGAGAGTTTTTGCACAGAAACTAAAAATTATTTACCTCTTAATACAAGAAGAGCGAAGATTAAAATTTCATTTATCAGCTATAATATTCCTAGGACATTGATAATGTACCAAGATAACTTTATGTCAATCAAAAGCACTCTGCCAGTAGTCAACGTTCTTTCGATTGACATTAAATTATGACAAGTATTTATTTATTAAAAGTACCATTGCGATCAAAAAATGTAATACAACAAAATATAATTTATATAGGGAAAAACCCACAGTCGTCTCCACATATACTTATATTAAAAGAGTTAGATTAAAGTAGTGTACATGTTTCGGTACTAGGGAGTACCATCATCAGCACCGAAGGGCCCAAATGCCACTAATACAAGCAATAAAAAAGATTTTTCAAAAGATTACAAATTAAAAACATGAATAAGACGAGGACATTTTGAGTAGTTAAACGAAAACAGATTAAAAAGTGGAAGTAAAATAAAATTCGAAAGGAATTAATTTCAATGTAGGGCAGAGGAAGAAAATTAATTCCTTTCGAATTTTATTTTACTTTCACTTTTTAATCTGTTTTCGTTTAACTACTCAAAATGTCCTCGTCTTATCATGTTTTTAATTTGTAATCTTTTTAAAAATCTTTTACATTGCTTGTATTAGTGGCACTTGGGCCCTTCGGTGCTGATGATGGTACTCCCTAGTACCGAAACATGTACACCACTTTAATCTAACTCTTTTAATATAAGTATTTGTGGAGACGACTGTGGGTTTTTTTCCCTATATCTCTACAGCTCCACTTTGAGATAATGGACCACTTTCGCAAAATATAATTTAATCTGCTGGTCTATTATAAAATATTTTCTTTCAAACTGATAACTCAGTGTTAATTTTTACCAGAATTCTTGTGTCAGTGTCATGTCAGTGTCACCTTTAGTACAATAATGTCACCACAATTCTTCATGGTAACGCATAAAAAGTTAGGTGGCATAATTATATTGTTTTCATAGTGACGACGATATCCACTTCTCGATATCCTTATAGACCAAGAGTTCTATCTGGGACTACTAATTCTTGTACTACTTTTTTTTTATCGCAATTGTACAACTGGGAAAAGTACAAAAAGTGACATTTTGAAAATTATTTAAAATATGAAGCTGTCAAAATCTTGATGTCAAGATAGTTGAAGTCTTGGTGTCATAGTGATTGAAAACTATCCGGAATATTGTCAGTTAAATGTTGATATAATTGGGGATTTGTCTGACATGACAAAAATAACAAAATTTTTAGAATAATAACCTAAACGTTCACGTTCGCCACTTCTATTGTTGAAGATTATTTTAGTTTGGAAAATAACACAATAATATTAAATACAGTGGCGCAACCAGGGGGGGGGGCGCTGCCGAGCTGCAGCCCCCCTTCCCCCCCCCCCCCCGAGCTTAGAAACTTAGCCTATTCGTTTAATTGCAAACCAATTTTTTATGTCACGCGAACTATTTTCGCATGTTTTTTGCGATCTCAATGTTTTATGGATTTGTAATTTTTTCGTTTATCAATGTAACATGGATTCTTACGTTTTTTGAGTAATTAAAGTATAAATTTTAATAAATAGGTCAAAATTGTACATAATGATTAAAAAAAAATTTCGGATTCGAGTTTTTTTCGTTTCTTTGCGTTTTTTGAGAACATTTACCATAGTAATGTATATATTTTTTTACACCATCAGAAAGTGGAGATTTCAACGAACAAAAAGCCCACCGATTTTTTTAAAACAGCAGATATTTTGACGTGAGAATTTTCGATTGAAAATAAGGGTGCTTTTTCGATATTAAGTCAAAATAAGGTGAAAAAATAAATATTTTAAATCAAAATAATTACAGTGTGTTTGGGACATAAAAAGGTAAGTTATCACCAAATTTCGTGAAAACATAATTTTTTTTGTAAAAGATAAAAATAGAAAAAACAAAAACTTGGTTATTTGAATTTTTCACATAAATTTTGAGGCAATGTGAAAAAAGTGTTAATACAAAAGTTGTAGATCTTTTTATTACCTACAACTTTGCCATTTAACGGTTTTTCATAGGACTTGTAGTTTTCCTGGAAATCGAGATAAATAGTTTTCTAGCCTTAAAAACTCACCCCCTTCCACTTCCCGACCTCGGATCGCCCGTAAATTATTTTTTCTGTCATTTTTGTTATATTCTTTTTCTTTTCCAATGGGTTTCATCCTACTATTATTTTTTTTGTTTAAAAAATTATCGACCCTGGTCTACCTATTTATGCGAACCACGATATTGATATTACCGTGGAAGAAATTCTGGACGAAATGGCAAAAACAAAACGAAGAATTTTACTTTAATATTAGTATTATTAGTGATTACTTACAACTTATTGTATAAGGTTTTTGTTTTGTTTTAGTATAAGTATGCTTAATATATGCGTTACTTATTTTAAATACATTTTTACTAATTAAAATAAAATCTCTAAATTTTTTTTTCATAAATATTTCGTTAGGGCTAGCGGCGTATTATTGCAGAAGTTTTAGGGGGCTGTCGCTCTCGTCAATCATACGTATTTTACCCAAAAAAGGGCGTGGCACCCCACGCAAGAAGTTACAGCCTCCCCCGAACAAAATTTCTGGTTGCGCCACTGATTAAATATTAGTACTTGTGGAATGATTTTTTGTTTTATAATACTTAATTATCTTATGATATATCTATTGTCTGCTGATTGTGATTACAAAGAATTCTTAAGTTACACTGTTAATAGATAAGCGTCCTGTAAATTAAATCGTTAAATCGTGAAACATACCAAAACTCTAAAACTTCAGTGAAAAATATCTCGAAGTAATTTACACGTAAGACCTGCACGGATCGCAAGCTAGAATGTCATACAAATGAGTTGGTTTTTGCGGAAAATTAAAATTTCAAGAAGCTATTGGGTGATAAAAATTAGATTTTATACTAGCGGAAAATTTTAGACATATCAAATAGGGATTACTTCGAGGAAGCAAGATACATATATCAACGTACGTATACCGGTACAGGGCTATGATAAAGTAATGGATCAGCTTTTTATATAGGATCAGGAGACCTGGCTGGCCAAATTAGGATGTAATTTAATCCTATTTTGAGTCCAACGAAAGCATCCTTTACTTCTCGTGCATTGTGGGCAGGATAACCGTTCATTTAAAGCTAAATATCATCAATCTCGGGATCAACTTTGTTTAAATCTTCTTCTTTTAGTCCCGTGTGCTTTTTTTGCACGTAGGGGGCTTTTGTCCATCATAAAATGACTAGGGTATTGTTTTCAGCCCGGCGAAATATAGATCCTGCATCTGGTATCCCGCACCAATCCCTGATGTTACGAAGCCAGAAGTGCTGCTTCCGTCCTGGTCCTCGTTTTCCTTCGATCTTGCCCTGGAGTATTAGTTTCGGAATAGAGTATCGTTCCATCCTGAGGATGTGTCCTAAGTATGACGTATTTCGTTGTTTTAAGAGTTCTCTCTCTACTCTAGCAATTATTAGAACATCGTTATTCGATACATGTTCGGTCCAGGAAATCCGAAGCATTCTTCGTAATGTCCACATTTCAAATGCCTCAATTCGGTTTTGTCCTGACCTTAAGCGACCAAGTTTCTACACCATACAGTAACATGGGCCAGACGTAGCACTTGACAACACGTATCCGAAGTCCAACCGGCAGTGTTCTTTGACGAAACATGTTTTTCATTCTGTGAAAAGTTGTCTTTGCAATTCCGATACGTGTCCAAACAATATTCAGGACTGTTATTTTGCTTGGAAAAGGTATGGAATACACTTTAAGAACGACCATTACTGAATGCAATAATTCCAAAATCATTTTTGATAATGGAATGTAAAAACTCTCGCTCTTGAGTTGGAATATTTATTAAACACTTGCTTCTTATGCGTTTTGCATGTATTTCCATTCCATAATAAGATACGGAATTAATATTCTGTAATTGATATAAACGACATAGGTTGCCATGAATTTCGAAACTGTCAGTGTCAGATAAAAATGGCCGCGTTGTAATAATTATTTTCAGACAAATTTTAGTGCAAGTCAAAAAATGAGTGAAAAATCGGATGAATCAGATATGGAACTGGATGGTCGTGGAGAAAATATAGTCTGCTACTCGGTTAGAATGAAAATTCTTATCTTCCACTCGGATCGAATTTTCACTTATAATATCACAAGAGCTTAAATTTCCAGGAATAATTTAAGCTCGCGTGGGATTCGGTAAGAAAATTTCACACCACTTCACACCATAATTTGGAAAAAAAATTATTAATCAAACCTGACATTTTAAAGTAATTTCACTGCTTGTCAAGTTGGCCAGGGTATTTTGACATAATATTATGTTGAATTGTCATTTTTGTCTAACCGGTTCTGTCACAAAGCTTAATAATAATTACTAGGTTTATAGTTTAAAACGTCTGTACGTTGAGTGTTGAGTTTAATAAGTGTATAGCGAAATGTCGCGATTTGGTAAAGAAAATCAACAAGTAATTAGACAAGAAATTCAAAATATAACACCAGATAACACCCGAAAATCAAAATCAAGTGTATGGAAACAGTTTGTTGAATTTTGTGACGAAAAGTTGTATAATATTCATGAGTGTATAAGTGTAGTACAGGTGGCTACTATACTGGAGGACTACGCATTTAATATGAAAAAGCAAAATTTTGAAGATTATAAGGAAAGTGTGGTCAAAGTGATGTGAAATGTTACATAATTCAGATATTTTGCATTATTCACAGGTATATGTACATTATTTAATGGTTGTAGATCATATGTTTACCTTTTCAACTGTCAAAAAATGTCCACTTAAATATCGTGGCGCCTCGAAAAAATGTCCAGAAATTCTTTTAGTTGCCATGGTAACTAGTCATAATGAAGGTATCTTATTGGTTAAAAAGTACAGGTGTGAAATTTTTATTCCAACCTCGTTACAGAATCTACTATTCATGTATTAACACTCATTGTTATTTCTTTTGGAATACTGTAAAAGAAAATTTAAATGGCTTATTACAAAATAATAAAATTCGATGTGCGAGTTCATCATACAAGGATTAAAAAAAAAGTCTAATACCATATTGACGTTAAATTAATTGGGGAGGCAAAATGCACCGGGTGGTCAAATAAGCGAGGACGTCGGCTTTATCTCGAAAACCATTAATCGTACAACTTTCGGAAAGATTTTTCTATGAGTAAAGTGGTCAAGAGAAATTGCTGGAAATTACTTTTAAGTTCCTCATTTCGCCGCAAGGGGGCACAATTAAAAATTGTTTTTTTTAATTCTAAATTTCTCCGAAAATTCCCATATTAAGGTACAACTCTGATTACATCATTGGAAAGCTTAAACAATTCTGCATCATTGTGGTTTAAGGCTCATTGGCGTACCGACCTTGATAAGAGTGGGATAAGCTATTGAAAGTGTAATCATGAAAATCGCTGTAACTTCTAAACGACTTATCCGATTTTATTAAATTTATGCTTGTTTGGAAGGGGAAAATAAGTATCTTCAATAGCCGTATCCAACAGTACACGATAGTGTTTAATAAAATTGCTAGAGGGTGCAATTTGTAATAATAACAGTTTTTTCGAGTTTAACCCGAAAATTCAAACCATACGGTATAACTATGACATCATAATCGAAAAGTAGATGAAATTTTCAAGAAAAGATGTAAAGACCGCAGTTCGATATCTTTGTTCGTTTCAGAGTTATTGCCAAAACAATAATCTTTAATACAAATTGCGCTCTCTAGCAATTTTATTAGAAACTATCGTGTACCATTAGATACGACAAATTGAAGGTACTTCCAAACAAGCTTAAATTTAGTAAAATCCGATAAGTCGTTTAGAAGTTACAGCGATTTTAATGTTTACACATTCAATAGCTTCCCCCACTCTTATCAAGATCGGTACGCCAACGAGCCTTAAACCAAAATGATGCAGAAGTGTCTAAGCTTTCCAATGATGTAATCAGAGTTATACCTTAATATGGGAATTTTCGGAGAAATTTAGAATTTAAAACAACAATTTTTAATTGTGCCCCCTTGCGGCGAAATAAGGAACTTAAAAGTAATTTTCAGCAATTTCTCTTGACCACTTTATTCATAAAAAAATCTTTCCGAAAGTTGTACGATTAATGGTTTTCGAGATAAAGCCGACGTCCTCGCTTATTTGTACACCAGGTACATACCACCCGGCATAGAAACAGTATTTGCAAAAAGTCGCAATTCGCCAATGTGTCTTGCCTTTGTTACGTAAAAACGGGCAGATATCCAAATACAAACTCTAAACGATAACCAGTCTTTATACCATTACATGATTTCTACATTTCAAGTAGCATTAAAAACAATCATTAAAATATCAACTACTAAATAGTGTTTTATCTATCGCCAACAGAAGGTAGCTAAGATAAGAGATTACCTTACACCAATTACAACGTACCCTTTTATCACTGACAAATTACATCCAAGAGTTTTTATCATTAACGCTGTTTTTTAAACATGTTACTTTAAGTCACGAGTTGTTTTTATCTACAGTCATTTTGTTTTTTGATAAAAGTACAAATGGTATTGAATTTTTTAACATTCTTTTACTTGAGTTTTTGTGTGTTTAGTTGGGATATTCATTAATATAAGTTAAAACGAAAAGTGAATGAGATTAGAATTAAGTAACAGTGGTAAAATAAAAATTCCCGTTTAGTGTTGTGACACGCCATTAATTTGGAAGTAAACGCATTCCGCTATTCTGCTATTAGCAAATCGTTTCTACTAATTACACACAGTAATAGAAATGTTGTTTTAGATCTGTGATTTCTTGTTGAGTCTTTTGGTCTCTGGATTCAAAAATACCCGCAGTTTTTGTCTATCGCGTCAACTTTCTCCAGAATACGCTCTCCTTGTATCTAAAGACATACACATGAGCATATAAAGGAAAATAAAGGGAAAACTTACTTGATCTACTAGGTATTCACAAAAATACATTTCTTCATACAAAGGCTCATGGTGAACATCTTCGAAAGTAAAGCGATCTGAATCCTGTAAATTTGGATATTGAGGTTTTCGGGAGACGCTCTCTTCAAATGAAATAAAGGTGATTATTCGACTTCCAGTTATACCGGACGTTGTCTACAACTTGCTTATTTCAAATGGAGCACACTGTATAATATTTTTTTGTGTCCCTTTCTTCATTTCCAATTTCCAATAACTTTTATTAAGGATTTTTGTATTTTGTACTCCGTTTCTGAGAAAAACAAAATGGTTCTTCAAATTTCGACCTTTAACAGGGTGTCGCGTAAAATTGAATATCATATTAAAGATAAAATATATAGGAAAACTAGAAATTTCAGTTGTGTAATTAGATTTTATTGAGCTCGATAATGAATTGTCGGAAAATTACATTTTATATACAGAGAAGATGGGAAAGTAACAATTTTGGATCTTAATCAATAGGTTTAAAAAGCTCCATTTTCTATTTTCGATGGTACGTTGCTGGTTCATTCAATGGATAATCGAGAACATTTCTTATATTTCTTATCTGTCCACATAGGGTATCCCAAGGGTTGTGGAATTGACTGGTTAAATTATTTTCATGTGACTGGTCAATTGCTCTCGCTGAAAGTTACCTAAAAGATTTCTCAATATTTTAAAAAAGGAACTATTTACTTCCTAAAAAGTATAATTTAGTTATAAAAAGAGGGTTTATTTTTAGTGATAATTAGATAACCTTGTAGGAATTAAAAAGTCATCTATTAAAAATATTTTATTCGATACATATTTTAATGGTTAAACGGTATTTTGTTACCGGAAAAAAATATCGAATAGGCGCAAAAATATGTTGACCTCGTGTGTGTCTACACGAAATATTTTAGGGATTAAAGGATTTATTTCTGTGGTAACCTACATATTTTCAAAAAAAAACTTGTATTGAATAATTTTCCTCAGTGTCATACTGAATTTATTCCAGTTAAAAATGCTACCCTGTATACTAATCTCATTAAAAAATTTTAACTTTGAAATGAACAAACCAAAAAAATACCTTTCATTTTTTCACGGACACAATAAAAACATGACGATTTGAAAAATTTCCGAAACTATCAAACCGCACTTTTTTAACTGCCGAAAAGTCGGTGCCATTAAAATAATATGCTATTGGAGCTAATTAATACCACATAAAAGACTCGACACCTCCCTAATGAGTTCAGAAAATCCGGTTTTTAACCTTATTTAAATGAACCGTAGGAATTAATGTACAGTAACCGAAATTAATGTGGACCTTTTTGGAAACGAACCGATATTCGTAAATTATGTCAAAAAGATTGGTTCAGGAATTCGTAGATGGACTGGTTTATGTTATTTTGGCAGTGAAGAAGAAAGAATTACATTCCAAGCTATTAGCTATAAGGTAACTCACATTTAATTATAATTATTAGAATTTAAGTGATTTTGAATGTCTTTAAACTTTACGAACTGTAACGTCGAATAGTGAACTAAATTTCTCACTAGCAAATTGCTTTAAAACTACACTTGGTACTGTCGAAAAACGGCGGATATTATGGAAGGAATAGTATATATATCATTTTTAAACCTAAACTAATCAAAATAGCAATTTACCGAGAAAATTTTGATAATTATCTGTGTTTCAAAGAATTACCTGTGTTTCTAACTAGAACAAGGGGTATAATAATCGACAATATAGAGCCTACGATAAATGTAGTTATAAAAAAGTCCATAAAAAACAAAAATGATGTAAATAAGAACAGCTTTTAAAATGACACAGACCGTCTGGCCTGTTAAACATTTTCCAGTTCCATTGAAAATTACTTATACACACACAAAATGACACGTGCGTTTGCATATAATACAAACCTCGGCATAGTATACAGTGGCGCACTCTCCGACGTTTTATTTTTTACAACCATCATCAACTTTGTTCTTTTTTACATTGTCGGAAAATTACTTAATGTATTTTATTATTTTTAAATTATCCTCTTCATTTAAAATTCAACTACGGTCACATTTATTATTAATAACCCGTTTCGGACTAAAAACTTCACAATCAGTAAGAATAAATGCAAACTCATGTTGAATGATGAAAGGGTTTTGGACTTTGTCTTGTCTTTATTTATTTTAAATCACAACGTTTCAACTGGTAAATATCTCCATCCGTCTTCAGGTGAATACTAAATAAGTAAAGTAACTACAAGACTATTTATACTAGCTAGGTGCACTGAAGCATAACTGAGGTGGGTGCAGTCATGCGTTCAGTTGGCACGCGATCTTATCCTAAGATTATATCTATTTAACAAAGGTTTCCAGATATTTCTTATGTCTAATGATGGTTTACTAAAGCAGCCTGGGTTCTGGTGAATAGCAGCAGCTTCCTTGAACTTTCTTTTCCTCCAGTGTGGTTCCTTATGTAGGATTTCAGCTTCTGACCACATGATATGGTGACCATGTTTCCAGGCATGGTCAGCTGCAACTGACTTTTCGGTCTCTACTTTTAACGTATTGTTTTTGTGTTAATCCTTGTTTCTAGTGGTCTTAATGTCTCACCTATATAAGATTGGCCGCATTCGCAGGGGATCTGGTAGACGCAGTTTTCTCTATCTTTTTGACCTGTAGGCTTTGTCTTCGTCAGGTGGCTTCTTAGGGTGTCCCTCGAGTTGAATACGGTGTTGATGTTATATCGCTGTCATATAGTCTTCTTATTTTCTCAGATACTCCTTTGATATACGGAATATTGAGTGTTGGTTGTGTCTCTCATTGTCTCCATCCTTCAAACAGTCAAACTTATGTTGTTTAAACTTTTGTTTTCAAAGTCAACTAGTAAAAACTTATTTCTATATGGCTCTGGAAAACAATAAATTTGTATTAAATACACTGGTGTTAAAACCAAATTTTTTGTACTTTGCTTTGAACTTATTTTTCTATTAACATTAAATGCTATTTTATCCATAGCATAATTTAAGTATTAACAGCAAAACAACATAATATTTACTTAACAGTATTTTTAAAAATCAAATTTATTTAATTTCTTTCTTAAAAAGGCCACCTTCTTTTTGTTTTGTTGTCATAAAACTTTACACATGTTTGCATACTAAACATACTAAACAAGCCTAACTGACCTAAAAGCATAATATATCTATGGTATATTATCAGTCTATCAGAATTACTACAAATTAATGTCATCTTTAATTGCAGCAAACAAATTTTAATTAAATCTTTTTCTGCTCGAATCAAGTTTAAGAAAACTTGAAGCAATTTTTTCGGTAACATTCATAATTAAATTTTTAGGCGCAGGTGTCCTGAAGATCTGAGTAAATTAGTTTCCAAATTGGATTTTTTCGTTATCTCGGGTTTTAAGTAGAAATATAATTTTACGTTTTACATTTTATATTTAGAAATGATATAGATTGAAAGGGCTATTTCTTAGGTGAATTTGGGTTGAATACTAAATAGGTCTTAAATTAATAATTAATAATTAGTGACCGACCGAAGGTTCGGTTTCGGTTTCGGCTAGTTACGGCCAAAAAATCTAGTTTCGGTTTCGGCCAAAAACCGACCGAACCTTCGGCCATTCCGAAACTTTTTTGTTAATAGATTTACTCGAAATTTAACTTTGGCATCAAGTTCTGCTTCGATCGACATAAAAAGTAAGCAAAAAAATAGTAGTCACGTGATTCGCATTATCTGTCATATTTAAATTTTTTCCAAAAAATGATTAGTTCTGAAAATATCGAAAAAAGAAGAAAAAGTTTTTTTAGCACAGGTGCAAAAATTTCAGCTGCATAAGATAATTTTGATTTTTTACCCACTACTAAAATTTATTTTCCACTTAATGAGCACTTTTCTGATGACACTGTGTTCTTTTTTGTCTGTCTTAATATTAAGGTGTATTACTTTCAACCACAAGCTACGTTTTCAAAAATACTTATTTTATGAAGTTACCTTATACAGGGTCAAAAACAAATAAACTTTGCATCACATGCGACCAAATTTTAATAGCCCAATTTTGATTATGTAGAAAAACACACCTTTAATATGACGCTACTTTTAAGAAAATGTATTTGAAATTAAGCATTTTCAAAACTACGAAGTTTTATGTACGTTGCGTTGAGTATTATTTTGCAAAAGTGGTGTAATTTACCAAATATGGGTACAAAATCAAAATTATCTTATGCAGCTTAAATTTTGCATGTGGGCTAGACACTGCATTTAAAACAATTTTTTCTAATAATTTCAGAAATAACCCCACTTTTAAATTATTTTTTGAAAATAATTAAAATTTGACAGATACCTAAAGCTATTAATAACAAACAATTACATATGATGCGGACATTACTGGTCACACTGTATACAAATAGATTTTTTCTCTGTCATTTTTTTTTTTAATTTCAGCATGCAATAAAATGTTTAACACGTATAAATAAGTTTCGGTTTCGGTTTCGGCCGAAACTGAGACCAAGGCCGAAAATTCGGTTTCGGTTTCGGCTGAAAATCTTGTTTCGGTCGGACACTATTAATAATTATTAACGAAAATAGTAAATTCTAAAAAAAAAATTATTGACATTAGAATTTTAATGTTAGGTACATAATAAAAAAATGCTAAGTCCTATTTTATGTTATTTCCAACATCCCTAAAACGGGACCTAACCAAATTTTTATAAATACAAAGACGTGCATTTATAGTAACACCGGCGACGAACAAACCCGAACAAACCCGAACAGTCCACGTCGCTAAACCATCTCGCCTTCGAGCCTCTGCAGTAGTATTGGGATCACTCGAGTGAAAAATAACATATCAATCGGTTTTTTCAATCACTTGAATGATTCGATTATCTTCGGAAATAATTCGAGTGACGAACATATGGTTTTTATTTTCCAACGCGTCATAATCATAATCATAATCATAAATTTTATTTGACTACGTTTTGTACATGTTAAAAATAGAATTGTAGCAGGTCAGTGTATCAATAATCAAAGTCTCCGTCTCCAAAAGCTGGGTTCGGGATTGTTTACGGAGCTGGAGTAGAGTTAGAGTGGCGTTTTAATCACGTGACCTTAGAGTTTTAGGTGTATGAATGGTCTGTCCCGAACGCTCGAGAGTTTTTAGAGTTAATGACCATAACCTCAATCGCTTGTTTCGTCTTTGTGCTTCATCACTTGTGGTTTATTATTTCATATTATATGTAAATATTTTGTGTTTTTTGTTTCTTTATTATTTAATTTACAATATGGATTTCTTTCGTCATCTGGTGCCAATACTTAATTTTGTCAGAGAAATATTTTTTGAAGATTTTTCTGATGAAGAGAATGTTGAAGTAGTTGAGAACTTTGCAGAGATTACAGTACCTCTCATGTCCAATAAACAATTTAAACTTCATTTCCGAAAGACAAATAAGCTAAACTCATAACCTATAAATATGTAAAATACTAAAAACACGATCACTGCGCATGCCCGCTCCAGAGTTCTTCTTTCGCGAGGTGGGACTCTTGGAGTGAGCTCCTTTAACTCCGCGTCGCAATACCCGACCGCACTTCGAGTCACACCTTTTACTCGAAAGGACAATACCCGAACGGATCGGGAGCGTTTTGTGCACATAGAGTTAAAAGAGTGAGCATCCCGAACCCACCTTATGTTGCTGCCCGCATGTCAATCACTCACTGCGGCCAGAGCCATCTCCTAGCGAGCGGCTACACCGAGTGGTTTCGGTTATTGGCGATATAATTCAAATTAAATACTGTATTACGGGTTACCTGTGTGTGTAAGATATGATTTATTATTTAGATTTAAATACTGCATTACGGGTTGCCTGCGTAGGATAATAGTATTTATTATTTTATTTAGATTTAAATCGTCGGCGTCTACTGAAAACTTAATGTTTAGTGGTGAGTATTCAGTATTCATAAATATCATGAGTTATGCAATATCGTGACATCTCAAGGTCAAGTAGTCAAGTTAAATTGTAAGATCTGGGAACCATGCCAGAAAATCCACAAATATCTCCGCCACATTTAATAATCCGCAAAAAATCAATCGATTAACAACACCAAGTCAGTTATTCCCAATACAAATGCTGTATATCAACATGAACGATGAACCGCCAATAATGCCAATATTAAAATTTGAGTGAAAAATCGATTATCATTCGGTATTTTAAATCACTCGAATACTCGGTAGTCGATTATTAAAATAAGTCGATTTTTCCCAACACTACTCTGCAGGACCGTTTGGCTCACAGAGCGTAGTAGCTGTATGCGCACAATTTAATTTTGTAAAAAAAATATTTTCCCGAATTGTGTTCCCAAAACAGTTCCAATAATCCGATATCCAAATATGCTCGCCCAGACCTTGTGTTGTGAGGTTATTGTGTCATTGTTTCTACAAATCTGTATTCATTTTCTGTACTCCAATATTTATATTTGGTTCATTGTTTAATGTGAATTCGCATATAAAACAAACATTAAGTGAAAATTTCCTATCGTTATTTACCCTTTGGCCTTTCCATAACTTCAAGACAAAAGTTTGATCACCTTTCCTTGATTCCTAATGTTTCTGATATTTATACGGATAATATTTATACTGATGTAATTTGCGCAGTACTGTAGAGTTATTCTTTCCTACAATTTTGCCAAGAAGCCTGGTGCTAATTCCATTCTTTTTTTATATGGAGTAGAAGTTCTAAATCTGTATTATTTTCCTGTGCTCTACAATCGAGTACATCATTATTTTGCTCTTAGCAGTTGCATTTAGTACCTACACTCTCTTAATTACGAACAATATTCAGGACTGTTGTTTTCATTGAAATGGGTCTGCCAAGAAATATTGCAAAGAACATTTCGGATACTCTCCGAGAACTATTTTCAATGTAGTGCCACTTAATCATTGTTATTTTTGGTTAAATAATGTAAAACACGTTGAATACATTGATCTGGTACCGATAGATGGCACATTTCATTTATAAACGCTATTAAAATGTGTTGACAACATATTTTGTAGTAGAGAGGAGGTAAAGCTCGGTGGAGCAGGGAGGTGGATAAGATGGATTTACCTTAAAATGTGAACTTGCTACTATAGTTTAAAACTAACCTACACACAAAAAAATCTAGTCTCCAGTTGAACCTAAAAGTTTCAAACTGAAACTATCATATACATGAATAGGAGCAATGCTAAAGTAAAATTAAATAGAAAATACCTTAGCATCAAAATATAGTTTTAAATTAATACTACATTATTTTAACTTGACTCTACTTTAGTTTTAGGGTAATAAAAATAAATGATCAACCTATCAATAATTTTAGTTGCAGATATAGTATACGTTAATATTGGTTTGATGCAAAGTAATGCAAATAGCATCAAAGAAATAATAAGGGTTTAGATTTTACTCAAGTTGTGTATAGAGACTGTCTTTGTGCTCGCTGTGAGAATACAAATTTATTTTTATTTTCAAACCCATCATAGTATATTTCACTTTGACCACAATACTTATTTTTAAAACAAGTATAAGATTATCTTGTTATGATGATAATGTAATCTCTTTATGAACATAATTTTGATTAACTTGATGATATAATTTAAAACTAGTAGTAGTTTAAAAATGAGTATTTTTTAGGTACAAAATAAAGCAAGTTAGTTTCAAAATAAGGCTATTTGTTTGAGCATTACTATAAGCTTGGTTTGAGAGTAGTTTTTTTTGTGTGTACAAATAACCCAACTGTCTAGTTCCTCACATATGAAAAGTAAGTGCACCATTATTATTTGCTGAATTCTCGTATGCGTCACACCTACGACTCATCTTAATTATTCTCCAAAAAAACCCTAAAGTATTACACAAAACCTATAAACCGAAGAGAATTTCAGACCGCTATCAAAGAAACACCAAACAGAAATAGGGATGTTCGATATACATCGACGCATTGAAAATATCGATATTTTCACTGCGATACATCGTTTTTAGGCGTTGCATAGAGGTCATTTGATATTTGCCAATGCGTCAATGTATTTTAATCGATATATTATGCCTTAATTTATTCATTCGTAAAATAATTATTTTGCCGTTGCCTCTCGATCTTGATTATATCTTTTACCTACCTTTGGTTTCAGTAAAGGAGTGAACTGTGTGAATAATAAGATTTGTGATTTGTTTTGTAATTCTAATTCTACTAAGAAGTTTTTTCGATGCATTACAAACATCGATGTTTTTCGCGATATATTGTCTGTGACCATCCCCAAAAGGAAATGAATGAAATAACTTCTACATAGCCGCAGATCAATGTCGTGGCGGTCACATCTTTGGGGGCAGATCTCTTACTGCTGCGTTGCCATACTGCAGACTTTTATAAGGTTTTAGACAAAGATTTAAATTTCCCACATCATGTTAATACTTTCCACAGCGTATGTTTGGCAAGCAAAGTAGATGAAGAATAAGATTTTGCAATAGGTTTATTTGTTATTGTTTCATCTATTCAGCCAGATCGTTGGTTGAATATAACGTCCAATAACATTGACATTATCATAACGATTACTGGTGGTTTCCGATTAGTATGTATTACAACCGTATTTAATTATTAAGATTTTTTTTAAATCTAATTAACTTTTAATTGCCTTATTAGAAAATATTAAAATTTGGTGTGCGGGTTTATCAGACAAGGACCTTCAAAAAAGTCTAATACAATTTTGATGTAAAATTAATAGGGGACCACCTATATGTGAGTGTAGAAAAATTCACATTGATGGATTTCCCATTGCCAGTCTGACGGTAAACCACGCGGACTTTGTTTGGCTTTCAGCAATAGTATTACTCTTACTTCAACTGCATTGCTCCAATAATACTAACATTTAATTCATGCTTACATAACTGCAACAAATAAGTGGAAAACAGAAAAACAAGCAGCGACACGCCACTAAACTTTATTTCATTTGATATGCAGAACCGTTTCAGCTTTAATATCCACAGGGAAACTGAAAATTTTATATAATAAGCAAATCTCGAGTAGCCCGTTAGCAAAAAGGTTTTTTAAAATTGTTATATAAACAAACTATGTCCATTTTGCTCGGTTTTAATATAAGCAAAGTTTCTTTTAAAAAGAAATCCATTAGGAATATTGGTTTACGTTAATATAAACTGAAAGATGTAGCTCTTGCGACTTTTGTTTAGATAATACGGTAACTTCTCAAGCTTTTGCATCGAGGCTTTCAAGAAGTTTTATTAATTTTAGTAGTAAATTACGGTTTTCTTGCAAATAGATTAAATTTGAGTGTTCTAGTGCGCAAACTTGCATCTTTCCGTTTCTATATATCTATATATATTTAAATGTAGTCAGTAGAAGTAAGCACTATAATATTTACGTTAAGTATAGGTACCACGGATTGTTGAAATAGTTTTTACTTATTTTGTTATTTAAGTACCAGTACCTCTTCAAAAAGCAATTATTGTATCTTCTGTACCGGCTGGTCACACCAGTGTAGATCAGAAGGTATTAGACATGTGCGATCTTTCTTCCACCCACAGGTCCCCGTGTTTATGTAATCATCGAAAATAAACACAGTTATAGTTTCATTTAACGATAATCGTTGAACTGTTTCAGTTTTCTTCTAATTTACCAACCTAATCAATCTTGTTTTAATCAAATAATGTTTTGATTAAATCGTTAAATTGCAGCAGGGAACCACGAGATCTTGTTTAAAATTTCTCTGCTCGATATCGTGCGAGATGTAGTTATCAGATTATGTCAAAGTCGATTTTAAATAAACAAATGGCCAAAGGTCAGAATTTATTTACATTTTGTTTAACATAAGGAAATTAATTTTCACACCAAAGAAAGCTAAAATAAAATTAATTTAGTGTCGCAGAAAAAAGAGATCGTTTGTATCAATTAAATCTGACACTTTTCTAAATGAGTGATACATTT
Source organism: Polydrusus pterygomalis (assembly GCA_963969555.1). Taxonomy (NCBI): domain Eukaryota; kingdom Metazoa; phylum Arthropoda; class Insecta; order Coleoptera; family Curculionidae; genus Polydrusus; species Polydrusus pterygomalis. The sequence continues at coordinate 7,160,405 of OZ018378.1, read as the reverse complement.
GATTTAAGGGCAACATTTCTTTAGTTAAAGATTCAAATAATTCATTGATTCGAAGAAATCTTAGATTGCGAGAATTATCTGCATAAATCATAGCTTTGAGGTGATGGAATACGATGGTGTGAGAAGATATAATATTTTGTAATCAAACGAATACTATTGGTCATTCGATTGTTGCATATACCGTTTTCCATTTCAAGTTAATCGTGATCTTGACCAAAAAGAATTAGTCGATTGTTATAAGTTACTTTACTTTTTTTAAAATCTCATCAACTAATCCTAGCTTACTATATAAATATATATTACAATGTCTATCAAAACAAAAACGATATGCGAAAAATAAAATATGGTTTTCAGATAAAATTCCTTTTGGTAGCATAGTAGCACTGTGCCAAATATCAATTTGATTGGTAAAGAAACCATTGGCGAAAATTTTAAAAAAACTGAAATTTAAAAGGCTGTAATATTGAGTCTTAGATTTTTTTGTTATATAACTTACGACCTTGTGCCATCGCGAACATTATACAGGATATTAATAAAGAATAGTAATTTTCAGTACCCCAATATAATCATAAAAGTTCAAGAATTGCGAAAGAAATTAAAAGCTCTAGAAATTCGAGTTACTAGTGCTATTATGAGCTTAAGCATCACAAGCTATTTTAATAATGCCCACGCTGTATATTTTTGTTTAACAGTTACCCGTCACACCATAATTTTTTATACGAAATTGACTTTTTCACAACAAAACTTAATTAAATTTATATACGCACTAAAAATTCCGGTATTCGAAATGTTGTAGATGTTAAGTATGTACATCGGCCTTTACAATGTCACCTTAAATTTAAACAAATAGCTTGTTTCACCACGTAACAGGAAAAATAAATTTTTATTCACTTACCAATCCAGGCATTTATTTTATTATACCAGAATATAATTTTTCCAATAACAAAGTCAACCTGTCTTGGATGGACTTTTTTGTTCCGTTATTACAGAATTTTATTTTATATATTCAATTGTGTCTCACGCGATGAGAAATATCTACAGGCCTAAAAAAAGTAAAATTCTTATTCTCCATCGGATCTGTGTTAATAAAATACCATCTCTAGGAACAGCTGTCTGGTCGGAGAATTTTTTTTTCTCCAAAAAAAAAGTTGGCAACCCTTTGAAATTATGTTAACGCCAATTCAAAACACGAGTCTCGCCGAACCGAAAACGGTTAGAGATACTAACTAACCGAAACGTTGTGTTAAGTAACAAAATAAAGACAATGGAAGTCCGACAAGATAATTTTTTTGATACCCAACACTGTTAAATTTATATAAGAATGCTAGTTTTTGTATTCAATAACAGTATTGTGTTACGCAATTGAAAAAAAAATTGAAGATTAATTCCTATTTTGGCCATAAAAACAGTCAAGGGCGGATCCAAAGGGGGGGGGGGGGGTCATGACCCCCCCCCCCCCCTTGTCGGTTTACATTTCAACATAGGTACGTAAAAACTATTGTGGAGTCAAAAAGAGTGAGTTCATAACCCAGTGCACATTTTTTCTACAAATTGAAAACACTGTTATTTTACGGCGTCGTGCAAAAAGGAACTCGTTACCTACTCATTTTTATTGTAAAAGGAACTTCATTAATAAGATTATAATTTAGGATTATCCCAAAAAAATGTACTAATAAAATTTCTAGTTTTGTATATTTCAGGAGTTGGTTCTCTAAACCTACGTTCTTTTTTCATTACAAACTCGGCGACTGCCGGTCTTGGATCAAAATGGGCTGTTCCAACCAACATTCAATGACACTAAGAGGCAATTATTCATTGTATCTTCATTTAATGAAATTCTTCCTGGCGTTTTTAATTTGTTGTAATGGGAAATAATTCTCTCAGTAGTCATTGAATGAGGACTTATTAGCAATAACGAGACTAAAAGCTTTTGTAATAATATATCCATAGTGCAAACTATACGTTTTCTTAATATATTAGTAAGTCTGGTGCCTTCATCGGTAGTATCAATGTCTGAAATTCCTTAAAAAAAGGCCAGCAATCACATACGGATGTCGCAAAATTGGACACTTCCTCTGAACCGAAGAGATTCCCAACTAATGGTCGGCCTGCGGATATCATTTCAGCTTCGGCACAAATAAGGTTTATCATATTTTTAATTGTTTCATCTTCTTCCTCTAAAAACCTCTAAAAATTTTCGCCTACGGCGCTATTTTTACGGCTTCAACGCTGTTTGACCCCCCCAGAATTAATTTCTGGATCCGCCCTTGAAAACAGTTCATAATTAAAGAAGAATAACTTCATGTAAATATTTAATTATATCACCCATAAACCTTGTAATTGCCGCCCATATATCCAATCCGCCCTCGCCCATCGAAACTCTTTAAAAATCCTGACGTAAAAATGCATTTTCTTTATGAGACACAGTTTGAGTCCAAATAAGTTAGCTTGATAAATGGATGGGTCGAATATTTAAATGTTAATAAGCAAGTTGTAGTAGTCGAGAGTGAGAGATAAATAAGATTGTAACAGGGTGTCCTGCTGCGAACGCAGCGCGTTCAGGAATGTTTCACACTTTCCTTCCTCGATAAATTAGTTTCATATCGTCTTGTTCCTAATTAATTCCATTAGCATACTAATCGATGCTTGTTTTGCTTAAACAGTGAAACAGTCAGTGTGAAAATTGATTTTATGTTTATCTTACCTGTCTGCCTTCAAAAGCATCTTTATACTACCTGTACATACAAATGTTAATTTAGAACTACTCAGCGATTCCTATGGTAATTAGCACCATGGTACTATCGGTTGCATCATATTACCATTAGAATTGTTTTTTGCTGTCAATAGAGTCAACTCGCGAACCTTAAATATTTTTTGTTTGACCTATCCTCGAAAAAACCTGTATAAATGTTCCCCAATTTATAAAATGTGCCACTTTTTTAATCTGTATGTATCTGATACTGATGTCGATACAGCTAGTCTTAGTCAGTTCAAGGGTTTGATTGAGAGAAAACTAAGAACAACCATCAATAAACAGACTAAAGATTTGATTGCAGCAGCTTGTAAGCAAATTTATGCTTAATTGTGATCATAGTATAGTTTTATCACGTATGTCTATTGACTAGTATATATTTGACTCCACTCTTATGGTGTTTTTACTGGTTCACCTCATTGGCTTTTCTCTTATTTTATTTTTTTGTTATACAGAATAGTAACATAAATAAATAAATAAGCCTAGTTAACCAATTAACTATACTGCATGTACAGTTTACCGGGTGGCTAAAAAAGAATTCAAGAGCTGCTTCCTTTAGTCTATTTTTCGAGTTCGAGCAAAATGTATTAAATCAAAGTTGTACCGTATCTATATTTCAAAGAATAAAATACTTAATTTCCGTTTTAACTTTATTTGGCATATTATCGGGGGTAATATCATAAGTGCATCTAATTTTTCCGAAAAAATTTGGAAAAACGAGTTGACAAGTAATTTGTTTCAAAAAAAATGTTATCCTCTTAATAGGTAATAGGTTGAACGCCCTCTATATATAGCGGTAAATTAAGATTGATATCCTTCTTCCTTTCGCTTCAAAAAAGCGACAAGTTTAAAATATTTACTAATACCTATATTGTAATTGGATTCATCATGAGTTTAATTATTGAATGGTGAGACCAAAGAGAAAAATACTGCCCTGCTAAGACAACTTGTCCTAAGTGCCTAAAACTAGTTTTGAGAAATTGAGCATTTTGTTGTTTTTATATGCACTTTTTTTCTGAATTTATCTAGAAAAGTGGTGTTTTGTCAAATAATTTCAAAAATAAGGACTAATCATTTTTGATATTATAAATATTCAAATTAATTATAATCTGGGAGATATTAGTAGATAGGACAATATGAACTAGGTAAAAAACATATATTCCTAAGATTAAATGTCCTAAGTAAAACCAATATAATATACTATGATATAACTTTATTCAAATAAACGAAAATATAATAGGGTATTTTGTTTAACTAAAATGATTCCTCTTCGGTAATATCGTTGCCTTCGGAAATAGGAAGATTTTTCCAAAATAAAAGTCTATTGGGGGGTATATGGGATTCCAATTTACGTATAAGGTTGTCTTTTCTAATAAGAGTGACTCCTTTCCGAGCATCTCTTAATTTCGGACTGGTTAATTCATATTTTATAAACTTAGCCAGAAATATATCATTTAAAGGTTTGGGTTCAGCGGAAAATGTATTTTTGTAAAAAAAATATTTGCAGCCCCTTTCAAAATTTAATTGAAAAATATCTTTAAGATAAACACGATCATGAATCTTCTGCAGTTTTTGTTTGGATGTATAATCCGCAAAATTAAAAAAATTATTTAAGCCCATTTCCAAATATACGAAATACACGTGACATCACTTACAAAACGTAAAACACAAACCGTACTTTAAAACAATAAACTATATTTTTTAGGTTGGGTTTTATTCAATTTGGCGGGAATTCTGTTACTGTCGAGAGAATTGTCATGCTAAAGATATTTTTGTCCTATCTTATTCAGTAAGGACAATCGGGCTTTTGAATTCAGCTACCTTGCTAAGAAAATATGTCCTATATGCACAGATATATGCCTGTTTAACGTAGTAAAAGCTATATAGGATGATTTATCTTAGGAAAGGTGAAAAATTAGGCAGTTCGGACAAAGTGAATATATGTATTTTTAGTATTTTGGATGCAGATAGGACTTTTACACTTAGTAGGAGTACAGAAGATTGCTAAATATGTACAATGATAGATTTACCCAAAAAACGACATTTTTGCAGTTAGGACAAGTTGTCTTAGCAGGGCAGAATACTTCTGTACCCTAGAGCAGTGATTCCCAAAGTGGTCCAGGTGGACCCCCAGGGGTTCACGGGAGACTCGACGGGGGTCTACGTTGGCGTAACAAAAAAATGGGGGTTCACAATTCGTAAGCGGGGGTCCATGAAAATTTATCTGGTTTCAATAGTGAAGAACTAAAATGTTGGCTTGACTTCACCCATCAATGTAGGCAAATAATATTTTAAGAAGCTCAGCGACTGTTGCTTGTAAAAACTTGCATATTCCATATTCAGTACCGACTGCCAAGGATAAACGTTACTCATTTGTTCCCTGAATTTCGAAAAGAAAAGTTACTACTAAATTATTAATGTTTAATTTTAATTATATTACGACTGTTATCATATTACAATGTAATGTAAACCTTACAATGTAATATGATAAGAATACTAATTATTAGTGTAATAATTACATTTTTGAATAAATACAACACAAGAAAATATACTTTTTTTATTTTTACCACTCCGGGAGTTTTCTAAATAAAATAGATGAGAATTGATTGGTTTCTTCTGCTGTAAGTAGATGCCAAAAAAGTAAAGTTAGATGTTATCACTTTTTTGATTGGCCAACTTTACTTTTTTGACATCCACTCACAGCACAACCAATTAATTAATTAACCAATCAATTCTCACTTTTTTTTCGAAAACTGTTAATTCGTGGTTGGAACTCAGCCGCAACGCAAATTTCCATAGTTATAGTTTACATTTTTTGTCGAGTTTTGGAAATATGAGCTGTAGGGGGTCCACCGGAACCAGCAAAATTTTTAAAGTGGTCTATGAGAAAAAAAAGTTTGGGAACCTCTGCCCTAGAGTTTTCTTCGAAATATGCGAAAATTACAAATACATTTTCCTTGTATTGTCGAGAAGTGCCTTTCAAATCGCACAACGGCAGAAATTTTCCATAAGCAAGTTCGTACTGTTTCTTGGACTTTGTCGGCAACAACTCAAAGGTAGCTAGCTGCTTTATTTATTTCCACATTTGGATAATTTTATTTCACATTATCCATTGAAAATGGCACGAATTAAAAAAATAACAACTAACACAGACATCATAAATAACTATTAGTTATATAATTACACCTTTTATGTAGATAATGCGATTACTACTTATGTAAATCACTAAGCTAATAGCAAATATACGGAATTATTAAATGAATGTAGGACACTCCCATATTACCAGTCAACTATTAGCAATGCAGATTCCATCTATTACCGATTCATAAACAGACGAAAATATATTCATTACCCCCATAAAGAACATGTTCTAAGTGACAGTAATGTGACAACTAGGTGCATACCCGCCGTTCATTATTATTGAAAAGTGTCGTCTAATACGAGTATATTATAATGTGGGGTAATTTTATATAAACATACGCCTTCCTATGAATTTCAGTTATCAGATATTGGAATTCTAGGCGTTATTTTACACTGATCTGGTACATACCTATAGATGAAATAATAACAAATGAACCTATTGACAAAATCGTATTCTATTCTGAAGTAAACCAACATACAAATTTCGCGCCCCCCGCCCCGACTTTGTTTGCCAACAGTGCTGGATTTACCATTAGGCTGGGAAGGCTGCCTAGGGCGGCAGATTTTAGGGGGCGGCAAATTTGGCCCAAAATTTTTTTTTCATCTTACACAAATAAATGGTACAATCTTTATTCATGGTTGACGGGTAGTATTTTTACTGGCTTTGCAGAATGAAATTTTTTTTTCAATAAAATAATTAGGTAATCATAAATTTTTAAAATATTTACTAAAAATTATTGACCAAATTTGGGCGTGGTCTTAAAACATTTTCGCCTGCGGCGCATTTCGCCTGCAGCGGGCTTTTTCTTTCCCGAACACTTCACCTGTTTCACAACTCACGAGCCGTAACTGGTATAAGGGCGGCAAAAATTTAATAGCCTACTAGCGGCAAATTTGTAAATCCGCCACTGTTTGCCAAACTTACGCTGTTAAAAGTATCATTATGTGTGAAATTTAAATCTTTGTCTAAAACCTTATAAAGTTTACAGTATGATGACGCAGCAGTAAGAGATCCGCCCCCAAAAGATGTGACCGCCGCGACAATGGTCTGAGGCCATGATGACGTTGTTTTATTCATTTCCGTTTAGGGATGTCCACAGAAATGTATCGCGGGAAAATATTGATGTTTGTGATGCATCGAAAAAACTTTTTTATATAAATTACAAATCTAATTATTCTGAGCTTACACCATAACTGAAACCAAAGGTAAAAGGTATAATCAAGAACGAGGGGCAACAGCATCTTTAGTTAATACTTGATTCTTTCTATTTCCACTAGTTTCGAAATTTTGCATGGAAATGGATCACTGTTCTTCTTTGAAACGGTAACTTTGCAAGCACCCAAATGTAGCTTTTTGATATGTTGAGTTTAAAGAGAAGGAATCCATGTTATCACAATACCATACCAATTATTATTAAATTTAGAATTATGTGCATTTCAAAAAATAAAAAAATAATTATACTATTAAGCTTTAGCAACCCACATCTTTATGCCTTTTTTTTATCGTAAACTGTTTTAGTTTACTGAAGCATTAAAACTTTTAGACTTTACTATAAACGTACAAAACCACCCGATTTCATAGAGTGATTTATAGTATCCACATAGTACTTGTAACACTAGAGAACACGACTCTTTATACAAAAAGGATGCGCCAAACTTCGGTTTAACCATCATCGACGTCTACAAAAAATATTAGAACAATGGCGGCTAAAATAAATTTACATCGGGTCCATGTAGAAAAGTAATGCGTGGGTAAAAGATTTATTGGAGATAAAGTCTAGAATTTTGTGCAAGAATTCTTTACCTAGAGGTCTATTGTACGGGGTTTTTTGTGAATATTGGTAAAGGCGTTTACATATAATATGGACATTTCAATAACAACTTCTAATAATAACTAAAAAAATTGTATTGCTGTGCACACAATAGTATAGTTTGTAAAATACGAGTTCATACGAGCCCGAGGCATCTTGCTTTGTTTTCGAGAAAAAAAATAAAAACCACTTTATTGCATGTCCCCGGGACAATATAAGAGTAAAAAATTTAAACTACTTACCAAACTATTTAGCAATTAAAATTTCACAAAAGTCCTCTTTTGAATTTTTTCGCACAGATTAAAACTGTTTTCGATAAAAAAAAATTAACATAAAATAATCGCATAACTTAATAATTTATTACTGCAATGTTTTAAAAGTAACAACTATAACTCTTATTGTCCCGGGGACATGCATTAAAGTGGTTTTTATTTTATTTTTTCGAAAACGAAGCAAGATATGAAAAAAAAGGAGATAAAATAGTTGGCGCGCAATTTTTTTGTCAAAAATATTAGTTGGACTATCTTCCAGGACGCCACTGGACCTAATAATTTTAATCTAATTGAAGCTAAATTATCCTATTGTTATTATAAACAGAATTGCCAAATTTCAACAAAATCGAATAAAAGAGTATTGAGATAGGTATGTAAGAACATCCGATTTTTTTTTTAAAGTTTGACACCCTGTATCGTAAAAACTATGCATTGTCGGACCCATGTTTATATGAACTTTTCTTTTTAAAATCACTTAAAGAAGCACCCCTTGGAGTTTGGCCACATACCTAAATAACACCCTGTATAGACTACAGAAAATAAACACAGATTTGTACAAACAAGCACCCTTTAAAATAAATGTTTCGGCGCGCATAATATTGGACATTGGATTATTGGGCTCTTATTCTTGGACAAAATTAGGAAAAGAAATTTTTTTGGAACTTTTACAAATTCAAATCGGACCTGCATCAGAAGAAGTTGCTCCTGAGAATGAAAATGTGGTTTCAATTGAACGGCTGTCCGGCGGACAATGCACTAGAAGTAAGGGAATATGTGCAAAAAGATACGCAATCAAATCTCTATCAAATTGTATCATAATGTAAAAACTGAATTTTATGATCGTTTAGAATATTACTTGGCAGTTTGAGCAGTTTGAATCATTGGTTAATGCCGCTTTCATATAACATACTTATTATATTATATTAGAATATAATTCGTTATTGCTCTACTATGCTTCCTAACAATTAAAGTATAATAAAGACACAGGGTATCCGCCTTCATTTTATAAAATGGTTCTTCATACCTAATTTAATACATTCTTATTTGTTTTTTTATGAAAAAATTATGAAAATTAATGTATCTTCCTTATTAATTCTATGAAGCTCCCCATGGTTTTAAATTGATATGGCGAATATTATATTCTTTCAATATTTGACTATTAAAACCATTAGAACGTTTTAAAAGCCACATTTTTGATAAGAAACAACATAAGTTCGTTGTCTGTTGGTATAAGCCTGTCATTGCTCTCTGCCGCCGTTGACGTTCGTAGTCGGCATTTATAAACTTGGCGTTGGCCTTCGTTTGGTTCGCAGTTTTGACAATAATTTTGACAGCTGCCAACTATCACGTGATATAAACAATTTTATCTTATTGGCTTGACGCCACCGCTGCGAATTTGCTACGAACGCCGGCGCCAGCGTTAGCACCAGTGAAGTTTATAAAGAGTTTAAATAAAAATAAAAAATTATTAAGTTTCATACAGCAGAAAAGCTAATTTAATGCCTTTGCTGTGAAACACCAGCAGCGGCGTTGAATCGTGTGCTTTTTCCTGCCTAGTAAAACAAAATACTATTAAATTAATTTTTTTTTAAACGGTCCAATGAGCACAAGTAAAGCCGAACCGATTCAGTCATTTACAGGTGTGTTAATTCTTTACTCTTCGTTAAATAAATGCATCAGGACAATAATGTATCAGTAACTAGTGTCAGTAACTATCGTTTTAGCTATAGATTCCTGCGATGCTTTGTAACGGGCTTTGCATTAAAATAGTTTTGGAGTGGGTTTTCTTTGATAGTATTAAAATTAAAAATAAAATAATAAAATCAAAAATAATTTATTCCATAATATTTTGAGTAGTATTACCTACATAACATGTAGTAGACTTTTACCTCACTGTGCAAAACCAGCACTTGTTTGGAAATCGATTTAATAGAAATTTATTTTCAACCAATTAGAAGGCTTTTTGTTTAGATTATCGCGATAATTTTGTTAGTTCCTATTAACTTAATGAAATTATTAAGGGATCATTTTTCTGTCAAAAATGAAGTGCTTTATATCTATTGGCAAAAGTCACTCAGAATAAAATCAAAATACATTTTTTTGCTAACTTATAATTTTTATTGATACTAACCAATTTGCTTTACATATCGAACATCGGGGCTAAAAGAGAAACATCAAAAATTTAACTAAACTTATCGAAAATATGTTTTTTTAAATTTCATTTGAAACTATGTAAACATGTAATTTCAGATGTTATATGGTTGAAAACGAATTAATGTTTTTAATATTCCTGAATTTTAGTAATAAACCTTAGTTACTAACAAGTAAAATCAACTTCTATTGTAAAAATATAGTACGTCATATTTAACTAAACTCATCGGAAATATGTTTTTTAAAGTTTTATTTGAATTTAAAGCTATAAAGACATTGGATTTCAGATAACAAATTTGTTATTTAATGTTTCTCACATTTTAGTAATAAAAATGAGTTACTAACGGCTAAAATGAACCATTTCTAAAACTCTAATAAAACTGCCAGAAATTTGTTTTTGTAGCATTTTAGCAAAAAAATTACAAGAGAAAAACTCCAATTTATGAATTTTTCTTACCGAATCTCCCACGCAGCAAAATTAATTCCCGATAATTCTGCTGCTAATGAGATCTCCCACGCAGCAAAATTAATTCCCGATAATTCTGCTGCTAGGGAGATTATAAGTGATAATTCTAGGGTATAGCATAGAAGTTGTTTGGAAATCGATTTTATTGAAAATTACATAAATTTATTATCAACCACTTAGAAGGCTCTTTTTTGTTTATGTTGTTTATAGCAACGGGAGATTATCGCGATAATTTTTCTGTCAAAAATGAAGTGCTTTATATCTATTAGCAAAAGTCACTAAGAATCAAATCAAAATACATTTTGTTGCTAACTTATAATTTTTATTGATATTAACCATATACTTAACCAATTGCTTTTCATATCGAACATCGGGGGTAAAAGAGACACATCAAAACTTTAACTGAACTCATCGGAAATATGTTTTTTTAAGTTTTATTTGAAACTATGTAGACATGTAATTTCAGATGTTATGGTTGAAAACAAATTAATGTTTTTAATGTTCCTGAAATGTTAGTAATAAACCTTAGTTACTAACAAGTAAAATCAACTTCCATTGTAAAAATATAGTGCGTCATATTTAACTAAACTCATCGGAAATATGTTTTTTAAAGTTTTATTTGAATTTAAAAATATAAAGACATTGGATTTCAGATAACAAATTTGTTCTTTAATGTTTTTCACATTTTAGTAATAAAAATTAGTTACTAACGGCTAAAATGAACTTCATTTCTAAAACTCTAATTAGTTACAATTAACTAATGCCGCCGGAAATATGTTTTTGTAGCATTTTAGCAAAAAAATTACAATAAGAGAAAACTCTAATTAATGAAATTTTCTTAGCGAATCTCCCACGCAGTAGAATTAATTCCCGATAATCTGCTTCTAGGCAGATTATAAGTGAAAATATTCTCAAATATTTAAAAAATCTTAATTTAGCCTAGGTTATTTGAACCGTCATTGATCATTCTAAAAATTAACGTTTATAACAGTTTGAATTATCATAAAATAACTATTATTCTTCAATTACTGTTAACAATCGAGAACTAATAGCATTTAGTATCCCATCCTCAAATATTTTTACCCAAAACGACTGAATAATTGATTCAGCGTCGTAAAAGAACAACACCATTGTAAGGAGATACTTTTAGGCCATAGAATATTGAAATGACAGCATAAAAAATGTAAAAAGTGACCACCTAAGATAAATTAATTCAAATTGAAGGCACGGGTATTTGAAAAACACAGATACAATAGTAATACTTGAAGTAGTTTATGGTTAGGTGGATTCAAGTATAAGAATATTGAAAGAAATGAAAGTAGTTCTAAAAACCCGTCGATTACTTGTAAATGATGACAACAATGATGGCCATATTTTTTTTTTATCCTAACGCATAAAGGAAGAAATATTTAATATTTCAGAGACAGATTTCCTAGGTGTTTATTATTTAAGTTTAGTAGGGACTACAAACACCATTTTTGTTAACTCATCTATTATCAAATCAATAAAGTGTCTAGTTAAACCATTTACTTATCGTTATATACAGGATGTCTCATAACTAAGGGGCAAATACAGCAACAGAAGATAGTAGACTTTGAAAATATGTCATTTATGCTTAAGAACGCACGGTTAATTTTCAATAAAATGTTTCGTTATAAAAGATGTTTATTTAAATGTTTCTTGCCATCTAACATTTAAACGCAATTATCTCAGAAACTAATTGAAATATCGAGATTAATGAAGAATAACTTTTTTTACGTATAAAAGATTCCTTCCTTCATAATTTGAGGTTAGAAATGTGAGAGACAAAAATATATGCGAGAATTTATCAAACTCATATTGTGTAGCTGGCGTCCTCTAGGGGATATCTTAAAATTCATTATGGAATCCTCCTTCATGCCCTCAAGAACATAACTATACCAAATTTGATTCATATCCGCTGAACATCAAGTCATCTCCAATTTTATGAAGTAAATATTTACTGGGATCACCCTGCATCTCTTTAACCGTATAATAACGCTATATACGCTATATCTTTACAAAATATTAGGACTCCCTTACAAAACAACAGATGGCGAAGGTAAAAGAACTTAGTCCGTTTCTGTTTCTGTAGCCAACCGCTTAACGTAAAATATACCAGACTTCAACGGGGTGCCATTATTGACACGTGATGCGGCGAGTTCTTAGATTAATTTGACTATAGTTTCAATTTTTTTATTTAAACGTGTTTACACTTTGCATAGCATAATAATTCTACATTACGAATCATGGAACTGGCAACACTGTACAGGTAAACTGGATTTTATAATTCACTATAAGTATTGACGTTCTGACTTTTTGTCTTTTGTTACTTGTACTTTACTAACCCCTATTAATTATTGATTGATTATTATTACTTATAGGTTTGTGTTCATATTATTATCTTGTTGAAGTTTTACTTTAATGACCACATACCATCCAATAAAAAGACTGAACCTGACATACCTAACTCCACCACATCATAAAACGAAATGTAATAATATTTCCAATAAAACTGTCCCTTTAACAATATTTCCTAATATACAGTCGAAACTTGTTGCCCAAAGTTGCGCCGAATAGAAATTAAAATTCTATTTCGAACTCCAATAACCATAAAAATCCATTCTGTAAAAAACTTTACATATAAACTTTAGTGGCGGCATCGGCAGCGTGTTCTCGCCCAAATTGGAAAAAAATACTAATTATCAATAATAACTGCCTTGACTGTGGCAGGTTTAATTAAATATATCTTTTGTTTTCTAGAATTTATTATTTGATTGTCTTTCACAAAAGTCGTTAAACCTCCTTGAAATTTTGAAAGTGGCACTAATTCGTATTCTTGGGAATAGGAAAACTATTAAAACATAATCACGTGCCCAATTATGGCAAGATTGTAGCTGGCAAATAAAATACAATCATGACCGAACCCGGTACACTTTCTTGAGGAACTCCACTGTCTATTTATTTGGTAGATTGTTCTTGTTTAGTTCTAAATTGTCTGTATCATTGTAAAATTTATGGTTTGATGACGAATATTGCTTTGAAACTATCAATGACGCACCCGAGGATTTTGTCATGTGAGGGAGGGGGGTATATCTGACAATTTGCAGCACGAAATGAGAAGACATTTTTGTAAACAAAGTGTGCAAATAAAAAAAAATTAAGAACAATCAAAAAAATTATTATCTCTGCTTGAAAATTGGATTTTTTTGTTGGTTGATAATGTTACAGGATATTATTTACCGTACGAGCAAAAATTATTTGCATCAAAGAGGGCTTGGATTAAAAAACGTAGGGCTTGGTTTAGATCACAATGATATGGGGACGATCTATCTAACCAAATCTAGGTTAAAATGTTGTCAAATTCATTTTATGACATGATATGCCAAACTAATGAGTGATAAAATAAGTAGACAAATACAAATTTATTTTTGTTGTTTACAAAATTAACAAAGTAAGAATATATAGAAAGAAAAAGAAAAATAATTACATACATTGCTGAAATTAGCCACCGCCATGCTCTAAGCATAAATTCACACGTCTCTTCATATTTTCGAAAGTGTTGACCAGCATCTCTGGAGAAATGTTACCACATTCTTGGATAATACTTTCTTGTAATTGTTCTAAATTTGCAACTGGTGTTTTAAAAATAGTGTTCTTTAAATGAGGAAAAACGAAGTAATCCATAACCGTTAAACAAGGTGATCTAGGTGGGAATTCAATGTCTTATCGACAACTGATCAATCTGTCGCCGAAAAAAAATGGCATAAGTAGTTAATAGTTTCGGCGGCTGTATGGGCGATTGCACCGTCCTGTTGAAAGTATCCGCAAATGGATTCAAAATATTGTCTCTATACCGTGTGTCATGGAAAAAAATAGGACCAACAATTTTTCTTCGGGAAACCGCTAACCAGACACCAATTTTTTGAGGGTGCAATGTGGACAAAAAAATGGGGATTTTCACTACTCCACATGCGTGTATTCTGAGAATTCACATAACCGGAGAGGAACCAGGCTTCATCCAAAAAAAATGTCAGGTCTAATAAATCATTCCTTTCCAATAAATTTTGGGTAAACCATTGAGAGTAATTCCTGCGTCTTTCAAAATCTGCGGCTTGTATTTCTTGGAATACTTACACTTTATAAGGAAATAAATTTAGCTGCTTCTTAAGAATAGTATTGCATGTTCCATAAGATCTTCACACTTCTTGGGACAAGCGTCTTATACAATTTGTTGGAGTATTTTGCATTATTTCACGAACGTTTGCAACAAGTTCTTCTATTCTTTCAGATGGTCTTCCTGCTCCTTTTTTGTGTTGTATAGAACCTGTTTCCCTAAACACAGCCACGGTTCTTTTCAGGCAATGATAAAAATCCCCAGCAATAAAAGCAACGTTAGGAAAATGTTCGTGAAAATCGTCCATGCACAATCCCGGATTGTATTGCCACTCACCATTTACTCTAACCCCATTTCGAAAATACGCTTCAACCATGAATGTTTTGTGCTGTTCCGTAAAGCCCATTGAATCAAATTACTTGCAACGACTGTCAAAGATGACGGAATAACTGATTGATTGTTAATTCAGGTAGTTACTGACACCCAACAGGTATTAAGCTCTATGGCTAAGCGTTACGTCCTTAGATGCAAGGCCCTCTTTGATGCAAGTAATTTTTGCTCGCACGGTATAATTATTGTTGATCAGTATCCATTCAAACTAATCAAACATGATTATTTTGTTTAAATAGCAGTACAAATCATACTAGTCAATTGATTTACGAATCGAATAAAATCTAAATTAAAAATTGTGTGTGCTTAAGACCACACGACAGAAGTGAAAACTTCAACAAGGTGAAATTAACAATATCAAATACACGAGTGTCTAGACAACGCACACTGACTGTTTCCACGTCGATACTGAATACGACCGATGGCGGCATGCTCTTTCATATAACGTTCATTCGGGTCAGGGTCAGTTCGGATTGAATATAGCAGTTGAATTCGAGCGTAGCACACCCGAGTCTGACGCCTGACGCGTGACGGCGACGCGTGACGGCTCAGTTTAATTCAGTGCCCACAAAAAGTGCTAAACGCGCCTAAAGAAGTTTTCACTTCAAAAAGGTAATCAATTACGGACATAAATCAGATATCCCTAGCTGTTAATAAATTCAAATTTTTGCTAGTGTATATTATAGACACGTAAACGTATTCTGTATTATGTTGATTCAATTTCAGTATCAACACTATTATCCTTTCTTCAAAAAGTGTCGATATTAAGTTAAAAATTTTCTCCACTTATTCCTTACTTCAAAACAAATTTGCTCTAAAAGAAAACCCTTTTACAGTAAAAGTAAAAAGTCAGCAACAACCGTCACGGCCTGCTTTGATCCAGATGCCAGTCACGTGCCCGTGTCGCCAAAGTGACCATTATGTTTAAATCGATCTTTTATGTCCCATGGCCCTTTCGGTCAAGTTAACTTGATATCTTTTTACGTTCCATCGACACCTCTCGGAAACAAGATAAAAAGTCACACCGACACTGTATTCACAACGTGCAGTTTTAGTTAAAATTTAAGAGTTTTCGCAGGTAAAATAATTAATTTCTATTCTATTTTCTATTGTTTTAAAACAGGTCAGAATAACAAATTTCGGTCTATTATATATATTGCATTATACATAGCCGAATGCGTTTGCCCGGAAAATAAAATCAGATGAGGTGGGAATTTCAAATTTTTTGAATATTCTAGATAAGGCTTCCCATATGCAAGTACAAATTTCAAAATTTTTAACCATGAGCCGTGTTATACAGTGTGACCAGTAAAGTCCGCATCATATGGGATTTTTTTTTAATAGCTTTATTTGAAATTTGACTTTGGCATCAAGTTCTCCTTCGATCGAGATGAGAATGAATGAAAATAGTAGTCACGTGATTCGCATTATGTGTAAAATTTTAATTTTTTCCAAAAAATAATTCAAAAGTGGGGTTATTTCTGAAAATATCGAAAAAAGTTATTAGAAAAAGTTTTTTTTAATGCAGTTTCTAGCCTACATGCAAAATTTCAGCTGCATAAGATAATTTTGATTTTTTCCCACCACTAAAATTTACTTTCCACTTAATGAACATTGTGTTCTTTTTTGTCTTAATATTAAGGTGTATTACATTTAGACACAAACTACGTTTTCAAAAATACTTATTTTATGAAGTTACCTTATACAGAATCAAAAACAAATAAACTTTGCATCACATGCAACCAAATTTTAATAGCCCAATTTTGATTTTGTAGAAAAACACACATTTAATATAGCGCTACTTTAAGAAAATGTATCTGAAATAAAGCATTGTCAAAACTAAAAAGTTTTATGTGGGTTGCGTCGAGTCTTATTTTGCAAAACTGGTGCAATTTACAAAATGTGGTTAAAAAATCAAAATTATCTTATGCAGCTAAAATTTTGCATGTGGGCTAGAAACTGCATTTAAGAAAACTTTTTTTTATAACTTTTTTCGATACTTTCAGAAATAACCCCACTTTTGAATTTTTTTTTGGAAATAATTAAAATTTGACAGATAATGCGAATCACGTGACTACTATTTTTTGCTTAATTTTCATCTTGATCGAAGCAGAACTTGATGCCAAAGTCAAATTTCGAATAAAGTTATTAATAAAAAAAAAATCCCATATGATGCGGACTTTACTGGTCACACTATAAAAGTTAGAAAATGCATTATGTTTCGTCAGAAAATGGTGACGTAATTGCCAAAGTGTGGTCCGTAGCTAAGCTACACCACGAAAACCGTGTCGAGTCGATTGTACATAAGGATACGTCCACCCGAAGCTGAGGTGACTAGTTTCAAAGTAAGGTAAAGTATAATCTAAAGTTTAAACATAAAACAGTAGGTACTATATTACGAAATTTTTTTTGTTAAATTGCAAAATTAAAAGTTAAACTGAAAAATAACAAAAAATATTCAAATTGTCATCAGCGCCGATTATGTTTGTATATAATATTACCAACACAATGGCAACAACAACATTTTTAATTGTCTTTTTTAAAACAATTTAATTAGTATTTTGTGTTATTTGGCCTATCTCTGTTATATGCTATACACACAGAAAACCTTATAACCTTTCATGCATTCATATTTACATATTGTTAGGCTGCTGCGCGAAATCATAATAAATATGATGGCCTTCTGGGATTTAAGGAGGAGTAAGTAAAAAAAAAGGTTCTAAAAAAAAACAAGTAAAATTATGGCGTTCAACTCGTGGGCTACGTAGATAACAGCACTCTACTTCTAGGCTAGTAAAGATTCCAACAAATTGTATAGCCGAGAAGCAAAGCAAAATAGCTGTTGATTTTTTAATATTATAACGTCTTGTCATGATTTGACAAACAAAACTAACCTGAAAATATACCGATGTCAACGAGCTATCCTAACACTAACCTCAAATTATTTAGTTAAACTCCGTGCCGCTGACTGGAAGACGCCATCCCAAGGAGATGCCCTGCCATCTGGATCCGTGTGCCTTTGCAGAGTGACTTATTAAATCAAGCGATAGATTGACTTATGGCGTTAGGTATTCATTGGTAAAACATAGAAATACATTTGACAAACACTAAACTTACCAATGGAAAATGCTATGAACAACCCTGACAACAAACAAGAATTTTACTGCCCCAATATTGTAACTACGAGCCAATCAAGCGGCAAGCAGTGCGCCTGCGCGTTCAATGCTGCGTTGCCTTATAATTTACGTTCGCGGCGTTGTACAAAGCCACCAAAATGCCATGTGTTTTTACATACACACAGCTGGATTAGTTCTTAGTGAGCGCAAGGTTTGGCAACCTATTGTGCCGTAATTAAAATGGATAAACCAATAATATTAAACTCATAATAGTAAACGATGATAAATTAAATGTTTGTTATTGAAGATGTAATTAACCTAAAATAGTTTATTCTACTTCCGTTCAAATTAAATAATAAACACCAAGAAAATTTAGTCTCTGAAACTAGACGTGTGAGCTTGCTGCGGCCCACCAATGAACTGGGAACTTTTAGGAAGAAACCAGTATCAGTCGATAATGTCACATATTATTATAGGTGTCAGCTGTCCAAACTCTTTGTTTTTAAAATAAGTTGACTTCTATATGCTGTCCCACTCTGGCGTAACTAGAGTTTTGTCTATGGTGGAAAGGGAGTGGTCAAAAAGGTACCATAGGGGTAAATATTGTGTTAGGCAACAAGCAGCTGTAAATTTCTAACATGTAGTACAAGATTTTTAAAAAAGAGCAACACTTTTTTAAATTCTTTGGTATATGGCAGCTGCTGACCACTCAATTATGTATTATTATATCCTATGGCGGACCAATAAAGGGAAGGTATAAAGAATTGTACGTACCAAAACTCCCAAGCCTATTTTTAGCACCCAATTTTTTTAAATCCCATTTTTGGTGCAAGTGACAACGAAAAGTTGGACCATTAAAATACCTTCTGCTGTAACAGGCGAATTTCTTTCTGTTTCATGGAAGGTTCGTAATGGTATAAACGACCAAGAATGTGTCCCATTGCTTTAAATTTTTTATTTTGTAAACTTCGTCTTTTTCATTATTTCAAAACCCTTTTTATTTAGCTATCCACTACCAAGTTAAAGATTAGAGAGTTTTAACGATATTTTTAAACTTTAATTACAATATGAAGTCTGGAAGCCTTGAGTTCATTGGTAGTTTGCATGTTTTATCTCACAATTTAGCCTTCTAATACATCCTGTTGTTTTCCTATCACAAAACTAATTCAAATTTAGTTAAATTAATTAAATTCTGTGGCTAACAAAATCCAACATTAAAGTTTGCTGAACTTGTATTTATGGCTTATTATTAAATTTTATATATTTAACAAATATGAGGTTCTTAATATTCGGCAAATTTTACATAGGAGGGTCCGTCGTTTCTGTCGTGTATTTTTTATTCGTTCCTTGCATTTGTAGCGTTTAGGTATTTAAAAATAACCAAATTTAAGATAATATATTGCTTCTTTATTGGGAGTTGATTTTTGTACCTATTTGAACTTTTGTAGCTAATGTCAATCACGCTATGATAAATATTTCAAAAATTGTTACAGGTAAGACAAAAAACAAATGGTAGGGGGGTCTGCGGGTTCTGGATCCCCCCGCCCCTATTTGGAATATTTGACAATAAAATTGTTGTGTGTATTGTTTCTCTTAAAAGATGTACCTCTCAATGTAACAAATTTGAAATTATTATCTCATAAAATATTCGTATTATTCTCTCTCTCTTTCTCTGTTTTTAAGCCCTTATTTCATGGGCTAAGTTCTTGGAAAAGAGATTGTAATAGTTTACCTTCAATTTACTTATACACGTGGAAATAGCTAAAATTTACCCCAAGTTATTGCCACAATTTATTGAAAAGAAATTGGAACTTTTTTTTATCAAGTTGGAGGGAAGAAAATAGTGATTCCTGGTGTTCTTAGTGGCTGTCAATCTATCAGATTTTGAGGTTAGAAAATAGTTTTTAATATTTTGTTTCTAAAATTTATTTAAAAATGATTCGCCGTCGTGTCGTCTCGACAAGCAAGAGAACAACTCGATTAAACTTACCTTATCAACTGGAAAATAAAAAACAAATAAAATAGCAATCTTCCATGCTACCGCGAATCTAACGTCAGGCCGAATATTAGTTGGTAAAATTTAACAATTTGTCAAAAACTTGGGTACGTATAAAACGACCTTTTCAAGCACAATTTCTTGATCAAGAATTTGAGAAAGTTTTCGGTATCAGTCATTGTTCATACCACAAACTACACAATACACAAGTACATACAAAACCTAGAAATTCGAAATATTAAACACCCACAGTCAACAATAACCGAGTTCCTTTTCGTTGCCTTTAAACAGCAAAACCAATGGCTAAGTTGAGCTTTCCTTTTAAAAATTTAACTCAGCTCAGCAAAGATATTTTCCTTCTCTCTTGCCGCAGTTAAGTATGCCCATCTGTATTTCCCATGATACCATTTTTTCGCGAAGCGTTCCTTTAACAACTTAGCTACGCAAACATTTTTACTTTGCTATGCTGTTAAAGAGAAGCAAAAGGAAAGTACCTAATAGCAAACAATACAAGAAATCCACAGAGAAAACGTAACAACAAAAATGTCGCCGAGCCGGTTCTGGAGTGTATTTATTAATGTCGTTTAAGAAGGAAAACTTAATAACAAGAGGTTTGTGCGCATGCCCATCCCTGTTGGGCGCTAGGAGATCTAACCGGTGAGCCGTGCGTACAAACGTATTTTTTCACCCATAAAACTTAACTATTGTTTGCGCACGAGATAAGCTGTAAAGTCGATTCACCCAGTAAACCTGCAAGGTGGCCGACATGTCATATGACAAAAGTCATATTCCAGCTAAATAAAACGAATTTTTGCATTTTCAATGACTTTTGTCATATGACGTGTCGGCCATCTTGCAGGTTTACTGGCTGAATAGACTTTACCTACGTATCTAAATGTAATGGATCCTGCTAGTAAAAATCTGGTACCTATTACGGTACCTATATAGAAAAAAGAAAAGCACAAAGTCCTTCTCCACAATTTTTTATTAAAATAACTAGGCGAACCTAGAATAATTCATAATAATTCAAATCGACATGTTTCGAATGTAGAAACACTCATCATCAGGAAAACAAAGTGAAAGGTACAATGCTGATGTTAGCAATAGAGAAAATAATGGATTGAGCCGTAATGGAGTTTTTAATGGTGTACAAGAGGTGTAAAATTGAATAGTCAAAAGACCGACAATCAAGACTTCAGCATACTGAAAAGTCAAGGGTTAGTGCAAAGGCACTATTCTGGGCAGAAAAATGAGGAGAGCAAGAGAAAAATTATGGAGTTTTAACAGACTTATTTGTGAAAATCATTATTAAGTAGTTAGTGAAAAATCTTGAGTTTAATTCAGCTTTGTCAGAGATATGTGAAAGTATTGAAGTAAGATGGAAAGAAAAAGAAAAAAAAATGTTTTTCATAAAAGTCGAAGCATCATTTAGCTTAAAGTAAAATACTGTTGGGGTACCAGGCTTTTTACAGCCCAGTTACCTCGGCAGGAGTCAAAACATACACATTTTGGTTTTTAAAAATATTAATTTTGCTCACTTTTTTTTCTTTTTCTTTCCATCTTACTTCAATACTTTCGCATGTCTCTGACAAAGCTGAATTAAACTCAAGATTTTTCACTAACTACTTAATAATGATTTTTACAAATAAGTCTGTTAAAACTACCTAATTTTTCGTTTGCTCTCATCATTTTTCTGCCCAGGACAGTGCCTTTGCACTAACCCTTGACGTTTCAGTATGCTGATCAGTATTGATTGTCGTTTTTTTGACTATTCAATTTTACACCTCTTGTACACCATTAAAAGCTCCATTACGGCTCAATCCCACTATTATTTTCTTAATTGCCACAAGAATAAATAACAATTATTCTTGTGCTATTATTGCTAACAACATCAGCATTGTACCTTTCACTTTGTTTTCTTGATAATGAGTGTTTCTACACTCGAAATATGTCGATTTGAATTATTATGAATTATTTTAGTTTCGCCTAGTTATTCTAATAAAAAATTGTGGAGAAGGACTTTGTGCTTTTCTTTTTTCTATATCATTTAACCCCACTTTGACTATGGACTACTTCTTCAATATTACTGTATAGTTTAAAATTCTAACATGGTTTGTGTTGTGTTGGATTCCTAAAATATAATGTTTAAAGATGTGGAATTTAAACAGGGTGTACGTGAAAATTTGAAAATTTCTCGAATAATTTTCAATTGAATATACATAATGCTTTTTGGTGTATACTCTAACACTATACATATACAATGACGTTTTCTAGTTTTTATAGTCATTTACTGTAAAAAACCAGAGGTGTTATAAAAATATGAATCCACGTTCGGTATGATTTCTTATGTCATCAAATTACGGCCACTTTTATACTGGTTTAATCTTCAGATCTTTTCATTTCCTGCTTCTAAATTGACCGGTAAAAGGTATTAATCATATCCTTTAACTGATAGTGATAAATAATCCATAAACAGTGAAACAATACAAGGCCAAAATAAAAGACAATGAAATGTATGCAATAAGAACAAATGGATGCAAAATCACGTATACTGGGTACAAGTTTATTTTTATGTGAGAAACACGGCACAAAGCGAGTGGCTTATGCGAATTTTAAATATTTTCCTAATCCGTATACGAAGACATTTATTCTAAAGACCGTGGTGTCCGTGGTATTGTAATTTTATGGGATATTCTCCATATAAGGACGTTTTACTGGCTTGAAATTTTGTTTATTTTTTCTAACTTACGCAATTAACTTTCAGAATCCAATAAACCCGTAATTTGACATGATAATACATACACATCAAAAAATAAGATACGTATTAACCTATTTTTATATAAGTGTTATTTTTACTTTCATCGCAACAAGGAAATTCGTGCAATAGCGAACATTGTTCTTAGTGCATCAAAAACACATTTGCTTAAAAAAAAATTTTGCATTCGACACTTTAAACAGGGTATATTGTCAGTAATAAACAATATATACAAGAAACAATGTCAATGAAAGTCAATTATATTTTAACTGAACTAACTAACCTCTTAAGACTAGCTAAAACTGTCAAAATAACATGAAAAAGCAATGTTGTTGAAACGTCAAAAATTCTACAATAATTGTTAAATTATAAAATTATACACAATTTTTTAATTTCCATTCACGAGGCGCGTCTTGGCCGACCGGCAGTATTAGCGAACGAATTTTAAAAAGCATGACCTTACCAGGACGCTTTAAAAAAAATCCAGGATGCTTTTTAAAACATACCCAGGACACCGTATAAACCAGGACGTATCCTAGGAAAATAGGACGGTTGCATGGTAACTCTATATACGTAGATGTCCAAGCCTAGGATTTTTAATTATCAAAATGACCTTAATTTTGTGTATCTTTGTAATTGTAATTATTGTCTACATGTATATTTTAGAGAATGAACTTTCAGGTTGCTATTAATTCCAACGTCGTATTGTAATTTTACGATAAATTCGTGAATAAAAACAAGCACGAAAAACAGTTACCTATAAAACGATTTCTTAAAATCGGGCATTGTTTTGCAATACAAAATATCATATGCTAAGTATTGTGATACTAATATATTCAGGGTGTCTGACCTATTCAATATTCCAATCACAATATCCACAAAATGTGTAAACTGAGGGAAGTAGAACGACATTATTTTCATGTGTTTTTACGTGCATTCAAGACATATGCAAATAAATTCTAGTTACACTGAGGAAAATGATCTAATACAACAGGTTTAGTAAGACATAGTTTGTATTGATAGCTTACTTTTTATTAAACCATTATTAAATAAAATTGCTAGTATATCAACCCGATTTTTAGTGTCCTATCAATTCAAGATTTGTTAGAACAGTGTTTTTATTTGTATCTATTTGTATCTAGTAATCAATTCCATTAGCAGCACAGTCTTGTTGAATAATGAACTACTTGTAATAAAGCAATTTTGTTAAGAAATAAGTTGCATCTTCACAATGCTATGCATTTCGTTCCCAGTAAAGCACTTTCTCTACAATTAAGAAAGCAGAAAAACGTCCCCAAAAACGAATTGTATCCGTTAGAACCTATAATCCACAAGAGGTTGGTGGGGGTGCGAATACCTTTTTTAAAATTTATCCTTATTTTTACAACTCTCGTAGGAATATTGAAATAAGAATTTTCTTACAAATTAGTAATAACACCTGATGAAACAGTTTTCTGTATTTTAATGCTGAAGCTGTTTGGATAAACACTGTTGTTTTCCAAAAAGTCATAAATATTAATAAATACACCCTCCCTCAAATTACATAAAATTCATCGTTAATTACCTACCATCCCGCGGTAATTGAAAACACAAACAACAGAACTGAGGCATTTTATGTTTGTTTACTTTTTGTCTGCAGCAGTAGTTCATATTACAACCTTATTAGAGGAAGTTTACTTTATCTAAAGTAAAGATAACATTTCTTTTAGAAATTGTGTTCTAAATAAAACAATAGTAACAAAGAACATTTTCCTAGTCGTCCATTTGATAAAATTTAATAGAAAAAACGTGGTTTTTTGTTGTAGATTGCGATAGTGCGAGTAACTTCTCGCATATAGAGAATTCCTGTCGTAAAAAATAAAAGCATATTCTTATTAGTAGTAGTAGTAAAAAAAAAAGATTTATTTAGCACGTGGCTACATGATACATTTTAACAATTTTATACCCTTTTTTTATTTATTTTTTGAATTAAATGACCTTTTGAAACTTTATTTGTCCTGTTAAGTTAATAAGAAAGATTTTAAACTTTTTTTAAAAGATTTTAAACTTTTTTGATTTTTAATTGACTTGTTTAATTTATTAAATTCAATAAGACCCTTATGAAAAACTGATTTATATGCAATATTTTTTGAAAAATTATTAAGAAAAAAATTATTGGTATTTCGTGTTAAATAATTATGTTGATCACTATTTAGAACAGTCAATTGCTTTAAATGTGGCGGTAACAAATCATTTTGAATTTTAAAAATAAATATTAGAACCAAAAATAATACTAAATTTTTTACATTTAACCATTCTAATTTTTTTAACATCACATTAATTTTTGTATATCTATCCATATTAAGTAAAATTCGCATTGCTTTATTTTGTAAAATTTGTAATCTATTTATTACACCTTCATCCGCCATAAACAAAATTGTAGAACAATAAAGAAAATGTGGTAAAATTAAAGTATTGTATACAATTTTTTTTGAATAAAATTTTAAATTTGAACCTATTCTTTTAAAATAACTAATTTTTCCCGCAATTTTGGAAATTAAATTTTCGAATTGGTTATTAAATTTTAATTTTGAATCAATCAATATACCTAAATATTTAAAAGAATTGACTATTTCTAGTTTATCACCATCAATTAAAATATTTATATTTGTATAATTATTTAAATTTACACCCATAACCATACATTTTGTTTTAGAAACATTTAATTTTAATTTGTTAACTTTTAACCAGTTTGACAATAGAATCAGTTCTGAATTTAAAATTTTCAAAATTTCCAAAAGATTTTTACCGCTTATATAGATAAGAGTATCATCAGCAAACATTTGTATTTTAAGAAATTTTAGGACTACATTTTTTTATTGTTTTTTTAAAGAAAGGATTAGGCGTTCGCCACTTCAAATTTTTATTATAAAAATCAACACTGTTATTAGGAAAATATGTGAATTTTTTTAATGGCGATATCTTTTAAATACAAGATCTGTACCTATAATTAGCGTCAATATTATAAAAAAATATAATATCAGTAAACCTTAGTCTAGTCCGATTTATTGTAATGATGAATAAACCCAACAAAAGAGTCGTTATCAATGCTCCTATATATTACCTATAAATGGCACAAAAAATGTCATTCATAAAGGCTGTTAAAATGTGTTGACAACATCTTTTGTAGGAGAGAGCCGGTGAAGAGTTGGGTGGGGCAATGGGTAGGGATTACTTTTGAATGTGCCCTTGTTACCATAGTTTAAACCTAACCTACAAATTAGTTCAACTCTCTATTTACTCACGTAACATTATCTCACCTATGAAAAGTACCTGCAGAATTATTATTTTCCGAATTCTCGCATAGTTGACATTTGCGACTCATCTTAATTGGTCTCCAAGAAATATCACAAAACAATAAAAACACAGCAATTATTACACAAACCCGATAACTTAATATAAGTTACTGCCTCTCGATCTTGATTACACCTTTTACCTTTGGTTTCAGTTAAAGTGTAAGCTTAGAGCAGCTATACTCTAAGTGTGTTCCGCGGAACCCTAGGGTTCCGCGATACCTCTGTAGGGGTTCCTCAAGAATTTGGAAAAAAAATCAAAACACCTCTCTCTGGTCGAACGTTTTGACTCCGCGGCCGCGCGTAGGTATATTTATTTATTTATTTGTATTTGTATAAACATGTGTTACAATAGCTGGTACAATATCTCATTAGTTATGGATGAAGCGGTAAAAATAATTAATTTTATCAAATCACGACCACTACAATCCCGATTGTTCTCATTATTGTGTGAAGATTATGGCAGCAAACATAAAACACTGCTGCTCCATACAGAAGTGCGATGGCTGTCTCGGGGTAAAACTTTAACAAGACTATTTGAACTTAGAGCCGAGTTACAAATGTTTCTTTCAGCAGATACTTCTTTTAATTTAAAGGACCGTTTGTATGATAAAACTTGGTTGTTCCGATTGTCTTTTATGGCGGATATCTTTCAAAAACTGAACGAATTGAATTTATCATTGCAAGGTAAACAGACAACAGTGTTTCAGGCCTATAACAAAATAACTGCCTTCAAAAGAAAATTAGATTTTTGGATTATTTGCGTTGGTAAGAAAGAAATAGAAAGCTTTACGTCACTCAGTGAGTTTGTTAGCGATAACGACTCAGAAATGTTTCAAGATGATGTGTTTGAAGAATTGGTCCAATATCTCAGTTCGATGCGCGCATCTTTTGAAAAGTATTTTCCCGAAGAACAGAATACAAAAATGAAACTGAATTCATGGATTCATAATCCTTTTTTACCCAACTTGGAAAAGCCCGAAAGTATGTCAAACGAGATATATGAATCTCTTTTAGAAATGTCATCAGACACAAGTATGGAGTCACTGTTCAAAACGACGCCTCTCAACGATTTTTGGTGCAGAATCCGTGATGAATATCCATAACAAATGCTTGGCAAAATGGCTCTGAATATTCTTCTCCCGTTCCCAACATATTTGTGCGAAACAGGATTCTCAACCTATGCAGCCACGAAAACAAAATATCGCAACAGACTGGACGCCGAACCTGATATGAGACTTCAACTGTCTTCTATCAAACCTGATATCAACCAATTGATGAAAAATAAAAAACAGTTTCATACCTTCCATTAGTTAGATTTTTTCTTTTTTAATATCTTCCATTATTGTACTTGCCATGTGGTAAAGTAAGTAATAATTAGTAACTGTTACATTGTACTTTTATTATGCTTATTATTAAAGAATACACTTTTAAAAACTATTGTTTTATTGTAGGGTTCCATCAAGTATTTTGCTTCCCAAAAGGGTTCCGTCACCAAAAAAGTTTGAGAACCGCTGGCTTAGAGTAATTAGATTTCGGGTTTGTAATTCTAATTATATTAAAAAAATATTTCGATGCATCGCCAGCATCGATGAAATTAAATGAAACAACGTCATTATGGCCTCAGACCAATGTCGTGACAGTGGGGGCGGATCTCTCTCTTGCTGCTGCGTTGCCATACTGCAGACTTTTGATAAGGTTTTAGATAAAGATTTAAATTTCCCACATCATGTTAATACTTTTAACATGGGTTCAGTTGTTATTGTTTTATCTATAGGTACCAGATCATTATTCGTTATAGGTCAATAACTGCAAGCTACAAAATGTAGTATGTTTATTTCTTCAAATAAAAGCTATAACAGTAAAAACACCTGAATATAATCTTTTACCACAAATTTCCTTAAATAGTAGTATTATACTGCTCGCAACGCACTGTGTGTTTCAAAGATAATAAATGAAAAAATAATACCAAAGCAACAATTAAATATGTTGGGCAGTGTCTATAAACACGGCGATAGGTGTCGTGTACAATTTACAATTCTAAGCAGTCCGGTAAAACCACGGACAACGGACAACGTGATTCGTTTGGTCGGTATTAGCATGGGAGAGTTGTTGGAGAATGTTTTATCTAACGCTAATAATTCCCGATGATATAAGTTTCGGTATTTAGCCCTGCTTTCCTGCATTTGAAAATAGAAGAACTCAAAGTTCTACAATATGTACATATAAAGGAAATTATATTTGTTTTTATACTACATCTTCACCCTTCAGCCCGCATACCAATCCAACTAATATTGCTTGTTCGACTGTAATGGATCATGATGAATTGAAGTAAAAGTTCTCTTAAATTTTGCCATTTATAGGCATAATCATTTTAACCTATTAAAAATTTAATTGACACTATTAATAATGTGTTCTTTTTATAATTTACTAAAATCTAGTAGTAGTTATGATATTATAGTAATTCAAAATGATTACCTTTTTCCTGTTGTTTATAATTTCATTAAATTCTGATTTAATAGACCAACTTTTAAATATTAATAGCCAAATAACAATAAATTTATGGGATATATTTCATTTGTGTGCTCTTGGGTGTGCTCCCATGAATCCTAATACCTTTCAAAAAATAGATTAAGATATGTTTATTGTCGATAATAAACTGCTTTCAAAAATTATTATTCGTATTATTAAAGTTCCCTGATGACAAATTGAATCGGGCAAATTATAGTTGGATAGAGCAACGGTTTTAATCCTGATTAGCATTTCATTATAACATCTTTGTCTGGACACTCAGCTAACCCCTAAGTCTTAATTGGTCAGCCTATAGTTTAAAAACACTAAAAGGCGAAGGCAACACATAAGCCTACAAATTTAAAATAAAAATCCGCTTCTCTGCAGTAGCAGTATAAAATTTCAATTTAGTGTTTTTACAACCACCCACTTGTTCATATCACACACAAAGACAAAATTAACCGACACCTTGCGAATGACACGTAACGTTAGAAGACAGCCACAGACTATGACCTATCGACCAAGGTACAGGAAAATTATGGGGCGTGTTATGCATGTGCCTGCAGCGTCCAAGGCATTTTGGATCCGTCAAATCGATCTGGAAAATGCCATAATATCCCTTCTGTTAGCAGTAATAATTTATCAAATCTTTGGAGACCATTTTATAAAAAATATCTTAAAGGAATTTTCTATTACTGATGTGCAAAAACTGTACCATTAGCATTTTCCGAGCCTTCTCTGGTAAATTAGGAGCATATTTGCCTTAAATAATGTGAACGCGGCGTTCCGGATTGGTGACAAGAAATTTCAAAAGCCGCTTTGGTCTTCTTCCAGTAGTCATGCTATTCGTGTTGGTCGGGTGGAAATAATTAATTGGTATTTATGGATTTCGTTAAAGCGTTGGACATAGTTATGAGAATAAATGGAAATAGAGGTTAAAGGGGTAAACTTAGACTTTGGTGTATATCTGTTATAAAAATTAGGAAAATCTTTAATTCCTTTGTATCACAAATAGTTATTTTTTTATTAAGTGTGCAAAATAGGTGTTAATAATGATTTGACCTAACTCAATGAGTACCTACTTGACCACTGGCCCTATTTTACATAAAAATTGAATGTCAACCCGAACTGTTTCTGTTTCTTTTGTTTCAGAGAATGCTGTAACCAGTGGCGCAACTAGATAAAGGCATTTGGGGGGGCTTAAGCCCTAGCTCTTGAGATAGAGTTGATTTGAGGATAAATCAGATGTTTAAGAAACTAAGTAAGCAATTTTACAAGTTAATATGGCAAGTTAATGATATCCTCAAAATGGGCATGTTAACTTTTAGACTTAACTAATAAAATAGATTTTTTTGTTAGATACATACTACACTTAACCTAAGTACATTTTTAAAATTTTTAAAAACTCTTAAAACTAATATACTCAAGACATTTTTCTATCTTTTAAAGCCTATTTATCTACTACTTTATCTAAATCTATTTTTATTTCTCTCTCGATAAACAATACTGCAAGCGCTGAAAATCTGTCCTGCGACATGGTTAACCTTAACCAATTTAAAATCAATCTTATTACTGAAAATGATCTTTCGCATGTTGCGGATGATACTGGCAATGTTATGACAATTTTAAAAAGTGTATAAAGAGAAGGGTACATTTCTGAATGCAACTCTTTTTTAAAATTGTCATAATTTAGTTCTTTATTAGCTCTAATCAAGACATTTCTGAACATCAGTCATCTCTGCTTTTACAGTATTTTTTGTAGGATTGAAATGTTCAAAATAATGGTCAATAAATGAAATGGAACCATTAAAGTCCCGTTTAAAAAGTGGTCCACTGTCCTTGCTATAATAAGACTTTCGTTTGAAAATCTTGTTTTCAAAAATCCTAGAATAGAATCAACAATTCTATAAAAACATTTGCTCGCCAGTATTTAACTACATTTGGAATATCTCCACCTTCCATAGCTCCTAATGTAGAATTTGTTACATAATCTTTGAGTATTGAAGAAATTTGTTTCTTGCTTTTGGACGTTGGGGGGTGGAGTCTAAGCTTATATTAGCATCGGTTGCAAACTCTATAATTTTTTTATGAATACCTTCATATGTCATTGTTTGGTCTGTTCTCACTTCTCATGTTTTCTAAAGTCATTATAACTCCTTCCACCACCAGAGCTTATTGCCCGCGTGTTACAATTTAAGATAGAGCGTTGACATTTTTTTGGTTAAAAACCCAAGTATGATTACGATTAGTTACAATTTTTTATTTTACTACAGCAATCGGTCTAGGGGCTAATTTCAAATTTGGGGGGCTAAGCCGCCCCCCCCCCAGCCCCCCTAATTGCGCCACTGGCTGTAAGGATCACCTGATATAGGTAGCTTATTATGGATGTTTAGTATATGTCTCGTTGCAGCCTAGTGCTTGTGTTTTATACAGTATTTGTGATACATTATATGAAATGAAACAATACCTGATGAGTGAGACGTAACCTAAGGACATTAGTATGTTCTAAACAGTTATTTTTTGTTATGGTTGTCCATGCAGTATTTATTTATAAATAACCATAGAAAAAATTATATACGATAAAGTGTTTCCTTATTAATTTTTCAAATCTTGGTTAATGTAAAAGTGTGCTTTTATTCCATAAAATAAAAACTTTTGTGCGTCTTTTTATTGATTTAATTTGTGATTCAATATATATATATATATATTGAATCACAAATAAAAATTCGTTCATAAGGTAATAATAAAATTCAAAAGTTCCAAAACCGTCGTTCAAATTTCCCGCCATTGCGCCACTGGTAGCCAGCGGGCACACTAACATCCCTCCCTCTCACTCTCTGTTCTTTCTCTCTTCATTGTGTTGCGATTTTTTAACATGGAGTTAACATTTGTAACCATATAAATTTTCTTTGCTATTTAGTGAAGTTGCCGAAAAATATAAAGAATGTCTCCCATAATACAATAATTAGCTTCATTACGAAGGGAGAAATTATAAACAAGTTGTAAGCCACAATAGGTCATACGGTCGCAGTAGAGAGTTAAATTGTAACCCACTCACTTCTAACCTAACATAACTTAACCACCTCTTATAGAGTCCTTTTAAAAAATCAAGATCATGAGAACTGTCGTAGAAAATCATAATTTTAATTTATTCAACGCTTTGTCTTTTTCCGAATACACCCTTGGTTTAAATTACATACATTTCGGCAATATTTTACAAGCACAAAAGAAGCCATAAAATGATAAAGATTTATAGCTAAAATGAATCACCCTGTATTAATTACGAACTAAGATATACATCAATATAAATGGGCACATGATAGGCAGTATAATTTTATTTACCTAGACGATGTTCGCTTTTAAAAGGGAACGCCTCTAAAAACAAAAATTTCTTTATAATAGGGGCCTTGGCGCCGCTTTCGGATATTCAAAAAAGATGTTGGTGTTTGCGCGCAGCAAGCAGTTCTAAATATTATATAGCTGTACTACTTTTACCTCTTCTCGTGCTTCTAGCTCAAGGCTTAATATGTGTGACCTGATCAATTTCCAAAAATTGTTTCTAATTTCAAAGCAAACTTAATTTTGCAACGAACTCGTACTTCACTTCAAAAGAATGTCATCTCTGGCAATTGCTTCCGCGCGCGGGCGTGAGATTCCCTTCTTAAGCAGTTAGCAGGCAAAATTTTACAGACTTTGTTTTAATGCTTGTTCTGTGGTTATTTAATTTGTTCTTTTGGGTATTATTAGTAAATTCCGATAGGGTTTACAAGGGTAAGGGTAGTTTTGTGGTTATTACGACATTTTTAAAAACCATCTGGGTATTGTTTGAACCTCGTTATGGTATTAGCTCTACGTGATCCTTAATAATTCAAGAACTAATTACCTTATTCATTTCCTGGTTCGTTTTTACAATATTCCTTTATCGGTTTGGTATGTAAAATAATGTAGCAATAAATGGGTAATATGTCATTACCATATATTATTACATTTAAATATTTTTTGTGGATTTGCAACATCGTATTCATGAAAATTACGACCTGGTAGGTATTTAACCTAATTTTTACATAAAATAATAACTGTCACTGAATTAGAGGACTTACTTTGAGAACCTTACTTTTGGCAGTGGCCAATACTAACTTTCTTATTTTAAATGCAACACCCTATATATTATTCATTTTTTGGATTCTTTAGAAAATTTTAGACATATCTCATGTATAATATCCTATACCTATCTTCAACTGTTTCGGAAATATTATGTGTTTTCAGATTTATTGCATTTCAGCGTTTCTTTTTACTGATATGAAATAAAAAAAGGTATAAAACGGTTTGTTAAATATTGTTGTCTGTCTGCATGACAGTAGTTGTCAGTGTTATAGTCGTTTGAATTTCGTTAACTGCATATCATAAAAAGGCTTTATTTAATAGAAATGCACAAAACAACAATTGTACAGATTATTGGTTATGGAGATAAAACACGGACATTTTACACGCTTTTTTCATGAAAAATTTCCAAATTTGCCGCCTATAACTCAAAGGAAAATATAGTAAAATAGAAAAGCAGTTTCGCCAGCTTGGACATGTAAAGCAGATAAAAAAAAGTAGCTGCAAATGATGATAAAGTGATAATACCAAATTAGATATTATGCTTGAGTTGGAGAAAAACCCACATACTTCTAGTCGAAAAACAGCCCCAATGTTCGATGTTAGCCATTCATCGATTATTCGAACATTACAAGAAAATAAAATGTATTCCTATAAAATGATACATGACCTTATGGAATAATCCTCACTGGACTAGAAAAGAACATACCTATCCTGAAAAGGTTAATGTGTTAATGGGCAGAAATAGTTGGGGTTCATAATACGGGTCCCTTTTTCATTAATGGCAATTTAAATAGTTGCTCCAAAATAATGTCTTGCCAACTTTGACCAACTTATATCCTGATCCAGCAAACCCACAACTTCCAGCGAATTTGATATGGTTTCAGGAAGATAGAGCACCGCCACCAAATCAATGTCTGGCAGTACCTCAACCGAGTATTTCCAACTCCAAATTTTTATATTTTTTATTAAAGTTAATATGTTAATTGTTTTTATTAGATAAATAAATATCAGTACCGTGTCAGTAAATAAATACTGTATTTTTGTTTAAAAATATTTCTATATTATACTACTTACTAACCTTTTTTAATGCCTTATATTAAAAAGTAATTAGATATAGGACAAATACGAGAACAAAAATATAGTAATGTATTAAACACTATGTCGATAGAAAAAAACTATGTTACCTTATTTTACCTTGCAATTTTCACTTTGAATGCCATTTTGTATTTTTGAGGCGATTTTGCCGTCAAGGAAGAGAATCTTGTAGATACAGCAATTTCTTTTAAAAAGTGTAGTTGGAAAATTCCTAACAAAAACAAATAACGTAACGAAGAACCCTATAATTATGGTTTTTATTTAGATACGTCATTTTAAATAGAGAAAAAATTTTATATAAGAAAATCCCGTAAGTATCAATAAATTTCAAAATTTATTCGTATTATTATTTGGCGAGGGTAGATCAAAATTTTTTTATTCCAAGTCTTTTATTTTGAAATATGATATTAGATATTTAAATTTCATATTAGGTTCTACAGTTACTATTCCGAACGTGGGTTTCTTTTTTATGTCTAACAATAAAAATATCATAAAATGGTCAAAACCCGTTAAGAAAAAAGAAATTAAAAGCAAATAAAAATATTCAGACAGCTCGAAGAGCACATCACTGTCAAACATTTCAGAACCTCATTCCTATCAAGATGCAATATAAAATGCTAATGTGAAGAAATATTTATTTAGAGAATTTCTGCTTAGTCACAATCTATACAACCGTATAATAGACTAAAACAATTAGTTGACGTTTATAAAACACTATATTGATTGTGGCACTTCCATTTAAATTATCAAACAAAAAACTATAGCCTGGATTCTTTTTCGTACTACATTTTTTCCGTTTAAAAACATTTGCGGGATCAACGGAATCCTGACCGAGTCAAATCGGGTAAATGGGATGGCCGAAAAATTATTTCACAATTTAATTTTTTCATTTGTTTTTTGTTCTGTAGTAAACGAAATCTATCTCCGGAAAACGCATTATTTAATGGTTAATTACGGTATATATTAAATTAACAAAGCCGCAGATAAATCTCAGAATGTTTGTCGTCTCCTAATTTTTGTAGTATGTTGTTTATTGTTGTTTTTTTCAAGTATACAAAGTACTACTTAAAATACCCGTGTATTTTTAAAAACCACTTGAAAAGGTACGCATGTACATTTAAGTGTTTGCCGTTTATTTGAGCAACCCAAATCAAACAAACAAATAGAAAATCTTTTTATTTATATAGATCTCTTCACAATCTTCACTCGGCTTTGGTGTAAAGCTTTTAGCTCGGTATAATAATAATGTAGGAAATTGCCACTTGACCAGCAAAAGTTTAAACATTGTGAGTATTTTGATTATTTTTGGATTATGATTTTATTAGTTGAAAACTTTAATTAGACGTATTTAGAATTTATAATATAAATACGTAACACGATGAATGAATTAAAAAATGGAACATCAAAAGTAGATAAAATAAAAAAATGTAATATTTATATCAGGTTATAAAAAGTTTCTTTTCCATCTAAAGAACATTCTTCAGTTAACTGTCCAAAAGAATAAATATCTTTTTACCCAAATTGCATAAAGATCTTTATCACTTAAAATATTCTTTACGCCTACTGGTGGCGGTGCCTTTAATCGGTTACCTTTTCTCCAATTTAAGGAAGCCATAATGGCCGTTTCGAAAACAACACGTGCATAAGCCATTTAAATAAAGATCTATTGTACTCTTCCGGTTTTACGTAAAAAATATATAATTGAACTTGTGCTTGATGCCTCAAACACCTATTATATTTATCTGTAATTATAATATTTATTTTAAAAATAAAAATACTTATACTTACACTATAATAAAGGAATTTTTATTTTATTAATATCTTTTATATAGTATACGGCCCACTTAATCAAGAATCGCTCGGACCCGTCGAATTCATTTTTTTTATACATTTTTTTTAGAAAAAAAATATTTTACAGGATGGATCATAAAAATGTTACGTGTATGAACTTTTATTCTTTTAATGAAACATATTGCATATTTTTTAATTTTAACATTCTACAATCATTTTTCAGAAACCAAGGCCTATAACGATCTTCACCTGTTAACGAAATATTAACACTTTCAGTGGCGGATCCAGGGAGGGGGCAATGGGGCCCGCCCCCCCCCCCCCTAAAGCCCGTTGAAACATTGAAAATTCTTTTTTGTTTACCTGTTACAAAAATTTGTGTTACGTTTTTCACAATATAAAATATAAATATACTGATTTATTTTGATTTTTTGCATACGGGCCCCCCCTTAGGAGTATTTCTGGATCCGCCACGGAACACTTTGATGCGTTGATATATTTCTCGACTTAGCAACGTTCTGAACTACAGTCACAAGGTACTGACAATGATAATCTGCTATTTAAGTTTGAGGAGTCAAAAAATGAAAGTGAATGTTAATCAATGCTGATTTTACATTCATTATGCGCCTCGTTGAAGAGGAACGCATAGAAATTTTGTGTGTAATTTTGGATTGTGGAGATAAAATTAGGAGTCATAAATGACTCCTAATTCAATGAAAAATACCCAAATTGCTAGCCTATTAGCCAATCGACAGTGTCTAGGGTAGGAATTAAGTGGAGAACTTCCAGTACTGTTAAAAATATTATTAAAATTGCTCGTCCTGATATACCTGAAGAGAAAAAACAAACGAACATAATTATTACTACAGGAAGATTCTCATAGCTCAAGCACACAACTTGGGCGTGACTACGATGCTCTCCAAACCACCGTATTTAAATTTTTAATAAAAAGAGAAGTTTCATCCATACAAACCAGTAATTGTACAAGAGTTATTGGACGATGATTCTGATAATCGAGAGCAATTTTGTGAAATATTAATTAAGGTAACAAATTAATAATCAGGCACGAATTGTCCAAAAAATGTCTTTTTCAGATAAATATATACGTTTTCTTTAAATGATCAGGTTAATAAACAAAACAGCTACTGACCACATGAGATTATGGCCATGTGTCCAGGCATGGTCATCAGCTATACCTGACTTTCGGTCTTTTTTTTTAGCGTATTGTTTTTGTATTCTTTAATCCTTGTTTCGAATGGTTTTAGTGTCTCACCAATATGGCCGCACTCGCAGGGGATCCGGTAGACACAGTTTTTTCTGTTTGTCTTTTTGGCTTGTTGGTTTTGTTTACGTCCTGTGGCATCTTAGGGTGTCTCTCGAGCTAAAGACTGTATTGATGTTATATCGTTGTCCTATAGTCTTCTTACTCTATCAAATACTCCTTTAAAATACGGAACGTTGAGTTGAGATAGGTTGTGCCTCTTTTTCTGCATTTTACGCCTTTTTTACGACTTCCATTATTTTGTCAACTAATTTCATGGGGAGTTACAGATTGTAATTTCCCTATCCACAAGGGTTCTTACTGTTACAGTTCCTAAAAGAAATTCACTTTCATACAAAACCCTAAAAGTAAAATACAAAAAACCTTGTAGTTACATAAAAGACAATAAAAGAAGGAAACGCGTTTAACAAACCTGCTTATTATCGCTTCTCAAAATTTAATGTACCGAAAAATGCTTCCCTTTGGGCAATAAAATG
The DNA here is from genome assembly GCA_963969555.1 of Polydrusus pterygomalis. Lineage (NCBI taxonomy): Eukaryota > Metazoa > Arthropoda > Insecta > Coleoptera > Curculionidae > Polydrusus > Polydrusus pterygomalis. The sequence goes on along the minus strand of OZ018378.1, from coordinate 7,122,832 downwards.
GTCAAAACATACACGTAAGGAAGCACAATACAATTCGTATTGTTACAATTGGCAACTATAACCCCTAATTTTCCTTTGTCAGGCAAAACAAACATATCAAAAGGAACGATCGGTAGGCCTTATTTTGCTTTTGTATCGTCTGAAAAACGATAATAAAGCGAAATTGTTGTAACCATTTGGAAACTTAAGGGATCGGATATCGGGTCACCAAAATTGTATTAAATTACCGGATAAAACAGATATGGCTTTCGGCTGTTTTCGGTAAAATGGGTTTTACGGGTCTACAGGGTTTCTTTAAAAATTTCGGGACTAATAGTAACACGTAACAAGTTTGACTTAATAGAAGAGTAGTATAGAATATAATAGAATTGGTAATAGAATACGTACAAACAATAAGACAATGGCAAAAATAAAAGGGTACTCATTCGCAATTTCATTTTTTAATCAATATTTCCTTACTTTTGTTTGCCTACAGTTTGACGTTAAAAAAGGCTGGTTGGATTGGATAAATTAATAAAAGCAGAAAAATAAATATGTTAATTAATCGATATAGCCGATACTAGGTGGAAATCCATAATTATAGTATTATGGGATACAGTAAAACAAGGTTGAACTTGTAAATTTCCACTATATTAACAAGAAAAATTACATGATTCGCTAACACTGTAGCTTTGTCAGATGACAATGATTTAATAAAAGGTGAAAATAAATAGGGGGTGCAATAAAATTAAATTATTGAAGATGTAAATGAAATAGTGGAAGGGTTACAATAGCGGCAAAATTGAAGAGAGTTTTTAAAAATTAAATAAGATACATATGGTAAATGGTAATTTACAAAATCTTAAGTATATGGTCAACAGAATAAATTTAACAAATGGGTAACCCTCTTAGTCCTTTATTGGCTGAAATATTTATGAATTTTTTAGAAGATAATATAAGCAATCATCCTCTGTTTTCTTGGAACTGATAGACAGTTTAAAGTATTTTTAGAATAATAATAGCCTACACAATAATATATAATTTTCTTGCTTTAAATATTAAGAGAGAAAATAATAGACACGTTTCTTCATTTTCTATAAACCATTTCATACTAATACTGTTATACACAACTCTTCGTGCCACCCTATACAACCAAAATTAGCATATTTTCACAGTACGATCCATAGACTAGTAACTCTCCTCTAAATAAAATCAATTTTTTAAAAAAGAACTAAACATTATAAAACAAATTGCAGTTTGCAGTTAATAACGGATATAACTTAAATCTAATTGACCAAATCCTAAAAAAGAAGCCTTACAAAAAAGCTATTGACTTTTTTCCTAGAAGCAAAAACTCTGACCAAATTAACCTTGTCACTTTCTTTGGACAACCTAGCAAAGTAATTGGCAATTTTCTTAACAAACTTGATATAAATTTGTGTTACAAAACTAATAATCCCTTTAGTAAAGTTGTCAAAAACAATAAAACTAAAAACGATAAAAATAAAAAATCAGGCGTCCATAAATTAAAATGCAAAGATTGTCCTAAAACATACATTGGCCAAACGGGTAGACATTTTAACAAAAGAATATAGGAACAATAACAGTTTTCTAATAAATAAAACATACTCAAACTGTGCTAGCCATTTACTTGATTATCAACATAACTTCGATCCTTCTTTTAAAATTTTACATACAGAAAACAAAGGCTTACAGCTAAATTTATTCTGTTGACCATATACTTAAGATTTTGTAAATTATTCATATTGTACCTTGTTTAATTAATTTTTAAACCCTCTGTTGGATTTTCCCGCTATTGTAACCCTTCCACTGATTTATTTACATCTTCAATAATTTAATGTTATTGCATCCCCCTTTTTATTTTCACCTTTTATTAAATCATTGTCATCTGACAAAGCTACAATGTTAGCGAAACTGTATCCCATAATACTATAAAAGAAATATGCCCAAATTTGACACAATTTCGTATTATGCTATTATTAATTTATCAATTAATTTTTTTTCACTTCATACTGTAAGTAACTGCTCCAAAGATAGGTATTGGGCCACTTTTTGGGGAAAACGAAATTTTAATAACAAAATGAAATGGCGAATTTGTTACAAGTGCTTACTTTTAAAATAACTTAATTAATGGCAAACAATTCTTAATTAAATTTTTGTCACCATTAGCCCTACATGTCAAAATTGTAATACCTGAGGGATACAAATGTTTGGGACAAAAACTACAAATATTGCTAATTCGTAATAAAAAGTCTCTGTTGCCACAAGATAATTTTAAAAATAACTCTCTTTACCAAATTACCTCATAAATTTCCCTTTAATTGTACTAATATCCTATCTACAACCCCTAAGTATTAATTACGCAAGATGAAACCGGCCACTAAAATTTAACTAACCCTAATAATAGGGGTGTCTTCAAAAATAGACCAGAGTAACTATCGAGGAATTATTGCTTTTTTGAAAACGGCTGTTATAGACTGACCGGTTTACTCCTACAAAGGAAGGGTATTTTTTAATGTTATACTAATCATCAGGGGTGCCCCAATAAAGGCTGATGTAAATGATATTATTATTCAATCGATCAATGTAAAAAATTTAATATTACGCATAATAATATATCGATAAACACAAACATGTATTTTCTAGTAAAAGAACAACAAGAAACACAAGTGCAAAAAATCTGTTCCTTCTTAGAAATTTTTTTTATTTTTGTTAATTTACACGTTTCTAAATGATGTTTACTGTATTTATTACCATGTGTATGGAACTATTATAAATCCATCGGAGGAATTGGTAGCTTGAATTAAATAAATTTAAATGTATTAAAATATCTAAAAGTTTTACAAAAATCGAAACACCAACAACAACAAATACTTCAGGATAGGATTAGCTTTTAATAAGTGAACGCTTTGTGCTTTCTCAGTAGCAAAGCCATCACTTAAATATTTATAACGATCGACTGTTCTATGGCTATGGAAGTTAATGCAGGACTGTTAATCCTGTGTTAACTTACATTAGAGGATCGCAGATAAGTTTTTTTTAATTCACAGGTTGCCGAAATCCTCAGTAACTGGTAGTTAAGAAAATCGACCAGAAAAATGTCGCCACACCTAGGACCTATATACAGGGTGTTACAAATTCGAAGTAATAGCATTGCTATCTCGGTAACTATAAGAGATAGAGAATTGGTTAAATTAAGGCAAAGTTGCGCATTTCTGTGCTGAATAATAAGCTAAAAACAAAATATTAAAATTCCGATTACTTCCGGAGATATCCGAAATAAACTGAAAAAATAATTTTTGGTTTTTATTTATTTGCGGCCTTATTACTAGTGATTTTAAAAAACCAAAAGCACTTTTTCATTGCACTTTTTTATGCTCTTCAAGAAACTAATTTTATTTTTTAGATACGACGTTTCGTTTTTTAGATACTAACATCAACATTAATTTTTTAAATACGAACCTGCACTTTTCATTGCATTTTTGAGTAGGTTTTGACGTTCCGAAACCAATAATGTATCGCACTTGTCAGTAACTTATTTGCTGTAGGAGTTATTTGAAGTTTTTTAAAAATTAAAGAGTAGGCATTGACATTGAAACATCAGTAGTGTGCCTTGACTTTGACAACAGACAACAGTAGTGTTGCTTAGGTTTGATATACCTTAAATTACCCAGTTACCTTTTAAAAATGATTTTTTTAATGAGGAAAAACGCGATATGCTTAATATTTATTACTTATGTCACCTTAACACAAAAAATGCAGCGGAAATGTATTTGCAACAATATCCCGAACACCCGCAACCTACCCCAGTATTGTTTTCAAGATTGGATAGGCGGTTGAGAGAGTACATTTAAAAAAGGTAGAAATAAATATGGAAGCAAAGTTAGTGAAGAAGACACAGAGACAGGCTGCGCCGAATCTGGTACCAGCAGGACGGGGCGCCGCCCCACAACACAAGGGCCGTGAGGAACTTGTTAAATCAAGAATTTCCACAATGATGTATCGGAAATGGTGGTTTTATTGCCAGGCCAGCGCGGTCGCCCGACCTTTCGCCATTAGATTTTTATTTGTTGGCGCCTTAAAAAATGAAATTTACAAAACCGAAATAAATACCCTAGAAGAGCTAAAAAATCGCATTACAAATGCTTTTCGCATCGTAACAAGTCTTACTTTATACAGGACAATAAATAAAATATCAAGGAAAATTAACAAGTGTATTCACGTCAACGGCAATCTTTTTGAACATCTAGGAAATTAGACATTGTTGACGAAATATTTTTGTTAGTTTTAATTTTTTAAATAAAGTTTTGAGTTGTTACAGAAAGGTGACTTTTATGAAAATCTGTTGTCAAAGTCAAGGAACACTACTGATGTTTCAATGTCAATGCCTACTCTTTAATTTTTAAAAAACTTAAAAATAAATCCTACAGCAAACAAGTTACTGACAAGTGTGATACATTATTGGTTTTGGAACGTCAAAACCTACTCAAAAATGCAATAAAAAGTACAGGTCCGTATTTAAAAAATTAATGTTGATGTTGGTATCTAAAAAACAAAACGTCATATTTAAAAAATAAAATTAGTTTCTTGAAGAGCATAAAAAAATGCAATGAAAAAGTGCTTTTGGTTTTTTGAAATCACTAGTAATAAGGCCGCAAATAAATAAAAACCAAAAATGATTTTTTCAGTTTATTTCGGATATCTCCGGAAGTAATCGGAATTTTAACATTTTGTTTTTAGCTTATTATTCAGCACAAACTTTGCCTTAATTTAACCAATTCTCTATCTCTTATAGTTACCGTGATAGCAATGCTATTACTTCGAATTTGTAACACCCTGTAGATGATAAACAAATGAAGGACCGCCACCACTTGTGATTTTTTTTTAAATTTAATAGTTTTTTTGTATTTTTCCTTATTCACCACCCTCCATAAACAAAATAAATGTCTCTAAATAAGTTGGACAAGTTTTATTCAAGTAATCATTATAAATGCAACGAGCAAAGGGAAAAGTTATTACCATAATTTGAAAAACGTCTATCCTCAACTTATATTTCATGTTTTGTTATGCAAACACTTATTGCCTTTAAAATAACTTTTATACGTGGCGTCAAAAAAATCAATTATTTAATTTACATTATTGATCAGAAGAACTGTATTTTGACAGGTCTATTCCGCCATCTTTTCAAAACCTGGGATGCGAACCAATTAGTTTTCGATGTTTTCGTGTTGTTCGTGATGGTCATATTAACAGAATGACTTGGTAAAATGTAATTTAAATTTTGATCTGTGAATACGTAGTCAGTAATGGATTATTTTTTTTATTTAATAAAATTGACTAAAAAAGTGGTTCGATTTTTAAAATTGTAAATATTACCTATGCCAGGTGTTTTTTTTTATCTGTGTTTCATTAATTTGTTTGTCTCACAAAAGTTTTTTTTAGCTCTATAACCAATCAATTTGTGACAGGACTTAAAGCACAGTCAATGGCGTAGCTAAGGGCGCTCGCAAAAGGGGCGTGACCCCATTATTTTCTTTGTCCCACCCTCAGCCTTCCTGTAACTTTTATAATAAAAACAAGAAAAAAATTATAGTTATATCTATATATCTGTATCTTTTCAAACTAGATATTTCTTGGGGATTATTATTTAATAATTGCATTATCCCCTATATTGAAAAATATATCTTCTATATGATACAGGGTAAACCACTAACAATATATGTATACAGGGTGTTACAAATTCGAGGGCCACCATTGGGATCTGGGAAATGGTAATAGATACGGGGAAGTTTAAATTAGGGCAAAGTTGCGCAATTCAATGTCGATCAATATACCGTCAAGAAGATTTGTCCATTCCGAGTACTTCCGAAGATATTTGATAAAATCCGAATTTAACGTTTTTCATTTATATGTTTTCCTGCGTTTATTTAAATAGATAATTGAAAATAAATTGAACTTTCTCATTGCCACTTTTTCTCTTCTATTAGACTGTGGTAACAGATTTCGAATCCGACGTTTTGTCTCTGGGCCACATCATAAATTTATTTTTTTTAAATACGGACCTGGATTTTTATTTTATTTTTGGAATCACCAAGGCTGATTGCATGATATGGTTGCAGGTGTGGTGGAATGGCCTGCGAGATCTCCAGATTTGACACCTTTAGACTTCTTTTTGTAGGGGGCTTTGAAAAATAAAATTTATAAACATAATGTTAATACATTAGAAGAGCTAGGATTATTGAAGGATTTAGGTCAATAAGGAGAAGGTCGATACAAAGGTCCACTGAAAAAGTAAGGAACAAAATTAATCGATGTATACGTGCAAACGGAAATCTTTTTGAACATCTTAGTCTTAGATAAAATTGATTCTTTTTAGTGAATGTGTAGGTACCTACCTACCATTATTTTCCGATTATTTCTAGAATTTAAGTAAAATTTCATTAATTAAAAAATAAACAAAAACAATATTATAAGATCTTTTTATTAGCTTAAACTTTTGAATCCTAATCAAAATAATGCAATCATATCATGCAATCAGCCTTGGTGATTCCAAAAATAAAATAAAAAATCCAGGTCCGTATTTAAAAAAAATAAATTAATGATGGGGCCCAGAGACAAAACGTCGGATTCGAAATCTGATACCACATTCTAATAGAAGAGAAAAAGTGGCAATGAGAAAGTTCAATTTATTTTCAATTATCTATTTAAATAAACGCAGGAAAACATATAAATGAAAAACGTTAAATTCGGATTTTATCGAATATCTTCGGAAGTACTCGGAATGGACAAATCTTCTTGACGGTATATTGATCGGCATTGAATTGCGCAACTTTGCCCTAATTTAAACTTCCCCGTATCTATTACCATTTCCCAGATCCCAATGGTGGCCCTCGAATTTGTAACACCCTGTATGTCGTAGGCTATTACAAATTTAGTCGTTTTATAAAACGACTAGGCGTTTTATAAATGACTAGGTATATTGTAAAATGAAGAATAAATACAAAATTTTTACAATTCGACTGAACTTTTTAGGCGTTTCATAAAACGCCAAATTGTTCTCAGGCTTATTGTAAACGGTTCTTCAATCTCGTTTGTTTTAGGATATGACTGATTATAACTAGTCGTTTTGTAAAAGACTGGAAAGTACTTAGGCATTTTATAAAACACCGATTTATATTGTTGCTTGATCGTATAATATTTCAAACTAATAAATAGTAAGTTGGACACTTTATTTTTGTCATAACATCATATAAGAAATTAACGGGTAACTCTTACAACACATGTTCCGAAATTCACTACGTAAATTTAGATATAAAATATATATATTTACATAATGTAATCTAACATAATTTAAAAGTACTATTATTTTATTTATTTGAACACGGTGCGCTTGAATGACATTTACTATTGCATTTCAAGTAAGCCTTAAAACAAAAACACTTGTGTGGCACTGCGTTTTGCTTGCTTTGCAGGAACATTTTTTGAATCCCTGCCTTCCAAATTTAGGAAACTTTGTTAAATTAATCATTGTTCCTTTCAAAAGCTGAATTGGTTCGGGATATTCAATGCCAACGATTTCGTCTCTTGAAAACCATCGATTGAAAATTTCGTGCTTAGTACCAATTTGGTATACTCCATTTTTTATTTATTTCTACGATAGTTCCCAATATATTTTTAGGGTCTAGTGGTCCCCTATCGAATGTAGGTACTTCAACCGCAATATTCTGACCCAGAAATAGAAGTTTCAAGTTTTGGTTGATATTTTGAAGCATTTCTTCAGCAGCATGTTTTTGACTAGCAACACATCCCATTCCTTGTAACCAATATAAATCGGTGTTTTATAAAATGCCGAAGAACTTTCCAGTCTTTTACAAAATGACTAGTTATAATCATTCATATCCTAAAACAAACGAGATTGAAGAACCGTTTACAATAAGCCTGAGAGCAATTCGGCGTTTTATGAAACGCCTAAAAAGTTTAGTCGAATTGTAAAAACTTAGTATTTATTCTTCATTTTACAATATACCTAGTCATTTATAAAACGACTAGGCGTTTTATAAAACGACTGAATTTGTAATTAGCCTTCGACATATATCGTCCTTAATTTGACTAAGTGGCGTATATCACTTTTGTTAACTTGCCAGGAGAGCCTTTTAAAGATTTTAGTATATTTGACTTGCTCGTAATTCTGGAACTAAAACGCATATAATAATCAGCTTAACGATGAGTCCTTTCAACTCTTTGGCAAAGGTATCTATGAAAATGTGATATTACTATCTACAGAAGAGATATGGCTAAAAAAAATTTATACGCCACTCTGTAAAATTATTTTTTATTGCATTTTGATATACGCCTATTGCATTTACCAATATATATACGCCTATTACTAAAATAATTTATTGCTCAATTTTTATATAGGCCGGTATATTTCATATGTATTACATTATTATACATTAAGACTACTGGTTTTAATATTTTTAAACCATTTAAATCATTGCCACATGAATGACCGATTTTTTCTTTAATTTCCTTACTTATACCTCTTTAAAATAAATTTGCGGTAACTCATCTTCCGAATCGTAATTATTTAAGTATATTTTCGACTGCTACAGCCGTTCCATAGTACCATTTTTTTATATAACATTTTAACCTGGCTCCCTTCTTGTAAAGTCTTATCTAACACTACCAACTCATTGAAATTGACTACATTTTGTGTCCCATTCCTCCACTTAACGAGTACCTACCTACATCCATTTTTTTACCAATAAAGTCAATATATACTATGCAATAGAACACCAAAACAATGAAACTTTGTCACGTTAATTTAAAATAACGGCTAATTTTGAGGTTAAAACCTTATTGGCATACGTCCTCAAACAGGCGGATATAGGCATATACGTCTCATAAAGTACAATGTTGCCATTTGACGTAGGTTTACTGATAAGACGTATATCATATATGCCCGTTAGCGAAAGCGATCCTAGCGCTTATTAGTCGTACGCCTAAACGAAAAAACGGAATAACTTTTAAACCGTTGGGAATTGAAATACGCCTCTTAGCGAGCGCATGCCCCATGTCAATTCACATATACCACCGTAAAAATCGAAATATCGCATTTTTGCATATACGCCACTTAGTTAAATTAACGACGATATATTAGCGAGGAAAGGGATGTTTTCATGGGGTCAGAACCTCCTCCAATCCGAAAATACTGCTAGTTACGCCAATGAAAAAGCGTTCCCATTTTTAACTTACTCATTACGGTACTTATTTTAGACTAAGTTTGCTTTACTTTATTTCTATGCCAAAAAATGGTATGTAGGTAAAGTACCAAATCAACATAATGGTGTTTTTTTTTGTTTTCAAGGTGGGTGTAATAAATTCTAGATGTCTTTAAAAGATCGCAGTAAAACAAATTTAATTCGGTCAATTGTTCTATAAATGGTCTTACTGCTTGACATTTGGAGCGAAATACTGTTTTACTTTTACTTTTGCCGGTTAACAACCAACTGTTGCACGAAATTGTATTTTAATACGGAAAAAATTACTGAAATACCTGCTTTTTGGAGTAATCAATGTGCTCGATCGTAAAGCCAAGTGAAAATAACGACAAACATAAAGTAAAGTCCATTTTTTAATGAGCTCACGTGTATCATCACTCCACCAATCTATTTTTTTTAAATCAAATACCAAATAACCAAATAATCTGTATTTGGGTGCGTCAATTTAAATTCGATTGGTTCAAATCCTCATGAGTCAACTATAAAAGAATCAGTTTCGTTTATCTCCGATCTGAATGGACTTTTTCTTTAAATGGTATGTAAATCCGGCATTGTAATAAAGCAATCCAAAATAATAATAGAAATGATGTAGTCGTACTTACGGTTATGTTATGACATTACATTGTTTTTGCAACGAGAGCAAATTGTGTTATTTTATTTAAGGTACGGTTCACCAAACAGTTATTTAATGTTTTTAAATGTCGAAGAGTGGTACTTAGACCTACCGCATGTTGAGTTTTTAGTGAAAGGGTGCATGGTATACAGGGTGTCTCCCGGTGACCGTCCATTAGAACTTTCGGAAAATAATTTTATTTGAATCCTGCAAATTTGCATAATGGGGTTTTTGGAAATGCTCTCTTCAAATGAAATAACATCGACCCTATAAGTTGTCTCAAACTTGCTTATTTTAAATGGAGCATCCTGTATAATATATTTTTTAGTTAGATTAGTTCCTTTCTTCATTTTTAATCACTTTTATTAAAATTTTCTGCATCATACTCTATCCGTTTCTGAAAAATTTTTTTTCTCAAATTGAGACCTTTGACAAGGTCTCCTAAAATTGAATATACAGTAAGACCAGTAAAGTCCGCATCATATTGGATTTTTTTTTATTTTTAATTTTATTCGAAATTCGACTTTGGCATTAAGTTCTGCTTCGATCGAGATGAAAATTAAGCAAAAAAATAGTAGTCACGTGATTCGCATTATCTGTAAAATTTTAATTTTTTCAAAAAAATAATTCAAAAGTGGGGTTATTTCTAAAAGTATCGAAAAAAGTTATTAAAAAAAGTTTTTTTAATGCAGTTTTTAGCCTACATGCAAACATTTTAGCAGCATAAGATAATTTTGATTTTTTACCCATATCTATTTTGTAAATTGCACCACGTTTGCAAAATAAGACTCAACGCAACCTACATAAAACTTATCAGTTTTGACAAGGCTTTATTTCAGATACATTTTCTTTAAAGTAGCGCCATATTAAATGTGTGTTTTTCTACAAAATTAAAATTGGGCTATTAAAATTTCAATACGTGTGTTGAAACAGCTGATGGGCGACGAATTTAACAGCAAAACTATTAAAAAAATAACAAACTTACTGGACCCGTGGAGCAAATTGGGGTGCTGGGTGGGGTAAAGTACACTAGGGCATTACTCGAAATTGAAAAAAAAATTTTTTGCGTTATTCTTGGGAACCTACGAGTATTTATGATAAAAATAATAATATATCAAAAAGGGAAAATATGTCAGGCAACCCACCAAACATGTCAACTGAGTTGAACCATAGAAAAAAAAGGGGCAGGTATAGAGCAGAAATAGAATACCCTAGGAATTACCGATTTATAATTTTAAAATTATCTCGGATAAAAATATTCGTACAATGTTTAAGGATATTGGACAAGTCAATGTGCTTTATGTAAGTAAATTTATTTTAGCAATATTCAAAACAAATCGAATATAGATAGAACTTTTATAATAATTATCAAGCTATCGATATTTAACTCCATCTTTATCTTTCTATAATGTTAAGGTTATGTTTTAGTTTTGTGTTTTATTGTTTTTGTATGTATATTTAGGTATATTATTGTTTTATTGAAAGAATGCAAGCAGCTAAAAAATCAGAATTGAAATTTATTCACTGTATAGATAGTAGGTATTATGAAATAGGGGAAAAAGTTATTCTTTTTATTTAAATCTAGGTAAGTTAAAATGCAACGAATACTTACACCAGGTTAAAATTGTAAGTGGGCATTGTTTTTATTTTGTTTTAATATAGATGCTTCTATTGGAATCCGCCTTTAAATTTATTTTATATTTTTCAACTCTAGTATTAAAAAAATGTGTTTAACAGAATGGTGATACCTACAAACTATTAAAAACAAATCAAACTTTTTTATTATTTTCTATGGTCGTAGGAAAAATTGTGTACATTACTCGTGTGAAAGTGATTTCCTCACACTCGGAGAATTTCCGCACTCGGCTAACGCCTCATGCTAAATACCCCCTCGTTTGAAGACTACCACTTTCAACACATGTTATGTAATATAGGTACTATTTTACAAAGTTTTGGTATTTATTCCCATGGTACTTAACAAACAATATTGGAATGCATCATCGCTCGAGCTTCAGATTAAGAAAATGAAGAAGAGAACACTCAAGAATGAAGAAGAAGAAGCCGCACGTATCAAAACAAATTAAATGTCACTTTATATGCCGGACAATCACCACGGGGAGCAGCACCTAATCTTACCCAAGGCCAACCGCGATGATGGATGGGGGCTCGGAGTAGTTATTGTTTAATGTCTCGACGGGTGGTTAGGTGGTATAAAAACGGTTTTTGAAAGCGAATTAGACACTTGATGTTAGGGAGAGTTTGTCATGTTTTGGTTTGGATTTCGTGTAATGTTACCTGTTTTGAATGTTGATAGTTTTATGCGAAATATACACAGCGGCGAGCAATTGGTAGATGGAACAATGTTACCACTCATTTAACTATAAACTCACGAGTTATTTTTCTTCATGGCTTCTAGTTTCAACGAAATATTTGTAAAGGTCTATACAGGGTCATACTTTAGTCTTTGTATAAAAGTTTCAACCATCGGTTTACCAATTAATCAATATTACCTCTATTAGAACAATCCTACAGCAAAAATTGAGGTATAGAGTTATCTGTTTTTTTAAACATGCGTAGGTGCGTATAGGTGCACCGCTTGCCGCTTGATTGGCTTGCATATTTTAGCGGCGAAACTCTTATACCATGCGAGCAAAAATGATTTGCATCAAAGAGGGCCTTGCATCTAAAGACGTAATGCTTAGCCGTAAAGCTTAATATCTGTTGGGTGTCAGTAACTACTTGAATTAACAATCAATCAGTTATTCCGTCATCATTGACAGTCGTTACAATTAATTTGATTCATCGCTAATTTTTCCAATTTCTTAAACAATTCACACAATGGGCTTTACGGAACAGCACAAAACATTCATGGTTAAAGCGTATTTTCGAAACGGGGTTAGAGTAAATGGTGAGTGGCAATACGATTTTCATGAATATTTTCCTAATGTTGCTTTTATTGCTTGGGATTTTTATCATTGCCTAAAAAGAACCGTGGCTGTGTTTAGGGAAACAAGTTATCTACAACACAAAAAAGGAGCAGGAAGACCATCTGTAAGAACAGAAGAACTTGTTGCAAACGTTCGTAAAATAATGCAAAATACGCCAACAAATTGTATAAGACGCCTGTCCCAAGAAGTCGGAAGATCTTATGGAACATACAGGACTATTCTTAAGAAGTAGCTAAATTTATTTCCTTATAAAGTGCAAGTATTATAATTTTGTAAACAACAAAAATAAATTTGTATTTGTCTACTTATTTTATTACTCATTAGTTTGGCATATCATGTCATAATATGAATTTGACAAAATTTTAACCTAGATTTGGTTAGCTATATCGTCCCCATAATATCATTGTGATCTAAACCAAGCTCTACGTTTTTTAATCCAAGCCCTCTTTGATGCAAATAATTTTTACTCGCACGGTATGTTGTCAGGGTTGTTCATAGCGTTTTCCATTGGTAAGTATAATGCATGTAAAATGTATTTCTATGTTTTTTTATATTATTTATTATATTTTTGCAAGCCATTATGCTAATAAACCATTCAGACCCCCGTATAAGTTTAAAATATGGTGAATGCGATGGTAAAAGAACTTAGCCCAGCCCTACACAGAGGGAAATCGACTAATTAAACAGAATTGTTAAGAATTATCTTATATCAGTAGCAACATTTTTAATAATTACTATTAAACAATCTTTAACTACAACAAAAAAATGAACTAACAAACAACATATAGAATTGCTAACTCGTTATTTATACGTACAATAAGACAGAGTAATACTATTATAAGCCAATTATTGTAAGAATGTGTTTCAGTAAAAAATTCTTATTGGAAATAAAAAATTGTTTTTAGGATTATACCAACGATAAAACGCTTTATTTGGGGTATTATTTAAAATAGTGGTTCATATTAAACATTTATTAACGGGTATGCAACACACTTCTATTTCGCGATGAGTGGGGGAAACTTCAAACATTTACACGGGACATGGTGGCCATTTGCTTTGTTCCCCGGGCTTCGCGGATTGTGTGTTTCGTGGCTGAACTTTTTCTGTATGTATTGTATAAAATAATAAAATATGGATAACATATTCAACTGTACATAATCATGTTATAGTTTGCAAAACTCAAACCCAACCCATTTTAAGGGGGTAAGTACCTATTATTACTTATGTGTGGTAATTCACAAACATTAGCTTTGGCATTGCTTTCGTATAATATGACTGATGACTGATATATAGAAAATTAGATTGCCAGTTTTTTAAATATAATAGTTTATAACTTAAATATTTATAAATTAATCAAAATATCTTTTCCTTTTGTAAAATTGTTAACCTAAATGTTTATATAAATGCATTTTTAAGTCTCAAATAACTGAGTTTTAATGTTTTGAAAAACTGTCGATTCATTTTTACTATTTTTTATAATAAAATGCCGTAAACAATAAAATAATTTAGATTACCAACTATAATAACTTACAATTCTAATCCTACAATTCCAAATCAGTACCTATTTTATTTTATTTTTCTTTGCAAAATATATAATATGAATACAACTAAATTAAAATTGGACGAAACGGAATAATTCCATACGTATGCCTTAGTTAATTTTTGTGAATTTTGAGATAAACTAGCTCATAATAATAATCCTAACTCACTTATATTATTTGGTTTGGGTCTTAGTTTTGTAACGTCTGTATTTAGCAATTTGTAAGCGACATAATAAAGTGTAAATAATTTTAGTATTTTTGGTAACCTAAAAGCTGTATTTATGATTTCAGATTTTTTGTTGTACCTTAGTATTTGTAAGCGTTAAGGAGAAATAATAGCCTTGTGTTGTTTTTGTTCAAGTTTAATAAATACCTTTGTAATGTTTACCTATATTTTTTTTTAGTCCTTTCAAATATATACTACCCAAACTAACCAAAAAAATAGTATAAAACCGTTTTGCATTAGCACTAAACAGTTTTATAATAGGTATAAAACTGTTTAGTTGCTAATACAAAACGGTATAAAACTGTTTAGTTGGTATAAACTGTTTTGTATTAGCAACTAAACAGTTTTATACCCATTAAAAAACTGGATTATACTCATTTTCAACTAATGTATAATGGGAATAAGCACGTTTTATATTCGCTATGGATCAAACCTTTAGGGTTACAATCCATGTCATATAAACAGTATAACATAGCTATTTACTCTTATGCATGCACTGGTCTTAGCTATATCTGGTGTATATATGTTATTAGCACGTATTGCTGTCCCAAATAGTATTAAATATTCTTATGATGTTTATAAGAATTCTCATAAGGGTTATAATGCATTTCTCTCAGTGTACCTCTGTCGCCAACATCTTAACGTAAAATAGACCAGACTTCAACAGGGTGCCATAAATGACAGGTGACTTAACCACGATGCGGCGTGTTCTTAGAGTAGTTTGGGTTTACCTACATAGATAATATAATTGCTAATATTCCGTACTTAACTACAACCTAATAACACTCATACAAACCGGTCTTAAGATACTTGTTAGTAGTTTTATTCTATTCGCGCCCACTGGTATTGTTCCTTAAACTGTTTTTTATTACCTAATTGTTTTATTAACAAAGCCGATTTCACCTAGCTAAAAAATATAACATGCGATCTGTCTTGTATAATTAATTAAATATTAATTATAGGCAGACAGACAGTTTGTGCGATTGCGAACCTTCAAACTGAAAAAGGTTGTTCGAGAAATTAGAGAATAAAATTACAAGTGTCAGACAATTATTTAGAACATCAAATAAATATATTGGATTAAAGGTGGGCCTGCCATTCTTAGGAGAACCGTTTTTTACTGGTTGGTTATTTAACTAGTTTTTTCGTATGCCTGGTTACTTTTATGATAGATCTTAAAACATATTTAATGTCACGAGTGGGAAATATTGCCGCGACAAGGTCGTAGACCGAGTCCAGATGATCTCACGAGTTCTGTAGTACGCCATAGTGCACGTGTAATGTACAACATTTTATTTACGACCATATAATCGAATGTATCGAAACCTACGTTTCTGTTATCGACAAAAAAAGGAAACTGTTGGCTACAAATTTGGGAACATTGTCGAAACGTAGACATTTTAAACGGCGCTATTACACGTGTTTCCGAGTAGTTGGTACAAGCTGTGACTCTCGCTGTTTCGACCAATAATCGAAACTTTTATGGAAAATGTCTCGAAAATGTTTCGAAAATGTTATATCAAATGTGTTTATTTTAGAAGGCGCTGTTTGAAGATGTCAAAATGGACACAGCATTGACGAAATTGTAATTTAGTAAATTGGCTTTATATTTTTAATGCGCTCTTGTTTTATTTGCATTAACAGAAAAAATAATATTTTGTAAAAAAATTAAATTGAAAATATTTTCAAAATTTTACTTATTTTTTTTTTAAATCGAATTGGCTAGTAAAATAGAAATAATGTGATAATTTTACGGGTTTTCAAAAGATGCAGGAAGTTAATTTAAACCAATTTTAACAAGATTTCATTTGTCAAAATGTCATCTAGAACGCGAGATATTATTCTGGTACAAAATGGAGTCGAGACGCAATTTCTAGTATTGGGTTTCTACAATATTTCGTACATTATTTATCTATAATTAAGAGATACATTATCGAAATAGAAACACTGTTTCGGTAATGTATCGAAAATAATGCGAAACAAACGAAACTAAAGTAAGATCGACTTACATAACCTAAAACAAGAAGAACCCATAGAAATATTTGATATGTTTCAACAAATAATGTAAAATGGTTGATAAGGTGATTCACAACAAATAAAACTAAACATATTTACAACCCAAACTGAAAACAAATTAAAAATTATAATTATTGAGGGTTGATATTAGAATTCTGTCTTTCTTTTTAAAACGTATAGGTTATTGTTACTATAATTTGTTCCGATCGACGAGCAGGTAGTGAGTGTAAGTTTATATTGCGGAAATTTTCGAAAATTATTTTCTTGACAAGTCTCGTAAATACTAATTTGTTAAATTGAAAATGTGTCGCTACAATTTGGGAACGCATGTTTCATACATAACTTCACTATTTTATCTAAAAATGTTTCGAAAAATATTCATTCCCTTTTGTGTTGAATGTATCGACAGTGTGGTTTATAGAATGTTTCGAAACAAACAGTTCAAAAAAATTTCGAATAACAGAATTCGAAAACGTGTCGAAAATGTTTCGGAACACATTTGTCGCGGCACAATTTTTATATTTGAATCGAAAATGTATCGGAACGATTCTCAGTAAATAATTTGTGTCCAATTTGTATTTAAATATGCTACTTGGGTAGGAGCAAAGGAAATTATAAGAAACGATTTTCTTATTCAAAATTATTAATTTATTTAAACATCAGTTTAATATATTATGATGCTAGACAACATTGTTTATCATTTAGAATGTGAAGTTCAAAACACATGAAATAAAATCTGACAAAGAAATAAAAACAGTTCGGAAAAAGGAGATTAATAATGATTAACTGATTCGTAAAAGTGATTGGTACCTCTGAGATTTGAATATGGACGTATGATGGATTGGCAATAGAATTAGTTTTTTGGCGCCCAGCTGGGAAACGCTTTGCGGTTGGGGTCTAAGAAAATATGGGTGCTAAAGATGATGGAATCCAAATATTAAATAGTCGGGTTTGGGACAAAACGCACGATGTATTTCTTATTATTAATAAGAAGCATATTATGGCCAATATTCAGAGCTATTTTAAGACGTCTCCAAAGGGTTTCTAATACTTTTGTATAGGCTGAACTCGCATGAACTAATTTTAAAGGCACTGTTTGTCGAATTTGAAAGAACTAATCTCAATACCACACAAACAACTTTTTTCCGAAATGTCTGATTAGGGTGTCAGTTGTGATGACAGCTAGGAAGCGAACAACATTATTGAAACAAAAATGTTTTTATTTTTTGTAACATAAAAGTATGTTGCTAGTGGGTTGTAAAAAAAGAAACTTTACTTTACCTATAGATTATTTTTTTTGTCAAAATCCTTTTTGTGTAAATAACAGTATAAATCATACAACTGACTTACAAATTGATTAAAATTTAAATAAAAATATTATGAAATAAATTAAATCAGACATCCTTTCCTGTTAATTAATTTAATTTTTTGCTGTGTAAATATTATAGCCATTTCCCGATTTTTTGCTTTTTTTAACTCTTGGCTACGTTTTGAAAGTTTTAAATATAATTGCTTCAGTACCACCAAAAAATAGTATTGTGTGCTGACCAATAATTTGCAACAATTGAATTTTATATTTAGATTAATACTAGTATTCGTAGTGTCGTCTGCAAATTTGGTCAAATTGCAAATCCGTTGCATGTAATAGCACTGATCATTTATACAAATTCAAATAAGTATAGCGGGAATGAGGGCAGGCAATGAAATGACACAATTGTATTTATCCCAACGTTTCGTTTTATTAAAAACACAATTGTTTCATTTCATTGCCTGCCCTAATTCCCGCTATACTTATTCGAATTACTAACTAAGGGCGCTATACTTACCTAACCATTTCTACAAATTATAAATAGAAGCAGTACTAAAATATTATCGGGTAAAATTTCTTGAATGGACCAGTTAACCCTGTGGACCAGTTAACTCTTAGTTACCCTACTATTTTAAAAATAAGTGTGTTTAAATTAAAAATAAAATTACTGAAACATTAAACTTAATTACTTACACTTAATTTTTTTCATCAATTTTAAAAAACTTGCAGAAATAACAAAAATAAAATTCTTATTTTCTAAAAATACTATTAATTTTTATAACTAAACCTTAACAGAAGCAGTGATTATCCTATATAATTAATCCAGTTCATACCTTAAAGTACTGCATGAGAAAATAACCAATAAACTCAGATAATTTATTCTAACAAACGAAACATTCTTTTCTGTATTTAGCGTACTTTTTTACTAATATTTTTTTATATATTTATTTAATATTGCCTAGCACTTTCGGCCCATTATGAGGCCATCATGGGCTTAGGTTCTAAAAGAAAAACATAAACAAGAGTAAAAACAGTAGGAACAAACTACGTGAGAAAACTTACTCGTCAAATTATGTCCAGGAGACAAGAAACATATTAAAAAGGGGCAAAGATATCCGAAAATTTCTAAACAGATATTTTTAGTAAAGGTTTTATATTATAAACAACACATGACTGACATTTGACACATGGACACAAAGTGGTGATCTCAGATAAAAAAGTAGTTACTGTACACAAAATGACGAATAACAGGAAACAGAAAGGTGGTTTAAAAAGTTTAAATAAGTCTTAATAAATAAAATTGAATAAAATGGTAGTAACTCCATATATAATTTATTCTCCTACCATAAACATTACTTAAAAATTCTGGCATTTTTACAAGTTTTACCATTTTATTATTAGGTAGTAGAGGTAGTAGAAGTAGTAGTAGACAATAGTATGCTAGAGGCGAGGGGGACACCTGCCCCCAATGCCCCCCTGGGTGCGCCAATGCGATCCAATAAGATAATATTGGTTTAATAATTCTCTCATGCGTTAAGTATTGACCCAAAGGTTTAAATATCCCAGTCAACTATTTAAATTGATGCGGGTTGAATGATTTCTCAGATTGTAAAACTCGATAACCTGCTAAATGCCTTTTGTATGTTCAACAAGCAATATTGTGTTAAAATAATTTAGGTTTTGTATTATTAAATTATTGATTATGTTCTAGACAGAAGTTTGTAATTTTATATTATCCAGATCATTAAAAATTATTTTAGCAAACCAAAAGAAAGGAAACTGATTTGTAGGATCAAAAAGAAGAATAGATTTTATAATAAATACTTTTGTATCTTCCTTTCCAGTTTTCAAATAAATTTTTTTAAATATACATACCTAGGTACCTAATGCATGTCTTCACACAGTGATATAGTTCTGACATACTCAATTGGAACCTATATTGAAGATATATCCCGTAGGGTCAAAATCAAAATTTAGTGACAAAGCCCATTGTGGTTTGGAACCCACGTAAAACTATATAGGTTTCGTCTCGCTTTTTAAGACGTAAATAAGGTCAGCCATCTGACTTGGCGCGTGACCTCAATCTAGTAAACCTATAATTTCTTGTTACCAAAAACATTTGTTTTTATTAAAATTGAAAGGCATAAAGTTGCACTTTATGCAGTAGCCAATTACTTTCAGTATTCATTTTCCAGCTAAAAGGAAATTATTGTTACAAACCATTTATTTACTCCGGAAACACAGCAATGAAAAGCATGTACGTTAAACTAATTTGAATCTTATTTCATTCTTTATGAGTTTGTCTATTAACTTACCTACCTACCTTTATTTGCTGTTATAATTGAAAATTATAGTTACAAATTATTCAAAGTCTTATTTTCATGTTGTTTTTCATCTATTTCGTTGCTGATGACAGGGGCGGCTCATGCCTGACACTGGTACGAATCCTGGTAGGTCGGAGACAAATGAGTAAGGAAGTATGCTGGTAAAAATAACAAGTAATACGGCATTTACTATACAAAAATATGCCATTCCTAAATTTTAAAGGCCCTAAAATAATTTCAATAATTTTTTCTTAAAAATAACTTTGATATCCCTGATTAAATTTTAAGTTTGACTCGTTTGACCTAAACGTCTCCATTACTCTATCTTTTAAACTATGATTTATATATAAAATTTTTGTTTTCATCTGTCATTTTTTTACTAATTGTCAATCTAAGCTGACAATCCGCCCATGCTAGATGATGCTAGGCTCTCGTTCTTTGTAAAATGTTACACGATCACCTGGCTAATGTCATATAGACCAACATTGGATGGTTGGAGTATAAACTGTGTAACTTACACTTGAAAACTGTTACAGATATTAACTAACCGAAACGTTGTGGTAAGTAACAAGGTAAAGACAGTGAAAGTCCGACAAAGTTATTCTTTTGAACATACACTGAGAAAAAAAGCCTTCTATTCTTTATAAGAATTCATATACTCTTTGTATAACTGTACTGTGATATGTGACAGCAACGCTCTTTCCTACTGCAAGAAAACAAAAATTGGTAGACCGTTGTGTAGTGATAATATTACGGTAATTTAGCCAATAGGAAATAGGAGTTAATGCTACCATTGCTTTGGTTATAGCCATTATTGGTCTGAATACTCACAGTAATTATCAAGTTCTATTGGGGGTGTAATCTGGTTCCGACTAGCAGTTGTGATGTAACTTGATAATAATCATAATAATATTTGCTTCCTACGGTTAATAAACTGTATAGACTTACCACTAAAAATCAGCACTGTAGTTCCAAAAAATTTAAATAGCTTTTAGTCTGAAATTCTTGTTAACATTGCATATGATAATCTATTATGCATCAGGGTTTACTGAGATGGTAAAATTCGTCCATAGATTATAAAGTCCAATACTAATGATGGGTTGTGCGAAATAAGAATATTCTATTGCTTTATCTGACACGCAAATTGTAAAAACTTAAATACTAAATAAAAGGCTGTGCTTCTAATGGAACTAATTACTACCAATAAAAATCCTGTTTTGGCAAATTTGGAATTGATATAACACTAAAGCGGGTTTGATACACTAGCCATTTGCTTAATGTGGGTTAATAAAAATATATGCTATCAATACAAACTGTCTTAGCAAACCTGTTGTATTAGATCATTTTCCTCAGTGTGCCTACCTAATGTCAGTTATTAATAAAATTGTAGGTATAGTTTCCAGTTGTCTTTTTTAAATTTTTGCACTGCAATAAAGCTGTTTACATTTCCTCTTTATTATACCACGGATAACCTTGTGATGATACCTGCTAATGATTTAATTTCAAAGAATGTGAACTGATACCATAATATCATTCTATAGCTTCAAAGCCTTCGACCATATTCATTAGCCCAAAAACAAATATTCCATTCCTTAATGTATTACTCAAGGAATGACCATCAAACAAATTCAACAAATTAATATCTTAAACTGGACTTTTTTAATGCCCAGAAAATTACAGTTATCAATGTACAAGTGTAAATTATAATCCAATTATGGACTGGAGATTATTTCCAAGGAATAACAAATAAAGGTTCTTCGGGGGCTACGTTTACATTAGATGCGACAGATGAATTGTAAGATCAAGTTCAAAATGAATTCATAAAATGTACCAGAATTATAGTATAAACTCGGTATGGCAAAATAAATGCAATCTGTCTTTATTCGACGTTTAGAATATTATCTTTATTTTCTATAACGATTAACGAAGATTTAAAGTCGGGTTTTCTCTGGCGATGTAAACGTAACATTTAAGTAACAACTACTTTTGAGCTTTCAGAAACCAAAACCTGGCCAGTATAATACGCCTCTGGGGACCCATCTACCTGTTGTACGAGATCTATTATTCACTGGCCACAAAGATGCCTCGAACATAACGATATTTTCTTATAAGAGGTCTTTATGAAAAGACGTGTTGGTAGAAAAAAAATTACAAAAATACGTTAATTCGCTGAAGGAAAACGGAATTTTTTTAATATCTCGGAAATATACAGGGTGTTAATGAATGTCGCGTAAATATTTAAGGAAGTGATGGTGCTCCTCAAGATAGAAAAAGAATACTTATAAAGATGCGGTCAAAAAGTCTTCTTTTTTGATATACAGGGTGTCAAAGTTTACATTTTTTTTTCGTTTTTCTTGTTTTTCTTACCCACTTTTCGAGATAATTGTTTCCAATTTTGTACACTTATTAGTTTTTGGAATCTCTACAAGGAAATGTCAAAATTGTCGGATGCATATACAGGGTATTGCCATATTTTTGCGATACCGACAATTCCACTCTCCTGTACTTTTTTTCGGAATACCCTGTATAAATACTGGTATGATAATTTGACTATTTTTTTTACCCGTTCTCTCTTTTTCTCATTCTTTTTGGTTCCCTATATGTTTATCATATCTGTCAGGACCGTCAAGTATAATCGAAGTAACAAAATTAAAAAAAAAACTCTAATTGCTAATTAATTGACAATTTAATTCTAACGAACAAACCCGAACAAACTAAAAAAAATATATGGAGCCCAGCCATGGCCCGCAAGATCCCCCGATTTAAATTGTCTAGATTATTTTTGCTGATCTGATTTTTAAATCATTGGTGTATTAGGCTCCTATCCAGATAGAAGAAGATTTGGGGAACAAAACTAGAGCTTCATGTACAATAATACGCAATACTTCTGAGGTATTCGAGAGATTTCGCCAGTCTAGAAACGAAGAGTGGAATCCTGTATATTAGCAAGAGGAGGTAATTTTCAGAAGATCTTACAAGTAGGTTTTGCTTAGTATTACTTCACAACCTCGTCAGTGGCCTTAGATTAATTAAGTAATGTAATTTAAATGTAATGTAGGATATTTCAAACAGTACATACAAAAATCATTACTTTTTAATAATGTTACTAAACATAAACATGATCCACATAAAACCAATTTTTATTTAGAAATTTTAAAACCCAGTTTTCATAAAGCCCTTACAGGATGTAGTCACTATTCACATAATATTCTGGTTTTATGTCCATTGGCGTAGGTGGCAGTTAAAATTTACGCGACATTTTACGACACAGGTTTACAGACACCATTCAGTTAATAGGCGAAAATATATCGGTATATTCAATTCGAAATATATTTAGTGCTGTAGACATGCCACAATTTTTATTTTAAGTGGATTAAATTATGTTCTAACGCATCTGTCACCGTAAATATAGTTTCCTCGATTAAAATATTCTATACGACGCAAACGTGACTTTTATGATTTTTTCTTCGTATAATGCAAATTACAAAAAAAATCTTAGTTTTAGGGCTTGACATTCGTATGGTCTGCACACTTTTTATTTTATTTCCTTTGCTGGTTGCTAACATAGTTTTGACCAGTGCCAGTATGGTAGGTGACGTCCTGGGAGAACAATGACTATGTTTCGGCGCCCCCACTCACGTGGCAGATTTAACAACGGCGAATGCGCGTAGGCGAAAATTTTTTTGGACCACCATTAAATTCTGTTCCATAATTTGTATAATACAGTAAATTAGTACCGTGCGAGCAAAAATTATTTGCATCAAAAAGGGCCTTGCATCTAAGGACGTAATGCTTAGCCGTTTTTTCCCAATTTATTGAACAATTCACACAATGGGCTTTACGGAACAGCACAAAACATTCATGGTTGAAGCGTATTTTCCTAGCGTTGCTATTATTGCTGGGGATTTTTATCATTGCCTAAAAAGAACCGTGGCTGTGTTTAGGGAAACAGGTTCTATACAACACAAAAAGGGAGCGGGAAGACCATCTGCAAGAACAGAAGAACTTGTTGCAAACGTTCGTGAAATAATGCAAATTATTAAATTAAATTACTTCATTTTTCTTCGTTTACAGAACACTATTTTTAAAACACCAGTTGCAAATTTAAAACAATTACAAGAAAGGATTATCCAAGAATGTGGTAACACTTCTCCAGAGATGCTGGTCAACACTTTCGAAAATATGAAGAGACGTGTGAATTCATGCTTGGAGCATGGCGGTGGCAAATTTCAGCAATTTATGTAATTATTTTTCTTTCTGTATAATATTCTTACTTTATTAATTTTGTAAACAACAAAAATAAATTTTTATTTGTCTACCTATTTTATTACTCATTAGTTTGGTATATCATGTCATAATATGAATTTGACAAAATTTTAACCTAGATTTGGTTCCCATATCATTGTGATCTAAACCAAGCCCTCCGTTTTTTAATCCAAGCCCTCTTTGATGCAAATAATTTTGCTCGCTCGGTACTTTCTACACTAGTGACACTATTTACTAGTGTCAATCCTAAATTTTTAATGGAATTTGAAAGATTTCCATATTATTTTATTGTAAATGTTTCTAGTTGCAATATAAAACCAATCTTGTTCCTTCCAAATTTACCGCCCTCCGCTACAGCACCTTCATTAAAAAATCTCAATTACAGGAAGTCAATGATTACAACACGGTTTGGTTATTTATATGCCTATTACTAAAACCGCTGCACCAAATAGACCTTACGCCACATATTCAAAACAGTATCGTAGTATACGATTGATTGACTTTAATTTATTGACCAAATTTAGCAAAATTTAGGCATGCTCCAAAAATGTAAGTATCGCAACTTTTAAACCTAAAACTGAGCGGGGGGATGTAATTTTTCAACTAAATGACCGGGATACCTAATAACTCAAGCAATGTTATAAAGCGTGGAACGAAATAGGGAACTTCCATGAAAATTTAATTTGAAAATAATGCTCTTCAGGGTAAGCTAATATAGTAAAATTTCTCCAAGAACACGCCTCATCGTGGTTAAGTCACCTGCCACTTATGGCACCATGTTGAAGTCTTGTCTAGCTTACGTTAAGGTTGAATTCTCAACGTTGTTCAATTTATTGCCAACCTATAACCTATTTCGCTTTGTTTTTTCAAGTTTATTATTTTTTTAATTAGCATTTAAATAAAATCAGTATCGTCGGCACATTACTTAGGTAATATCTGATATATTACAAAAATATCAATTTATTTCATTGCTAATTTTGGGAGAATTGTATAGTGAAAGAACAATGAGTGACAATGACATAATAATGTTTAAAAAAATCTTACCCAATATTTTTCGTTATACAATTCTCCTAAAATAAGTTCCTTGATATTTATTAAATATGTCAATTATTACCTAAAGAATATCAAGTCAATACTGATTTTCTTTAAATTTTGTGTAAAAGCTAGAAAACATAAATAAATCTAAGCGAAATAGGTTATAGGTTGGCAAGCATGTTGATACTCCCACCTTAAGATGTTAGCGACAGAGACAGGCTTAATTCGAACACATGACCTTCTGGTAAAGCAAAATGCTCTATCTTTTAGATTAGACCATCCCAGATCAGTCAAATTTCTGCTATTACGATTCACAATAATTAAAAATGTCCAATATTTACCGAACTTGTAAAGAAAAAGGTTAATGGACGTAAATTAATTATTTAAAAATTTGGGCAAATGAAAAATCAACATCAATTACAAAAGCCGGATTTGGTTTGGGAAAATAGCCAATGACTCCTGTTATTTGTCAGTGTATAACTATCCTTTATTATGAAAATAGTATGGTGGACGATGCAGTCTTTAAACAACATATTATATGTAAATATACTAGAACTACATCTCAAATACTCTCAATAATCACTACATCCTTTTCCATATCTTCATGACAAACATTTTTCCTGCAAGCAACACATTTAAAACATTTAATTCTTACGGAATCATTAGTATATCTTAATTACAACAACTGCATTAGTAAGTTTTTAAAACTTATTTCGGAGGGACTAAACATGGTCATTAGTGGACTTATAGAGGTCAGTGGCTTCGGTATAATGATGTGTAAAGGTTTTTTGAATTAGGTTTTACGAAGCTTGAAATTGTTTTGATGTGAGGTGTTTCTTGGTTACCTTAATCCCTATGCATTGTTAAATGTATGCCAATTATTACCTATTATTATTATTTAAGTCATCTATAAAAAATACAATAATACTAATAAAGCTTTTACATTAAAGCTAAAGCACACACCTCCTATTTAGAGTCCGATTTATACAGTCAAAATTTAACAGCTCTTAGTAAATTAGTATATTACATAACAAGTGTTAAAAGTGGTATTTCTCAACTGACATTTGGCAGAACGGCGAAGAATATACTGCCATTGAAATAAATATTTTGTTCTATTTCAATGTATACTGCTGTTACAAGATAAGGATATTAGGCTTCTTAATAGTAAAAAGCTTGTGTTGGCAGATCGCTATATCGACGTACCTTCTTAGCGGATCTTTGCAAGTTCTCTTTTTTTTTCGCCTCCTAAAAATCGGGGTTTTCTCCCTTACCTAGAATGAGAACTAATATAAATAAATTTCTTATAAGAATTCATATACTCTTTATACAACTGTTGTGACAGCAACGCGCTTTTCTACTGTAAGACAACCAAAATTGCTACACCGTTCTGTAGTGATAATATCACGGTAATTAGCTAATAGAAAATAGGTACCATAGAATGGGTTATAGCCATTATTGCTCTAAATACTTACAGTAATTATCAAGTTTCATTGGGGGGTGTAATCTGGTTTTATATACTGTATTAGTTTCGACTGGCAGTTGTAATAAAACTTGACATTAATCATAATAATATTTATCGACGAGAATTATAGAACCCGGTGCGTCCCAGTACGGTACCTTAGAAAAGGTCAGTCGTAAAGGGGTTATTCTGTAAAAACAGAAAATTTTGCAAGTGCGCTCTCAAAACCGGTACAAGTGCCGGACCACAGATATTATTGCAAAAAAGTTTTGTCTATTTTTACAGAATAACCCCTTTACGACTGACCTTTTCTAAGGTACCGTACTGGGACGCAAGATGTCGCACCGGGTTCTATAATTCCCGTCGATAATCGATCCTGACAAGTGATTTGTCTTCGAGCCCTGTTTCCTTCTGCCAAACTGAGCCTCACTGATGAGCCGTAAACGGCGAAACGCGTCTGGGGATGAGTTTGGCGGAAGGAAACAGACAAAACTTTCTTGATAATAATATTTGGTTGCTACGGTTAATAAAGCAAAAATCAGTACTGTCCTTCTCAAAAATTTAAATAGCTTCTAGTGGGATATTGTTCTTGTTTAACATTTCATATGATTATCTATTATCCAACATGGCTTACTGAGATAGGTAAATTTATCCATAGATTATAAAGTCCAATACTAATGATTGGTTGTGCGAAATAAAAATCTCCTATTGCTTTATCTTTAATGCAAAGTTTAAAAAAACTTACATTGAAAGTAGATAAAAATAAATTAACTTAAACAGATAATATTATTGGTATACGATCAATAAAGATCAAATTCAGATAGGACAGTTAGAAGATTCCGAACAACGATGTGACCTGCGCAACAAATACGTTGAAACCAATAACACTGCGCGCGGCGATTGCCGATCGCTTCGAACCCCCACCAACGTCTTGTGGATTATAGATTCTAACGGATACAATTCGTTTTTGGGGACGCTCTTCTGCTTTCTTAATTGTAGAAAAAGTGCTTTATCGACAGCAAAATGCATCGCATTGAGCAAGAATAACAAAATTGCTGTATTAAAAGTAGTTCATTATTCAACAAGACTGTGCTGCTAATGGAATTGATTACTACCAATAAAATCATTGTTCCAGCAAATCTGTATATGATATTTACAACACTAAACCGGGTTTGATATATTAGCAATTTTATTTAATATGGGTTAATAAAAAATAAGCTATCAATACGATTGTTTCAGCAAACTTTTATTCGATCGTTTTCCTCAATGTAGAATAAGACAGATACCTATTCGTTTAGCAATGCTTCTGGACCTTGATTCGGATGGATACTTTATAAAAGCCTGAAACATAATAATATGTCAGTTTACAAGTTTATGATTTTTTTAAAAATAACCGAAAGGAGTAATTTGGTCCAATTTAAATTATCGTACAGTATGATATTACCATAACAAGCAAATAAAGTAGAATAATTTCCTTCACCAATGTAGGCATCTTAACTGGCCGCAAAACACCAAACCCATATTTAACTTAACGGTTAAACTTTAAAGGTACTTCCAAAAAACTAAATTGCTTACTTATCCGTCGAATGATCATCAATTTCGGCTAAAATGATTGATTAATGAATTGATTGATTGACTGATCACTTTATAAAATAACATGCATGTCTCGTTTGCAATAAGTATGGTTTGCACTTTTTAAACATATATTGCTCCTGCCAATCTTACGATGAAAACACTTCTTGTTCTACTCGTTATAGGGTATAATTGGTGCTTAAGGATTAAAAGAATTGCAGAGCTTATGGGAAATATAGGTTAATTTTAATGATTTTGTATGCCATGATGACGTGTTATGTCGTGATTGTCTTCGTGGAAATGAGTTCATTACAGACAGCAGACAGCTAGCAGTGGTGCACCCAAAACTATACTGCCGTGCTAAGACAAAAGGTCGTAACTGATAAAAATAAAATTCGGAGATATTTTCATTTTAACAATGACAATTCGAATATTTCAGTTATATGCAAAATGTTTTTGGACTAAACGGAAAAATGAAATATATCTGATCTATCGTATGAGTTAATTGATATCCCAAATAGTACTTTAGTCGAGATAATTGAAGTTTTGAAAGTTACGACATTTTGACTTAAAAAATATGCAGATTTTTTGCATTGGCAATGACCTATCTTTTTGACAGTTGCGACTTTTGGACTTTGGATTATCAGGATACGACTTATCCTCTTAGTGTTATAAAATTGTGGATAAATATGATAACAACTTACGACATACTGTCTTAAGAATATTTTGGAATATATCGTGTGAATTACAATGTAATGTTACAAACATTGTTATCATGGGTTGAGATAGGAAAATATCATTGTTCAGTGAGAAATAAAACAATGAAATGAAAAAACTGCAAATATAATATTAAGTCATTATTAACTCAAATGTAAAATAAAGATTAATTTTCAAAAATTCTAACATTAACGTTCAAATAAATATTTTAGTCATCAAGATTTTTATCTTCATGATTTTCGGGCAAACTTTGCCAAAACATGATTCTACTTTGTGAAATATCCATAGCTGTCAGTTTTTGATCAGATTCTATTTTCTATTTACACTGATGCCTCTAGGAGATTCTTTTTCCTGGCGCAGGAACACCTTCCGTTAATTCTTATTTGGATGTCCTAAGTACAGTTCAATTGGAGCGCTCTCGAAATTTGTTTTATAGAATAATGTTCTAAATCCCCCGACAAAAGTTACCTCGCAAATATTAGAAAACTAAGATCTTGGTTGAGTTTTATTTAATTTAAATCGGGAAAACAAATCTTTTACTTTCAGAAAGTCATTGAAGCTAATTTCTATAAAAACTAACCTATACTTAAGGTTGAATTCTCAACGTCATTCAATCTATTGCCAACCCATAACCTATTTCGCGTTGATTTTTTCGAGTTTATTATTTTAATAACTAACATAAAAAAAAAATCAATATCGTCGGTACATTATTTAGGTAGTATCTGATATATTACAAAAATATCAATTTATTTCATTGCTAATTTTGGGAGAATTGTATAGTGAAAGAATAATGAGTGACAATGACATAATAATGTAAAAAAAAATCTTACCCGATATTTTTCGCTATACAATTCTCCTAAAATAAGTTATAAAATTCCTTGATATTTATTAAATATGTCAATTATTACCTATAGAATATCAAGTCGATACTGATTTTCTTTAAATTTTGTATAAAAGCTAGAAAACATAAATAAATCTACGCGAAATAGGTTATAGGTTGGCAAGCATGTTGATACTCCCACCTTAATATTGTATCCAGTGACAGCTTTGGGAGAACGCTAAAGCTAATTCCTCCATTGAATTAATAGGTAAAGTTTTTTTTTTAAATCAGGCCGATAAACAGTACCTCTCCTTGAAGCTATTTTCAGCTGAGTGAACTGCTACACAACGTCTTCCAACCTATCAGAGAACCATTTTAACAAAAGCATTAAAACACTTTCGTTTACGGCCGGCCAAGACGCGTTAAAGTTAAAACAAAGGGTTAAAAAGAACAGCGGAAATATTGCAATAAGCCAACAATGTAATAGCCAACTTCCGTTCCGAACTCTTTCCTATTGGCTAGAAGGAAAAACACCGGGTTGAGCCCGCAACCTAATCTAAAAAATCTTAAAACGCATCATGGCCCCCATTTCCGGTTTTTAGTTAAAATGGCCGGAATTATTATATACAGGTTCGATTCGTTAATTATTCTAAAATGTAGACGTTATGGTATTTGGGTGTGTTGAAATTTAAATTATGGGTTATGTAACCTGTCGGTGCTTTTCGGCGATGCGATGATTAAAATTATACCATATTATGGGGACTAACAAGCGGGAAAATTATTTTAATTTAGTCTTAGATAAGTGGAAACAGTAAAAATATTTGAATATTATTAACGACAAAACAGAAATTTTAGAATTTTTATAAAGGGATTTTTGATCTGTAACTAATTATACAAACTGTTTAATTCAGGCAAATATTTTACGGACAGGTAGTATTATTTAAGGAAAAAACACGGTAATATTTAAAAATTCAGTTGTTCCAACTTTGTCCCGACCAAAATCTATTTTTTTAACCAATTATATTAATTTCAGATAGCATACCATCTAAGGGACGTACAGGGTTATTTTTTATATTTGCGTACCAACCTACAGGGCTTAATATAAGTAACAGAAAAAAACTTTTAATAAAAAGGTTGCATAATGTTTCCCGTCATATCTTTTAGACTTATTAAAAAAAACATCTGCACATCGGAAAGTTAAAAAACAAATAAAATTCTTCTTTTTTTAAATGGAACACCCTATATATTTTTTACCAGGGCGAAAGATCTCTTTCTCCTGATTTCAAAAATATATAACATGTCATCATTCAATCCAGTCGTTTGTGAAATATTTGAGTTTTTGATTAATTGAATTGACTATAATCTAGTCGGCGTTCCGCATACTTCAACGTGACATATTTGTCACTTTACTTTAAATTGAAAGATTCAGTAAGGAAAATGGGATATTCGGAAGAAGACAAACTTCAAATAGTGCGTCTTTTTTACTCTAATAACAACCGAATAGATGTAGTTCAACAGCAATTTGCTTTACTTTATACCATAAATTATAAATCATAAGTTATTTTCTTTGCTGCATGTTTCAATTTAAATTAAAGTGACAAATATGTCACGTTGAAGTATGCGGAACGCCGACTAGATTATAGTCAATTCAATTAATAAAAAAATCAAATATTTCACAAACGACTGGATTAAATAATGGCATGTTATATATTTTTGAAATCAGGAGAAAGAGATCTTTCGCCCTGGTAAAAAAAATATAGGATGTTCCATTTAAAAAAAGAAGACTTTCATTTGTTTTTTAACTTTCCGCTGTGCAGATGTTTTTTTAAATAAGTCTAAAAGATATGACGGGAAACATTATGCAACTTTTGTATTAAAAGTTTTTTTCTGTCACTTATATTAAGCCCTGTAGGTGGGTACGTAAATATAAAAAATAACCCTGTACATTTTATCTTTATTTTACGCCCAGTGTAGGCGTAGCTTGTCTATAAGGTCATTTGGTCAATGATCCACCTAACTAATTTATTTTTAAAACAATTAAAATTAATTATATTTCAAAAAGTGCAAATGTTCCAAAGTGTCATGCGAAATGCGTACTTTAAAGTACCCTGCTAGGTTTATATCAAATAGAAATAGAAGATTACACAATAGTAATTTACGTTACAAGACCGGAAAGTAGTGTTTTTCAGGTCGATACAAGCATTTCCTGGAAGCTTGGAGAGACCTGGAAAACACTAATTTTCGGTTGCGTGACGTACAATATTTTTTTTAAGACCGACACTTCGATAAAATTATTTTATATTATTTTTAAATGCGTCGTATGACTTCTCGTAACGGACTTTTGATTTTACTGGCAATATATCGTAAGTCGCTTTCCTTGCTGCTTCCAAAATTTCTTCTGAAATCTCATTTTCCGTGTCGGATAATTCAAAATCTGAATTCATATTGTTAAATTTGCGAACTCGCGAAACAAGTTTGACATAAACAACAAATTAAAAATCAACGAACTGTCACTCGACAATACATCGAAATGTTGTTGTCATAGTAACGAAATCAAGGTAGCTTGTATTTTTAAAGAGCGATTGGAAAAACAAAAAACAGGGACCGGAAAAATCTTTTCCGGTCTCTAACGTCACATTTCCGATATCTTGCGATCGGAAAAAGGTTATTTTCTAGACGAGAAATTGTCCAGAAAGTGTATATTTTCTGGTTGGTTTTAAAAAAATTAATTGGGAACTAGGAGCGAAACAAACATACGCGCTCGCCAGCCGTTGCCTTCGCCTGATCTCGGTTTGTTTCGTGCTCGGCCGAAGGCCGTTCAGTAGGTATGTATGGAAACACAGTCGAACGGTTCCATGAATTATTATTGCAAGCAAAACTTTGCGTTAGATAAAGAAAAACTAATTACCAAATATGCGGATTGAATTTGCAACCTTTGCATAAACCGTTTTGTTTCATTAGATCAGTATGTATGCCGATGACGAATCCCCGTATGCCGCTAACCCTTTTTGTTATTGGTTTATGTTTGTGTTTTTGACTTGTACTTGTGACTTGCATTAAAGAACAATTACTTCAACAAATATTACAGTTTAAAACAAGCGCTGCATTGTGCATTAATATTTGAAAAACGTTTAGAAATTAAAGAAGATGCCCCATACCTTTTTTGGATCTAAAACATATCACGAAAGACATAAACAAGTATTTTAAGCAAACTATCTACTACATAAGGGTAAAAGAATTATAGAAAACTATAATAATTAAGTAAAGCTGTGTAATGTAATGTAATTTTATAAGGAAGTCACAGCAAAAATGCAATTTTAGTATTTTATGTTTTCGCGGTGTTTATTAATAGGTAAATAATTATTCCTTGACTAAACTATGCACCTGCTGCTTCGTTCCTAAAATGGATTTTACATACGTACGAATGCGTTAGTGTACGTCCATGGGACGTACGTTTTCTATCTAAGTAAGTGAATATCTATATACATTTTTAATAAATGTACTACATTCTACGACAACAAAGAAAAGGGACCAAAAATACCTTAAAGGATTTCTCATCATTTATAATATCAACAATACAATCCACTCAATTTTATTTGGTCCAGTCAATCAACTATGAATGGGAAAAGCCACTGGAGATCCCGTATAACTTACAATGGTTTTCTATTAGCCATCTA
Source organism: Polydrusus pterygomalis (assembly GCA_963969555.1). NCBI lineage: Eukaryota > Metazoa > Arthropoda > Insecta > Coleoptera > Curculionidae > Polydrusus > Polydrusus pterygomalis. Next base: position 7,089,028 of record OZ018378.1, on the reverse strand, counting down.
GCTAGACAATAATTTTGATTTGAATATACCTTACTGTATACTTTAATTGCATATTATTAATCCCAATCTAATTTTAATATTATACCGGGGTGATCTATTGTACGCACCGAATTTCTGGGAAATGGCTCTGATTGCTCGGAAATTGCTTCTTTTAAGAGGTGATAATTGTGGTTAACTCAGCAAAAATAGGCACGACGAAAAGCATAACATTGAAGCTGGTCAGGGTGACAAAGAAAAGTAGTTTTACAACTTAGTTAAGTAATAATAAATATTTACAACAAATATACCTAATTTAAAACAGAACGCTAAAACATAATTTTAACTAATTTTTAAGTCAGTTTCTTTCATTTCGTCAGATCCATCCTCAGACACGTTTCGCCATATCATGACTCATTAGTGGGGCGAGGATCCGACGAAAGAAAGGAAATGCAAAGTTCAACTTGAACTAGTAGACGGGGATACCGTTAAAAGGATGTAGCACAAAGTTCCATCTAGTGTCGATGTGAGACACTTTTTATAGCATACTATACCGCTCGACGAACGTTCTATTCGAACAAAAACACGCAGAGAGTATAAATAGCAGTAGCGTAGGTAGCCCACAGACTGCAGGTTCAAACTAGGTGGCATAAGTATCGTTAATACCTAAAAAAAATGAATTTAAAAGAAAATAGTATTTTCAATTTTTTTTTATTGTTTTTCTTTTTAACATGCTTTTATTAGCTTCACCTGTATGTTTGTTTGTTTGTTTGTTTGTTTGTTTATTTGTCCGTAACCGACTTCTTTGAACCCGATTTTGACCCACTTTACTCGGTCAGATTAAATTTAAATGTTGTACACTTATCAAGAACCGCTAACAATACACTAATCTACACGCAAAACTTCTTCTGTCATTTTGACGAAACAAATTATGGGGTCGTATAGTATTTGATGCGGAGACTTCGGGAAAAATAAGTAAGCAAAAAATTTTCCTGTCAAAGTTTGACAGCTGTCAATATGTCAAATCGTTTAAAAAAAAATTATATTAATGAAAAAACTATGAGGTCGTCTGTATATTGACGGTGGAAAGTGAAAAAAATACGCAAAAAATTCTCTTGTCAAAATTTGACTCCTGTCAATATGTCAGAATTATTACAATAACCGATAGTAATGAAACAAACGTGGGATCATATACAGTGAGGACGTAAAGTCTGGAATAAATTCTTTATTTAGGGAACGCTGAATGTTTTTAAAAATCGCTCGGACACGTCGATTTTGTTTTTTTAATACGCATTTTGTTCAATATTTTTTATTATACAGGGTGTCTCCGAAAGTACTCTGCTTGGCCCAACTTTAATTTTTTAAATGGGAACCCCCATTTTTTTTTTAATTTTAGGATTCTGTGCATAATTGTGAACATTTTTTATCTAACATGTCATTATGATTTATCGACAGTTAAAGTTCGAAAATAAATAAAACAATTAATTATTTATCATTTTAATAAATGTTGAAAATGTTGCCCAAAGGTTAATTGGCAGTAACCTAGACGATCGAAAAATTCTTTCTGCACATTTCTGCCAACTTCCGGACTGATTGACCGTATTTCTTAAACAATTCGATTCTTTAAGTCCTCCATGTCCATTGGCTTAGTTTGGAAAACTTTACCTTTAAGGTAACCCCACAGAAAAAAGTCAAGGGGGGTTAAGTCGGGAGACCTCGGCGGCCATTCAATAGCTTCCCTTCTTCCAATCCATCTATTTTCAAAAGTTCGCGCTTATCTTAATACTATTTTTGAAAATAGATAGATTGCAAGGAGGGGAGCTATTGAATGGCCGCGGAGGTCTCCCGACTTAACCCCCCTTACTTTTTTCTGTGGGTTTACCTTAAAGGTAAAGTTTTTCAAACTAAGCCAATGGATATGGAGGACTGTAAGAATCGAATTGTTCAAGAAATACGGACAATCAGTCCGGAAGTTGTCCGAAATGTGCAGAAAGAATTTTTTGATCGTCTAGGTTACTGCTAATTAACCTTTGGGCAACATTTTCAACATTTATTAAAATGATAAATAATTAATTGTTTTATTTATTTTCGAACTTTAACTGTCGATAAATCATAATGACATGTTAGATAAAAAAATGTTCACAATTATGCACAGAATCCTAAAATTAAAAAAAAAATGTGGGTTCCCATTTAAAAAAATTAAAGTTGGTCCAAGCAGAGTGCTTTCGGAGACACCCTGTATAATACAAAATATTGAAAAAAATGCGTATTAAAAAAACAAAATCGACGTGTCCGAGCGATTTTTAAAAACATTCAACGTTCCCTAAATAATGAATTTATTCCAGACTTTACGTCCTCACTGTAGATATTGTCGCTAAGAATAGAGAAAAATTAAAAAAATATTCTACACGTGAAAATATATTTTGAAAATTTTTGTCGTTTGTTCAGGTTTGTTCGGGTTTGTATGTATGTTTGTTTGTAACCGACTTCTTCGAACCCGATTTTGACTCGCTTTAAACGGTCAGATTTAATTTAAATTTTGTAGACTTATCAAGAACCGCTGACAATACAATAATCTACTAATCTAGCTCAATCTACTCAAAAAAAATTTTTTTTTAACAATAACTCAAACTCAAACTAAAAAATGAAAAATAAATATAGTTTAAAAAAACTAAAAAACACGCTTTAATAATTAATCAAACTAAAAAGCGAAAAATAAATATATGAAGGATAGTTTAAAATAATTCTTGAAATTCTTAGTATAGGCAGAAAATAATAATGAACGATAAACATTAGTATTATAGTAAAAAAAAAGCGTGAGGCGCTTTGTGCTATATTTTTCGTATATCGAGCACCCCACGCTTTTTTCACAATATATTTTTTAAACTATATTTATTTTTTATATTATTAATATTATGTATTGGTTTTAAAAAATTGTTTAACTTACCTATTTTTTTAGAAGACCTTATATTAATTGAGACAGATGTAAAACTGGTCCTGCATAGTAAATACTAAAGAGCCCTCAAAAACGTAACTCGAGGCCCATTGAAGCGACATTTTATAAGATCGCTACTTTGAGAGTCGATAGCATCAACAATTTATCTCGAATAAAATTATTTCTTTGTAAACCTTTGTGTGAATCGTTTGAATCGTAGAAACTAATCTTTTTTTAATCTATCCCAGTCCATCTTTGAGGTTCTTTGTGTTATTTCAGGCTGATTGGAAATAAAGAACTTTACCGATCGGTGTTTTCTTAAGTAAAAAAGTGATTTTCTCTTAGATTGGATCTGGTATGTATCACTTTACGAAGGACAATTGTGCCGGGGAAGTAGAGGGACGTTTTATTATCTTTTAAAGTAGAGCACATTTTCAACTGTATTTTCTTAAATTCGTTGGGTTTTATAGAAAGAAAACTATCGTAGTGTTATAAACTAAGTAAACCTAGACAGTGCCTTTAGACGGACATTTCCATTCAGTAAATGTATAATTACGTACGGCGTAACACGTTACAGATTTGTATGTCGTACACAATTATGAGCGGTAACATATTTTCATTGCATGGTTTCTCCTGGTTTTGGTTCTCTACACTGAGAAAAAACCCTTCTATTCTTTATAAGAATTCACATACTCTTTATATAACTGTTTAATACTATATTATGTGAAAGCAACGCGCTTTCCTATTGTCAGACAACGAAAATTTCCTGACCGTTGCGTAGTGATAATATTACGATAATTTAGTCAATAGGAAATTGGAGTTAATGCTACCATAGAATGGTTTAGAGCCTTTATTGCTCTGAATACTCATAGTAATGATCAAGTTCTATTGGGGATGTAATCTGGTTTTATATACTGTATTAGTTCCGACTGGCTATCTTAACTTAAATACAAAGTAAAAGTAAATTAGTTGAAAAAAAATCAAATTCAGACAGGACAGCTAGAAGACTCCGAACAACGATGTGACGAACCTCCACCAACGTCTTGTGGATTATAGTTTCTAATGGATATAATTCGTTTTTGGGGACGACGCAATTCTGCATTCTTAATTGTAGAGAAAGCGCTTTACTGGGAACAAAATGCTTTGCATTGAGAAGATACAATTTATTTCTTAATAAAATTGCTGTACTCAAAGTAGTTTATTATTTAACAAGACTGTGCTGCTAATGGAACTAATTACTACCAATAAAAACACTGTTCTAGCAAATCTGGTTTGATACACTAGCAATTTATTTAATATGGGTCAATAAAAAAATAAGCTATCAATACAAAATATATTATGTCTTAGCAAACCTGTTGTATTAGATCATTTTCCTTAGTGTACGGTAGACTCATAAACATATCGTAAAGGAGACAAAACATTCCATTGATAAAACACCATGTGTTCGGATAAGAATAAAGATATGGCTTTAAAAATAGAAGAAGTAGAAGAGTGTAAACATTACATGATGAAAAAACCGCATAATGTAAACATACTATTACATTATGCTAGATCACCGTATACCGTGAACAAACTACACCTTTGCTTATGGAAACGAATTGACCTACAAAACCAATATTTTGTCGTTGTATTGTTCATTTCAGCCAAATCCCTGGCTGTGAATCCCCGATATATTTACTACTTCAGTAAATTGCCCGGCATGTTAGTAAAATATTTTATTTTCAATTCATGTATTCACCTGAAATTAGGCATAAAGAGGGTCACTTTTTTTATAATTATTTATTTATTTTATCGTGTAGATATTTTTTAAAGAAATTCAGTAATAAAAAAATCAATACAATTTGCTACATTTACTTAAAATATAGAACTAACTACACCTTGCACTGGCGAATCATTGTAGATTGCCAATAAACATACTCTAAATAGTTCTAAAAGATAGTAAAAATCAATCGAAAATCACAAATATCACAAACCCATCTCAGTCACATTGTAGCATGAGCATTAGTCTTAAAATAAATAAATATGGAAAACTCGTCCTCACAGCAAGCAGAAAAAACGTCCGCACAGCATCTCGACAGTGATTTCCTTAATACAATATAATTGGATGTAATTTAGGAAACTATAAATAATTTTAAAGGTAGAAATTTAAAAAAACGCAAGTAAATTTATTTTATATTATTATATATTTTTACTAGGTAGATATTATACATGACAAAAATGCATGTAATATAACCTTAGCTTTTAAAAACAGGTGGTAGATCTGTAGGGCAATCAGTAGACATTAAATTTGTCAAGGTTGATTTCTGTTAAAAGCGATGTTGGATCTGGGACAAAACATAAACAATTATGTCTCTATTTCTATGTCTGTGGCATTATTTCATGAATTTATTTTAAAGATATGCTTATAAGGGTTGCTAATTTAAATAACCTAATCATATATATACATAATATAAAATATACTCCCGAACTTTAAAACATCTGCCTAAACTCCCCAAAAGTGCGAAGTTAATCTTTAAAATTAACAATGGCTTAAGCAAAGTACTCTTTTCGCTTTTTATTAGGGTTTTTAAACATTAAAGAGTGCGTATTTAATTGGAGTTGTTCTAGGAATGAGAATGTCGGATTTAGAGTTCACCCCCTTCGATGTAACACTAAAGCGGTGCTGCGGTTGTATAAAAATGCTAATTCGATACGCAGGGCTTATGTCTCGTTTAAAACATTTTATATACAGTGCGATTGATATATACTTATATAATGTACAGTACATCATTCTATATTTATAGCAAAGTATACAGTAGGTATCAATGATGATATTATCAGTTGTCTAGCTTTTAGTATTGTCTTCATTGTTTTTATTTTTATGTAAATTCTGAAAATTGCATTCACTGCGACTGGTCATTTGGTAACAATTCTTAGACTGTGCTTAGGCAATAAGAGTGCATGCAAGTAACGCGCGACAGCGCTACGTCCTACGGCGCGGCGGTGCGCTTTTCACGGTATCGTCGATCGCTACGTCCTACGGCGGTGCGCTTTTCACGGTATCGTCGATCTCTCTTCTACGCGCGATAATTCACAATAACGCCTCTTTTCATGAAACGAAAATATCATTATTCTGATATTTTTAAAGGAAGTCAGTTATTTTTTTTATTAATAATATTTATTGTGTAAATTGGAAATTATTGTTATTCTATATCTATTAAAATAATGTTATAAATTCTTTTTTCCAATTTTTCCCTAATAGAAACTTAATACTTATTACACAAAAAAGTTTTTCATTATTTACCTATAGGTGATTTTTTATTATCGTTATTTTTCCTAGATAGAAAAATATTACTTCTCATTAGACAAATAGTAGATAAATAATATTATTTATTTAATCGCTAATAACCTACACATCCACGGTACACTATTAGTACAACGACATTATTATGTAAACTCAATGATTTTAGAAAATTGGTAAAAACTAGTATGGTTTCTCTAGATCTGGCCAAGGCTTTTGATTGTCTAAATCGTGAATTACTACTTGCAAAACTTAAATATATAAGGTTTAGTAAACATACTTGTGAATGGTTTACATATTATTTATCAAATAGATTTCAAATTACAAGAATTTCAAACGAATTTCTTTATGATGTTTCAAATTATTGAAAGGAGTTCCTCAAGGATCTGTACTGTGTCCTTTATTATTTATAATTTATACATAGGCTTTTTTAAATTTATTCATGAAGTATGGTAATTTATTTGCTTTTGCTGATGATAGATAAATATATCAAAAAATAAAAAATGATAATCTTCTGCATTGGATCATAGATAAATGAGGATCTAATGTATCCAAAGATCATTGCTTGAAACAAAACAAATTTATTTTTAATCGGTCCAAAAAAATTACAATAATATATAACAATATAGAATTTTATATAAAAACTAGGTACATATATATTTAACAATTTCATATAATAAGCTTGTAATTTGATGGTTGCAATAAACAGCAAGAAAACAAACTTTACCTGTAATCCAAATACTTGCAGCTGTGCTTATTTGTAACGACCCTGTATATATCGCGTACACCCTTAAATTTTACAATTCGGCGAAGGGGTAGCGGTCTGTGATCCCGTCTATACACAAACAGCGAATAAAGAGGGTTGATTCGTTGTCCTACCACTTTAAATAGAGGCCATTGCAATGTTAGTTTAGTAGAAACAGTTTTCTTTTTTTAAATTCAAAGGTTGATTAAATAAAAAAGCTTTGTTACCATGAATAGATTTTAATTTCGATATGATATATTTCAACTTGAAAAAGGTATGATAGGTATCAGGGATGGTAACTTTTGGGGGATGGTATTTATTGTAACAAGAGGCACAAGCGGGGTTTTTGTATGTAGATTTAGGTCTAGCAGTACGTTGACCCAGGGTGTAAGACTGGGTGTTGGTCGAGTACATGTTTGGATAAGAGAGGGTTGGTAATAAATTAAAATGTGTATATAGGAAAAAGCTGCAATAACAGCAATACTACTTCTATAAAGACTAATAATTATAAATTTTAAAAGTAGTCATCCCTCGTATTATTTGGGAAGCCAAGGGCAGAACTAAAAAAAACCCAACACATAGTCGTCAATCATTAAATAATATACCATGTGACCAGTAAAGTCCGCATCATATGGGATGTTTTTTTATTAATAACTTTATTCGAAATTTAACTTTGGCATTAAGTTCTGCTTCGATCGAGATGAACATTAAGCAAAAAAATAGTAGTCACGTGATTCGCATTATCTGTCAAATTAAAATTTTTTCCAAAAAATAATTCAAAAGTGGGGTAATTTCTGAAAGTATCGAAAAAAGTTATTAGAAAATTTTTTTAAGGCAGTTTCTAGCCCACATGCTAAATTTTAGCTGCATAAGATAATTTTGATTTTTTATCCATATTTTGTAAATTGCACCACATTTGCAAAATAAGACTCAACGCAATCCACATAAAACTTCTGAGTTTTGACAATGCTTTATTTCAGATACATTTTCTTTAAAGGAGCGCCATATTAAATGTGTGTTTTTCTACAAAATCAAAATTGGGCTATTAAAATTTATTTAACCCTGTATAAAGTAACTTCATAAAATAAGTATTTTTGAAAACGTAGTTTGTGTCTGAAATTAATACACCTTAATATTAGGACAAAAAAGAACTCAGTGTCATCAGTAAAGTGTTCATCAAGTGAAAATAAATTTTAGTGGTGGGAGAAAATCAAAATTATCTTATGCAGCTGAAATTTTGCATGTGGGATGGAAACTGCATTTAAAAAAACTTTTTCTAAAAACTTTTTTCGATATTTTCAGAAATACCTTTTGAATTATTTTTTGAAAAAAATTAAACTTTGACAGATAATGGGAATCACGTGACTTTTTTTGCTTAATTTTCATCTCGATCGAAGCAGAACTTGATGCGAAAGTCAAATTTTGAATAAAGCTATTAATAAAAATCATATATGATGCGGACTTTACTGGTCACCGTAGTTTTGTTTAAATGAGCTGTCAAAATTAGGCCAAATTGGTGTATTTCGTCCTGGTTCAAGTGGTTTTGAAAAATTTTCTTGCCTGTGATAATTTGTTGAAAGTTTTAACGAGGCGTTTTGAATAGTGTCCTTTGCACTAAGCGACATAATATGGAAATGATTAGTTGTTATGATGTCTCAAAATATTGTAAAAATTGCGTTTTTCAAAATTTCAAAATATTTTTTATATTATTATTTATTTGAAATTTTATCGTTTCGTGCTTGAAAGTTGGCTATTATTGAAAACATCTACTTTCTAACGAGATACAGATAATGACACAATATAAAGGATTTATTATCTTTCGTTCTTATTGTTTTTGTTGTTGTGAGTTGTTGATGTCAACTAATTTAAAAACAGAAGATTGTTCACAGTCCGCAGGAGTGTGATTAGGACACGGTATAATTTAGGATTTTTGATTAATTTAAAAATTGAAGAAAAGTTCAGATACTTTTTAGGTACGTATCTATACTAATATTAGGATTAGCGATAATTATGCCACCTAGTTTAACCTTTCAGTAAGTAGGCTACTGCGTTACTGCATTTTAAACTGCGTGTTTTTTGTTTAAATAGAATGTTCCTTAAGCAAAGCTGCCAAATTTATGGACTACTTTAAAAGAAAATATATTTTTGATGTGTAAAAATTATAATTTTTTTATTATAAAGATTGGTGGATCTCTGCGGCTATTCTTGAACGCAAAATCAATATATTCCCAACTCGAAATACTACTTTTATTAAATTGACACGGTGAGCGAAGAAACAGACCGACCTTTTTTAAAAACATACATTAAAATTCAACAAAAACACAGACCGAATCATATTAACCGGCCATCCACGTCTTTATGGAAATTAACCCATGCTTTATTTTTAAACAACGGTTTATCCCGTTCAGACATGAAAAGCTTTAGAAGATACGTGCTCAAAAAATGCACGAATTAGTGTCAAAACATGCTATAAATCCATATTAGAGGATGCGGCGGTTATACACAAAGTACCAACAAAAGCCAATAAAAGGATAGACGGAGGCGCGATACAAAAGAATACAAAAAAACATTCGTGATCCCTACCGCATAGAGTTTATAAAAAGGGACGTCTAAGCCGGACTGTGTGGCCCTTATTTACAATTTTTATTTGATTTTTAGTTGAGTACCTACATGTTTTTAATAAGTTCGTTAGTATGCACTTTACGTACATTTGGAGAAAGCTGGTTTTATAATGCATGCAATGGATCTGGGCAAGCTATATTAGAAGGAGTAGCTAGCTACAAGCTACTTGAAAGCACCTGTTTAAGCTAGATAGTGTTAAAAATGGCCATCGTGGTATACCTGAGGAGGAAAAAATAAACATATTATTATCACTACAGGAATATTCTCATAATTCAAGCACACAACTTGTGCGTGACTAACTAACTCATCAAACCACCGCAACTTAGTTTTAAAAAAAAGATGAGTTTAACCCGTACAAATCAGGAATTGCACAAGAGTTCTTGAACGATGATATTGATAGGCAAGAGCAATTCTGTAAAATAGTGTACGACACACGAATTGTTTTTCAACCTACAGATACTGGGCACAGAAAAATCCTCACTTGTTGATAGAAAATCACACCCACACCCAGTATAATAAAAAGGTTAATATCTGGGCGGGCATTGTTGAAATACGGTAATTGGACCATTTTTTTTTATTAGAGGCTCACAGAGAAAGATATCTAAATTTCCATCGAAATAAACTGGTTCCAGCTCTTGCTACTCAGATGATAATAATATATAAGCCTGATTTCCCATAACCTTATGCTTTCAACAGGATGGTGCTTCCCTGCTTTATGCTGCTTATGTTAGGGAGTACTTAAATACAATTTTTCCTGGACAGTGGATAGGTAGATGGGAGTCAATAGAATGGCCACTGCCACCCATTTTGCCCGAACTAAACCCACTGGACTTTTTTTTGTTTGGCTACGTCAAAAATTTAGTTTTTAAATCTAAACCCAACACGTTAAATAGATATATGCACATGCACAAGTAGTATAAAACAACATGGTGGACATTTTCAACATCTTATAACTTCATACACTACATACTTTGTCGTTTATCTATTTTGTTTTAAAAGTTAATATTTCGTAATCGGTTGAAGATAGGTATAAGAAACGATTTATGAAAAATGTCTAGAATTGATAGTAGAATAAAAAACTGTAAAAATATACGATGATTTTGGTAACATTCATTCATATAAATATTTTTTTAACTCAGAAAATCTCATCTTGCACTTGATCTACCAAAAGTAGCTTTTTCAAGTAACTGGCTACTTTTTAAAGTAAACTCAGATGTACGTATATATACTCATATACGAAACAGAATGTAAAAGCTTACAAGTTAGTTGGTTTCAGAAGAAACTCGAATAAAGCTATTATAGCTACTAAAGAGGAGCATTAGTTTAGTAGCTAAATTATTAAGTAGCTATAGCTATTAATTGCCCAGGTATGAATGGAAAAAAGCATACATATAGATTATTTTTATATTTCATAATTATTGCCCATAGTTATGCATTAAAAATATTTATAAATATTAAAACATAATTCCATTAAGTTAGTTATCTCTGCATTGAAACGGGACATCGCTCTTGGATATTACGCTAAATATTGTTTATCTTGACATGTAATAAAATTAAATAAAAAGCCTTATCTGAATGTTATAATGATAATAATACAATTAACTTTTACAATATTACCAACAGCATAATTATTTTATAGCAATCTGTACCAGATAAAATATTTTCTCTGATTGGATATTAATAGTTTTATGATTAGTTATTGATAATTTCCTAGTTAATTTCTTGACAATGCTGGTGTATAGATTAGCACAAGTTGTTAAGTTTTATTGAATTTTTTAACGGCAATATACATGCGAGTTAACACGTTAGCTTTATTTAATGTATGGTTTAGATCCGATAATATTTGTATTATATTCTATTGAATAGGAGTTTCCTGACCATTTCCTTAAGGTATGACACCCTGTACTAATATTACTTCATCGTCTATTTTATTATTGTTTTATTTTTAGGGTGAAAACTTTTAAAGTGTTCCGTGCAATTGCAAAAAAATTGTGTTTCTTTTGCTGTCCCTGTGACACTAGTTGTTAATAATAGTCAGTTGCCAGAATACCAAACATAACCTTACAACGTTTAAAAACGATTAGTAACTATTTATTTGCGGTTCATATTAATTATATTGTAAAGAAAATTGAAAATGTACACGTGGGAGTAGAAGCCGGTGTTTTTCTACTAACCTCAGAAGATTGACAAAACTAAAATCATATTATTATCCTCCACCCAAACACGAGTTTGTTTTTTTACCTTGAACCTTCATCAGCTAGAATAATTTTTTTAATCAACTTTTAAACTATGCGATGCGGGTATTTTAATAATTCAAAAAACTCCCAAGAAACCGTTTAAAAATGAGAATATTTTTAAAAGCAACAGATATTTTTATTGTATGACGAGTTCAAAAGGCGGAATAAAAACATTCTTTCGGCAGCATATTCGTTTGAGAATTGCCGTTTTGTGATGTTAACATTTTATACAAATTTTTTTACCGAAGTTCGTGTGTTTTTGTTTGGCTGGGCATGAAGAATTTTGGAGGGAAAGAACCTAAAGACCGGGTTTTTGTTGAATAAAATATGAAGATTTATTATAAAAATACAGGGCAGGGCAGAGGCAGACCTGGATTTCCGAATAGGCTCGGTAGGTTCAAGTCTAGAAAAGTGAAATTTTAGGGGTGACAAACTTGGGATTTTTTAATGACGAATTGAAGCTTGCAGCAGTGAAAAATAAAGCAAAAAAAGGTTTTTTGATGACTTTATTAATTTTATTGCCGAATCAAACGCACGAAAAAAAAAAAACATTTTTAAGAAATTTTGTTGTACTTATTTTTTTAGTTTAATGCAACCATTATGTGAAATTTGATTATTCATAGTAGGTACTAGTAGCTATTATTATATTTAGAATTGCTTAGTTAGATCTAACTTCATGCATAATCTATTTATTAATTTAAATATTTTCAGGTTTTTCATTTCTTATTCCTTTAGAGCTTTCTTCAATAAATTATATACAGTGTGGCCAGTAAAGTCCGCATCATATGGGATTTTTTTTAATTAATAACTTATTCGAAATTTGACTTTGGCTTTAAGTTCTGCTTTGATCGAGATGAAAATTAAGCAAAAAAATAGTAGTCACGGGATTCGCATTATCTGTCAAATTTTAATTATTCCCAAAAAATAATTCAAAAGTGGGGTAATTTCTGAAAGTATCAAAAAAAGTTATTAAAAAAAGTTTTTTTTAATGCAGTTTCTAGCCCACATGCAAAATTTTAGCTGCATAAGATAATTTTGATTTTTTACCCATATTTTGTATATTGCACCACTTTTGCAAAATAAGACTCAACGCAACCTACATAAAACTTCTTAGTTTTGACAATGCTTTATTTCAGATACATTTTCTTTAAAGTAGCGCTATATTAAATGTGTGTTTTTCTACAAAATCAAAATTGGGCTATTAAAATTTGGTAGCATCTGATGCAAAGTTTATTTGTTTTTGACCCTGTATAAGGTAACTTCATAAAGTAAGCATTTTTAAAAACGTACTTTGTGTCTGAAATATTAAGACAAAAAAGAACACAGTGTCATCAGTAAAGTGTTCATTGAGTAGAAAATAAATTTTAGTGGTGGGTAAAAAAATCAAAATTATCTTTTAAAAATAACCCCACTTTTGAATTATTTTTTGGAAGAAATTAAAATTTTACAGATAATGCGAATCGCGTGACTACTATTTTTTGCTTAATTTTTATCTCGATCGAAGCAGAACTTGATGCCAAAGTCAATTTTCGAATAAAGCTATTAATAAAAAAAATCCCATGTGATGCGGACTTTACTGGTCACACTGTATACTAAGTCAATGAATTATCGAATAATCAAAGCTGCACGTCCAAATTAATAATGAATCGATTTTACTATTTTTTTCAACTGACAGAAATAATTTGTATAAAGTATGGAAACAAAAGAAAAATCAAAGGTTATTCTCCACAAATTTATTAGACTATAAATATTATTCAATCAAAGGTCTCTACATATTTCGAACGTAAAAACGTTCATCATCAGGAGACACAAAAAGCTTTCCTGATGGTGCTGGCAGAAGAGAAAATGATAGATGGTATACAACCATATGGCATATGTAGCTCCATTTGGTGTGACTTACCCACCGAATTAAAATTCTTAATCAGCATTCAGCAATGGTTATCGGCGATAAAGAGTTGTGCAATATGCATATTATAATATAATGATTGATTGAATGAACGATTGAAAAGATTCGGTCATTTTAGAAATGAGTTACTGAACGATTAGATCTCTAGAAATTGATTGACTTACCCACCTCTGGTGATGACGTTGATACTCGTTCCGGGTGTCATCCACCCTTGACACGCCACTGTTGGAAATACAATAATATTTTCTCAATTGCCGAAACTTAAATTAGAGTATTTAAATCGCTAAAATTCTTCGCCGCGACTCGAGTCGGCGGCGCTCTAATAACACTATTTCAGACTAATTCAAATTCAAATCAACTTAATAAAAATCCCCATAGTGACAACTTATTTCAAGCTATTCTAAAGGCATTAGCTTCCATCGTATCGCAGCTTCACTAGCTGAAACTTCAAATTTAACTGTTTTACTCCCAGCCGTGTTTCACAGCTGGGATCACTTAATATCAACGAACAAAACTTCGCGAAGTTTTGAAACTTTTTGCAATGTCGTCGGACGGATTTTCGTTATTTTAAGTTTTAATTGTGTTACGGTCGTATATGTAGATAAAGGCATTTCTTGTTTAGCTAGAGAACATTGTTTCATCGTCGTTCCTCCTGTACGGAAGGTCCATCTATTCGCCGGATGCACGTCGGCCAGGAATGGCCAATTGTGCTCACCCTTGTTAGTCTTACACCCACTCATTAGATCCTTTTTCTTACACTAGTTTGTATAGGTCAACTGGGGAGTGTCAGTATATCCTCTGGTTCTAGTTTTGGTTGCCCGAGTATTTGGTGCCTTTTTCGATCCAGTGCCTGGCTTTGGCAGATTATGTGCCGTACAGTTTCCTAAGACCTCTGCTGCAGGCATTACTTGACAGCCATGTGTCCTGTCAAAATTTGGTGGTCCTCAGCTGGTTTCTATTTATCAGTTGTACCTACGTCCTACGTCATTCTTGTTCAAATACACTGTCCTTGTATGTGGACAACTTTATTAAAGACGACGTCATTTCTAAAAATAAACAATAATTATTAAAACATTTTTGCAAAAAAACATAACCAACATAAACTAATGTATCTAAATGTACAATATTTTGTAATAATATTATAAAATACATATTATTGCTAATGAGGAGGTAAAATGGTTGTAACTTTTTACTAATATTATTGTATTTTTTGTGACACAATTAGGTAATAAAAGGGATACCTAAATATCATGAGGTAATTAAAAACAATTTTCCCCCAACACTAATTCCAGCCCGATCAATCAAAATACTTTCCTTATCTTTAATCTCTTTCAACAACCGAATAATTCATTCCAATTGTCGGCTTCCAAGAGGTGATATATTTTAATTACAGACTGAAACCAACTCTTAAATTATAAAACAACTATTTTCCTTCCTCATGAAATGAAATATTCATTAGGTAAGGTTGAAAATTTTTAATTAACAAATATATTCGGAAATGTTTAATGTAGTTTTCTTTAAATAGTGACACGGATTCTATATTTTGAACCAATACAATGTTTGTTTGGGACGATAGGATCCGAGTAAGATTAGAACACCGACGATGAAGCAAAGAAAAACAAAACTAGTTAGGTACATTAGTTAATGAGGACATACCATCGGTCACAGTATGTAAAAATTTACGCTCAGCAGTAAAACGTTGAGGATGATATAATATGCAATCTTCCAACATTTTTTTTTTGTTTTAAACCTTGTGTAAAAATTATATTGCATAATATGACCAAACCCAGTAAACACACCTAAAGACGTTTAAAACAGCAAAACACCAAGTCATTACTGCGTATTTTCATTACATCCATTCAACTTTAAAATGTTGCAGCTTTACATGTGCTAGTACAAACGCTTATAATGAGTACATAAAAAACAAACATAAACTAGTAAAAATTTGATAATTATTCTTCGGATGACACCGTCAACTCCTGATCCTTTAAAAGCAGCCAACCTGAGTACCTAAAAAGTTTATTGTAAGTATAAAATTAAAATTAAATAAAAAGGTTTTTGCCATGTTCTTCAATATAAAATTAATTGTAATACAGTAAAACTTTAATATCAATTAGGTTCTGATGATCTCTTGAAAAACCGAATTAATTTATAATGTCTCCGCTACAGAGCTACATTATTTCGTCAGACAACTGGAGCAAAAGCTACCATATTATAACTTACAACTTCATAAACATAATACCTACTATATAAATAAATACTCCACACAAAGAAACATAAATATTACACGTGATCTTCATCCATCAATACAATTTCCCGGGCTTAAGCTTATTAGGTTGAAATTTAAAAAACAACTCGTAAAAAACGTTTCTTTGATCGTTTTACTGTCTGTCAAAAGTTACTTAGTTGTAACTACCAGAGTTCCTGGTGTAAAAATTATACAATATTAACGTTTCCTTTTAATTAATGATTCACTTATCTGCAAAACCTTTTAAAAAATTTTAAGATACGCGACCAATAAACGTTTGATATAAATGTTATTTTAAATATTTAAACTAACGTAGGTTACACGTTATTATATATAAACATGGATGAAATGTTGGTGTAAACATTATACATTATTAACGTTATATTTTAATTACGTATTTATGTGTCTGCAAAACCTCATAGAAACATTTTATTCTGTTTCACATTTTATAATTTTATTAAAGTAAATTTTTTTTTAACGTTGCCTATTCTTGTTTAATAAATAATTAAAACACAGTTAATATCACGTTGCAAAAGCTTCTGAATACATATTTAATGTAAAAATTACATATTTTTCACGTCATTAATAACGTGTATTTTTAAAACAAAAAATTAACGGTTACATGTCTAAAGTACACTGCTTATCAACCACTGTCACGTTGTTATTACGTCGAAAAAACGTATGTGCGTTTACCGGGAAGCAATTTCTTCTTTGCCTTTGGGTGCATTTTTATTTCGGTTAATTATTGTGACGAAATAAACAACATTCAATTAATAAATAGGAGAATAACTAACGAATCTTTTTAAAGTGGATTAATTTTTATTAAAAAAGATTTTATTTGTACAGACGCAACATCTTCTTTATTATAATCAATGTCAAAAAGGCTTCTACAATAAATCATCCATCAGATCTGACAATTCAGCTTCTTAATGCTTAAAAATAATAAATAATAAATGTTTATATAAACATTTGGTTCTCTCACAATTAGGTACCCTAGCTTGCATAACAATGGTCCATTCTACCTACAGTGCTACTTCCCAAACTTTGTTTATAGAAACGCAACGCCTAAGACTAGTAAGCGTATTGCCCATACAAAAATCATTTAGGTTAAGCAAATCAAAGAATGGTAGTTTGTAGAACAAGAGTAGATATTATGATATATAGAAATTTTTATTTGGATATTTATCGAAAATACACGGCTCTTCGTCCAGCAAATATCGGATATCGGCGACTTTTCCTAAAATACGTGAAAGACAAATCCGGTCGGAATTATTTTGTTTGGAAAAATTCCTGCTGCTATAGTACGATTTCTGCAACTTTAAAATTCGATCCTCTATACGGTGCATCGTTTTCGCCGTTCTACAGTGAGCTTACTTCCCGATGCTGGAGCAAATTTGACGACAATTGCTGAGAGATACATCGAAGATTCCGTGGAAAGTTAGATATCTATTGCGCGAAAACTGCTTACGATGAAAAACACGTTAGCAGATGTTGCCTCAACATCAACTCGGGATGCGATTATTTCTGTTCAATCCTACTCAATCATGGGAAGTGATAGAACTACAGACCTAATATATAAGGAGAACCCTTGTTTGCATTTGGTCCCGATCAGAAATCGTTTTAACAGAAATCAAAGATGACAAATTACGACTGTGTTTGAAAATGAAGGTTATATTAATTATATTGGACGTATTTGTCATTTGTACCTCAAATTGTGTACATCAAATTGTAATGTTCTAGGGAGATCAACGTGACAATGTTGTAAGGGCGTTTTACTCCATTTTACTCACATTTTACTACGCGTGACGCCGAATTTTTCAAATTTATTCATTTTCGAACGGTATATCGTTACTCGCTACTTTTGGTGGTTTTCGGTTAATTTTTAATCGTTTTGTGAAAATATAACTCATTAGTGGTATTTATTAGCTTTAATTGTGTTTTGTGTTTATTAATAATGGTTCCCCAGGGCGTGATATGTAAAAAAGTGAACTATTCTAACCCCGGATTGATATATAGGCGGTAAGTGAGGTTATTTATTCAGGTTATGTTAAAAGCAGTGGTGTAGATAGTTCTGTATTTTCAGTTAAAGTTGCAAAATATATGGATCGTGCGAGCTTTACAGTGTTGTCATTTTTTGAAGCCATCCCCTTCTAACTTATCTGAAACTTTGGAAGTGTGTTTGATTTAACACGTTTGCAGAAAAGTCATTTTCGAAATAACTATAGGTGCCACAGAATAATAAGTACTTTTATTTTGCCTTTAAATCATATGCAATTTACTATATTACTAAAGTAAATGTCTATAGATTTGTTAATCTATACTTTAAGTGACCCACATTTTTGGTAAATATATACCGTGTGGTGTATGTAATAATGTAATTATTGTTAGACAGCCTGACGAGCACATGTCACGTTAGTTAAATATTTAAAATATGTATTTGCTCGGTCTGCGTAATGGCCACATTGAATACGGAATACTTTCTACTTTCTTCCTTTAATGTTTGAGGTAGTTAGTTCTATTTTCTTCCGGTTTATTTAATTAGCGATCATTTTTATAAGATTGGTTGACTTACAAGTAAGGAAGATTATTCTTGCGTGGCCGTGGCGTATCCAAGGGAAGGGCGGGGGGGGGAGGGGTGGGGGGGTGCAATTGCCGTCTCTTGTACATTTAGTTTTTTTTAAACATTGACACAGAAAATATAATCAATCATTTCTCAAAATCGTTATATATACAGGGTGTCTCACGGTGATCGTTCATTGGAATATTTTTGAAAATAAAGCGTTTTCAATCCTGCTAATTTGAATAATGTGGTAAAGATAAATTAATCAAAGTTAACAACAAGATTTTTTTTTTTATTATTCATTTTACGGCGGCCTATTTTCGCAACGAGGCCAATCATCGACGCCAGGGAATTTGTCACACACTATCTGGTAATTTTGCCGAATCCCTCTTTGTCGAGGGTAGGGTTCTTTAACGTGCCATCCATGACACGGGACCCACAGTTTAACGTCTCTTCCGTCTTGCGTCTCTTAAACCAAATTCGAAATTTAACATCGACGTTGCCGGCCCTGGGGATCGAACCCGGGACCTTCGATCTGTGAGGCCACTAGACCACAATGCCGATAAACAACAAGATTATTACTTACCTTTAGCAGAGTGAAAAGTAAAAAGGCTCATGTTCATGATCAAAAATAATAGAAAAGATCAAGTTAATAAGCTATTTGATAAACTCCGTCAGCCATTTTCATTTTATAAGGCGACGCGAGGTTGGGCTGGGCGATTCCATTTGTGTCCAAGACAGGGAAGGTAAGTTGGAAAATAATTAAATGACTGTGCTATTCGTAGCATATATCTTTCTCTGTCAGCATTAAGCTACCTCCACTACATATAAAGAGAGATAACGAAATAGGTCGCCTTGCTTAGTAAACACACTCACTTTTTACAAATAACTACGCTGGTGTCATACCAACTTATAAATGATGGGGACGGTATAAACGTAGGGCCTAACTTAAAAAAGTCTGGTGTTCTCTCCATATAATATACTTCCAACGGTTACAGTAAAAGCCTGATCAGGTGACTATAGTTACTATGGCAACGACACGTAAGTCTTGTTGCCAATGTTGCCATCAAACGCTTTTCTAACATTACGCAATTAAAGGTTTTTTTTTTATTGCCTGTCTATGGGGGGGATATATCCCCCCCCCCCCCGTGGCTACTCCACTGTAGTATATGCGGCTGGCTGCGTCTAGTTAGTAGAATATGGGATGAAGGTTTCTTAATTTGAGAAATCAATGAAAAAACACAGCACACAGTACAAAAACAATAATGAAAATTTGCCAATTTACATAAAATTAAACAATAATAGTTTACTGGCGATAAATCACTGGCTTTAGAATACGAGCGCGTTCGATATTTGCCCAAGACTGGCATATTATTTTTTCACACGACCTATTATAGATAAGGTGACCATTTTTTCTAACCTGAAACCAGGACAATATCAATTTTGACCAGCCACGCCCAAATTTTACAAATCTTTATCAAAAATTCACCCAACGGCCCAACGTCCAACGGCTTTTAGATATCAAAAAATGTTGCGTTTATTTAAACACAAGAAATGTGAAAATCTTTTGATTTTACAATATAAAAATAAAACATAAATAACATAATCTAAGTCATAATAATAATAACATAATAAAACATAAGTAGTTCTTTAATTTAGTTTAGTTTTTTATATTTTTTTGAGGAATGAATTGCTTTTAACAAATTTTCGTTTTTCTAAATATTTCTATAGAATTCATACAGTTGCATTTAAATTATTTTTGACAATCAACAAGGATTTCCAAGTTTCCACTTTCAATTGGGCTTTTTCGCTAGTCCAGATGTTGTTTAATAAAGAAAAAACCCGTTCGGTAGCTGCATTAGGTCCTGGCATACAGAGGCAATACTCCAATTTGCCAATATTATTGTAGGACACATCATTTTCTCTAAAGGCTTTAAAAATTTCAATCCACCTATCTAATACCGAAACACAATTTTGTTTCCAATGCCCAAGTTTCTCATCTGTGCGTGTTTACAAAACCAGTACTTTTCGTGTACTGGTTTTGTTTAATGACTAACCAGGACTTATGCCCTGAAATCCAGTACTGTACTGGTAAAATCAGTACGAATGGTCACCTTAATTATAGAGGCATATCTTCATTACATAAGCAAAATTAATTTTCTTATATAAATCGTTAATATTTAAGAAGTTTCCAACAATCGGTAAAAGTTCAAATAAATTACCATGGACAAGCATATTATAAAACTGTGAAGCTACTATGTTGCTGCTGAGTAAATCGTGGTAAGCTATTTTACAAGTGCCGGAAAAATGTAAACAATGCAAAAACTAGTTTATATTATGACTCAGCGATAAGCGTTTTGTATTTTAAATTGAAAGACGACCGATGTACGCCGCCAGATAATACCAGCAACTGAAGGTATGTAATTTGCTTCTTTCAATGTACAGATAGTAAACAATTAAAAACGTTAAAAGCCACTATATCGTCATTATGAGAATACGCGTTCCGCCCATTTGTTTATTTTGATAATACGGTTTGTGTCGATTAAAAATCGTGATTATGTTTTATCTTCGTTTGTGGATCTGTACTGTTTTCTTGGTGGCTATTAAAGAATGTAACCTTAAAATTCTTCGTAACCTATAGGTTTTATTGTTGAATGTAGGTAAATGTCTATGATTATATAATAAATTTTAAATGTATTGGACAAACTTTGGTTTGTTTCTTATAGTTGTTAATAGTTTATATAATTTCAGTTTCTCTATACGGGAGTAGAGGTAAAATCTTTAATAATGAGGACTGACACTGAGGAAAATGGTCATACTATACAACAGATTTGCTAGGATATAGTTTGTGTTGATAGCTTATTTTTTTATTAACCCATATTAAATAAATTACCGCTTTAGTGTTATAATAATTCAAGTTCCATTAGCAGCACAGTCGTGTTGAATAATACTACTTTAATACAGCAATTTTGTTAAAAAATAAGTGGTATCTTCTCAATGCGAGACATTTTGACCCTAGTAAAGCGCTTTCTCTACAATTAAGAAAGCAGAATAGCGTCCCAAAAAACGAATTGTTTCCTAACGGACCTATAATCCACAAGACGTTGGTGGGAGTTCGTAGCGATCGGCAATCGCCGCGCGCCGTAGTATTAGTTTTAACGTATTTGTTGCGCAGGTCACATCGCTGTTCGAAGTCTTCTAGCTGTCCTGTCTGAATTTGAATTGTATTGATCGTACCAATACCTTTTCAAAATTAATTTATTTTCATTTTGTATTTAAGTTTTATTAAACTTGGCATGTCGGATAAAGCAATAGAAGATTCTTATTTCGCACAACCCACCATTAGTATTGGACTTTATAATATATGGACGAATTTTACCATCTCAGTCAACCATGTTGCATAATAAATAATCATAAATATGCAATGTTAAACGATAAGAACAATATCACATTAAAAGCAATTTAAATTTTTAAGAACTACAGTACTGATTTTAGTGGTATTAACAGTAGCAAGCAAATATTATTATGATTAATATCAAGTTTCATTACAATTGCCAGTCGGGACTAATACATTATATAAAACCAGATTACATCCCCAATAGAACTTAATAATAATTACTGTGAGTAATCAAAGCAAGAAAGGCTATAAACCATCCTATGGTAGCATTAACTTCTATTTCCTATTGGCTAACTTACAGTGATTTTATCACTACACAACGGTCTAGCAATTTATGTTGTCTGACAGTAGAAAAGCGCGTTGCTGTCACATAAAGTATTAAACAGTTGTATGAAGAGAGTATGTGAATTCTATAAGGAATAAATAAAAGGATTTTTCTCAGTGTATAGTTTCAGTTTCTCTATATGGGAGTAGAGACAAAATTTTTTAAAATTTTAGTTGTATATACCCTAAACTAAACAATTGTTTTTCTGATAAATAAGTACCTAGGTAATCAACAAGCAAATTTAAAAACCTCATTTTCCTGGTTCAACACTAAAAAAAACACTGAACAAAAACTAATTAATGACTACTATACACGTACCGTAAAAGCAAATATATTTAAACAAAAAAGCGTACAATTGTGGTATAGAGTTTGAATGGCCATTGCATTTTGCTAGCAAAAGAAAAAAGGGTAGAAACGCGGCTGTAAACAAATGAGTTGAGTGTTTTATTCCGAAAGAGCAAATATGATGGAAAATCTAGAGTAATACAGCTTTTCGAGTTGGTTTTCCTATTTGGTATTATGCTTTTATTTATTTTTAATTTTGTCCAAGAAAGAACTCTCAACGTGAATACCAAATTTTAATTTTTCCCGATTGTTCCTTATTAGAAAAACTTTAAAATATTGATACAATCTAAGAAAGAATCTATGAAATTATATTAGACATAACTAAAACATATGGTATATTATGCATTTTTTGCATATTTTGTAAATTTTATAATGAAATGTTTATTTTTTATAAACTATTTTTCATGTTTTCGGCTTTATCAAAAAATTTAAAACGTTAAAGGTTTATAGTACAGTTCGGTACACTGAACGAAAAAAGTACGTGATTTTAATAAAAAAGTACATCAAATCAGTGAACGTCAACATTAATTTTCAGCCGATGACGGGTGTCATTGATTCAATGAACGTTCGTACGTAAACTTTCCTATTCCTCAAGTTACGATTGTTGTACGTTGAATCAATGAACAGTGAACATGGATCCATGCTCGCCGTTTATTAATATTACGAACGATGGACATTGGTTTAATGTTTGCTGTACGTTGAATCAATGAACAGTGAACATGGATCCATGCTCGCCGTTTATTAATATTACGAACGATGGACATTGGTTTAATGTTTGCTGTACGTTGAATCAATGAACAGTGAACATGGATCCATGCTCGCCGTTTATTAATATTACGAACGATGGACATTGGTTTAATGTTTGCTGTACGTTGAATCAATGAACAGTGAACATGGATCCATGCTCGCCGTTTATTAATATTACGAACGATGGACATTGGTTTAATGTTTGCTGTACGTTGAATCAATGAACAGTGAACATGGATCCATGCTCGCCGTTTATTAATATTACGAACGATGGACATTGGTTTAATGTTTGCTGTACGTTGAATCAATGAACAGTGAACATGGATCCATGCTCGCCGTTTATTAATATTACGAACGATGGACATTGATTTAATGGTTGCTATACATTGAATCAATGAACAGTAAACATGGATCTATGATCGCTGGTTATCAATATTGCGAACCGAATTTATTGGTAGTTAATTACTTTACTAATGATACAGTCTTCGTTAAAGATAATACAATTTAGTATAGTCTTTTTCAAAAATAATGTCTCTACTATTTTTTTACTTATAGGTATAGAGACTAAGTAATTTTGCAATTTTACAAACTCAATAATAATAAATTATCTTGTAAAAAAACGTTATTCTTTTACCCAATCGCTTTTAAATCTATTTTGGTAAATTCTATTAAAAATGTTTTCAATAATTTTCCTTTTTTCTACAATATGGTCAAAACCTAATTTAAGCTTTTCAAGAAGAATTAACTTTTAGGAAAAATAGAATGCTAATAATAATTAAAAAAGGGTTTCTTTAAAATAAAGACTTGTTTAGTGACTAATTTTTTTATTATAAAATGGTTTCACAAAATAAAAGGCTGAATAGCTGACTTTTTCGCTTTGAGATTTACAATGCGGTCTTCGATTTCCTGCTGGGTTTGCACAAAATAAAAATGATTCCTGTGAGTCCTTGATCGTGTATTTCGTATGCGTTGTCTTGCCAGTAACATTCCTTGCAAAAAATTTTGAGGATAATACTAAATAGCCATGAATCGCCCACAAAATTGAAGCGTTTTTTCCATCTGAAAAAAGAAGAAAATAAAGAAGGTATTAGTATCTAAACCTTATACCAAAAAATAAAAATTGACTATGAAGGTTAATGTTAAGGGGAAATGTATAATTTTTCTTTTTGAATTAGATTTATAGGTAGCTGTTGTGCTGATGTTATAAATATTTTTAAAAACTATGCATAGGGCAAGTACCTATTTGTACTGAAAAGTATGTTTCATACCACACTAGAGATAATTCAAGGAATTTAACGAAAAACCCGATAAATGAAAATTAATTTTAAAATTTAATTTCAATTTTCAGCCAAAGAAAAACTTAATTTAGAGAAGATCTTGTAAAGGAATAATACCCAGAATTCAATTTTGTATAAGAGTACAAAAAGACGTTTTATTCTATTGTAGTGTAGGTACTATCAACCGGACATAGACATTTTTTTTTCAATTATTATTAACAATATGAATAACAACTAAATAAATTTATTTAGGTAGCTA
Organism: Polydrusus pterygomalis; assembly: GCA_963969555.1. Taxonomy (NCBI): domain Eukaryota; kingdom Metazoa; phylum Arthropoda; class Insecta; order Coleoptera; family Curculionidae; genus Polydrusus; species Polydrusus pterygomalis. The sequence continues at coordinate 7,064,169 of OZ018378.1, read as the reverse complement.
GTACACAACTAGGTACGTAATTAATAAACAAGCTATACTATAGTAAAAACAATATCTATTTGTGCTACTTTTGAATCATTATTCCTAAAAGTGTCAAAGAAAAATTTTAACAAGGCGAAAAAAAATTACTTTTTACGTCCTAATCGTTTAGGCCATAGGTACCTATACCTATAATCATAATGTTTTATACTATTAGACCAGGGTCAATAATTTTTGAAACCAAAAAAAATAATAGTAGGATGAAACCCATTGGAAAAGGAAGAGAATATAACAAAAATAAAGGAAAAATAATTTGCGGGCGATCCGAGGTCGGGCAGTGGAAGGGGGTGAGTTTTTAAGGGTAGAAAATGATTTATCTCGATTTCAGGAAAAACTACAAGTTCTATGGAAAAACGTTAAATGGCAAAGTTGTAGGTAATAAAAAGGTCTAGAACTTTTGTATATACACTTTTTTTACAAAACCTCAAAATTTATGTGAAAAATTCAAGTAACCAAGTTTTTGGTTTTTTATTTTTATCTTTTACAAAAAAAAATTTATTTTCACAAAATTTGGTGAAAACTTATCTTTTTATGTCCCAAACACACTGTAATTTTTTTGATTTAAAATATTTATTTTTTTACCTTATTTTGACTTAATATCGAAAAAGCACCCTAATGTTCAATCGAAAATTCTCACGTCAAAATATCTGCTTTTATAAAAAAAGTCGGTGGACTTTCTGTTCACTAAAATCTCTACTTTCTGATGGTGTAAAAAAATATACATTACTACGGTAAATGTTCTCAAAAAATGCAAAGAAACGAACGTCTTATTAAATATTAACTTTATTAACTTATTTGGTTGTTAATTATAGTAGTATATATTTCGACTTGCAATTTTTTGTTTATCAATGTAACATGGAATCTTACGTTTTTCGAGTAATTAAAGTATAAATTTTAATAAACAGCTCAAAATTGTAGGTACATAATGATTTTTAAAAAAAATTTTAGATTCAAGTTTTTTTTTCGTTTCTTTGCATTTTTTGAGTATTTTTTTTTACACCATCAGAAAGTAGAGATTTCAAAAAACAAAAAGCCCACCGACTTTTTTAAAAAAGATATTTTGACGTGAGAATTTTCGATTGAAAATTAGGGTGCTTTTTCGATATTAAGTCAAAATAAGGTGAAAAAATAAATATTTTAAATCAAAAAAATTATAGTATGTTTGGGACATAAAAAGGTAATTTTTCACCAAATTTCGTGAAAAAAACTTTTTTGTAAAAGATAAACATAAAAAACCAAAAACTTGGTTACTTATTTGAATTATTCACATAAATTTTGAGGTTATGTGAAAAAAGTGTAAATATAAAAGTTGTAGATCTTTTTATTACCTACAACGCTATTTAACGGTTTTCAATAAGACTTTGAGTTTTGCCGGAGATAAATCGTTTTCTACCCTTAAAACCTCACCCCTTTCCACTTCCCGACCTCGGATCACCCGTAAATTATTTTTCCTTTCATTTTTGTTATTTTTCTTCGTTTTCCAATGGGTTTAATCGTATTCTATTATTTTTTTTCACTTTTTACCATTTTCAAAGGCTTCAGCCCTGGTCTATATTATATCAAATGTGTTAAAATAACTAGGTATGTTCATGGGCATTATTCGCACAGAATAAACTACTTTTACAGTTTATAGGATTTATTACTGACATTTCTTCTCTGGGAAGACTCAGGCATCAGGTGCTGGGATCGGCGGTTCTCCAAATGGAAGAAATCACGGCTCTAGCCTGGAGCGACATACATAACTTCATAACGAGGTCGGGACGCGGAGGCCAAGGTGGTTGGAGCGACTGGGGGAAGACTCTGGGGTAGGCAAAAAGGATCGCCGTTGGACTTCTTGCAAGATTTCGGAACCCCCATCAATTACTACTACTAATACTACATTTCTAAAGTTCGGTGTATTTTTAATAGCTTGTATCACTATAACTTTACAATTTCACAAATCACACTGTAGCAGAAACGCGCTTCTACCCTTCAACTTTATAAGACCAACTAACCAAAGATATGGGCGTTTAAAGATTTCTCACCAAAAATTGGCGCGAATACAAAAAAGTCTATGACAGCGTTCATAATATTAATGTTCGCGGTAGTTGATCCAATGTACGGCAACATTAATATTCGCGCGTAGTTTAAAGTTAATGGTCGAGTTCGTAAAATCAACGTTTAGTGTTCATTGAAACAATGAACACCGTTTATTAATTTTTAATGTTTGCTGTTCATGAATTTATCAAGAAAATACATTGTTTTAAAGATGAGGAACATAGGTTAATAATCGTTAAACATTAATTCAATGAATTTTTACATTGTATTAATAACAAAAATTATTAATTTTTGATGTTTTCAGTCCATTGGTTAATGTTGGCTCGTTCATTGTTTCAATGAACTAAGTTATAGGTCTATGAACAGAAATCATTGTATTAATGATCGGATTCATAATATTAATGTACAAAAAATTGACGACCACCGTTTATTAATTTTACGTACAAATTTTTTTTCTGTGTACTTATTTCAGGAATTTTCCAATTTGAAGATTATAATAATTATATTTACATTTTGGTTATACACAAGGTATTTATTGGGGGTTTCCGGGGTTTGCTGGTATATTGTTACGGGTTGTTTATTGTCACTTAATAATGCATTATTATTACCTGCTTAACAAAGTGTATTTATATCGATTTGTAATACATACTTCTGTTTTAGTTTGTCGAAAGATTTCAGTATTTTCAGTGTAAAACTAATAATTTCAAATTTGTGTTCAGAATGTCTAAGGTGGCGAAAACGTCTTCATGGATTATAGAGTTTGGTGGAGAAAAAGTCTTCGGTAAAGCTTGTACAAAAATTATTGTTTGTGAAAAGAAGTTCCTAATCAATCAACATTTGAAAACACGCTGTATATGTCAAAGTAAGTACAAAAAATTAAATCTGAGCCACCTCAGCTGAGTGTAACAAACGCATTTCAAAATGTTGGAGAAAAATCGAAATCTGAAAAGGAAATTTGACATGAATGATAAAAATGATATTTATGAGGGTAAACCATCCAACGAAGTTGTTTCTTGGCCTTATATTTTCCTACCTAAGTTGCAGTATTGTCCGATTACATCATTAAATGTTGAAAGAAGCTTCTCTTTGTATAAACATATTTTTACTAATAGAAGACTTTTTAGTTGAAAATATGAAAAAATATTTAGTAATAAATGTAAAAAATTGTTTCCTTTATTTTTCTTTGTTTTTTTTTGCATTTTTTTAAATAAACATATTTTTTTGAACCCAATGTTTCTTTACCTTATTTTACTATTATAAATTCACACCAGTGTGCATATTTAGTAAATAAATGCAAATAACTGCACCAGTAATAATTATAATAATGTCAAATGTTCTTTATGTTTTGCAGTATTTAAGTAAAATATAACAATGACCAAGTGGTACTACATGGAAAATGGTTCCGAGGGTAGAGTATCCGAAATGATTCCTGCTATGTTTCCTGACAGACCCATTAAGCCAAACAACAGTTCTGAATAAATTATGGTTCGTAATTTTAAGGGAAAAGGTACTGTAATTAATAAATGCAACTGTTTAGAGCAAAATGTGATGTGCTCGATGGTAGAGCACAAGCAAATCATGCAGATTTAGAACTTTTAAGGCAGCAAACGGATAACTGTTTGAGCAGCTGATTAAAAAACACAAGGTTCCATTTAAATTATTTGTAATCTTATAATGGGTTTTTTTTAAGTGTTGTTTTTCCACTTGTCTCCAATTGTTGAAATAAATAAAGTTCTTATTATTTCGTTTGAAATAGTTGCGTTTATTAAATTAGAAAAATGTTGAATACTGTGAAACATGTTAAAACTAATAAAAGTAAAACGCGTAAGTAGTACCTAATATTTGACATTTATTTATCCACAGGGTATTTTCGGTGTTTTCGCGTATTATCAAATTTTATTCTTTCCACCACAAAATAATATTTTCAAAACATTTCAGTTTACGAACAATACCCCAATTCGCCTAATGTCGGTTATCTTTTGAAATGACTTTACAGCATCAATATAATGTCATAAATTACTCTTTTATGCTCGGAAACCCGAAAATTGCCGAGGACTAGTAAAATTCTCGGTACGAAAAATAATAAAGGCTGTAAAAGTTGTAGTTGTTTACTTTACAACTGGAACAAATTTTTGCTTAATGGTAACCGCGAAATAATAAGAATAGCAGCCATAATAAAAGAATAAATATTTGGTTTAAAAATAAAGCATTGAGTTTCCAGCTCTAGAAATTTAAAAGCATATATTTCCAGCTTGAAGAAATAGTCCATACTTTAAGTAGAATGTAAATTTAAAGGGAAAGAAAAGAGTTTCTTGAAGTAACTTGTAACCTAGTCCTTACAGGGGTGGGGAAGCAGTTGTCGGGCGTTGTATGTTTTTTTTTTGAAAAAGTTATTTTGTGGTGGCTTTGAGATGTTAGAGGTGCATCAATAAGTAAAGCAATTTTTTGTTTGTTTGCGTAAATATGTTAATTCTTTAGTCAAAGGTGGTTTAGGTGCGTGCCTAAAAGAATAACCATTGATTTTAGTGGATTTTTGACAATCGTGATATTAGCAAAAAAAAATTAATAATAGTCACAATGTTCAAAATTCTCAACCATATTATCTCTAAACGCAAAAGTCATTGATCATCATTTCTCAAAAATACCATAAATATTGGCCAAGTAAAAATGAGGGTAAATTATTGGCCTTGCCAAGATACTTATTGCCTTTCGTTTACAACATGCTGTAAATAAAAGTGTCGTCATAGTAACCAAAACAGTAATTGGCTTAACGGTTTAATGGACTTCATGGAAATGAAAACCTTGCTACCATATGGTTTAAGAAGTCAATAGGGGTATTCTGTGTTTTTAAAAATACTTTTTTAAAACTTGCTTATTTAAATTAAATAGTTTTTTTTTACGTATATAGAAGATTAGAGTTTCATGCCGTCTCTTATGATTTTGATGTTACCAAACATCGTCTTCAATTTGTCCCAATATTATTTACAACATCGTTGAGTGGAATTGAACCTCTCTCTGGCAAAAATCAGGTTATCCAGATCGGTATAAAGGAGTTTATAATGAGATCTATTGATTGAAAAACTATATTAAAGTAGGTATTATACCAGGACTAATAACATAAAATGTTGTTATTTAAAGCCCACAGTTTACCCAAACGATGTGTATTAGGACTCTGGTTATATTAAGAACTAATACCTAAAGATTATATTTATTATTAAAAGCAAACACTAGTAAAGGCATCGCAATTTCGTTTTTCGAATTTCTTGAAAACATGCAAAATTGCTATAAATTAGCGGAGGACGTTATAAAAGTCATACAGTGTGAATTTTTTTAACTTGGAAAACACATCACAATGCAAGGTAATTTTAATATTTTTTGATTTAACGATTGAAGATTTGTGTCAGTTTGGAAAATTAGCTGACAATGGAGGGCGAAAATTGTGTTCGTTTCGCATGCCGAACTCTTCAATAAGATTTTTCTCATTCCTCGTATAAAGGCAGCACGCCGGCACTGACAAAGTATGGTCAGGAGAAACGCTGTAATGAACATAAATAGATAATGTAAGTGAACAGTACAAATTTATGAGGGGCAATCCACCGTAGCCAAATTCAATAAACCTCCGGTCAATATATCTCAGTCCTTCGATATTGCGAGTAGCCTACAGATATAGCACAAGATTTTAAAGCTTACCCGTTCGTAAATGGTGAATTAGTTACGGTAGTTCCCAGGAATATTATATTTGATTTGCTCAAATACATTCTGTTTATTGATGAAGAAGCTTGACGAATTTATGGCCTGGTTGCGTTTACATGAATATGAATAGTTCCTTTTTCAGTGTTCATAAAGGTATATGAAATAATATGCACTATTTTTGGTCTCCGCGCTATATCATGTCAACGAATTTATCCTGTTCAAGGAAGCAGTCCATTTCTCAAGAGACCTGATTCTTTTTGTGAATTTATCCCTTTGAAATCCCTTTCGGGTACTTATTTCATTACCGAGCTTTAATTTTTTAACTTTGTTTTCATCCAATTATATACAAAATGTTCTTGTCCTTTTATGGTTTTAATATATATTTTTTACATTCCCTCGTGTAGTTGCACTTGGGATAAGTACGTTAGTCTGATTTGTCCTTCCTTTTTCTATTCTCAATTTATTTTAGCCCTTCGGTGCTGATGATGGTACTTTCTAGTGCCGAAACATGTACACCCCCCAATTAAATTGACTTTTAATATACTCGTATTTGTGGAGACGACTGTGAGTTTTTTTCCCTCAACAGCTCCACTCTGAGACAATGGACTACTTCCGTAAAAAAAAAAATGTTTAAGTTTCAGTAACGCTTTAAATCTACCGTGCAGGCAGACCCTTAAATAATACTTGATAGCTGTTTTATTGATGATATACAAGGAAATTATGTTAAAAGATGAACGGAAAAATATGACTATAAGTAGGAAGTACTCGCACTATATTAGGATTCACACATGCACTTGCAGTGCAGAAGATTGAAAACTATACTCGTATATAATTATAAACTCATTTGTTGGCCGTAATCAAATACTTTACCTACCCACATTATGTATTATATTTATAAAAATCAGCCATTAAGTTTTCTCGGCAGATACTACAATTTTTAATTGATTACCTTTTCCCGGACAAAAAAGGTAAATTACAGCCTTTCATCTAAGGCAAACTAAACAATTAATCAGTTTTTAATTACTGACTGCCTTTGAAATCTTCCTCTTAAGCTGTTTTTAGTTTCAGCTTATTTACAGTGATTAAAAATAGACTTTTGCATCTCGGATATCTTGATAAAACAAATGAATCGCGAGGATGATCCTTTTCTGAATTATTTAAAATGTCATCTTGTAGAATAATACAGTAACATTGTTTTGTTATTACTATTGGATAGGCAGGGTAATCAGAAAATGCTTCTTGTATGCAAGTTTATGTCATCATAGTACCATTGATGTTGTTATTAATACTATTATCATTTTTTCAACACAAATCATAAATTAAAAAATTTGGCAAATTGAACAATAATAGATTATTTTCATTATATTATAATATATCGTCATTCTAAGTATGAATAATAATTCAAATATGTTAACTAGGGGACAAACATATTATGTAAAATCAAAATTATATTCATTCAGATTACTTTCTAATTATAATTTTCTATATCAAACAGATATGTAATTGCTAATAAATAATTAAATTATATTTGATACTCGCTTGTTTGGTGGATATTGCGAATCCGGTTAATTTTAATTATTGTATTAATTTAAAACTTTAAATCCAAATATTTAATCTATAGAAATCCGTTTAAGCTGATAGGAAAAGTAAACAAATTTGTAATTTAAATTACGTGGTGTTTTGGTTGAAAGGGCCTGTTGCCCATTAAATAGTTACCATAGGTTGCTTAGTGCCGTTATTGAGGACGCAAAGGGGATGGGCAGATTGCTCCCCTTCAGCTACGCTTGTGTTGAAGTTACTTACACGATAAGCAAGACATAAAAAGGCCATCCGATTACAAAATACTTCCCACATTCTACCTACAAAATCAAGAAGGTACATGCTTGTAAGCAACAGTATCTGTCCCAATTTTTTTGCCAATTTAAAATACATTTGGATTATTAGCGTACACCCACATCTTTCTTTAACATTAAAATATAAACGGTAAATTTTAGATAAATTGCTACCACCGAGAACTTAAAATAACTAACCTTAAAGAATGGCTGTATTGCGTTCCTTTAAAAGAAAATATTATAAATACCTTATATATTTTTTAATTTTCATATTATACATGTATTTCTGAGCAACTTATCTGAATACTTAAATGTAGACGTTTTTTTCTGCATTAATTAATTTTAATTTTTTTTTAACTAAAACATGACTTTTTCTCCTAACTCGAATACATTACGTTCAGAGTGCTCCAGAAAAATATTTTTACAGATTACTTGAGAAAATGAACGAAATTTTTTTAATGAGACATTTAATACTAATTTGAAAATCCAAAAAAAGTACAATGGAAGATCATAATAGTTATTTAAATGCAGTTATAATGAATATATTTATTCTATATGGACAATGTGATTATAGGCAGAACGTGTAGAAAATTTAATATAATGTATCCAAATTTACCACAAATGAATATCAAGAAATTTATTCGAATCCAGAACATAGGGCATAAACAAGGTATACATTAATAAAAAGCTACTTTAATCGGCTTATCAAATTAGTAAAATACAGGGTGTCCCATTTAAAAAAGATTTTCGACAATTTTTTTCAAGTAACTTACGAAAATATATTTCTGGACCACTCTGTACGCTCCAACTAAAATATGACCAAAAAATTAAATTTGTAACAGTATATTACATAACAAGTGTTGAAAGTGGTACTTTTCAAACAAGGAGGTATTTAGCTCGAGGCGTTCATCACTTTCACACGAGTAATGTACACAATTTTTCCTACGACCATACAAAGTAATCAAAAAGAGTTTGATTTGTTTTTAATAGTTTGTAAGTATCAACATTGTGTTAAACAAATTTTTTCAACACTAGAGTTGAAAAATGTACTACACATTTTAATTTACCTAGATTAAAATAAAAATAATAACATATTTTCCTATTTGCTTACGCACATCATACCTACTACCTACTACCTATATACACAGTGAATAAATTTCGTTTCTGATTTTTTAGCTGCTTGCATGCTTTCAATAAAACAATAATATACCTAAATATACAATATAAATATACATACAAAAACAACATACCACAAAACTAAAACATAACCTTAACATTACACAAAGATAGAGAGGGAGTTAAATATCGATAGCTTGTTAATTTTAAAAGTTCTATCTACATTCGATTTGTTTCGAATATTGCTCAAATAAATTTACTTACATAAAGCACATTCACTTGTCCCATATCATTCAACATAGTATGGATATTTTTATCCGAGATAATTGTAAAATTATAAATCGGTATTTCCAAGGGTATTCTATTTCTGCTCTATAGCTGCCCCGTTTTTTTCTGAGGTTCAACTCAGTTGACATATTTGGTGGGTTGCCTGACATATTTTCCTTTTTGATATATTATTATTTTTATCATAAATACTCTTAGGTTCCCAAAAATAACGAAAAAAAAAAAGAATTTTTTTATTTCCAGTAATGCCCTAGTGTACTTTACCACACCCAGCACCCCAATTCACTCCACGGGTCCCGTGAGTTTGTTATTTTTTTAAATAGTTTTGCTGTCAAATTCGTCCGACATCAGCTGTTTTATATTTCAACACACGTTGTGAAAGAAAATATTTCAATACGCGTGTGATATAAAGGACTTTCTAGCCAAGTTACGCGTGCTTTATTTCTCATTTTCATAGGTGGTCGTAGGAAAAGGCATTTTTTAACTGTGTGCATAATTTCAACTTAGTAATGTTTTACAGTTTGTAGAAAACAGATTTACTACAAGTCATGTTTTTGTTTAAAAAAAATTAAATTTAATTAATACATAAAAACGGTTACAGATAAGCATAGGGTAATAGAGCTAGTGTAGTCATCATTCGGGTCTAAAGGCCGTCGTCGGTTGGAATTGCTTCCTAACGTTTCGCTAGCACGAGTGGCGAGCTTCTTCAGAGGTCCTTCCTTCCATCTTCAGTGCTGGAAGTAGACTGAGGTCCTTCCATCTCCGGTGCTGGAAGTAGACTGAGGTCCTTCCATCTTCGGTGCTGGAAGTAGACTCAGTCTACTTCCAGCACCGGAGATGGAAGGACCTCTGAAGAAGCTCGCCACTCGTGCTAGCGAAACGTTAGGAAGCAATTCCAACCGACGACGGCCTTTATACCCGAATGATGACTACACTAGCTCACCGACTGGCCGCGAAAGCCTAAACCAATTTGTCATAGGGTAATATTCAGAAAAGTTGCTCAGAAATACAAGTAGAATCTGAAAATTTAAAAATATACAGGGTGTTCTATTTAAAATAACGATGTTGCCACCTGTTTTGAGCAGAAGCGGTAATGCCGCATTGCTCGAAATATTTTAAAACGATGGAACATGGTCGTTTATGGGAGCAACCAAATTTTCAAAAAAAACATATCACCCGTTTTCCATAAACGTCTAACGTTCCATGCACCGAGAAACACCTTGTTTTAAATCATTAATGAAACTGATATCATGGTAATATACTTGTCTGGCTGTAGGTCACGAAAATTTAGCAAAATTAAAAAGAAAAAAATTAAAACGTTCTTATTATTATGCCAAATAAAATTTCATAATATTTAAAACAAAAAAAAAACTACTAATAAAGAACGTATTAAGCAATAAAGTAAACGGAGCCTTTTCCCCTTTTATATCTAATTTCCCACTTCCGTTATCAGATATATCCATTCAGGAAATTTCTAGGGGAGCGAAAATAATGATTTTACCAACCCTCACCATATATTCTTTCGGTTATATCAATAAATCCTACAGCTAAATTATTAGAGGAAATAAAAGAACCCGATGACAAATTGTCATTACAATTTTTCTTTGCTGGTCAATTGAAAATATACAAGATTCTTTTGTGTTTGAGGTTTATAATGAATTGTCCGGAAGTTCAGGAAGAAAAGGGACTAAATTGTAAATATAATTATTATTGTGGTGTTTATTTTTTTAAATTATGGCGTTTCTAATGTGTCTTGAGGTAAATACGTGCGAGTCATATTTCCAAAAATTATGATTCTTTAAACAAGTTTCTTTTTACATTCCTCACAATAGACAGCATTGTAATGGCGAAAAGAAAATGTAGATGTTATCAAATATCGACGTTTTAGGGTCCTTAGATTACTGAAAACACGTTTTCAACTTCCATAAGTCTGATGGCTCGAAAAGATTATAAACTACTTGACGAGGACTGACGAAATTTTCTATATGGATTAGGGATTAATCCTGGTCACCTGGACACCTTTAGATAAAAAAAAAACAATAAACACGAAAGTAATCAATTAATGTCCTTGCGCATGTATACAAAGTCATACAGGAATAGGCATGCGCACTGCAAAATTTTCATTTAACGAATGGGAAAATAGCTGCAAACCTATTTAGTTCCTAAAAAGTATATTTTAGTTATATAAGAGGGTTTATTTTTTGTGATAATTGATAAACTTGTGGGAATTAAAAAATCATTAAAAATATTTAAGTGGTTAAAAAATATCGAATAGGCGCAAAACTATGTTGTCAAAAAAAAAAATCTCTTGTGTGTCTAAACGAAATATTTTAGGGATTAAAGGATTTCTTTTTTTGGTAACCTAAATAAATTCAAGAAAAACTAATATTAAATGATTTTTCTCAGTGCATGCAAAAAATATTGATACCTACAAAAGTTGAAGGATAACAAATGGAATAAATATATTTTTGATTATATAGGCTGGCTGTAATAATCGGGACGAAAAATATGTACAGTGAACAGCATTAGGTTGGCCACATATAAGAAAAAAAGTTTTGATGGAATATTAAAAAAAAAATTTTAACAAATATACAAAATTATTTTCTTATTAGGTACGATGAATTTAATGTTAAAGAATCGAAAACCAACGTAATTATCTATAGTTAAACATTTTTATTGTTTCTCCAAGTTTTTGTGTGTTAAAATCTCAAATCTAGCTTTTTACCATGTACTTAAGTGTGGTCAGCCTCTGTATCTGACAACCATATTTACCATTTATAGGTATTTTTGGAACAATATGCTTACAAAATACAGTTTTTCTATTTTGTCTTCTATAAACGTTGTTAAGAACTTGTGAGTAAAATAATTGCTGCATTAGCAGTAATGGTGAAAAGTTACAATTATTATTTTTCGTTGATGGAAATTTATTAAAACCTGAATTCACACGGTAAACAAGCGTATGGTTAAAAAGTAAAAAAAAAAAGATCCAATAGTAATTCTAAGTTACACCATGTGATTACCGTTAAAAACAATGAAATACAAAGGAAGGAAACGTGCCGGCAATATTTAATCAAAGCTTTAATGAGAAAAACATAATTCATAACTCTCTTTTCATAATTGGTAAAGTTGGGTAGTTTTAGAATGAAAACGATAAGAAAAATAACTGAACGTAAAAGAAATTTTGGAGTGATGAATTTTATAATAGCTCGAATCTTTTATAATTAATTTCAGTGAGGAAGAACGGAGCGTTCGTTTTATAACATTCTATTATATTTCTTAGAATAATTTACTTATTCTTTATACAACTCTTTAATACTATATTATATGACAGCAAAGCGCTTTCCTACTGTAGGACAACGAAAATTGCTGGACCGTTTTGTAGTGATAATAGCACGGTAATTTAGACAATAGGAAATAGGAGTTATTGCTACCATAGAATGGTTTATAACCATTATTGCTCTGAATATTCACAGTAATTATCAAGTTTTATTGGGGGTGTAGTCGGGTTTTATCTATTGTATTAGTTCCGACTGGCAGCTGTAATGAAACTTGATATTAATCATAATAATATTTGCTTGCTAAGGTTAATAAAGCGTATACTTACCACTAAAAATCAGTACTGTAGTTCTCAACAATTTAAATAACTTCTAGTGTGATATTGTTTTTGTCGTTTAACATTGCATATATTATAGACATAGACAAATATACAATATTCATTCTGGACATTATGTATCATATCTGGGGTTATTTGGCGAATTTCGTGTAGACGTTCTGATTTTGTTCCGTAAACTTTGGCTTTTGGGTGAAAACAAAGGAAATAATCTAGAGAATTAAGGTACTACAACAGATAAAAATTCACTTTTTCTAAACTAAAATTAAAGTGACCATTGGAATGCGGAATCAACTAAACAAACAACCTGATCATAAACATGATGCGCTGGCAAAATCCAAATTGTAGTATCAGTATCAATTGTTGCTAATATGGCCAGTATTTTTTTGTGGCTTTCTAGTACCTATACGTTTGAAAAAAAAAGTTGGAGTGGAAGCGGTTTCTATTCCAAAAAAGGAGGGGGGGGGGGTAAACTTCATGAAGTCACGAAACAAGTATGCCAAACTAAAAATTAACCCCAATTCTGTAGTTTTTCAGCAAATAAAAGGCTACATCTAATACTGAATTTATTTCAGTTAAAAATGACACCCCGTATAACGAAAAACAGCTAAACATCGTTTGTGTACATTGTGCATTGAAATTTCAAATATATTGCGCGTTTAATAAGTACAGCTAGCCAACTAAAACTTAGGTATATGTGTGTAATTACAAATCTTCTTTTGTTTATTTGCTTTTGTCGTGTCCATTAGGCGCATTACTTTTATTTATAAACTCGATCGATCGGACCAGTATTGACTGTTACCCTGGCAATTGTTACATAATAATCAAATCTAGGGGAGGACGGAATAGATTGGGTCATGAGGCAACATAGGGTCAATGATAAAACTCCCTCCCCGAGACCAATTTTAAAACGGCAATCTTTCGCGGGACTTGTAAAGTCCTGAAATTTTGGTTACAATCTGCCAGACGGCATCAGCGCAGGCTTGCCTGGGCGTCTGATTTGACGTTTTTGATTGCGTCATTATACTCTCTTCTACGGTCTCCATGAGATGCGTCAAGTCGCAGGTTTTGTGGATTTTTAGATTGTGTTTTTTAAGTAAGGAGTGAGCATTAGATTCAAATTATAAAAAATAAGTTTAGTTTTAAATATGTTGTGTTCTTGTAAACAAATGTAAAATAAACAAAGTGGTTGGGGACAAGACGATTACGTAAACAGCGGAGCAAGATGAAGACATATAAAAAGGAGCTTAAGAAGCAAGTTTTGAACTCTCAAAACTAAAAAAAAACTGTGACCGAAAGCAAACCTTCTCAAAAAGCCGTAGCAACCAGGAAAATAAAGATAAGTTTTTTTAAAAAATGACACAGCCAATAATTTTACAAGTGATTGAAATTAAACCACTTTTCAGTGCATTGCATGCAAGAGTTGGGCTCACTGTTCCTGCGCTGGGGAGGATGAAGAAGGAAGAAGATGACGAGGTGGTCCACGTTTGCGAATTTTATAGAACGTAATTTTTTAAAAGTACTTTATCTTGCCCCATTCTCTATTTCGTCTTACTCCACTATTGGGGCATAATGGGACTAAGTGTACATTAACAATTTTGCATTTTTTTTAGAAAGAAGTTTTTTATTTTTAAATTTGAAGTTTGTTTTGAGAATAGCTTCAAGAAATGTTGCCTTGTGTGTATTATTTTATTTTTACGAGTAGTTTGTCCAAAAATCCGCCGTGACCTTAGCGTCCCCGTCTTTCCTCCTTTCCCCTAAAATTTATAAAAACAAAGGGCCAAGGACAGATCATCGATGAACCCTTTTAAAATTTGAATCTTGAAACATTTACAACTTCGTCCCGTTCGTTAAACCAAATGATTTATAAAAATAGCTCTAGCAGGTTTTCCCAGTTTTAACCACCGCTAATTAAACCCGAGCTGAATAGTAAAAACCGTTATGGTCCGTAATTTTAGCAGTAAAATTTCGATTTTCAAGCCCGACTTTCACAATAATCAAAAACAATAAAAAGCCATTCGATGTGGATTGTAAATCTTTTTTAGGAACAGCTATAGAGCAAAAGAGTGGAAATTGTTTTGGAATTGGTAAATATAAACGGGATTTGCCGGGATTTAAATGGTAAAATTCGTTGTGTGTTGTTTTATTGGGTTTAAATTAGACCCAAATTAAATTGATTCAAGGGGAAGGGTTTTTTGGTAAAATGGTTTACTTAAGGGATAGGCATAGCTCCAAAGAAAATAATGTCTTGAATTTTTCACATAAATTATTTTATTAAAAATTATATTTTTAAAATTAGGGCCACAATTCACTGGGAAAAAGTTGCAAGTCGATGATTTCCAACGTATTGAATGGAAACGAAAAAATAATTAAATAAGGAAACTCAATCTATACTATTATACAGGGTGGAATTATTAACTGGGGTAATTCAATATTAGAAACCCTCTTTATTAGCTGAAAAAATACAGAACTAAAGCTGCGTTTATTTTTAGTTTGGCATACTTTTTTCGTGTCTTTATGACATTTACTCATTTTTTGGGGGTAGAAACCGCCCCCAATTTTTTTTCAAATGTAAAGGTACGTATTGTGATAACTCTTTGGAAAAGGTATAAAAAGGAAATGCGACCCACTATTTACTTGTGCATTTCGGTAATGTAGGCGCAAAATTGCTGAAAATGTTGCCCATTTTTTTCTTGACAAACCTCTAATTTAAAGTAAAATTCATTCTTGACATTGTATCATCCTTGAGAGTGCGCAACTCGCTTGTCTATGTTCTTGACATTGTATTCCATATCCGGGGTTATTTGGCGAGTTTCGTGTATAAGTCGTTGCCTATGTTACTCTAAATTGGCTGGTCTTGTTACGTAAACCAAATTCTCTACAATTTTACCTTAAAAATATTACCTATATACTTTATACAGTTCGTAAGTATTTTTTTATTTATATTTCTCATTTTTACATCCGATTTTTTTTGTACTAAAAAAATACTATTTTTATAAAAAAAAACCGATTTGCATAAAGTCGTAGATAACGACTTAATTTCACTTTTATTTATAAAAAGTCGTGTATGCAATAATTTTTCAAATTTTTCTAAATAAATCAATTTTTTTGACAATGGTTACGTTCTAAATATAACTCTTGATGAAAAATCCAAAATCAAATTAGTTATATTGCAAAGAAAAGTAAAATGATTGTATATTGAAATTTTTCAATTTTAAAAGTCCAATAATCTCGAAACTACCTATTTGAACATACGACCTTATTATACAGGGTGTTATTTAATTATGTGGCCAAACTCCAAGGGGTACCGTAAAACGGGGTGGATAGGATCAGCGGGGTGAATAGGATTGAAGTTACCTTCAAATTTCTAAAATCTGTAATAATTTTAATTTTAAAGGGTAGGTCTTTTCTATGTACAGATTTGAAGTAACGGTTGTTAAAAGTAATTTTTATGACATTAAACTTTAAAAAATTTGGCCACATCGCAGGCTGAATACCATAACCTAAAACGTCAAATTTAGCGGTTAAACTGTTGTCATTTTATCTTTGCTTTTGTCTTACAAACTTCATATCTCTACAACTATGCAGCACTTATAAAATTTAGGTAATATTATTTTTAGTACTCTTTTACATTACTTAAGATAAATTTGTGTACAAAATTCTATACACCCCGCGGTTGTTTAAATGCGATACAGTAAATAAATCAATCAATGATCCTATTGACACAGCCTGCGGGGTGAATAGGATTTTTGCACAAAAAAAAATATATATACAACAGTGTATACCCTGTATAAAAACTTATACCACCATTTAAAAGTATCAACCTTAACTCATGTTTTAAGCTATTGAGAAATGTATTCAGGCAGATAGTTTTCAAGTTACAAGCTTTCAAAGTTGAAAATTGATCCTATTCACCCCGTTTTACGGTAGGTACTTCTTTAATTGATTTTAAGAAGAAAAGTTCATAGAAACATGAGTCCGAAAATGCATAGTTTTTACGATACAGGGTGTCGAAATTTAAAAAAAAATCGGATGTTCGTAAATATCTCAATACTCTTTTATTCGATTTTGTTGAAATTTGGCAATTCTGTTTGTAATAACAAGAGGATAATTTAGCCTCAACTAAATTAAAATTATTAAGTCCAGTGGCGTCCCGGAAGATGTATTTAACAGAAAATAAGACGAAACTCATAATAGTTGCTGAAACTGCCCTCCTTCAACTTCAATGCAAGCATATTGGCTCTAACATTGATTGCCGAACTCGTTGAAATATTCCCGGCGTATGTCTTATCTGATCACGTGAATCCCGTATCCTTTGGGTTAGTTCTTCTTCAGTGTTGACTGGAGTTTTGTAAACGAGAGCCCTTAAATGCCCCCAAAGGAAAAAATCTAAAGGATTTAAAGTTTAAATTTTTTACTCTTATTGTCCCTGGGAAATGCAATAAAGTGGTTTTTATTTTTTTTCTCGAAAACAAAGCAAGATATGAAAAAAACTTATGAGATAAAATAGTTGTATTTGTAGTTGCTTAATATGAAAAAAATACATATTTTAAAAAAAGGCAATGGCGCGCAATTTTTTTGTCAAAAATATTAGTTGGACTGTCTTCCGGGACGCCACTGGACTTATTAATTTTAATTTAATTGAGGCCAAATTATCCTCTAGTTATTACAAACAGAATTGCCAAATTTCAACAAAATGGAATAAAAGAGTATTGAGATATTTGCGAACATCCGATTTTTTTTAAAAGCTTAACACACTGTATCGTAAAAACTATGCATTCTCGGACACATTGGAGTTTGGCCACATACTTAAATAACACCCTGTATGTAATTATGATAAAACTAACTTTTGTAATAAAAGATCGATTAAGCAAAATTTTTAAAAGCTAGAAAGTACTTCAGGATTTCAATAGTTAATTATCTCACCAGAGTTTGACTCGCACAGGACTACGTTTTTTTATAGTTATTATGTAAGTAGGTATACCTATACGAAGAAATACATTGTTTTTAAGTTTCGTAAAACCTCTCCCTTTTTATTCCTCATAAATACTTTATTACTTTTAAAACCAAAATTATGCGAAGGAAACCCACCTATTTAAGAAAACTTTCTAGTTTCGTTCTGGGAGCCCCTTTTAAAGTGACTTTAAATTTTTTATTATCTTGTGGCCCTTCATATAATAGGATCAAAATATACCTAGACCTTTTTGAACCGAGTTGTTTTTTGTATATACTCTCACACCAAAAATAGATTTCTATCAAAAGAGAGCGTTTAGGAGATTTTCTACCTGAGGTGGTCTGAATTCCTTTGGAAAAAAATCTTCTTTTAAAGCCCATAAAAATGAAATTAAATTAAGTATGCTTGTGTGAAGAAAGAGCTTTTAAATATTTGGCCATTGGAGGGGAGGTTTTATATTTTACGAAATTTAACACAAAAATAGCTTATATACAGGGTGTTTTTTTAAGGTCGACGAGCGGCCATATCTCGAAAACTACTGGGCATAGAAACTTAGAAACTCAGGAAAAGAAAAATGATAATTAAAGTGGCCATGAGAAAATTCTGGAAAAAATTTTTAAGTACCGCATTTTGCCGCAAGAGGGCGTAATTGAAAAGTAAATTTTAAAATTTTACATAACTCCGAAAATTCCACATTAAGGTATATGTTTGATAACACCATTTTAAAGCTTAGACAATTATGCATCATTTTGGTCTTATGATCATTGGCGTACCGACTTTAATAAGAGTGGGGGAAGCTGTTGAAAGTGTAATCATTTAAATCGCTGTAACTTATAAACGACTTATCCGATTTTAGCAAACTATACATATACCTTAATGTGGAATTTTCGGAGTTATGTAAAATTTTAAAATTTACTTTTCAATTACGCCCTCTTGCGGCAAAATGCGGTACTTAAAAATGATTTCCAGAATTTTCTCATGGCCACTTTAATTATCATTTTTCTTTTCCTGAGTTTCTATGCCCAGTAGTTTCCGAGATATGGCCGCTCGCCGACCTTAAAAAAACACCCTGTATAATAAAACAGTTGAATCTGTAAGTAAATTTTAGTGGCAGCTGTACAAGAAACAAAGCTAAATTATTTTAAAGAAACAATCAATAAGATAAAGTAAATTTTCATAAAAATATTTCTATATTTATGTAGTTTAATATTTATCTCGTTTAAAAGAATTATTGTTTCTATCAAATATATGTAAAAGCTTTGCTAATATTGTAGTTCATGTTAATATGAGATGATTATTTATTTACATGCAGTGTGAGTTTGTAACTTGGGATAAATTTAGTAAATCCAGTACTTTACCAGTCTTTTTTAATAGAATTGATTCGGCTTTTACTTGGTGAAAAACCATTATTAATTGTGTTAAATAAATTATAATTTTACACTTTCCACATATTTTTATTTTGACTCGACATATTTCGCAACACAGTTGTTTCTTAAAAGGAGTACTTAAAAATGGTATTTTAAAAAGTTACTACTACTTGGGCGTAACAATAAAATTGCAGGAAATTTTCAGGTTGTTTAAATTGTTGGAAAAACCAAAATAGCTTTTTAAAATACCATTTTTAAGTACTCCCTTGAAGAAGCAACTGTGTTGCGAAACATGTCGAGTCAAAATAAAAATCTGTGGAAAGTGTAAAATTATAATTTTTGAAATTTTTTTACCATTTGTCACAGTCTTTATTTTGGAAAAAAGCTTGTGTACGGGTATTCACATTTTGAGTCGTGGCATTTTTTTTAAATGCTGATACCAAATAAGAGATATGACGACATCGAAATTTTTTTTAAGGCCAACCCTACTTTTTTATTGGCTATTGTTAAAGTGCATAATATTAAGTTATACATAAGTAAAAAATTTCAAATTTTTATTCTTCGTCATTTATAAGATATTAAACAAACAAAAAATAATTTATTTAAAAAAAAAGTCTAATACCTATTTAATACTTTTTCATCAACAAATGTTCAAAACAAGTTTTACTTGGGTTTATGATATTGCAAAATAGTGAACGGACAACATTTTGAGCATTTATTGAAGAAAAAGTATTAAATAGAAAGTTATTTTATTTTTCAATTAAATTAATTTTTGTTTGTTTAATATTCTATACCTTAATGACAAGGAATAAAAACTTGGTACTTATGTATAACTTAATACGCACTTTAAAAATAGTTAATAAAAAAGTAGGGTTGCTATTCAAAAAAATTATTAATATCGTCATATCTCTACTTTGAGACATACTGTATCAATATTTTTTTATAAAAATGTTAGTACCCGTGTCCAAGCATTTTCCCGAAAAAAAATTGTACTGGATTTACTGAATTTCTTCCAAGTAAAAAAATTATAATATCATGAAACGATTAACCAGGTTTAATATTTTTTGTATATATTTAAACTAAAAAAAAAAAATATTTAAAATTATGTTAAATTGCATTATTGACTTAAAATAGTAAATATTTTTTTATGGCATTATCGCTTAAACTGTGAACTACACATATTTTAATAACCTACATTTAGAAGAACCAATGCCAAATTTTTAATCTATGTAAGTCCCTATCGATCTGAAAAGAGAAAAAGAAAGGAACAAAAATCCTATATTAATTTAAAAAATGTCTTTTTATTCATAAATTAAAGTAAATATTAATGTACAATATTCAACAGTCTTTAATCAATAAAATTGTGTTTTATTTACAATTTTCACTTAAAACTAATGACTAATAAGCGTTTGGAAATTAGTACACGAAAGTACCAATCATAAATAAATTTTAAATTTAAATATTTACAAAATATATACACGAATAAATATTACATAGTAATATATTTTATTATAGCGACATTCGAGTATATGAAGGTAATTCACATTTAATTTCATATTTAATAAATATAAAATATAGCAATATTACAAGTAAAACAGCCTTTAAAATTAGTAACTTGGATATAACGTTGCATTTTTCTGTTACTCTTACTTTACTGACATATTTTTTAAAAAAATACAACTCCCAGCGTTATTTGAAATTTTTACATTACAACATCTAAACAAACTAAAAAGTTAGGCACAAAATATTAAAAAAATTAAGCTTACAATTATTCAAGCTCAAATTTTAATATAATACCTGCAATATATCAAGAGCTTCCTAATAGGACATCATTTTAATAACCTTTAATATGAATAAGTACATAAAGAAAAACATTTATAAATTAAGACTATTCATTAATAGTAGTATAGTAGAGCTATGACAGATATTGGCATTATAATATGTATACTTCAGTATTAAGAATGCACTTTATTTAAAATCAAAAATAAGTAGTTTTTTTAATACTTCAGTGTTGTCTCAATACTTGGTACTTTTTGCAAAATTTTAATATTAACTAATTGGGTTTGTTGGTGAAAATGAAAGTACCATCAGTAGGTATCTTGGTATTTAAATTAAGGTATTTAAGTATTTTATGACCTTAAGTAACAATTTACAATACTTTTACTCAGTAGCTACCGCGGCTCTAAAAACTTTCGAGGTGGACACATTTTTAAATGTTTTTTTTTATACCTAAAAATCAATGTGTCACAAATTGATGTGTTATGTATCTTACATAATATTAATATTACAAAAAGAACCATAAAAATGCATAATTTTTAGCAAAAGATATTGTTACACAAAGCTCTGATAAATTTAACATATCACATACTTTTATATTATTTTACATTCTTAAATTAGGGGTAGATTTCCTCTAACCGTTTTATTTAAATAAAACTTTGCGTTTAAGTATCAGATAAAATAAGAATTTAGAATATTTGTGGTAATATAATATTGCATTTCCATAAATAGCATTAAGCTAATACAAACAAAATTTTTAAACCATAATAATATCTATATAAAAAACAATAAACGACTTTCGGTTATTGTTTTTTATATTTAAGTATTTATTAATATGTTGAACAAGTCGTATCTGGTAACTCGTATGACATTTTTTTTCTTCCGCAAAACAAGAGGTTCAGAAAAACAACAACATTAGAAAATGTACTAAAAAAATTAAACAAAATACGTTCTCGATTGTGGCGGAGCATCGGGAATAGTAGAATAAACATGGTGTGGCACCTCAGACCTGCAGGTAGGATACTGAGAGTACTGCGGAGGTCTCCCATCAATGGAAACATAGCTATGGTTCATTTGCTCAGAACCATAATGCTGAGAACTAGCGCTGGAACCCTCGTCCTCGGTACTTCTGTTGGAATCACCTCCTGAGACATAGGTACTCTGAGTGGGAGTTGGCGTTAAGGTGGTAGTGTGGACTCCTGGCATTGGTTGGTACTTGTACCATGAATCAGTATGACTTGGAGTACAGGTGTACCTTGCATTAGTTTTACAACGAATTTCGGGGTGATGTTGTTTTTTGCGCCTGGTACTGCCAGTGCTAATGACGTCTGGCATGGCGTAGCGCAATTTCTCCCAAAATCTCCTTTCTCCCCATCTAGTAACACTGCAGGCTCTCAGTAGAGCGCGTAATTCTGGGTCCATTGGCTCGAGAGGATCCCCACTTAGAACGCAGACTAACTTGTGGCGAAACGTTGTGCGTAAGGCTGTTTGAAGAGCTGCTCTAAATTCGGATTTGGACCATTCTGTGCAAATTAATGCTGGTGAAACTATAAGCAGAATCCTCCTGGATGAATCTGCAGCTCCTACCATAGCGTCTGCAACATATGATGCCCCATTCAGTAAGTGCAAGTCTCTGTAGTGTAAGCAGAGGGTGTGACCAAAAGCTTCAAGTTCAGGGGCAATTATTCTGGCAGCAAGTTCCTCGTCTTTGTGGCTGTAAACCATGTAACAGTCATATAAGTGGTCCTGATCGTCCGAATTATCGTGCATATCCTGAAAGATTCGCACTCCGTACTTAGAATGGGCCCATAGTCTCACTTCTTGACGAAAAATGAACATAATTGCAACGATTAAACACACCACGATCACCGACACTAAAGTAGCTGCTAACAGGGGCACGTAACTTCCTCCCAATAGCTGACTGTTTTTAACAAGTTCTCGCTGTACTACAGACGTGGCGATTGCATTGTCCATGTCATCACATTTATTTAACGCGTCCGCAACAGTCTCATCCGCGTCCGAACAAAACATCTTCGAAGGGTCACCCCCTGAGGATCGGATCCAGGAGTTAAGGCGCCCCAGAGAGACACAATCACAAGACCACTTGTTGCCATCGAGAGACACGCGCGGCGCGGAAGCTCTCGCTTCGGCTTGTAACTGCCACGGCGGAAAATTTACGATTTTATTGTCGTCCAACTTTAGCACGTCTAAATTATGCATGTTCCTAAAAGTCTGATTGCCGACGTAGGCGATCTTGTTGTGGTCTAAATACAGTTCGTTAATATTTTCTAGCTGATCGAACTCGAAACCGCGAAGTTCTTCGAGTTTGTTGTCTTCAATGTGCAACACGCGTAGAGAGCTCACCCCGTTGAAAGTTCTGTTGTGCAGTGCTTTGACATTGCTGTTGTTCAAATACAAAACTTCGAGCTTTTTCTTGCCGATGAATACGTGACTGCCAAGCTCGCCTAAGTCGTTGCCGTCCAGGTAGATTTCAGTGGCGTCCATCGGAATTTTTTCAGGTACGGTGGTATACCCCGCATTACTACAATCAACTACATTAGATGACCAGGTGTGATCGTGATAGCAAGTGCATTTATCAGGACAGGTCATTTCACAGTCACAGGCATCAAAGTCACAACAATGGCACAGCGCGAAGCAATGAGTTTGATAGGGACACAAAAAATTTGAAGGCTTAAGGCTCAGCAAAGGTTGCGGTGGGGAGCCTCTGGCGTGGGAAAGCTCACATGTAACATCATCTAAATCAAGTACTTGGGGATATTGCCTCAGATTACTTAAGTGATTAATCCTTAGTAGCCACTCCATCTTACAATCACAATAAAATGGATTTCCACCAATGTAAAACTGCGGCAAGTCTTTATCGTGGCTAACGGGACTTAAATTTAAAGCGGACAAATCCAAATATCTTATCTTATTTCCATATAAAACAACTTTCTCTAAGTTTGGTTTATGCGTAAAGCTGTTCGGAGCCACAGAACTAATTTTGTTGTTTTGTAAATATAAAGTCTGTACGCTGTCGGGCACTGAATTCTCTTGAATTTGGGTAATTAAATTAAAACTAACATCTAGCATCTTAATCTTGAGAGTATTTCTAACATCGTAGTAATTCCCAAGTTCCGGAATTTCGTTATCGTGCATGTCAAGCCATTCTAAACTTACGGGCAAATGACTGAAGTCGAACCACACCAGCTTGTTGGACGAGACGTTAAGCCATACAAGACTTTGAAGATTTGTAAATACTCCGCTTATGTCAGTTAGTTCGTTGGCATCTAGCCGAATTGCTTTCAATGTAGGATTACTGGCAAATGCACTTTGCTCCACATATTTAATTTTATTCGAGGCCAAATTAAGTACTTGCAAAGACGGAAGTGTAGAAAATGCATCCCTTGAAATATTCACAATGTGGTTGTCGACCAGTCTCAAGCCGTACAATAGATCGAGACCTTCAAAGGAAGCGTTCGTAACCGATTCGATATGGTTCTTGCCTAAATCAAGCGTCTTTAAAAAGCGCAATTGACCGATGCCGTCAGGGATACCGCCAAGCATATTTCCGTTAAGACCCAAGTCTTGCAAATTTGTCACGTTCTCGAACGCCCTTGGGTGAATGTACTCTATTTCGTTCTGGTCCAACAAAAGTTGATTAAGGGCGTACATTCCCGTAAAGTGGAAAGACTCGATGCGAACGATTTTATTGTGACTCAGTGTCAAGGCATGTAGATTTTTCAATTCGGCAAACGCCCCCTCGGTAATGACGTTAATGTTGTTATATTCGAGATTCAAAATCTGCAGGGTGTACAGATCATGGAACAGGGCAGGATCTATTCTATTCAACTGATTATGGCCCAAGTTTAGCACGACCAGTCGCACCAGGCCCGAAAAAGTATCTCTGTTAACCCATCTGCTTGTTAGTTCGTTGTGCGACAGGTCAAGGACCCTTAACTGATCTAGCCCTTCCAGTAATCCCGGCGCCAATACACTTAATGAGTTGTTTTGTAAATAAAGGTGCGTCAACTCTCGTGAAGACTGAAATAACTCTGGCGGCATGGCGACAAGATAATTACTTGACAGGTTCAGCGTTTTCATTGCATTTAAGCCAACAAAAGAGCGATCGCCTAGGGTGCTGATGGCGTTGCCTTGAAGATCAAGTTCTTCCAGACTTCTCAAAGCACTAAATCCATTGTCAGGTAAAGCTATAATTTCATTATCGCTTAAATCGAGCACTTCAAGTCCATTAACACAGGCTCTGCCTGGCGCTAAGGGCCCCTTTCCCCAGTCGGAGAATCCTAAGGCAGCAACATCCTGCAGTTTATTGCGGGTTAAGTTCAGGTGCGTTAAACTATAAAGCGGACAAAACAAATCCTGCGGTGTATTCCATATGTTGTTATCTGCCAAGTCCAGACTTCGCAGTTCGCTCAGACCGCGAAAACTTTCTGCGTGGAGTTCCAAAGCCATCGCAGACCATTCGGAGTTGTGCGATCGGAGCGAGAGTTTTTTTAGATGCCGAAGACTCGACATCGCTGCCGCAGGAACATTTCGAATTTTGCAGTTTTCGATTTTTAAGTCCCTCAGTTTACGCAATGTGGCCAGGAAGGAGCCGTGACGGGTGGTTTCTAACGTGCTCTCGAAAAACAGCGCGTCGTTACATTCGAGCATTAACACTGTCACGCGATCACTTTGGCTTTGTGTTAGGTTTCCTATTAATGGTTCTGCGTTATTTATGGTCCTTATCTGGCAATATAACACGGGTTCTTCGGAGTTTTCTTGATTTTCGATAGATTGCATCTGCCATTCACAGCCTTTGGGAGCCAATTCAAAGCTCGTTAAACTTCTGGCAGTAACGCTAACACAGCAAATTGCACTTAAAACTAGAAGGATATACATTTTTAATAAGGTTTCGGGTCTTTCACACCCGCACTGAAACATAACTTAAAGTCTTTGCACTAAAGCATCACTGAGACGAAACTTTAGTAAAAGTTTACGCGCGGAGACGTAACGGAAACGACTAAACACCCGAGCGTGGTGCATCTAACGACTTCGCCTACGAAACTAACCGGCACGATCTCAGACGGGACCGACTGTTGCGTTACGGCGGGACAGTTGGCTCGTTGGCTCCACCCAATCTTCCCCTACTCCTGAATTCTATCAGGATTCCAGCTGCTTTGCCTGACTGTGAATGGATGGTGTCACGTGGAGTTTTGAAAATGTTAACAATGTGCAAAGTGTATCTGGTCTCCCCCCTGCTCGCGAATTGTTGTTTTTGTTGCGGTCTTGTTGTTTGGAATATACGATGTTGATGTGAGACATTTGATGCCTCTACGTTATTTAGAATGTGTAAGATCTAAAGCACTGCAAACTGCAACGCAATAACGTATATAAGTTTTCTCTACGATGGGGTTCTATAGGATTATGAAATTTATTTTATAAATTTTCAGGCAGTAAAATAGGAAATCTGAGGTAATGAGCTAGAATTTTGAATTCCGATATAAAAACTTCCAATAATTGTAAGATAAAAACCTAAATTGTAAAGTAATATGTAAGAGCAGAACTTTAACGTCAAAGAAGAAAAACTATAGTAATAAGCCATTTATTTTATATTTCTAGGATATTTTTTTTTAAACTCAAAATCATTTTTTTATCTTAGACTTCAGAATTATTTAATTTCAGAAATTTGGTTATTTTTCTTAATCTCTATTTTATAGATACCTACAATAGAATTTTTACTTTTTTTCACAGAATTCTATCTTTTAGCCTCCAATTCGAATTTTATTCGATCCGTATATCTCTGTCATAATACGATAACTTTTTTAAATTAAACTATAAAAGCATTACTTATTATTATTATTAGTAATATTTATTTTGATTAAATTTAATGAAACCAAAATTGTTAAAACAGTTCTCTTGGAAAATAATTTCTTTGCAATTAAAAGATTGTTTAGGGCTAAAAATAAGAAAATTTGCATTTAAAAATTTCTACCCTTATATTTTAAAGATAATAATTAATTATTATTTAAATCTGTACTATGTCTCTACTTACCTACGCCAGTAAAAAAATAATATCCACCTTTCAAAGAGAGTAGCCGAATTTTAACTTATGAGGTATACCTAACACCTAACACCTAACATGGAAACAAAAGTTGTTTAAAAAAAATATGTCCTACACTACTCCCGGCTTACTTTAAATAATTTTTAAGCTGACAAAAATTTGAGGCGAATATTTAGTAAAAAAAAACTAAAAAGAGACCATGCAACATTTAATAAATCTTATAGTTTATTTAAAAATTCTTGTCTTCGAGCTTGAAACATACATTAAAAATATGATAATTCTTACTTGCTAACAATAAAATATCCGTATAACAACCACATATCACAGAGCTGTCAAAAATAATAATTTTGAGAAGATGCTAATTTCATAGAATCTTGTAAAAACGGTTTTATTACCAATAAAATTTTGAAGACTTCCTTTTATTTTTTAAAATTATTGTATTTAATTAACATTTATTTATTCGTATCTAGTTTTATTACAAGAATATTTTTTCAAACTAATGTATAATTGGTCGAAAATGCTGTTAGATGTTGATTGACGCTAAATTTTTTTTTGTCCAATTTATACAAAATTATATCTGCCCAGATGACAGTATAATATTATACAAAAGTTCATGATAGGTAATATTAATACATGATTTTAATTTTTTAAAAATTTTATTAAATCCCCATATGTATCTGGACAAATTTGTTAACAGCGAAGGGCGAAAAACATTCATTGTGCTGCATGCTTTATAAATTACTAACTATCTCACAAAATGTTATTTTTGATAAATGTTTACATCTTCGTGAGATTTAAATATCACTTTTACGTATTTCGTTATCAAAACAGATTATAGGTACATTTTTAAACTTCTAATTTTATAAAAGATTATGCTCCTTTCCAAATTCATTGGCTATTAATAAAACTTTTAGCGCTTAATTTTAGTGTGGATACTATTATTTCAATTTCAAAAATTATACCTACCTACTCATTAATTAAATTTTCGAAGAAGTAGAATTTGACTAAGTATACCTACTTCTTATTAAAAAAACCAAGCTGCCAGATAATATATTTTTACTTCTTATTATTCTTCGTTATATCGTATAAATTTTCAATTTTTTATTGTCAGCCAACAAAGAGGCACAGGAGACACAAACTAAAAAGCACAAGAATTAATGTTAGTACCTACTTTGTGTTTAACAGTACCTATGTTGAGCATTGTGCAAGTTGTTTAATAAAATGATAAATCATATTCAATTATAATTTTTAAATAGTTGCTGGACTGCAACGTAAACCGACATACTACATGGAGATATGGAAGGAATTGATTTTAATCTTGTCATAACGAAACGATCTTAAAATGAAGAGCATACTTGTTTGTTGGTCTCGTGGTTCATGGTGGAAGGATTGGAAAAGAAAAGAAAATGGCCTCTATTATTCTTTTTTACATAAACTTTAAATTACAATTTTTTTTAAATAATATGTCTTTTTATTTTAGTCTTCTAGCCACGAATTCTTATTTTAGACCATTAATTTTTTTTATAAAAGCTTTATTCGAAATAAACCAAAATTGTCGAAAAAGTGCTCTTCGAATAAGTTCGAAAATTATTTTGTGCAATTGTTTTAAGTTTTTTGGGGCCTAATATAAGAAAATATACATTTAAAATTGTCTATGCTATTATTTTATATATTGAAAAAAAACACCGTTTACTTATAAGTTTTTTCGTCTATAACAGAGTTCCCAAACTTTTTTTTCTCATAGACCACTTTAAAAATTTTGCTGGTTCCGGTGCTACATTTCTACCATATTCCCAAAACTCGACAAAAAATGTGAAGATTAGATCTAACTATAGAAATTTGCGTTGCGGCTGAGTTCCAACCACAAATTTACAGTTTTCAAAAAACAATTAAGAATGGATTGGTTAATTAATTAATTGATTGTGCTGTGAGTGGATGTCAAAACAGTAAAGTTGGCCAATCAAAAAAGTGATTACATCCAACTTTACTTTTTTGGCATTTACTCACAGCACAAGAAACCAATCAATTCTCACTTATTTTATTTAGAAAACTCCCGGAGTGGTAAAAATAAAAAGAAAAATAGTATAATATCTTCTTGGGTTGTATTTATTCAAATATGTAATTATTACACTATTAATTATTATTGTTATCATATTACATTGTAAGGTTTATAATACATTGTAATATGATAACAGTCGTATAATATAATTTAAAAAAAAAACATTACTAACGTAACGTAACTTCTATAAAAACAAAAAAATGTAGTTCTTCACTATTGAAACCAGATAAATTTTCGTGGACCCCCGCTTACGAATTGTGAACCCCCATTTTTTTGTCACGCCAACGTAGACCCCCGTCGAGTCTCCCGTGGACCCCTGGGGGTCCACCTGGACCACTTTGGGAATCACTGGTCTATAAGGTATATATTATGGTCTATCTATTGGTATAAAAAATACATCGCGTCAGTTAGTAGTAGCAACATAATGGTAATAAGTAATATATTCATTATTACCAAAGCTAAATTTCATATGGCGACATCTCTGAACTGCATTTATAAAACCTTAACGTACAGCATTACGTTGGTTTGACCGCATTCTCTATGAATGCCGTATACATTCACTGGGTTTCAGAGTCATCTATCAGCAAATAACTGAACCAGTCCTAAGGATCTCCGAAGAGCCAAGACTGTGTCGGCATCTCAAGAGTTGTAAGCAAAGCTAACACAACTCCTTATTTGGAGATTGTAGATTTCTGAGTTAGTTTGCCTGTTGTGGAACTTTAACTTTTATAAACAAGCTTGGAAACGAAACTGGCAAACTAAAATTTCATTAACATTAAGTCTCCCTTCGCCATTTTGTCTACAATCTTCAATACAGACTTTCTCTAGATAATAATTTGGAAGAGTCTACTGTGTTTAAGGTTAAAATAGAGAGTTGCGTTTCATACTGTTAAAAATGTTTTTAATTTTTTTAATCAGCAAATCGTTTAAGTATATTTTTTGTTTTAATGATCTAAGTTATCCGTGAAATAAATTGTTGTTTCGTAATCCGTCATACCATTTTGCTGCGTAATAATATGCAATATGCTTTACTATATTATTTGTATGTGATTTATACCTTATAAAGTTAAATTAAACTTTAAACATGCCTGTCATATCCGAAAGTGTTGTTACAACCAGAAAAAGAAGTCTGTCATATCTTCAAGGGTTGTAGCGTAACATTTAAAAAACATATATGTCATATCATTATGAGGTTATTAAAATATTTAACAAATGTCTATCATATACCAATGTATTCTAATACTTTTTATACAAATGTGTGTCATTTACTAAAAGAAATTTTGGTTTGGTGTCCGTTAATCGTTTGAAACGAAGAATAAGATTTCCTTCGCCATTGGGTCAACAAACTGTTTTAATTTCGTCTCTAAGTAGTGTCACAGAATATTTGCGTAGCTATATATTCTGTGGTAGTGTTTTTCATGTTATATTTTAACATCGTTTTATAACCTAAGTTAATAAGTATCTCGGGACAATTTTGGTAATTTTTTGTTATACAGTGTGAAAGTCCGCATCATATGGGATTTTTTTTTATTAATAGCTTTAGTCGAAATTTGACTTTGGCATCAAGTTCTGCTTCAATCGAGATTAAAATTAACCAAAAAAATAGTAGTCACGTGATTCGCATTATCTGTCAAATTTTAATTTTTTCCAAAAAATAAAAAAAGTTTTTTTATATGCAGTTTCTAGCCCACATGCAAAATTGCAGGTGCATAAGATAATTTTGATTTTAATTTTATAAATTGCACCACTTTTGCAAAATAAGACTCAACCAACCTACATAAAACTTCTTAATTTTGACAATGCTTTATTTTAGATAAATTTTCTTTAAAGTAGCGCCTTATTAAAAATATGTGTTTTTCTACAAAATCAAAATTGGGCTATTAAAATTTGGTCTTATGTGATGCAAAGTTTATTTGTTTTTGACTCTGTAGAAGATAACTTCATAAAATAAGTATTTTTGAAAACGTAGTTTGTGTCTGAAAGTAAAAAAATAAAAAATAAAATAAAGGGGTTTTTAATTAAATCGTTGAAAATACGTTAACGTTACATTAAGTTAAACTAAAATTTATTTTTCACTTAATGAACACTTTACTGATGACACTCTGTTCTTTTTTGTCTTAATATTAAGGTGTAGTACTTTCAGACACAAACTACGTTTGAATAATACTTATTTTATGTTATTTTGTTGTTGTTGTATTATATAAGGTCAAAAACAAATAAACTTTGCATCATATGCGACCAAATTGTAATAAGCCCTATTTTGTTTTTGTAGAAAAACTCACATTTAATATGGCGCTACTTTAAAGAAAATGTATGAAATAAAGCATTGTTAAAACTAAGAAGTTTTATGTAGTTGAGTCTTATTTTGCAAAAGTGGTGCAATTTACAAAATATGGGTAAAAAAATCAAAATTATCTTATGCTGCTGAAATTTTGCATGTGGGCTAGAATCTGCATTTAAAAAAACTTTTTTTTATAACTTTTTTTGATATTTTCAGAAATAACCCCACTTTTGAATTATTTTTTGGAAAAAATTAAAATTTGACAGATATAATGCGAATCACGTGACTACTATTATTTGCTTAATTTTCATCTCAATTGAAGCAGAACTTGATGTTAAAGTCAAATTTCAAATAAAGCTGTTAATAAAAAAAATCCCATATGATGCCGACTTTACTGGTCACTGCACTATATGCCTGTAGGTGAGAAATATTAACAAAAAAACAGCTATTTTGGACATAACTGACGACATCAGCAATCAGCATGTTGACGACTGTTTACAGAGTTTGTTTTCTATCTAATTGGTTTATTTCTTAAAAAGGACAATCATAATTGAACCTAAGATATCTACCGGATCTCCCAAACTACAAAAAGTATGATAAAATTAAGGTAATTGAGTTATTCAAATTTTAAAAGTTTGAACTAAGATATGTAAGCTATAAAAGGTTAATACCTTTTCTTAAAAACATTGTTTTTATGCCATAGTCGATATCACGAGATGGTTTTGGCAGTGTTTTATTTCAGCTCCTATAGGACTGGAATTATATTTTTTTTTTTGGCACATCAATTGAAATATGAAGACCCAAGCAAATTAAGTTTATATTTATATCAAATTTTTCCTCCAAGCGGGAGCAATAAATACTTTTTGGCAAATTATTTTTAATACTACATTTAACCTTATTTACCGCGTATTGCAAATCATTTAAAAATTTGTCCCGAGATATTACCTTAGATTATAAAACGACGTTAAAATAAAACATGAAGACACTACTACCAAATGTGACTTATTTGAAATTTTTTATTTTTGCAAGGCTTTCTTTTTCACCCTGTATAAAATATTAAAATGCATTGGTTACGTCATAACTGTAACACACTTTTAATCTGCCAGAAACGGTTTTTCAAATTTTGCAAACCGCATTACAATCCGTAATGTAATTTCCAAACTACAGGCCTGTCATAAAGGTATTAAAAAAATGGACGAAGTTTGTAATGAACCGTTTATATATTCAGTAGTACAGTGATGTAAGTTGACACATTCGCTTTAATTGTAAAGCACCATAAACAGAACAAACACGGATGTGTCAAATTCAGTGCGACACTGTCGAACTGTGGGTCGTAATAAGAGATAACTCAATGATAGTATTTAACGTAACAACGTTCTTTCCTGTTTCGTTGTTGTATAGTATTGAATTTTCAAAAGTATAGTCGTCAATATATTTCCCCGTATATAGTTAACTAAACTACTTAATTCCCCGTTAAACTCAATGTAAACATTGACTCATCCACAATAATTAAAGTCTCCAGAGTTTCCAGGCAAACTAGATACACATATTTTGCCCTTCCATGTTCCTGATGCAATTACATTAATGCTGTATAAAGCTTTATGTTTCGAAAACCGCACCCATAATTCACTTAGCCTGGACTTTGGATTGCATTCTGGATATTCTGGAAATTGATGGTTATTCGTTTACCCAAGGCCCACTTTGTTTGCGTGGTCGGGCCCGAGGCCCATCAACACTAGGTATAAATAACAGCTAGGCGGTCAACGATGACCGAAACTGAATGGAAGGATTTAAAACGAATTTCATTTAAATTTTTATTGTTACTTTAACTTCGTTATGAGCGTAATCCAGTCATGCATAATTGAACACACACGGTTTCTATTTATACTATATTACAATATTAAGGTGGCATTCTCAACGTCATTTAATCCATTACCAACCTCTAACCTAGTTCGCGTTGCTTTTTTCAGTTTATTATAGATTAACTAACATTTAAATAAAATCAATATCGTCGGTACAATATTTAGGTAATATCTGACATTATATAACAAAAATATCTATTCATTTTATTGCTAATTTTGGGATAATTGTATAGTGAAAGAACAATGACATAATAATGTTAAAAAAAATCTTACCCGATATTTTTCGCTATACAATTCTCCCAAAATATTTAATGAAATTCCTTGATATTTAATCAACATACCAATAATTACCTATAAAATATGAAGACAATGATTTTATTTAAATTTTGTGTAAAAGCTAGAAAAATTAAATAAATATACGCGAAATAGGTTATAGGTTGGCAAGCATACTCCCACCTTAAATATCTTTATACAGGCACTCTTTCGGTGGTCTTCATTTCTCTCTTTATCTCTGTCTAATTACAGAAACTACATGCGAGCGCCATCTATTACTATACTTGTCAAATCTAACACCTAAACTTAATACCTAGAATACTGATTTTGTTTCATCACAATTTGGTAAATATTTCTACGATTCTACGAGAATAGGTAAGGTCTAACTTGTCTAAGTATTTCAAACTTTTGACTATTCCTGTATCTCTTAATTTACAGGGTATTTAAAAAGTGATAAGAATTTTGTAATAAAACAGTAGCAAAAAGATTCCCATATACTTTTTATGACACATTATAAGAAATGTTCTGAGACAGAAATGAGAATTAATTCAAATGTTTAAAACCGGGCCTTAAAACCGAAAGATGTAACTAAATAAAAGGTCATCTTTATATTTTTAAAATTATAGGTACAGTGTCACCAGTAAAGTCCGCATCATATGGGATTTTTTTTTATTAATAAATTTATTCAAAATTTGACTTTGGCATCAAGTTCTGCTTCGATCGAGATGAAAATTAAGCAAAAAATAGTAATCACTTGATTCGCATTATCTGTCAAATTTTAATTTTTTTTCAAAAAATAATTCAAAAGTAGGGTTATTTCTGAAAATATCAAAAAAAGTTAGTAGAAAAAGTTTTTTTAAATGCAGTTTCTAGCCCACGTGCAAAATGTCAGCTGTATAAGGTAATTTTGATTTTTTACCTATATGCCTATTATTTATTATATACCTAATTGCACCACTTTTGCAAAATAAGACTCAACGCAACCTACTGACAATGCTGTATTTCAGATACGCCATATTAAATGTGTGTTTTTCTACAAAATCAAAATTGGGCTATTAAAATTTGGTTGCATGTGATGCAAAGTTTATTTGTTTTTGACCCGGTATAAGGTAACTTCATAAAATAAGTATTTTTGAAAACGTAGTTTGAGTCTGAAAGTAATACACGTTAACGTTATTATGACATACCTTAATAATAAATTATATTATAAGGGTTTTAAATTAAATCGTTGAAGATAGATAAACTTTACGTTGTTAAACTAAAATTTATTTTCCACTTAAAAAACACTTTACTGAAGACACTGTGTTCTTTTTTGTCTTAATATTAAGATGTATTACTTTCAGACATAAATTACGTTTTCAAAAATACTTATTTTATGAAGTTACCTTATACAGGGTCAAAAACAAATAAACTTTGCATCACAGATGACCAAATTTTAATAGCCCAATTTTGATTTTGTAGTAAAACACACATTTAATATGACGCTACTTTAAAGAAAATGTATCTGAAATAAAGCATTGTCAAAACTAAGACGTTTTATGTAGGTTGCGTTGAGTCTTATTTTGCAAAAGTGGTGCAATTTACAAAATATAGATAAAAAATCAAAATTATCTTATGCAGCTGAAATTTTGCATGGGGGCTAGAAACTGCATTTTCTAATAGCTTTTTCGATATTTTCAGAAATAACCCCACTTTTGAATTATTTTTTGGAAAAAATTAAAATTTGACAGGTAATGCGAATCACGTGACTACTATTTTTTTACTTAATTTTTATTTCGATCGAAGCAGAACTTGATGCCAAAGTAAAATTTGGAATAAAGCTATTAAAAAAAACTCCATATGATGCGGACTTTACTGATGATACTGTAGACTTAATTTAAATCCAAAAAGTTTATCGGTAAAGCAAGGCACTTACTTAAATACGGTAGAAGTCCCATTTTAGTTATCGATAGGCAAAATAGCGCACCACAACACATTAGCTTAAGGTACGCCTCCATCAATCAGTTTGTTTGACGTTCGGTCGGTTGCGTGGTTCCCATACTAATTACCTTGTCAATGCACCGTACAGATTTCAGTGGTTTTTGAATTTGTGTCATTAGATAAATAGATACATTTAATAGTACGTAGATACACTAAATTATCCAATCAAAATGCGACTACCATTAGGTACAATAAACTTTTTATTATGATAGTAGAAGGTACCCGCTTCGCTAGATAAATTCAATTATTGTTCAAATTCGCTATGCGCGTAAACTACTAACAGGTACCATAATACCTAATGCATATAACATTAAAAATATTCAATAAAAACTTTTATACCAATAAATTATTGTATACAGCGTTGTGATAAAGAAACGGAGCAGCCTTCTATATAGAATACCGCCCAATTAATCAGGAATCGGTCGGACGCATCAAATTAACGTTTTGTAGTACTTGTGGAGAAATTTCTCGTATTACTTACTTGTCGAATGGAAGCTTATCTATCGAGTTGGGTGGTGTAAATTAATAAACTAAGTTTTTGAGGTAGCTCCACAAAAAAAAAAGTGCAATGGGTTAAGATCGGACGATCTGTCACTGTGTGCATTCATAGTTTGTACTGAGGGGCCCTACGTACCGTTAAGCACATGAATTAAAAAAAAAACGTTAAATTATCTAGACCAAAACAGAACAGTTTGTTTTCAGAAAGCTTTTTGCCTGGATATTACCCTTAATTTTAAACCGAATTTATCCATAATTTATCATTACACTGACTTGTCAAATAGAAAACACATCATATAAAATATTAAGGAAGTGACGTCATTTATGTTCATCATCGTTCAACATAATCTAGGTGGAGGAAGTGTCAACAATAAGCAGTGTCATTCTTCTTAAACAAGTTAAGAAAACAGGAAATTCTTTAAATTTTCATATTCTTCGAGCCTTGAGCCTTTACTCGTTGCGTTAACATTAGTTTGTTTTGAATAAAGACGTAAAATCTGATGGATTCGTAGTCTATTACCATAATGTGTTTAAAAAAAGTAGTATGTAAAGGCCATCTGTGAACATGTTTGGTAATCACAAGGGAAGCTAAATAAACTTTAGATATAAACAAAAATAACCCTTTTGTCTATCATAGGGGATGATTGGTATTAGAGTTCTTTTTGTTTCATTATTAATGGCCGATGTAAAAGCATCAACGATTACAAAATAGGAAAAAGGAGTTTTTTAGAATTAAGATCCGAAGAATAAAATATATCTAAAATGAATCATACAAGCGGATCAAATCACTCCACATCCTTTATTATAACCTTGAAGAGCGTTTTGCGAAAAATAACGAATTAAATAAGCAAAGGTATTGCCTGTTTTAAAGAATAGTGAAAATTAAATGAAAAAAATTAATGAAAACATGTTTGTTTGTTTATTAATGTTTATTAATGAAATGTCTTATTGTCTCTTGTCTGTTCATTATCACAATCAATTTGTTTATGGTCTCACAATATATTTTCATTAGACATGGAACAATTTTTAATGGCTTGTTTAATGTCTCAATTTACTTTTTATTAAAATAATGTATTTGATTAGTTGTGAAGTTCTAACCATAATGGGAATTTGCTTTCTAAGCTACCGACGACACACAATAATTCCCTAAATCAAGTTATTCCTAAAAGCAACACTAGGTTCAAACATAATTACCATCTAAAAATTATTCTGGAGCACGAACACATAATGGATAACCCTGGATTTCCATTTTATCCTCTTCGACCTCTATTAACAATATACATGGTGAAACATGAAAATAGATGTTTTTACTAGCGAGGGTTGTTGATTTTACGTGAACGATATTTGTTTTTAGGTACTTAGTTATCATTGCTCGAGTGTTTTCTCTTAAAAAGTTTTTAGTTACCTATTAAAAATAATCAGATTATGTTATTTTATTGGAACCATCAATTCAAATATTATTTTAAAAATACCGTTTATGCTCCAGCGCGCAGCGGTTCCCAAAACAGGGTGGACAAGGCAAACTTCTTTAACATCATAAAATATTGTCTGCGCTATCTCTTTGGCAAATATTATATATCTGCTGCAGGGTTCGTCAGATGCTCCCCAGCCCTATATCTGGAGTTCCCAGGTCTGCTTCCATGTACATGCAGTTAAAGAACCGTATGGTGCTTTGGCACTGTTTCATGGTACTTCAGCAGAGTAAAAACCTCCTCTGAGGTGGAAACCATAACCTGAGTAGAGAGAGGGTTAAAAGCTCCGAAATTGTCGTCTGAGGTCTTAGAGGAGGCTCTTCAAAGATCTAGTATCTGAGACGGAGTAGTTACTAGTTAGCGCTCTATTCCTTTCGATCACAATTTTTTAGCTGGGCGACATGGTTTAATCCGTAAATATGGTCTCAACCTTTGAAGGCATATGTCATCGATCAGCTGTTATAGGAACATCTTAATTTTTTTTAGATTATCAAAGGACCGGATTTAGACCAAATGTAACATTTTTGGAAACGTATCAGTATTAAATTAATATATTTGTTTGCTAGGTTGTATTAATATATTTGTTCGCTAGGTTGTATTAATATATTTGTTCGCTAGGTTGTATTAATATATTTGTTCGCTAGGTTGTATTAATATATTTGTTCGCTAGGTTGTATTAATATATTTGTTCGCTAGGTTGTATTAATATATTTGTTCGCTAGGTTGTATTAATATATTTGTTCGCTAGGTTGTATTAATATATTTGTTCGCTAGGTTGTATTAATGTATTTGTTCGCTAGGTTGTATTAATATATTTGTTCGCTAGGTTGTATTAATATATTTGTTCGCTAGGTTGTAACAGCAGGTGGCAATGTAACCTATGTGCTCTGAATATGATGCATACCACCTAAAATACATATAAATACCCGATTTGACCACAACTTTGCGAGACGGTTAAAATTATTTACTATTATATACGATTATGTCGTCTATCTTGTGACGCTGGAAGCTAAAGGACTTGGATCCGATTTGCATTCTTTAAAGCTGACTAGTTCAGGTGATTGAATAAATTATAACACAAGTTACCCAGATGAAGTCAATTTTCAAGCTGGAATAAAAAAAATAATACTTGACAACCCTGTACTGCAAGAAACTATTAATGCACCGCAGACCAAAAATTTATTCAGCGTGTGATTCACAGCCGACAATGTGTATCGGCCTTAATGTCCCGGTTGAAATAGTATGCGATATATCGCAATACACCCGCATACCGTTATAGGGGAGGGGGCTGTGGCGTGCCAAATTAGCCTCGGTAGTTTTAGCATTTATCATTATTGTTTATCACCAGCCTTTAATCTGTATTGTAAGTAGGACCATGAGAAAATAAATATTCCTATTTTGGATTAGTTGGGGCTGGTGATAATTGAAACAAGTAATGCCCAAATATCAAATTAAAAAAATCTAATCTAGAAAAAAAAACTTACCGAATAATTAAATGCATAATAAGGACATTGTCTGAAATCACAACACAGAAAATAAAGTGTATTTCTAGATATTCCAAAGAAAAATATCGTGCGAGCAAAAATTATTTGCATCCAAGAGGGCCTTGCCTCTAAGAATACCTGTTGGGTGTCAGTAACTACCTGAATTAACAATCAATCAGTTATTCCGTCATCTTTGACAGTCGTTACAAGTAATTTGATTCATCGCTAATTTTTCCAATTTCTTGAACAATTCACACAATGGGCTTTACGGAACAGCAAAGATTCATAGTTGAAGCGTATTTTCGAAACGGGGTTAGAGTTGGGGGTGAGTGGCAATACAATCCGGGTTTGTGCATGGACGATTTTTCTAACGTTTTATTGCTGGAGATTTTTATCATTGCTTGAAAAGAACCGTGGCTTTGTTTAGGAAAACAGGTCCTATTTTTTTCCATGACACAGTTACAGCACAGTGGTATAGTGACAATATCACAGGCCTGCATGAAATTTGTGATGACGTTATTTTTGTTTGTTGAGTTCAGTTTTTATATAGAAATAACTAATTAAAATACAATTGGTCTCTATCACCCACAGATTTTTTTTTGCAAAAAAAAGAAAAAATTAAAAAAAAACTTATAATAGGTGTTTTAAAACATTTTAAAATGAATGTAGTACTTCAAATTCTAAATGATTGATGAATAAAAAATGATTTTCTGTGGTGCTACACACCTTCCGACTGGAGACTTTTTATCGACTTCAAAAAGGAGCTTTAAAGCTGTTCTTTTACATAATGAAAATGTTTTTGCTTCTGTTTCGGTCGGTCATACAGTTAAGTTAAAGGAAAACTATGAAAATTTAGAGGAATTACTTTTAAGAATACAATATAAAAATCACAACTGGGAAGTGTGTAAAGATCTAAAAATTTTAGGTCTTCTCTTAGGTCAGCAGTCTGGATTTACTAAATTTCCATGTTTCCTGTGCGAGTGGGCTAGTAGGAATCGAGAACAGCATTGAATAAAAAGATACTGGTCACAAAGAGAGACTTTAACACCTGGAAACAAAAATGTAATTCGCGAAAGTCTTATTGACCCTCAAAAAGTTTTACTTCCACCACTTCACATAAAACTTGGACGTATGAAACAATTTGTTAAGGCATTAAACAAAGAAGGAAATTGTTTTAATTATTTGTGAAAAACATTTCCGGCTCTGTCAGAGGCAATCTTTGTAGGGCCGCAGATTAGCAGCTTGATACAGAATTTGAAAAGGTAATGGAAGATAAGGAAAAACATGCATGGAATGCTTTTAAAGAAGTTGAACCTACATTACTACTATGTTGAGATCGTTGAAAATATGCTGGAAAATTTCAGGAATTTTAGAATATGATCATAAAAATTCACTTTTTACATTCCCATTTGGACTAATTCCCGGAAAATCTTGGGGACGTGGATGAAGAGCAAGGTGAAAGATTTCATTAATATATTAAAGAGATGGAAAAAAGATACCAGGGGCGCTGGGACACGAAAATGATTTCTGTTGGATATTGAAAAGAGATCTTCCTTTAGCTGAAACAGAAAAACAACCAAAAGAAGCTTTTCTGAAAAAAGAAAACGTTTTTTGAAGAAGCGTAACGAATAAATAATAATTTATAATAGTTTATATGTGTATATTTTGTATATTTTTGTATTTTTTTCCTTAATATATTAAAAAACTAGCTTATAAATGAAATAAATCGTGTTTTTTCTATATTTTTGGATTTTACCGGTTTGAAAAATAACCTTACGTGATATTAAAAAACTGAAAGCAGATTTTAAATCAGCGCTACCTACCCAATTACTAGAAAACTGTTAAAATTTTTAAATCAACTTTCAAAAAATGCAGGCCCTTGTATTTTAAATCCATTTGTGGAGCAATTACTTGACGACGAACTACGTTTTGGATATTTTCAACAAGACGGTGCAACCGCTCATACAGCCTCCGAAACTATTAACTACTTACGCAATTTTTTTGACGACAGATTGATCAGTTTTCGATCAAACATTGAATTCCCACCTAGATCACCTTGTTTAACGGGTATGGATTACTTCGTTTTTCCTCATTTAAAGAACAATATTTTTAAAACACCAGTTG
Source organism: Polydrusus pterygomalis (assembly GCA_963969555.1). Lineage (NCBI taxonomy): Eukaryota > Metazoa > Arthropoda > Insecta > Coleoptera > Curculionidae > Polydrusus > Polydrusus pterygomalis. The sequence continues at coordinate 7,023,366 of OZ018378.1, read as the reverse complement.
CAAATTTAGAACAATTACAAGAAAGGATTATCCAAGAATGTGATAACATTTCTCCAGAGATGCTGGTCAAAACTTTCGAAAATATGAAGAGACGTGTGAATTTATGCTTGGAGCATGGCGGTGGCCAATTTCAGCAATTTATGTAATTATTATTTTTTTCTTTCTGTATATTCTTACTTTGTTAATTTTGTAAACAACAAAAATAAATTTGTATTTGTCTACTTATTTTATTACTCATTAGTTTGGCATATCATGTCATAATATGAATTTGACAAAATTTTAACCTAGATTTGGTAAGATATATTGTCCCCATATCATTGTGATCTAAACCAAGCCTTACGTTTTTTAATCCAAGCCCTCTTTGATGCAGATAATTTTTGCTCGCACGGTATTTCTTGGAAATTTAAAAAAATTACCTTTATAATATTAAATGATGGGGGTGTATGTTATTATTATCATTTAGGAGAGGTCTTTCATATTCTATAACAATATGCCCAAATATTACATTTAAGTAAAAGTTAAAAGTTTTTACACAAAACCTTATCTTTTGTTTTAAGTTAGTTGTAAAACTTTTACATTTACGTTAGTGTTCGTTTTATTTATCTCTCTAACATACCAAAATAACTTTTCTCGTTATCTTCTATAATTTTGCATAACTGTTATCCGTTTCCCGATCTTCCACACACACATATTCTACCTCGGTCACGTGACCCTTCTGGTATTAATTGGCATACGGGCTAGGCTTTGGTGGAGATCTATCGATACCACTCGCAATAATGCTTGGTTTATTGTCCATTATTACCATCGTTAGGTTTATATGGGTAAGTGCATAATATGAGTTTCGAAAATGCAGAGAGATTATCCGAAGAGATAAGGTAAGAAATTATCTACTTTATTAAAGTAAACCCTATTAAGTAGTTAGTAGTCGGGAAATTCAAAATGGCAATGATTTCATTGTATTCGCCCACATGACATTTATTATTTAACATAAATGTTGTGAGAGTGTAGGTCCAATGGATCAAAATAGTAGTTTGTGGAACAAGGGTAAAATAAATATTATATGATGATGATGATGTCTATACCGCCCGAGAAAGTAAGCCCTAGCGCAATATGGACATGGATAATCCACTCAAATTGTACAGTATATTTTACTACAACCCAACTTACCTTTTACCAATTAAAAAATATGCTACAAAATATTTATATAACATAATTTACTTAAGGTGGGAGTGTATCAACATGCTTGCCAAACCTATTTCGCGTAGATTTATTTATGTTTTCTAGTTTTTATACAAAATTTAAAGAAAATCAGTATCGACTTGATATTCTATAGGTAATAATTGACATATTTAATAAATATCAAGGAATTTCATAACTTATTTTAGGAGAATTGTATAGCGAAAAATATCGGGTAAGATTTTTTTTAACATTATTATGTCATTGTCACTCATTATTCTTTCACTATACAAATCTCCCAAAATTAGCAATAAAATAAATTGATATTTTTGTAATATATCAGATATTACCTAAGTAATGTGCAGACGATATTGATTTTATTGTATTTTAGTTTAAAAAATAATAAACTTGAGAAAACAAAGCGAAATAGGTTATAGGTTGGCAATAAATTAAACGACGTTGAGAATTCAACCTTAACTTCATGGAAAAAACACTACAGAAATCATATTCAACTTGTTAAAGAATTACTGTAATAAGCTAATTATAAGACCTTCAAGTTATTAAAAAATATCTTTTAGTTGTAGTAATATCTTGAAATAAACAAACTTTTTCAATTTTGACGTTGAACTCGTGGACTACGTTAGTCACAGCCTTGATTTTTTGATATTTTGACGCCTTGTCAATTTGACAAACAAAACTACCTTAAAAATATACTGATAAATATACGCGTCTTCTGACTCAAAACTCAAAATATTTAATTAATAAACAAAGTGATGTCAACGTTTTGATGCCTTGTCATAATTTGACAAGCAAAAGTTACCTTAAATTTTTATAAACTCATTGTCATTAACTTAAACCTAGGTTGGACCTGATCCCTCGGAAACGTCCTCCTACCTGAATCCGTCCTGTCTTTGCGAAGAGCTTAGTATATAATGTAGTTCCTATTACTTCTTTAAAATTCTGATGGGTCAGTTCCATATTCTAACAAGGGTGGATATGAAATTAAATTCTTAATAAAGAAGTTACTAAAAAATATAGAAGGTTTTTTAAAAGTTTTATACTTTAAAGCTACAAAGGATGTTTCAAAATTAACATTTACTGGGGTTACTGAATCCTATTAAAACTCAATACCCAACCGCTTTTTTACAGATTTTTGGGAAGTTGGGATGTTTTACAAAGGCTTATAATAATAATATTGTGGGGGAAGGGTATTTCTTTCGTTTTCATACTTTCAACTCCACTTTAAGCTGTAACGAAGTTACCTAAGTTTTACCGAATTGACAACAGGTTTAGCACCGAATTATTAGAAAATAATTATCTCCGTAGTTTTTCAATTGATTTTTTCGTTTCTTTCATGCAACCGATTTATTGAATATTTTTCTAACCGCTGGTAACAAAAGGTTTTGAATTTAATCAGAGAAATTAATTAATTACCGCTATCACAGAAACCGTCTTAATTGGCAAACCAATATATGGCATTCCGATACAGGTAAATTCAGCGTTATCTCCGGTACCGATTCGAAAAGATAGCGAACGCGCACCGTTCTTAAAATCCCCAGATCTTTGACCATTTCCGTGGTGGGAGATAAAAAGTTGAAATCCGAGATCGAACCAAAAATACGAGCCCCTTCTCGATCCAGCTTTGCAGCCGACCAAAAGTGATTTTGAAAGGTTTTAGTTTTCAGCTAGTGAACCGTTTACCGTTTCATTTTTTTTTATTATTCTTTTCCGCCGTCGTCGAATACCGTTATTATCTGTGGTAAGCAACACTGATTTTTTTTTATATATTTGAAAATTATTTCCTGCTAAATTTTTCCGCCGCCTTACAATCATTTTCATTTATCCGTATTTAGAACTAGATTTATTCGATAGTTTGCCGAGCTTGCTTTTGCTTAATACCGCCACGCTTTAATCATTTTTCATTTGCCTATATGCATGATTATAGTTGCTCGATAATTACCACCGCATTCACCAGTAGTTAGAACCGCCGCTGTAATACCATTTTCATACCGCCCGCTTATAAGTTTTCCGTTCTTAAAATTATTACCGGACTTCGTCTTATGTAACACCGTCGCATGAAACCCACTTTAATACCGTTTGTTTGAAATTTGTTCCACCGAAAAGCTTAACTGTAAATTACCGCCAATTTTCCGAGAAATTTTGATTTTTTTATTACTTATAGGGAAATATTTGTAACGTGATATTGTAACCTGTACATTTGTTTTAATTTCTGTTGTTACAAAAATAAAATTATTTTACATTTCCCGACATAGGTGTGTTTTATTTCCCATAGGAACTTAGAGGCGTAAATGACTGTTATCTGTGTGCGCTAATAGAACTCTGTCTCCAACTGTTTAAAGGTTACCCAGGGCTCCGGGGGTTCTGATTTTCCCTAAAAATTAAAATCAGTGGCGCCCGAGTAAAACTCCGTTCATTTTTGTATACTCTTTTTAATTCCGCCACCAGAACGCTTTAGAAGTTATTCAATTCAAACCCGACCGAATTTACCGCCGAATTACCGACCGCCGAATACCCGAAATTGAATAACTTCCGCGTCTGAGGGATAACTTGATAATTGAGATTAAAATAGAGATTCTTTACAAAAAGTATTTTCTAATCCGTACAAAAATATAATTTTTATTAGCCAGTTTCAAAAAGCAATTTTTATCCGCCGTTACAAAAAGTAACCGCACCAAAAAGTGCCCTTACAGAATTGACGACCGAGCAGCCTTACAAAGCCTGGACTATTTCTTCAAATTATATCCTGTCCGTTAACTGAATAGTATGGCATATTCATCCACTCTGTAGCCGGTAAAGAAAATAGAAATTATACATGCGGGAGTAAAATAGTTATTTATGCAACAAGTGTGTAAAGTAGATCTTTATTTTTGATATCCCAATTCAAACTTGCCGTAATAAATTCTTCACTAATCCAAAATAAGTTCTTAAAATGATACAAATTTAATTTACTTTACGCATTATCGTAAAAAAAATGTTATACCCTTTCGACAGCGCGCAAGGTTAGTATTTTACGCACGGTAGTAGAAAAAAGGCCTTTTTGACAGTTTTACGAGATATCCATCACCCCGAATCAAATACTTTTATTTGCTCAATTCCCTTCCGCATATTTTGTTCTAGGCCATGACCGATTATACTAAACATCATCCCTTAGCATTTTTATATGTTTCTAAATGCCTTCGACTCAATAAAAATGCGTATATATTTTCTTTTATTTCCCGAAGTATTAGAAATAACTTTTCAGCCACGTATAAGCTTCAAAGCCGTATAATAAAAGTATATTTAGCACTTGAAAGGCAGTTATATGTTGCAAAAGTGGACGTATATCAGTTTAAATGTTTTTGCTTTCCCATTCTGGACACGTAGCACAGCTCGTTGGGATTCGGAAAAATATATTTTAAAATGGCGCTAAATTCACCTTTAAAGAGTGCTTTGTATTTCCTTGGAGCCGGCCATTTTTGTATTAGTGTTCCTTTTGTGGTTTAAAGAAAAGGTGAAACAATATATAAAAGGTCGGGTTACGGGATTAGGGTATTTTAGTGTGTATTGGCAATTTTGTGTATTTCACAGAACTATGATAATACACATAGCTAATTAACATTTTTATTTTGCGCAGCTTCCGTGCGAGCAAAAATTATTTGCATCAAAGAGGGCTTGGAATAAAAAACGTAGGGCTTGGATTAGATCACAATGATATGGGGACGATATTATATCTAACCAAATCTAGGTTAAAATTTTGTCAAATTCATGTTACGACATGATATGCCAAACTAATGAGTAATAAAATAAGTAGACAAATACAAATTTATTTTTGTTGTTTACAAAATTATAATACTTGCACTTTGTAAGGAAATAAATTTAGCTGCTTCTTAAGAATAGTCTTGCATGTTCCATAAGATCTTCCCACTTCCTGGGACAGGCGTCTTATACAATTGGTTGTCGTATTTTGCATTATTTCACGAACGTTTGCAACAAACTCTTCTGTTCTTACAGATGGTCTTCCTGCCCCTTTTTGTGTTGTATAGAACCTGTTTCCCTAAACACAGCCACGGTTCTTTTCAGGCAATGATAAAAATTCCCAGCAATAAAAGCAACGTTAGGAAAATGTTCGTGAAAATCGTCCAGGCACAAACCAGGATTGTATTGCCACTCACCATTTTTTTTTCTCTAACCCCGTTTCGAAAATACGCTTCAACCATGAATGTTTTTTGCTGTTCCGTGAAGCCCATTGTGTGAATTGTTCAAGAAATTGGAAAAATTAGCGATGAATCAAATTACTTGTAACGACTGTCAAAGATGACGGAATAACTGATTGATTATTAATTCAGGTAAATACTGACACCCAACAGGTAATAATCTCTACGGCTAAGCATTACGTCCTTAGATGCAAGGCCCTCTTTGATGCAAATAATTTTTGCTCGCACGGTATTATAGGTACCTACTACCTATAAAAAATAGAATAATTTAATCAATGTTACAAATCACTTTATATGGTAAACAACATAGTATATATAAAAAAATGCTACATCACAAAAAGAGTAAAATATTTTATCAACAAAATAAATATACTAAAAGGATAAGGCAGAAATTCCTAATGTTGGTGTTTAATAAATATTCCTGTACTGTAGAGAAACAATGGTGTAGGAGCATATTTTTAATTTTATTTTTAAAACTATTGGAAATCAATACATGGACCTCACTCTGAAGTTTGTTTTCACGGATTTGTCATTAACTTCAACCTAATGAAATTGCATATATTTTAAAAACTAGATACAAAACATGTGCTTCATTAAATACATTAAGCTGGTTTTCAGTAAATCTGGAAAGATGATGAATACTAGTTTTTAATGACCTATTATAAGATACATTCTCCGAATACGAAAAGAACATTTTCTTCGCAATTCATCGAAATTACTTAAGAATTTTAGCCTTAGGTCATAATTAGCTTATATAACTTTTAATTTGTAAAATTCTAAAATTTACCTAAAAAGTAGAATAAATAAGCAGTTTTGCAGGGACGAATTTTCGCCTAGGCAAAGAACAAACAAGAAAGAAGGCCTAGGGCCCCAAGCTCGGAGGGGGCCCCTCAGCTTGGGGCCAGAAGTCGGCTTACCTAAAGAAAAAATAATTCACCGAAAGTCACGGGTCAAAAAGTTTGGGCATTTGAAAAATAAGGAGTAGGTTAGATAAAAAAATAAATAATCCTCTAGGATAAGCAGGTGGTCACTATTGTGCAAGAGTACGATTTTTCTGTACAATATGTCCCAGGTCCCCAAAATGTAGTGGCTGCTGCCCTTTCGTGCTTTGCCTGTGTCCGGTAACCTTAACTGGATAATAAAAGTTTTAAAATTTTAAGCTTAGCTAGTATAGAATGGTCGTGTGATCGGCAAACGTGGTAAACTGTTCCCGTAAACTATCCCCGAATATTACGATTTGGCAAATCATTTACTTAGAGAAAGAAGAATATAGGTACAAGAATAGATCCCTGAGGAACACCACAGTCAACCACGCCCACGCTAGACAATGCTCCCGCCATTTAGACTGCCTGCGCATCCTTTCCGAGAGATATGATCTGAACCAGTCTAAGGATACCCCACGGAAGTCTTAGATTTGAAGTATTGGCAGCAGTATTCTGTGATTAACGCAGCCAAATGCCTTTGTTAAATCACAGAAAACTGCATCTTTCATATAGAGGTGTTCTAAAAAGGTAAACACCGCATCATCGGTGCCACTTTTCATTCTAAAAACCAAACTGCTTAAGATTAAGTATGTCATGTCAGTTTAAAAAAGACATCATTCTTCCCTTAACTAACTTCTCAATTATCTTTGACAGGCAAGGGGGGGGGGGGGAGAGATATTGGTCTATAGACGGTAGAGAATCACCACCTGCTTTGTGATTTCGAATTAAATAGCTTTTTTCAGAATTTTTGGAAATTGGCCCTTAGAAAATGCATCAACAAGTGATTTTAAAACATTATATAACTTTATTTCATAGCCGTAGCGGAGCTACCTTTATACCTACTTTCTTACATATCAAAACACCCAAAAAATTATTTTCCAAGTTGTAATATATACTAAAAATAAGGACAATGTTTTTTATAAGACACACAGTTTTTTGATAATATTAGGCGGCCGTGGAAACTCAATTTGATTAAAAATTCCCCGGATATTTAATAGAATGTTTAATGCAAATAAGCAAAAAATCAAATTATCCGAAGCATCAAAATGAAAAGCGTTTTCTCGAAGTTTAATAGAGAGCTATTGAAAATTTCTGTTAATTTAATGCCCTATCTGCTCCAGAAATAAAATATTCTCGCTCTTGCGAGAAAAGGTCCGCAATTTTGCCAACCATTTTCACAGGGGAGTATTATTTGTGAGTGCTTTGATTAGTTCACCATTTAATTTCATGGGATATTGAAAACCCATTAGGGAGTTTTGGAAATTTTATCGTATTGAAATATCGTTTTTTGATGCAAATTTCTGTTGCATTACTTGTTTAGAGCTTCTCATGCAACATCGCTGTAAAAACGTACTGTCCTAAGATGCTAAAATGATAAGTTAATCATTATTGAAAATTTACTACACATTGGTACCATTATCAAAATATGTGGAAAATTTAAATTTCCGTTCACAAGTCGGTTTTCTTTTTCGGACAACCACAGTTTCCTTGTTACCAGCTTTATATTGATATAAATTTAACAAATGTGCTGTCCTGTATATTACACATAGTTTTTCCTTTTAAGGCCAGTTGGATAAATACAGCTATTTGCTTTATTAAGGAGAAATATTCTTCTGCAACTTCACGTTCTCAAGTAATTAGGCTCGTATTTGTGACATAAGACCTCTGGAATTGATATCTGTAATAAATATGATGTGCATTCCCGATTAATCAGCAAGTTGTTGTTTAAACTGTAATTGTAACTGTAAAACGATGTCTGTACGGTAGATTTAATACAATACTTCATTAGAAGATAAGTATAAGTTTTGATCAACTACTTTTATTTTATTTTATTTTATTTGAAATGGTCGAATCAGAAATTGTTCAAGCCATAAGATACTTTTTAACTGATACAAACCGATCCTTTAGGCTGAAAAATGGAAAAATATAAGGCATTTTCATATAAATGTATGCTGAAATGCAAATCTTTGACTTTATTTCTTTAAGAGCTTCGTATTATTGCAAGAGAAATCTAATTACCTTAAAAGGGTTTTCCTAATAAAATTCTGGTAAATAGTCAAAGTTGCACTAATTTTTTATTTTCCCTTTGAGGCGAATCTGGTAGCTTTTTTATTTAGATTCGCCTAGCACAATCCTGTTTAGTTTTACTCTCCTTTCATGTTTCATGATATTAATTACCGTCAAATAATTAACTGAAAAAATACACGCAAATTTACGGAAAATGGAATGCCACATATTATTATGCATAAACCAAACACTTTCGATAATTTTAATGAAGGAAGAAAAACAAAAATTTTAGTATACAGTTCGAGTAGTACAATCAAACTATTAAAGAACAAGACATCAGATACTTCAAGTTTCCTAAATAATGTATCTAAAGAACTATAAAAAAAAATGGATAATTAAGTATTACTTGTTGTCGTAAAAATAAAATAGGTTCAAAGATTCCTAGATGAGGCATATCACTTATTGAATTTTAAAAAAACTTTGTCCTTACGCCGATGAACATACAGACAAGAAAATTACATGTATGAAAACAATTTACTACCGTGCGAGTAAAAATTATTTGCATCAAAGAGGGTTTGGATTTAAAAACGTAGGGCTTGGTTTAGATCACAATGATATGGGGACGATATATCTAACCAAATCTAGGTTAAAATTTTGTCAAATTCATATTATGACATGCTATGCCAAACTAATGAGTAATAAAATAAGTAGACAAATACAAATTTATTTTTGTTGTTTACAAAATTATAATACTTGCACTTTATAAGGAAATAGATTTAGCTGCTTCTTAAGAATAGTCTTGCATGTGCAATAAGATCTTCCCACTTCTTGGGACAGGCGTCTTATACAATTTGTTGGCGTATTTTGCATTATTTCACGAACGTTTGCAACAAGTTCTTCTATTCTTACAGGTGGTCTTCCTGCTCCTTTTTTGTGTTGTATAGCACCTGTTTCCCTAAACACAGCCACGGTTCTTTTCAGACAATGATAAAAATCCCCAATAATAAAAGCAACGTTAGGAAAAAGTTCGTGAAAATCGTCCATGCACAAACCAGGATTGTATTGCCACTCACTATTTACTCTAAGCCCGTTTCGAAAATACGCTTCAACCATGAATGTTTTGTGCTGTTCCGTAAAGCCCATTGTGTGAATTGTTCAGGTAGTTACTAACACCCAACATGTATTAAGCTCTACGGCTAAGTATTACGTCCTTAGATGCAAGGCCCTCTTTGATGCAAATAATTTTTGCTCGCACGGTATATGCAAGCGAAGCCGTGGGTATCTGCTAGTATCGCATAAAGCAAAAACCAAGATGAGCGGACAAAGTAAATGTTAAAAGGGGGTGCACAATTTAAAATAATTTTGAAGACGATAAAAAAAATAATTTTGTTCGGATTTTTTGCCGAATAATCGACTTGAAATGTATTTCTGAATTTGGCTTAATATTTTTTGGTAAAAAAATCCTCTTTGATTTTTCTTGCTAAAACTAAGAAAGTACAAAAATAAGGATTCTTTTTGTATACTTATTCCTCTCATTAACTTTTATGGACAAAGCAGCAAGAAACATTTACCCAAATAATAATGAATTTTTCATCGTTATTTATAGCAAAACAGTGGATATTGTTAAAGAACCCGAACTAATGGCCTCAGTCAGTGTTCCCCCTGTTCCTACAGGAACTCGGCAATGACGCCTTTAGGCCAGTAAATCATTCTTTAGTTTGATATAGGGACTCCTGGGGAGTTTTTGCATTTTGACTTTTTTTATATTAAGAAAGAAATGTAATACTAATACAAGCCCAGCGTCGGTTTGTGAGACTTTTAGAGTTAACGTCCGCCAGCCTATATCGGTCTCACCCAGATGGTTTGAGATGGCTTTTATTTTTCTTAAAGGACTTCCTGATCCTTATTGGTAATTTTCTCATGCAGGACTTTAAAGTATAAACTGGATTAATTAATAGGATAATCACTGCTTCTGTTAAGGTTTAGTTATAAAAAATAATAAGTATTTTTAGAAAATAGGAATTTTATTTTTGTTATTTATGCAATCGTTTTCACTTGGTTATTTAAAATTGATGAAAAAAATTAAGTGTAAGTAATTAAGTTTAATGTTTTAGTAATTTTATTTTTAATTGAAATACACTTATTTTTAAAATAGTAGGGGAGCTAAGAGTTAACTGGTCCACAGTGTTAACTGGTCCATTCAATAAATTTTACCCGATAATATTTTAATACCCCTTCTATTTATAATTTGTATAAATGATATTACATGCAACGGATTTGCAATTTGACCAAATTTGCAGACGACACTATGAATACTACCGTGCAAGCAAAAATTATTTGCATCAAAGAGGGCTTGGATTAAAAAACGTAGGGCTTGAGACAGGCTATTTTGCATTATTTCACGAACGTTTGCATCAAGTTTTTTTGTTCTTACAGATGGTCTTCCTGCTCCTTTTTTGTATTGTATAGAACCTGTTTCTCTAAACACAGCCACGGTTCTTTTCAGGCAATGATAAAAATCCCCAGCAATAAAAGCAACGTTAGGAAAATGTTCGTGAAAATCGTCCATGCACAAACCCGGATTGTATTGCCACTCACCATTTACTCTAGCCCCGTTGCGATAATACGCTTCAACCATGAATGTTTTGTGCTGTCCGTAAAGCTCATTGTGTGAATTGTTCAAGAAATGTTCAAAAAAGCGATGAATCAAATTACTTGTAACGACTGTCAAAGATGACGGAATAACTGATCGATTAAATTCAGGTAGTTACTGACACCCAACAGAAGCTCTGCGGCTAAGCATTACGTCCTTAGATGCAAGGCCGTCTTTGATGCAAATAATTTTTGGTGGCACGGTAGTATTAAGAGTCTATTATCGCTTTTACTCGCGACATGCATTATTTATACCGTTTACTCGAAACTCTCTAAACCTATTAAATTTATTATTAGATATATTTGTTTATTTAGAGATAGTAGACGTATTTTTTGTATAATTTACTTCGATCGCCAAGATAAATATTTCAAAAATAATTGCAGGAATTGGGCTGTCATCAAATATCACCAGTAAAATTTAATGAAACAGGTATAAATTTGGTATCATTAAATAGCTAAAGGTTCAAAAGTTGTTTGTCTTGTAACAGAATTTTAAATTAGGCCTTTCTTTTAGAGAAAATAGTTTTTAGTTGGCCAAGTTCGGTGTTGGGTTTATTTTACATGCGATAATGCATCCTTAACAATACGAAATATCCTTTTAATTTACTTATGTACAAAACCTTTTCTCTTGTTACAAAAATTGTTCGATTTATTAACAAAATCACAAATACGAGTCAATTAACCCAAAGATCCCCTAACACATCAACTCAAATATTTGCTATATTTTGCAATGCTTGATAAACTAATTGTAACTCAATCCATCATGTGCTTCTAAATCAAAAAAATATTAAACATTTTGCTTGAAAAATGAAATGTCAAATTTAAAAAATGATTAAATGTTTATTGCGTACTATAATTTGGCCTGGATAGCGATTTTGAAACTCTGCTTTGTAAATAAATGAAAAGGGATAAATGAACAATGTAATTTAACGTTTTTAATCCTTTTAATAAAAATAAAATACGGAAAAAATATATCTCTTCGTTCGTTCGTTAACCGTAGTGATGCGTTATTTACAATTTACATGGATGGAAGGTCTAAGAGAGGAAGCCCCCCAGACTGCCCCCTTCCTAAGCTGCCGTATGTTGAAACTAAAAGTTACGAAAACCAGAATCTCATAACTTCCAATATGTGCTTCTAAATAACTATGATACATTGGGACTAACTTTGTGTAGTTTATATAATTTTTTTTTTGTTAAATATATATGCCGTCATGCTTAGCTATTTGCACATTTTTTATTTAAATATTCACTAATGCCCGGCGCCCTGAATTTTTGTAGTTTTAGTTTTTTGTATGATTTAACTAAATTTTATTGTTCTTTGCTACCTGTTTTAGACATAATAAGCCTAATGAATAAAAATTAAATTACTTCAAGCAATTACTTTTTAGTAAAAGCAATTGCTTGACTAGCAAATGCTATAAGTAAAAGCAATTGCTAAATCTGGATATGAATAAAATTTTGAACCAATTGCTGTTTTTCTTACACCTCTGTAGCAAATGCTTATTCAACACAAGTTCAGACGTGTCTTATCCAATTGTTCAGATTATAGATTTCATGTTCAGTTTGGTGCCTAATTTGCAAAAGAGTTGACGTAAATACAACAACGTTGGTCTACTTATTTAGTACAATATAGTAATCTGTTACGTTTTTGTGGAAAATAGGAAACTTATATTTGTGATATGGCAGATTTTAGTGAAAATGAGGAAAGTGATAGTAGTGATGAAGAAATTAAAGACAAGCAATTGATATTCGTTTACAAATTGCTGGAACATAAATAAATCTCTCTGACCACAACCGTTTAGCTTCCACAACAGCTTCAGCACTTTTAGGAAATTTAATAAAATATTGGCCTTCTCGAAAACTGCATCCATTACTGAAGTGTATGTCTTACAGACAGTAGTTTGGTGAACATCGAGTTCTTCACCTACAGAATTTTGAAAGCCCGGATCCGACAATTTCCGCAAAATGACTTTAATCTTATTTAAAGGCGACAGTGCACCCCTCGGATTTTATCAATCAAAAAATAATTTGCTAACCCCTCAATATTTTCGCAGTCAAATCGATATAATTTTCTGAAATCATCATATATCTGCAATTTTTACGTACACTGTAGATTTTTCTTTTACGGAAGTTCATATATTCAGCCATAATTGATGACACAAATTAAAAGCAACGCACGTGTATGCCGTGGAGAATTAAAGTTGACTGTTACCAAGCAAATAATGCAGGGGTCGACCTACCTTAAAAAGTTGAAAGCAATACTAGAAAAAGCAATTCCTTAATTTATTCATCACATTTTAAGCAAACGATAGTGATTGCTTTTATTTTTTAAGAAAAACCATTGACTAGAAGCAATTCCTGCACTTTTAAGCAATCGCTGGACGCAAAAGCAATTACTTTAGTTTTTATTCATTGGCTTTCAAGACATTACTTCGATTTTATAAGAAAAAGCGATTGCTATATTTTTATTCATTAGGCTCACTACCTAGTAATAGGAATAACTTGCTACATAAATAAGATCCATAGGTCTTCCTTTTTTTATATCTGTAATTTGTCGGAAAAGCTGAAAAAAATGAAGTATAAAAAGTTAATTCAATTTTCACAAAAAACTATCAAATTTTTAAAAATCTTAAATTTATATTCATTATTATAGAAACATTTTTTTCCTTCAGTCAGTTGAATGTAGACTTTGTCAACATATAAGATATGTTAACTATTTTTATATGGGTTGTTGGCTTAAATCAAGGACCCAGGGCCATATTTAAAGGTTTAGGGACTTTAAACCCCCTCTCCCCCTATGAGAAAATAAAACACATCATTCTACCGCTTTAGTAACGAATAAGAAAAACTAATGCTAGCTAATAAAATAAACAACAAAATTCTAATAATAATAATTATTATTACACACATTTTTATTCCCGTTCCGGAGATGTCTAGTAAATAGATTTTGTCTAAAAAAAGTAATATAACACTTTAAGTTAAAGCCTAAATTCAAATGTTACAATCTCAAAATAAAATCTTTCAAAATTAAGAGAGGGTTTATTTTTCCATCTCAAACTTCCCAAGGGAGGATTCACTGGGAGAGAGATGGGAAAAATAATAAAAAGCATAATAAGAAGAATTCGAACTAATTATGTCTGTACATTTCATTCTTTTTTTAAACTGCTCTAATTTTAATTCTATTTTATCCTTTTTAATGCATACTTTCTTTATCTACGTACGTATCTGGTATAATCGATATGGCAATGGTTGAACTAATTTTCGTTTTACTTATTTCTTAATTTTTAATAAAAATACCATGTTTACGTTTGTGCAATAATGACAATAAAAATTCTTATAAATTTAATCTGATTTAATTTAAGTCATTTACAAGATACCACTGCATCCGCCTAAAATTCCTCTCTGGATTAGCCCCTGAAACTATACTCCCCTATGGTCAACGTCTGGCTACGGCCCTGCAAGAACCATAACCCTACCAAACTTTAGATTAAAACAAAATAGTAACCATACATTGAAAGAAGCAATTTCTAAAGTAATCTCGATCCGAAACACGGTAGTGTGGCTTTTCCAATGAATTTAACTTTATGTACGTAAGACTTACTGCCTTACGGGAAGTCGAAGCTAAACTTGAGAATGTGGTGATCACGGGTATTTAAAGTTTGGATAATGTAGGGTAATAATTATTCTGATTCTGAAAGCTATCTATCGAAAAACGTTGCGCTTGAAAATATATTTAAAAAAATACTTCATGTAAAATTGTTCTCTTGTTACGACAAAATAAAAATTTGCACGAATAAGAAATTACAGATTAAAGGAGCTGGTATTATCTCAAAACTACGTGTATCTAAAATTTTCCAAAAGACTTAACATTATAAGCAACAAAACTAAATGTCTTATAATGTAAGAGTAAGTTCACAGTAGAACTGAGAATGTGATGAAGTTAAGTTTAAAACTTTTGATGATGTAGCGTACTTATTAATTGCATATATGATTAAAGTTTCATAAAGTTTTAAGTTGGTTATGTATGGAGATATTCAAGTACACTAGAAGGTATTCTCGAGATGTTAATTACAAATACATATAATGAAATAAATGGATCTAGAAAGACAACAACTGTGGTCTGTCTATTTTATCTTGAGAAAGAAACAATGGAACAAAAATTCACCACATTGGTCAACCCACGGACCAAATTATATTGTAACATACCGTGCGAGCAAAAATTATTTGCATCAAAGAGGGCTTGGATTAAAAAACGTGTAGCTTGGTTTAGATCACAATGATATGGGGACGATATACAGGGTGTTATTTAAGTACGGGGCCAAACTCCAAGGGGTGCTTCTTTAAGTGATTTTAAGAAGAAAAGTTCATATAAACATGGGTACGAAAATGCATAGTTTTTACGATACAGGGTGTTCAAACTTTTAAGAAAAAATTGGATGTTCGTAAATATCTCAATACTCTTTTATTCGATTTTGTTGAAATTTGGCAATTCTGTTTGTAATAACAAGAGGATAATGTAGCCTCAATTATATTAAAATTATTAAGTTCAGTGGCGTCACGGAAGACAGTCTAACTAATATTTTTGACAAAAAAAATGCGCGCCACTGACTTTTTTTAAAATTATGTATTTTTCTAGAATTAAGCAACTACAAATACAACTCTTTTATCTCTTGAGTTTTTTTCATATCTGGCTTTGTTTTCGAGAAAAAAAATAAAAACCACTTGATTGCTTGTCCCTGGGAAAATAAGCGTAACAAATTTAAACTACTTACCAAACTATTAAGCAATTAAAATTACACGAGTCCTCTTTTGAAATTTTTTTGCACAGAATAAAACTGGGTTCGATAAAAGAAATAAACATAAACAACTGCCTAACGGTATTTATTACTGCGATGTTTACTTATGTATTTAACAGAAAATAAGACGAAACCTATAATAGTTGCTGAAAATGCCCTCCTTCAACTTCAATGGAAGCATTGGCTCGTCTTAACATTGATTTCCGAACTCGTCGAAATATTCGCGGCGTATGTCTTATCTGATCACATGAATCCCGTATCCTTTGGGTTAGTTTTTCTTCAGTGTTGACTGGAGTTTTGTAAACGAGAGACTTTAAATGCCCCCAAAGGAAAAAAATCTAAAGGATTTAAATCCGGTGATCTGGGTGGCCATGCCTGTGGACCTGCGCGACCTATCCAGTTTTCTCCATAAGTTGCATCAAGAAATTGTCTTGCTACTATGCTAAAGTGGGGTGGAGCCCCATCGTGCATAAACCACATTGCTCTTCTTACTACCAGTGGGACATATTGTAAAAGTCCAGGTAAAATAAATTCCAAAAAATTACGATACTCTTGACCATTTAATCTCGGGGGTAAAAAATGAGGTCCAATGAGAAAATCACCTACAATACCAACCCAAACATTCACGGAAAACTGGTGTTGATAATTAGTTTCTGTAACCGCATGGGGATTTTCTTCTGCCCAGACATGATTATTATAAAAGTTCATAATGGAATTTCGGGAAAAACACGCTTCATCGGTAAACAAAATACACGATAGAAATCTCGGAGATGCTACACGTTGTTGCAAAAGCCAAGTACAATAAACAACTCGTTGGAGATAATCGGCAGGTAATAACGCTTGAACACGTTGTATGTGATAAGGATACAGTTGATTTTCCCTTAAAATCTGCCATACAGTAAAGTGGGAAATGTTTAATTGTTCTGCAATTTTGCGTGTACTTATATCAGGGCTACGTTCAACTTCATGTAGAACTGCTTCCTCCATCTCCACTGTTCTTATTGTGACAGCTCTCCCAATTACAGCAGCCGACCTTTGAAAGGTGCCTGATTCGCAGAGCCTTTCATGTATTCTCACAAATGTTTTTCTATTTGGTACAATACGATGTGGATATCTTTCTTGATAAATGCGCACAGCCTCTGTGGAATTGCCTTGGGCCATTCCATAAACAAAATGCATATCGGCCATTTCTGAGTTGGTAAATTGGACCATTTTACAATAATTAATAATTTTTTAATCTTAAAACTGTTAAAAACACTTCAAATAATTACTTGTCACTCTTTTAAGTTATGACATTTATGTAAAAATCAAATTAGCTTATTTTCCCGGGGACAAGCAATCAAGTGGTTTTTATTTTTTTTCTCGAAAACAAAGCCAGATATGAAAAAAACTCAAGAGATAAAAGAGTTGTATTTGTAGTTGCTTAATTCTAGAAAAATACATAATTTTAAAAAAGTCAGTGGCGCGCATTTTTTTTGTCAAAAATATTAGTTAGACTGTCTTCCGTGACGCCACTGGACTTAATAATTTTAATATAATTGAGGCTACATTATCCTCTTGTTATTACAAACAGAATTGCCAAATTTCAACAAAATCGAATAAAAGAGTATTGAGATATTTACGAACATCCAATTTTTTCTTAAAAGTTTGACACCCTGTATCGTAAAAACTATGCATTTTCGTTCCCATGTTTATATGAACTTTTCTTCTTAAAATCACTTAAAGAAGCACCCCTTGGAGTTTGGCCCCGTACTTAAATAACACCCTGTATTTTTCCAAATCTAGGTTAAAATATTGTCAAATTCATATTATGACATGATTACCAAACTAATGAGTAATAAAATAAGTAGACAAATACAAATTTATTTTTGTTGTATACAAAATTAACAAAGTAAGAATATACAGAAAGAAAAAGAAAAATAATTACATAAATTGCTGAAATTGGCCACCGCCCTGCTCCAAGCATAAATTCACACGTCTCTTCATATTTTCGAAAGTGTTGACCAGCATCTCTGGAGAAATGTTACCACATTCTTGGATAATCCTTTCTTGTAATTGTTCTAAATTTGCAACTGGATGTAACACATGGTCTTCCTGCTCCTTTTTTGTGTCGTATAGAACCTGTTTCCCTAAACACCCACGGTTCTTTTCAGGCAATAATAAAAATCCCCAGCAATAAAAGCAACGTTAGGAAAATGTTCGTGAATATCGTCCATGCACAAACCCGGATTGTATTACCACTCACCGTTTACTCTAACCCTGTTTCGAAAATACGCTTCAACCATGAATGTTTTGTGCTGTTCCGTAAAGCCCATTGTATGAATTGTTCAAGAAACTGGAAAAATTAGCGATGAATTAAATTACTTGTAACGACTGTCAAAGATGACGGAATAACTGATTGATTGTTAATTCAGGTAGTTACTGACACCCAACAGGTATTAAGCTCTACGGCTAAGCATTACGTCCTTAGATGCAAGGCCCTCTTTGATGCAAATAATTTTTGCACGCACGGTATTTGGGCATTTATCATTTCTTTTTCTTATAGCTCACATTGAGATTTAATTGCATTTGACCGATAAAGAACCATCTATTTATTGACACAAAAGGATATTTATTTAAAATTACTTTTGAAAGCAGAATTGGTTAATTTTTTTTATATTACACAGTATATTGTTACAAATTATTGAAATATTTTATTTAAAAAAAGTTTTATATAAGTATTTCTATATGATATATTGGTATTTCCAAACTATTTTCGCTTCTATAGTTCATGTTGTGGTTAATTCTAAAATGAATTTTTCATATAAATAATCTGGTTTTTTAGTAGACATTATTTTACGCATACAAAAGTTTCGCTGTGATAATATTATAACATTTAAATTTCCCCGATAAACTTGGATATAAAAGATTGATTTATATATTTACATGCCGGTTACAAACATCGTACATTAAAGCGGCGGCAAGATTCAAGGAAAATTATAAAGTTCGCATTTCCCCTGAAGTGCATTCTATACTTGGCTGATTTTAATTAAAGTTGCATTTTCGTGTGCGCGACAGAACCAGTGGTTTTCTTGAGATAATAGTTTTCAAATACGTGCTATATATTCTCTATGGGAAAATTAATTTTAGTTTGCAAGTCAACCCAAACTTGTTAAATTATTGTTGGAAATTAAAGACGCTTTGTGGTTTTACGGATAAACGCATTCATCTCCGTTTCAAATTATAAGCTTCTGCAGCTTTGCCCATATAAGGATCAGTAAAGATGAACTTTAAAAGTAAAGAGGAATATCTAGTTAACAAAAACATAATTCGATTTCTTGTTTGTAAAAGGAGGTGACTCATATGGGTGTGATGAAACGGATATAGATACGTAAGCCAAAAATACTGCAGCCCGTTGAACTAGTTACACTGGAGAGTCCTAGGACCCCCGGAGGAGTATCAACTGGAATGTTACTTCTAACGGATCCATACCTAAAACAAGGTACTGGCTTGTTAACGGGCCATTGTCACTTAAGAAAGCACCTTGAACGAATGGCAATGGGCCCATTGAATGCAAGGCGAATATGCAACGCGGCGACAATTTTTCGCATGACAAACTTGGTGGGGAACTATTGGACCTAATCGATGGAACAAATATTTTTCAACAAAACTGGGGCTCATGCAGGCTAAGGAACACTGGAGAAATTTTTGAATCACAAGGACCATTCTACATCAAAATTGACAGCGGAAGAGTATAAAATGACGGAGGTTGGTTCTCGGTTTAATGGTGGTTTGTTCGGGTTTTTTGGAACGGTTTTGTTAAAAATTGAATAAGTTACAGTCGATATAGTAAAACGTCAGGTGAAAATATCTCTTGAAAAATCATAAATAATTTTTTTGAGCTACAAAATATGTTTTCACAGAGCGCGCTTACTATGTAAACTAAAGCTTGTTTATCCGTTGATATAGTGGACCAAGAAAAAATTCAAAAAGCTTGCCGTTTTTTCCGTATTAAAGATAAAGAAACGAAAAAATATCTCTTCAATACAATTTGATGAGCTCTTTCCGCTAAAGTATACAAGTTTTCGATCAGAAGTCGTTTTCTGCACGAAAAAAAAATAAAAACCATGAAAAAATCATGACTAAAGTCGTAATTTCCAATTTTTTACAATTTTCAACAATTTTCATTCCAGTTAGGTATTGAACGATATATTGGAAAAAGGAAGTTTTTGAGAAGGCCTAAATGATTATATAAACCGATTGTCGATCGGATGCACCCAAGTCCAAGAGGACGAAACACCAACCCGGCTGCCTAGGACTATCTCTCAACTTCGACGCTGGCGTTTTGGAAGGAACAAAATGTAACGTAAAGAGTATGCCTGTCTGTTTTTGGACAGGTGCAGGTGGTGCCTCGTAGCTGGCGAAGTCACCTGCCGGTATCGAACCATAAGAGACACTCACTCCTCTAGGAAGGGTGGGCGCCAGTACGTAGAATTACTCAATCACTTATCGAGGTTCTACAGAGCAATCTTCTGCCCCAAATTCCGTGTCCCTAGTTGAGAAGGAATCCTGGTCAGCTCCACGGCCAACTTAAAATGAAATGTTGGCATTTCGGTTTTGGTTGTTTTTTTAAATTTATTTTATTACATCATTTATATTTTGGCACAAAGAAATAATATTTTTATTATTATTTCCTGTAAACGAGATGAAAATTTCGAAATTACTCATTAAACTTAAATGTCTCTTAAAATGTAATTTTTAACTGATGATCTTCAAATGAGAACTAAAACTGTGTCTACTATTTCCAAGAAATACTTGCGAGAACGTACAATATAATTTTCATCTTTATAGCTGTAGCTACCTAATTCAAATAGCTGTCCTAATTTCTTTTATATACATTTTACGGAAAAGCACAGTCGACGGCGATAAAAGCAAACTGAATGAAATTATTAAAACCGAATAAAGGCTATTGATAACAGAACGCCAGCAATGGTAGAAAACAATAGCGCTAAGTTTTAATAGGTCAGCTACGTTCGATTATTTTCTCAGAATACGTTACTTGAATCGAATTACTACTTACAAATTTGTAATGGCAAACATTTTGTTATTCGTGTTTCCAGTTTGGCATGCCATTTTGTAAAGCATTCATGACTACAGTGCAGGTAACGTTCACACTGTGTACAAGGTGCATGTTTGTTTGCTGGTAATATGGTTATTTAGAACGAAGATAGAGGAAGATTATCTTTATCATCAACCTAACAAGCAGTCAAATGAAAAGGTCCACAAGGTTCCTCGCGAGTTCCACATTTAAACACAATTTTGGAATTTTTACATTAGAAATATTAAGGTATTTTAAAAATAGTGATGAAATGTTCTAGTACATTATTTAACAAGCATATGAATAAGAGCCACTATACAGTGTCACCAGTAAAGTCCGCATCATATGGGATTTTTTTTTATTAATAGCTTTATTCAAAATTTCACTTTGGCATCAAGTTCTGCTTCGATCGAGATGAAAATTAAGCAAAAAAATAGTAGTCACGTGGTTCGCATTATCTGTCAAATTTTAATTTTTTCCAAAAAATAATTCAATAGTGGGGTTATTTCTGAAAATATGGAAAGAAGTTATTAGAAAAAGTTTTTTTTAATGCAGTTTTAAGCCCACATGCAAAATTTCAGCTGCATAAGATAATTTTGATTTTTTACCTATATTTTGTAAATTGCACCACTTTTGCAAAATAAGACTCAACGCAACCTACATAAAACTTCTTAGTTTTGACAAGGCTTTATTTCAGATACATTTTCTTTAAAGTAGCGCCATATTAAATGTGTGTTTTTCTACAAAATCAAAATTGGGCTATTAAAATTTGGTCGCATGTGATGCAAAGTTTATTTGTTTTGGACCCTCTAGAAGGCAACTTCATAAAATAAGTATTTCTGAAAACGTAGTTTGTGTCTAAAAGTAATACACATTAATATTAGGACAAAAAAACAGTGTCATCAGTAAAGTGTTCATTAAGTGGAAAATAAATTTTAGTTTTTCACTAACTTAACGTAAAGTTTATCTATTTTCAACGATTTAATTTAAAACCCCTTTACTTTATTTTTTATTTTTTTACTTTCAGACACAAACTTCGTTTTTAAAAATACTTATTTTATGAAGTTACCTTATACAGGGTCAAAAACAAATAAACTTTGCATCACATGCGACCAAATTTTAATAGCCCAATTTTGATTTTGTAGAAAAACACACATTTAATATGGCGCTACTTTAAAGAGAATGTATCTGAAGTAAAGCCTTGTCAAAACTGAGAAGTTTTATGTAGGTTGCGTTGAGTCTTGTTTTGCAAAAGTGGTGCAATTTACAAAATATAGGTAAAAAATCAAAATTATCTTATGCAGCTAAAATTTTGCATGTGGGCTAGAAACTGCATTAAAAAAAACTTTTTCTAATAACTTTTTTTGATATTTTCAGAAATAACCCCACTTTTGAATTATTTTTCGGAAAAAATTAAAATTTGACAGATAATGCGAATCACGTGACTACTCTTTTTTTGCTTAATTTTCATCTCGATCAAAGCAGAACTTGATGCCAAAGTCAAATTTTGAATAAAGCTATTAATAAAAAAAAATCCCATATGATGACGACTTTACTGGTGACACTGTATGTGAGTAGAATACTATATTTTGTCCAGGACTACCAAATAATTTTAGCTACAATTACGTACTACATATTTTTATTTTTAAATAACTAACACTAAATTAATGCAACAAAATATTGAATTTCTCACCAACAAGTAAGAAAAATTATTTGTTAACATTAATATTAATGTTTCTATTTACACTGTGTGATAAGGTAAACGTAGGAATCGAACTTACATATACATGAATATTTTGGTTATTTGTAAATAATAATATGGTATCATTGTGTTCATATGGTTGACAAGAAGGATTTTGTTGTATTGAGTTTGAGATTTCTTCAGCTGTGTCCATTTTATTTTTGATAGAGTCATCAATATATTCTTCCGATACTGCCGTCGATTTCCATCCACCATGTCTCTTCAGTTATATCGCCGCCTGCGTCTACAAGTTTTGTTGCAGAAGATCTACGAAAACTGTGACTAGAGTATTTTTTTGAGTTGGGTAATTGCAGAAATATGCTATTTGTTTCGCCATTTGTGTAAAGTTGTTAATAATAATAATAAAATAATAATAATAAAGACTTTTATTAGCAAAAAATAATATGTACATAGCTGAGAAAAGAAAAGAAATTGACCAAACTCAGAGTGGCGAAGTCTAGCTAACAGGGCTACTCCAACTCAACCACTAAACTGAGAAGGTAGTCGTCTTGAAATATATTAATATAAAAAATGCATCAACACTGTTGATGCAGCCACTAACGACAATAAATCAACACGATATATTGTTGGTGACTCATTATGCCATCTATGAATTTAACGTAGCAGATTTAGGAAAACTGCTTATATGGCCTTCTTATAGTTTGATATTCAATGGTACTGGTGTATACTTTACGAAAGGTTGGGGGGTTTTCTAGGCGATTAATTGTTTGTGTGTAATTTAAACTTACAATTTCCCCATTTCCACAATATCAGCCATTATAACGGATTTACCACTGCCACACGGTAAAGTAAAACTTCCGAGGAAGCTGCATTTTGCCCCATTTTTGGAATCGTAAACACGTATTTCAAATGTTATGATAAAAATTATTATTTAAGAACATAGTGTCTTAATAAAAACAACTTAAAACTTTTCGTAAGTCGAGCTACACGAGCTCGAAAATAAAAGCTTTCGCTCATTACTCGAACAAAGGGAAAGTTTCTTTGTTTATTGCATCGCCTCGCGTATTTTATTTTCTATATTTCTAAACCTTGCAAGTCAATATTCAAAATGCCTTCGTTTGGGGCATTTAATTTCGAAATTTAAAACTGTCAGTGTTATCGCTAGATCAAAAAAGGCCTATGACACTACTTGCTATTGTTTCAGTTATCTTTTAAATTTTGTCTGGAAATTTAATTTACAAACAAAATTCTAATAGAACCATTATTTGACAATAATTTACTGCTATGAGCGAACAACATATACTTCATTATGATGGCATTCTCAACGTCATTTAATCCATTACCAACCTATAACCTATTTCTCGTTATTTTTTAAGTTTATTACTTTATTAATTAAAATCAATATCGTCTGCACATTATTTAGATCATATCTGACATATTACCAAAATATTAATGCATTTCATTGTTAATTTGGGAAGAACGTATGTGAAAGAAAAATGACACAAAATAAAGTTTAAAAAAATCTTACCAGATATTTTTCGCTACACGATTCTCCTAAAATAATTTATGAAATTCCTTGATATTTATTTAATAGGTCAATTATTACCTAGGGAATATGCTATCGGCATTGATTTTATTTAAATTTTGGGCAGAAGCTATTAAAAATAAATAAATCTTCGCAAAATAGGTTATAGGTTGGCAAGCATGTTGATACTCCCTCCTTAAGAAGAGTTTTTTCGGGATGAACATCTCGAAATCGGGCAATCAACAAAATAATAATAATAATATTAATGATATTTATTTATGCCCAAATATAAAATATAAGAACTAAAAAAAACTACTGATGACAGTACGATGTATTTAAAACAGAATAAAGGAATTCGTTTGAAATTCTTGTAATTTAAGATCTACTTGATGAATAATTTTCAAACCATTCACGAGTGTGTTTACTAAATCCTATATATTTAAGTTTTACAAGTAGTAATTCAAGATTTAGAGGATCAAAAGCCTTGGCCAGGTCTAGGAAAACGATACTAGCAACAAAGTTTTAATCCCAATTTGCTAAAATTTCGTATCATTTCCATACCTCTATCGTCTTGTTACTACAAGGGTAGTGTTATTCCTCTTTCAACAACAGCGTAATTATGCATCTTTCTTCAATGAAAACTGACTTATTTTTTTTTAAATTGACCACTTCTTAACAACAATTCATTCTCACTGGTAGTGTTATGCAATAAAAAAATATTTTAGGTCTTGAATGAATCTTCAACAAGTAGAATCATAATGGAGTAGGTTTTTGGATGCGATACTATTGGGAGGATGGTTTATACCAAAGGAGGTGTCAACTAGAGTAGGTGTCGGAATCCACAGAACGATTAGTAGGTTCAACATGCTAGAGAGACTTCTGAATTATTTTTTTTTTTATTAATTATTTAATTTTCAATACACAATTGCAAGCTTAGGAGGATGGTATTATGCTTACTTACTGCTAACTTACAACAATTGAATATTCAAGATACATTTTAAGGTTCAGTTTGAAATTGATTGTTGAATCGCATATATATATATATACAACAGGTGTAATACTTAATAGATATTTAAAAATAAAAAAGAAATAATTGGAAGGTGTGCATTAATAGGATTAAAAAGGTTCAACCGCACATAATGTACATAAATCTGACCGCAACTTCCAACATAATTGATAAACCCTTTCGTCCAGCTTACCTCATAATACGGTAACGATTTCAGGGAATCTCTACAAGTTAACAAAGTCTTGTCTACCTAATTTGTCGATGTTCAAAGGGATCTGGCCCTTCTGTTGTTTAGCTTTTGGCGAAATCCGCAGAGTTATGGACCTGTATCTGAGTCTAATAAGGGAATTATTGCATCAAATAATAATGAAATGTTACGTTTCAACTACGATGGGCATGGCCACATTACAAATTTTCTCGTTATTTTCGTTGTGGGATTAACATTTAAGAAATGATTATATGTACAGGGTGGCGCATCGAAAAGGAAACAGAGGCAATTATTGGCAGCCAGTTATTTTTTGAAAAACGCTCAGACCCGTTGGTTTTGATATTAAATAGGAATTTAGTACATAGTTTGCGATTGATTCGACCAAACTTTGTTGTTAAAATACCTTTTAACGCCTTATACATAAATTAACCATAGTATATTCCACGGCAGAAAGGGTTGAAATTATCGAAATGTTTTTAGGGGGGGGGGGGGGTCAGCATCAAACATTAGAATCAAAAATGAAAAATGGCATTATAAAAGTCATATTATATTAGTTAACGGATTGACCTCCTTTTTTCGGATACCCTGTATAACGATAATTACCGGTTATTCTAC
Organism: Polydrusus pterygomalis; assembly: GCA_963969555.1. NCBI lineage: Eukaryota > Metazoa > Arthropoda > Insecta > Coleoptera > Curculionidae > Polydrusus > Polydrusus pterygomalis. Next base: position 6,997,405 of record OZ018378.1, on the reverse strand, counting down.
CTTACATAAAATATAAAACCACCCTATAACTGTTGGTAAAACTGACCGATCCAATATAATGCCTTGTGATCGGTGATCGGAGTAGTTAGATTATTTTTCGATTTTACAAAGCAGTGTTGTCAGATTAGGCATACTATAATTAATCATTAATCGTCCAATTAATAGAAATATACAGCGCGATTTGTTAGAATTGTTAGAATGCGTGATCAAAGTTAAAAGTCTAATCATAGACGTATATAATAGTATTATGAGATACAGTAAAACAAGGTTGAACTTGTAAATTTCCACTATATTAGACAGAAAATGACATGTTTCGCTAACACTGTAGCTTCGTCAGATGACAATGATTTAATAAAGGTGAAAAGTAAAAATTGGGTGCAATAAAATTAAACTATTTAAGATGTAAATAAAACAGTGGGAGGGTTACAATTGCGGGGAAATCCAACAGAGGGTTTAAAAATTAAATTAAATTAGGTACAATATGGGTAGGTATTTACAAAATCTTAATTATATGGTTAACAGAATAAATTTAGCAAAGGTGAATTATTTAAATCTAATTGATCATTAAGTAACAGGTCCGTATTTTTAAGTTTATTTATTTCCATAGATTCTAACAAATTCAGTTTTAAGCCTTTGTTTTCTGTATGTAAGATTTTAAAGGAAGGATCGAAATTATGTTGATAATCATGTAAATGGATAGCATAGTTTGAGTCGGTTTTATTTTTTAGAAAACTGTTATAATGTTCCTGTATTCTTTTGTCAAACTGTCTACCTGTTTGGCCAATGTATGTTTTAGGACAATCTTTGCATTTTAATTTATAGACGCCTGACTTTTTGTTTTTATCGCTTTTAGTTTTATTGTTTTTGATGAATTTACTTAAAGAGTTATTAGTTTTGTAACACAAATTTATATCAAGTTTGTTAAGAAAATTGCCAATTACTTTGCTAGGTTGTCCAAAGAAAGTGACAAGTTTAAATTGGTCAGAGTTTTTGCTTCTAGGAAAAACTAAGTCAATAGCCTTTTTGTAAGTTTTCTTTTTTAGGATTTGGTCAATTAAATTTGAATTATATCCGTTATTAACTGCAATTTGTTTAATAATGTTTAGTTCTTTTTGAAAATTGATTTTATTTAGAGGGAGAGTTACTAGTCTATGGATCATACTGTGAAAAGAAGCTAATTTGTGTTGTATAGGGTGGCAAGAAGAATTGTGTATGACAGTATCAGTATGAGAAGGTTTATGGAAAACGGAGAAAACATGTCTATCATTTTCTCTCTTAATATTTAAATCAAGAAAATTGATAGAATTGTTACTTTCCTGTTCTATTGTAAACTTGATATTTTTGTGTAGGCTGTTAATATATTCCAAAAAGACTTTTAACTGTCTATCAGTACCAAGAAAACATGTTAAGACGTCATCAACATACCTAACCAATAAAGAAACTGTTTGAAAAGAGGATGATTACTTATTTTATTTTCTAAAAAATCCATAAATATTTCAGCCAATAAAGGACTAAGGGGGTTACCCATAATAAGACCATTTTTGCTGGTGTATATTTTGTCGTTGAACTCAAAATAATTTTGTTCAAGGCATACTGTAAGAGAATCGATAATTTCTTGTTTTTTGATCAGATTTACATTTTTTAAGGTAAGAAGTTGATTGACCAAAGTAATCGTTTCATCGATAGGTATGCTGGGAAACAAATTAGTAACATCAAAAGAGATTAGCTTAGCATTGTTAGGTAAATTAATATTATTAATTTTATTTACTAGCTCAAGAGAATTTTTAATTGCAAATTTTGCTGAAAATTGGGAGTTACTTTTAATGATGTCTATTAATTTTTTTGAAATTTTATACGACGGTGCAGAAAAGAAAGAAACTACGGGTCTGATAGGGTATCCCTCTTTGTGAAGCTTTATTAGTGAATATAATTTAGGAGACTGAGGATTCATAAGAATTAATTTGGAAGAATCTATGTCAGAAAATATACTTTTACAATTATGAATAATACTTTTTATAGATTTTTGAAATTTGGTAGTAGGGTCTCGTTTTAAAAATTGATAGTTGTTGGGATTTAGGAATTCAATAGTTTTTTGAATATAATCATTTTTGCTTATTGCTACTACGGTATTACCTTTATCCGCTTTCGTGAAAATTACATCATTAGATTTGTTTTTAATATTATTGGCTATTTGAATTTCCTGTTTTGGCATGGTTTGTTTTAAAAATTCATTTTTTATTATAGATGAGGCTTTATGTTTTAGAGAAATGTTAAAAGGAATGTCTTTAAGTGCTAGTTCTGTTTCGACTCCTAATATCTCCAAAGTTTTGGGAGAAATATTCTCTTGGATGTTATATTTAAAACCTTTTTCTACTAATTTAGTTTCGGTTTCAGAGAAATTTACTGTAGATAAGTTAATAAATCTGTCAAAAAACTTATGTTCGGAAAAATTATTTTGTTTAGAATGTCTTGGAGGATTAGGCGCTTTGGAAATAAGGGAAGTGAGTTTTTTACGTTGTGTTAGAAATTTTTTATGAATAATAGAGTTGACTTTTTCTCTAGTATCATTATCCAAAACAAGAAATTCTATATAATTTAATTTATACAATAATTCAGTGTGGACAACTTTTAAATAAATATTATAAATACCTCTTTTTCGGAATTGAATTTTCTTTTCTTCAGTTAACCATTTCTTAAGTCCTGTCAGCGATCCCTGTATTGCTGGTCTGCTTTTGTTGTGAGTCTTGAGGGTCATGTATTTGGGGAATACACCATTTTTCGAACACTTATCGAAGAACCACAAGTTTTGTGAACATATTGCACACCTTAGAAGAAATTTGTTTTCTTGGTACTGATAGACAGTTAAAAGTCTTTTTGGAATATATTAACAGCCTACACAAAAATATCAAGTTTACAATAGAACAGGAAAGTAACAATTCTATCAATTTTCTTGATTTAAATATTAAGAGAGAAAATGATAGACATGTTTTCTCCGTTTTCCATAAACCTTCTCATACTGATACTGTCATACACAATTCTTCTTGCCACCCTATACAACACAAATTAGCTTCTTTTCACAGTATGATCCATAGACTAGTAACTCTCCCTCTAAATAAAATCAATTTTCAAAAAGAACTAAACATTATTAAACAAATTGCAGTTAATAACGGATATAATTCAAATTTAATTGACCAAATCCTAAAAAAGAAAACTTACAAAAAGGCTATTGACTTAGTTTTTCCTAGAAGCAAAAACTCTGACCAATTTAAACTTGTCACTTTCTTTGGACAACCTAGCAAAGTAATTGGCAATTTTCTTAACAAACTTGATATAAATTTGTGTTACAAAACTAATAACTCTTTAAGTAAATTCATCAAAAACAATAAAACTAAAAGCGATAAAAACAAAAAGTCAGGCGTCTATAAATTAAAATGCAAAGATTGTCCTAAAACATACATTGGCCAAACAGGTAGACAGTTTGACAAAAGAATACAGGAACATTATAACAGTTTTCTAAAAAATAAAACCGACTCAAACTATGCTATCCATTTACATGATTATCAACATAATTTCGATCCTTCCTTTAAAATCTTACATACAGAAAACAAAGGCTTAAAACTGAATTTGTTAGAATCTATGGAAATAAATAAACTTAAAAATACGGACCTGTTACTTAATGATCAATTAGATTTAAATAATTCACCTTTGCTAAATTTATTCTGTTAACCATATAATTAAGATTTTGTAAATACCTACCCATATTGTACCTAATTTAATTTAATTTTTAAACCCTCTGTTGGATTTCCCCGCAATTGTAACCCTCCCACTGTTTTATTTACATCTTAAATAGTTTAATTTTATTGCACCCAATTTTTACTTTTCACCTTTATTAAATCATTGTCATCTGACGAAGCTACAGTGTTAGCGAAACATGTCATTTTCTGTCTAATATAGTGGAAATTTACAAGTTCAACCTTGTTTTACTGTATCTCATAATACTATTATTATGGATTTCCACCTAGTATCGGCTGAATCAATTAATAGACGTATATTCCTCTGCAAACAGAAAAAGTTGAAATAACCAAATCAATGAATATACCGGGTGACAACGATATTACTGACCAGCTTGTCACGTCCTTATAAAATAAAATATTATTTCGAAATTTTGGTAGGTTCTATGGTTGCACTGTGCGCACATTTTCGGTATTCAAACGCCTGACTGTCACTTCCGGTTGAACCGGAAGTACACTTAACTTTGTTATTTCAAATAGAACACCCTGTATATTTTTAACAATGTGCATTCTACAAGGAATTCTAAGCATAAAACATGTATCATATCCTATACCTATCTATGACAGGTTAAGAGAAAATGGCGTTGGATATATAAAATTAGCCACACACTTTATTGTTTTTACAAAAAACAAATGAATATGAACAAAATTTTATATTCTTTTTTAACTTCTTTTTAGGTATTCTGTATGAATAAGTCACAATTATTTCACTTCCGGTTCAACCGAAAGTGCTGCAAAATTTGACTTTCAAACATAGATTTCTCCAATATTTTTAATGGCACGCCCCCTTTTAAATATAATTTTCAAAATTATCTTATTGTTCTAAATATTTTTTATTAATGCTTCCCTAGGTCTAAACTCATTCGTTTTTAAGATATACGGAATTAAAGGTTTAGTTACATTATCCAACAAGCAAAATTGACGTTAATTTATTCATAGTTTCATCTAAGGTAGCTATGGATCCCACAGATCTGTTTACTAATTTCATATGTTTTACGAAGCTATCGCCATGTTATTTTTTATTTCATCCTTTCGTTATCATTACAAGTGACTTATTACTAAGAAAAGTTAAAAATATGCCTTATTTTACGCGTGAACATCAAATTGACATGCTGCTAATCTACGGAGAGACTAGAAAAAACCGCAGAGAGGCAAAATTTCTGTATATGCAAAGATTTCCCAAACGCGAGCACCCGAGCGATACGTATTTTCCATGGTTAGAACATCATTTAAAGCACGAGAATGAAAATCAAAACGGAAATGGTTTTATTATTAGTGAGGAGGCAGAAACAAATACACTGGCTTATGTTGAAGCTGACCCGACAGCATCGACGAGGCAAATTGAGAATGATATTGGCATCAATAGGGAAAGTGCTAGAAAAATATTGAAAAAACATGGCTATAAATCCTTCAAATACCAAATCCATCATCATCTTTATGAGGGCGATTACATTCGAAGATTGGGATTTTGCAACTGGCATCTTAAAGAGGAGCAGCAACAGCCACCTTTAAGCTTAAACATTTTATTTCCTGACGAATTCCGTTTTACCAACTTGGGGATGTTCAACAGAAATAATACCAGGTATTGAACAGAAATCTATGTTTGAAAGTCAAATTTTGCAGCACTTCCGGTTCAACCGGAAGTGAAATAATTGTGACTTATTCATACAGAATACCTAAAAAGAAGTTAAAAAAGAATGTAAAATTTTGTGCATATTCATTTGTTTTTTGTAAAAACAATAAAGTGTGTGGCTAATTTTATATTTTCCAACGCCATTTTCTCTTAACCTGTCATAGATAGGTATAGGATATGATACATGTTTTATGCTTAGAATTCCTTGTAGAATGCATATTGTTAAAAATATACAGGGTGTTCTATTTGAAATAACAAAGTTAAGTGTACTTCCGGTTCAACCGGAAGTTTCAGTCAGGCGTTTGAATACCGAAAATGTGCGCACAGTGCAACCATAGAACCAACCAAAATTTCGAAATAATATTTTATTTTATAAGGACGTGACAAGCTGGTCAGTAATATCTTTGTCACCCTATAGATACCCTATTAAATATCTTTAATGACTACCATCCAAGGCTACAATTTACGGTAGAAAAAGAACTTAATAACTCTATCGCATTTTTGGATGTGTTACTTGTTAGAGATAATAACAACATAATAAAAACTGATTGGTACCAAAAACCAACATTCTCTGAAAGATATATCAATTTCAACTCTCAACATTCATTTCGACAAAAAATCAATATAATTAACAACTTAAAAAACAGAGCACAAAAACTATCACATCCTGACTTCCACCAAAAAAATAATAAAAAAATTGTAACTTATCTTCTAAAAAATAATTATGCCAAAAAATTAATAAACAGAATATTTTTTAAACAAAAAACCAGTAACAATAGATTATCTCAAGTAACTTTACCAAAAAATACATCATTGTATATGACAATACCTTATATAAAAAACCTTTCAGAAAAATTAGCGAAAGAACTTAGTACCGAATCAATTATAGTAACTTTCAAGAATAAAAATACGTTGAATAGACTGTTTACGAGACAAAAGACTATAACACCACAGAATTTTGAAAGTAATATTATTTACAAAATCCCATGCTCGGGGTGTGATGGTGTCTACATCGGACAAACGAGCCGTTATCTAAAAACAAGGATATCAGAACATATTAGAAGTTGAAGAAGTAGTCCATACTTGAAGTGGAGTGGAAATTTAGAAGGAAAGAAATAAGAACACAAAGTCTTCCTCCACTTTTATATTAAAGAAATAATTAAGGGTTGAAAAATTCTCTACATGTTTCGAATGCAGAAGCATTCATCTTCAGGAGAATAAGTAAAAAGAAAAAATTATTAGATATCACCTTAACGGAGCATCAAAATTTGTAGGCACAAAGAAACCGGTTCAATGAATAAAACGGAGAAAAAGTCATAATGTAACTTGCATTATGAAAAGGAAAGAAATAAGAATGTAAGGGTTTATGGCTTAGGGCACGTAAGAGTGCAAATGCAGAACGAAGGGTTCAGCATTTGTATAAGAGAAAACTAAAGGTAGATTATATTGAACGAGATGTAAAATTGAAGAATTATTTAAGAAAAATCATTATGAAAACTGTGAAAATGGAAGGTGTCTACAGTGTTTCTTGTTCCGCACAGGGTTGTTCGGCTACCTATGTCGGTCAAACCGGCCGCAAGTTCTCGGTCAGGGTGGGTGAACATTGTAAAGAAATTGTGAAAGCCAGAAATTCAAACCTTTCTCCTTCAAAAATTAAATCAAATTTTTCTAGACACATACATACTGAAAACCACTATTTCAATCCGGATTCCAATACCAAATACCTTCATTTGTGCAACAAAGGCAATAAATTAGATCTTCTTGAAATTTTAGAAATTAACAAAACTATAAACAATATTAACATAGAATGTCTGAATGATCAAATTCAACACAGCTGCTCTCATTTTTTTAACTCTCTTAATTTTGACTGATGACCTGTTTGTTACACCTTCATATTAAAATATTAAAAACAAATTTTTCAAAATAACTACAACTATTGTTTCTTACAACCCCTCAGGTTTTCACTTTTTCTCACTTCCCCATATGACTAGAGTCACTTTAGTTTTGTATTTATTTTTTCTTTTTTAAAATTTCCACTCAACTTACAATTACACTTCTTTTTTACAGTGCGTTTTGAACAAGTTTTCATCAAAGTGTATATATTAAAAAAAATTTTTTTCCTTTACCAATTGGACTTTAACCCGCAGTGTTTTATGGTCATACCCAATTTTACTTATAAGTTTGAACGTTTTTAGGTGCATTTATTGTTTATATTGATTTATTAACTTTTTCATAGTACCTTATCATTCTCCGGAACAGGCATTGTGGGCCCCCATATCCTGTTTTGGTTTATGCAATTGGATATCTTTTGTAAACCTTGACTGAGCTATAAATTTGTAAAAGATTCGCCAACCCCATTTTTTTTTTCTCTGTGACATTCTATAGATTCAATACTTTTCCTCTGTGTCAGCCTTCAGCTCCCTTGTTTTCCCAGCTATTTTTCTGTGTTTTTTCTCCAAACGCCTTCTTTTTAATATTTAAAAGACCTGTCAGAAATTTCATAGGACTGTCTTTTGTAGAACGTGGTATTGGATCCTGCTTAAGAATTTATTAAACTCGTTTTTTTTTAAAATTTAACTACCATAATGGCATTTAAGCCTAAAATGCTACAACTTTTCAGTTATACTTATTCTTAAAAATTTCATTATGAGGTAAGTTTTCTATTATTGTTCAATGGATGTGACCTAAAAGTTATCTCTTTTTCAGATTCGCATCTATAAGTTAGAACAATTAATATAGTTTTTCTTCCTCAAACTTCCATTTTCACAGTTTTCATAATGATTTTTCTTAAATAATTCTTCAATTTTACATCTCGTTCAATATAATCTACCTTTAGTTTTCTCTTATACAAATGCTGAACCCTTCGTTCTGCATTTGCACTCTTACGTGCCCTAAGCCATAAACCCTTACATTCTTATTTCTTTCCTTTTCATAATGCAAGTTACATTATGACTTTTTCTCCGTTCTATTCATTGAACCGGTTTCTTTGTGCCTACAAATTTTGATGCTCCGTTAAGGTGATATCTAATAATTTTTTCTTTTTACTTATTCTCCTGAAGATGAATGCTTCTGCATTCGAAACATGTAGAGAATTTTTCAACCCTTAATTATTTCTTTAATATAAAAGTGGAGGAAGACTTTGTGTCCTTATTTCTTTCCTTCTATATTAGAAGTGTTAGGCCTACTAATCTTATAAGAAACACCAATAAAACAGCTCTTGCCGAACACTGTGATACATTTCTACATCAATTCCAATTTGATAAAACTCAGATTTTAGCAAAACAAAACAACTATAAAAAAAGATTACTTAATGAGATGGTTGAAATTAAAAAAGATAAAAATAGTATAAATAAAAAACCAGATGTAGAAAATCCAAGCAGTTCATATTTCAATATTCTTAAATATTTAACACCCAGTATATAAAACAAATTCAATTAATGTCATTTTACCTACATCCTTGATATCCAATACAATAGACATAGTAAAAGAAATATAATTTAAAAAAAAAAAAAAAAAAAAAAAAATAATCAGTTTTTGTATTGGTAAACATTGTTGTGAGAATGATACCTACCACATATTTGATTTTATTGTTAACATTTAAATTGCTTTCGTCTGTCGCCAAGTGTAGCATACCAACAGCTAAAAATATTAAAAAATCCAAATACATTGTTACAAAGAAAAACCAATCCAATCATGTGTTTCGTAATAAATCATTTTACGCAGAAGATCTAGATTTATGTAAGTGTATCACTATTAACCTACATCTAATGTTGCTTTGCAACTATATATTATACGGATATACAAGTATAATGTTAATTTAGATTTATACTAAATGTTACTGTATTATTTTAACCGTGTGTTCGTTACTAATGTTTTAATGGGCTCCATACAAGCCCAATAATTAAAGAAAATGTTTTAAATATAAACCCTCATAATACTACTTATATTTTAGAATCCTGAGGACGACCTAATATAGGTCGAAACGTCGATTATTAAATAATTTGATCTTCTAAGCTGTTTTTTTTTACCATTATCCAACTAAACTACCATCATCTATACCTAACTGTGGTCACTACTCTCAAACATCAATGAATATTTCCTTCATAATTAATTATAAAGTGTCTACCTATTTCCGGTTTCGCCGCATCGCTCGAAAATTAACAAGGGACTTTGCTATATGAAACTATTTTGGAGCATGTTCTAAGGCTTTATTGTGCCTTAATCCGGGCATGGCAACGCTGTAAAATGGAAGAATCTCCTTTCAATCGCTTTACCCATGATCGGATGCGTCTGTTCCTGGTCTATAAAGGGTTTCCTCGTAATCGGTTTAATTTAATTTGCTCAAAGGGTTCAACTAATTAGCTGATAGATAACAAGAGAAGAGTATTAACCGACCCTTAGTCTTTCAAGCTGGCCAATGGTATTTTTTCAAAGGATCCCGGAGCAGTTAAATAAATGTACAAGAGTCTGATTTTTGTTAAAGAGTGAAAGAGACCTTTCATTGGAAGTTTTAGAGATTTGCTTTTATTGCTTTATTGATAAATTCCTTCTAAGGATTCTTTGTTTAACGTGATTGAAACCGACAAGGAATTTTTTGTTGCACAACATGAGAAAATATACCGTGCGAGAAAAAATTATTTGCATCAAAGGCGGTTTGGATTAACAAACGTAGGGCTTGGTTTAGATCACAATGATATGGGGACGATATATCTAACCAAAATATTGTCAAATTCATATTACGACATGATTTGCCAAACTAATGAGTAATAAAATAATTAGGCAAATACAAATTTATTTTTGTTGTTTACAAAATTAACAAAGTAAGAATATACAGAAAGAAAAAGAAAAATAATTACATAAATTGCTGAAATTGGCCACCGCCATGCTCCAAGCTTAAATTCACAGGTCTCTTCATATTTTCGAAAGTGTTGACCAGCATCTCTGGAGAAATGTTACTACATTCTTGGATAATCCTTTCTAGTAATTGTTCTAAATTTGCAACAAGTTCTTCTGTTCTTACAGAGGTCTTCCTGCTCCTTTTTGTGTTGTATAGAACCTGTTTCCCTAAACACAGCCACGATTCTTGATATATGACAAAAATTCCTAGCAATAAAAGCAACGTTAGGAAAATGTTCGTGAAAATCGTCCATGCACAAACCCGGATTGTATTGCCTCTCACCATTTACGCTAACCCCGTTTCGAAAATACGCTTCAACCATAAATGTTTTGTGCTGTTCCGTAAAGCCCATTGTGTGAATTGTTCAAGAAATTGGAAAAATTGGCGATGAATCAAATTACTTGTAATGACTGTCAAAGATGACGCAATAACTAATTGATTGTTAATTCAGGTAGTTACTGACACCCAACAGGTATTCAACTCTACGGCTAAGCATTACGTCCTTAGATGCAAGGCCCTCTTTGATGCAAATAATTTTTGCTCGCACGGTATTATAGTTTTATATTATATTCAGGTCTATTATATTGATATAGATAATAAGCGGAAATTGATTGGCACCTTGTGATTACCTTATTAATATTGGTCAAACAATAATTATTTTAGCAAGTAAGTTTGGGAAGCATATGACAATCCCAACAACAATTTAATAATATTATGGAGCAACTATGCTATTTAAACATAATAATATAAAATTCGAGCTTACAATATACCTACAACTCTATAAAATAACGCCTGGTTTACTGGTTTGATAAGGCTCCCCCCCCCCACTCTCACTAACCTTTCTAGACTGGTTACAATGATGCTGAAGACCTCTAGGCTAATTATTTCAAATAAAACAATAAATGATTCACACTTGGATTAATATAAAAGGAAACATGTTACACCCCATCATTGTTATTGGGAAATCCAGATTTTATCTCGCGATAATTTAGAATAAAATAAATTAGGCCACAAAATAACTATTTATCTAATTTCTCCAAAAAAAAGGTATTTTATGGCACAAAAAACAAACACAGTCTCCAACAATACATTTTTCATCGAATGAGGATTTATCCAGATCGGTGTGACAATTTCGCGGCCCAGTGCACCTCATCAATCAATTAACGTGGTTTAGTGTACAAAAGGCCGAACGACTTTCCTGTCTGGAAAAGTGAAGAAAGTCGTATCCAGAAAAAACCACACACAGGCGAGCGTTTAGGAATTGACGGGGTGGAAACTGTTTGTTACCGAGAGATAGAAGTAGACGTTCAATTGAAATGTTGGGAAAACGGAAACAAAAAATTGGTGAATAAAGTTCTACAATAATAATATTTATTACTGAAAAATGTTAATCGGCGTGCAGGCAAAGTTTTTCAATTTTAAAAACTTTGTCTGCACGCCGCCGGTTAATATTTTTCTAAAGACAATACAATTCCAAAACTCTTTTATCGTGCAAGAATATTTATTTTTTAAAGTTTTGAAACCTCGCCGTGAACTAAAAATATCTTATCTTAACATGCTTGGGTATCCGGTGGAGTGGGGGTGAAAAGAGGAGAGGATATAACAATGTTGGCGTATTCTCCAGATACCCTGTATAGATTTAAACATAAATTACAACTTAGTAGGTAGGTAGTTGTTAAAATATCAATAAAATTGATTTTTTGTAAACAATACCACAGTTACTTTCCAGAGACAAATATTTAAAAACATCTATAATGTAGTAGAGCAAATTTGGTTAAATTTTGTGTCCAAAATACACAAAAGATAGTATGCAGTTTCTATTTTAAAGTTTAATTTTCCATCCGGGATACATACTGTTAATCATGTTCGGTTGTTACAATAATTGATTTGTAGTTTTAAACTTTGAGCTCTGTTTAGCGCCGAACAATTAAATTCCGATACTCTGAATTACCTAATGGATAATTAATGAAATAAGCGATGTGCTAATAAACTGCAAACGAGTGTTTATATCCAAAAACTGTAGTAGTAAATGGAGAAATATGGGAAATTTTATCTAACAAACGAGAGCAATTTGTTGATTTCGTATACAGCGTTATGAGAAAGAAATGGATCATCCTTTTATATAAAAAACAAAAGAAAATGTTTCCTTCAACTTCGTCGATACCACCTTAAACGCGTTTCGACATATTATGGCTAGTAAGGCTAGGATCTAACGAATTGACGGAACGTTTGTACTACTTAAATGTAGTAAATATGGCGATCAGCCGGGAGGATAAAGCGCATGGCGACATCTAGCGTCGATTTTAGACACCTTTAAAGCATATCAGCACCTCTAAACAGAACTTAATAAAATTAAGTCAAATGTTAAGAGAAAATCACTTGCAAAGACCAAATCATAATTACAAGAGTGAGGCTAGGGAGCGCTAATAACCGTAATAAAATTGTTTTTAAGTAAAGTATTTTTCACCCTAAATGGTATCGACTTATTGACTGCACTAAAACTACCGGTTTAATCCCATTGTTATACACAATCAACAAGGAAATATACTACAGGGTAGGACATTAGATTTTTGAACACTTCCTAAGGAACGCAAAGACTGAAAGATGTTATCGCAAGCACAATATAGTTAAATATTACCTGCTATAATTACAAATTATAATCCGACCCTGACCGACAGGTTATTTGCATTTTTATGGCCAAGCTCTTGCAAAACGTCCCAGGTAGTTAAACGGAGTCAACCATTTATTGTGAAAAATACTTTACTTCCTTACATGAATGGCATAATGCGGGGGGAAAACTATCCTGTTAAAACCATAAGGTTAAACATAGTAAATCAGGATCATTATAATCGGAAAATAGAGTGGCAAGAGCTGGAACTAGATCATTTTGCAGGATTTCTCCAGTGAAGCTTTCATAAAAGAGAAATGTTGCGATTATCCTATTTTCAACAGTGCCCGCCCAGACCCTAACCTTTTCATTATACTGGGTGTGATTTTCTATGAACCAGTGAGAACTTTTCTGTGTCCAGTACCTGTAGTTTTAAAAAGGTTCATCTCAAAAACAAATTCGTTAGACCATTCGTGCTCAGTCATTGTTTTACAAAATTGCTCTCGCCTATCAGGATCATTGTCAAAGAGTTCTTGTATTACTGGTTTGTAGGGATAAAACTTCTCTTTTTAAAAAAAAATTAGCTGTAGTGCCAGTGGTTTGGTTAGTATCGTAGTTAGGCCAAATTTGTGAGATTCTTCCTGTAGTGATAACAATATGTTGATTGTTTTCTCATCAGGTATACCAGAAGAACCACTTTAATACTATCTTTAACAGTTCTCCACTTAACTGCTTTCCTAGACACTGGCGATTGGCTAATAGGCCGGCGATTTGGGTATTTTTCATTGCACAACTTACGGACTTCCCTATGACTTCTACTTTTATCTCCACAACCTATTAATCAAAATTTCTATTCATCTTCAGCAAGGCAAATTAATTTACTGACCTTTTTTGACGTGTTAAACTTAAATAAGTCAAGAAACATATTAATGTGTATATACCGTGCATTAAAGTTTTTGTAAACATTTGAAATTAGCATATATAGGGCATGATTTATGAAAAAATTTTAGAATTGATTGTAGAATGTAAAAATATACAATACGATTCATTAAATAACTTAAAGTTGATACACGTAGCATTTTTATGATCTACCCAGTTTTAATAGGTATTTACCTATTAAGTGCGGAAAAGACACTTTCCGCATGTGTTAGGTACAAAAGTTTTCCTACGATCGATATAGTTCTCAGATAAACGTCAAATCGTAATAAGATACTGTAATTACAAAAATTATTGAGCTTCTGGCAAAAAAAAATATTTATTTTGCAAGTATTTCACTTTATTGAGTGTTTTAGATAAGGTATTCATTAATTTAACAAATCGTGCGGAAAAGTTACTAGTGCTAGTAGTCCTGAAAAGTTACTTTTCCGCACGATTTACATATAAACACATTTTTACATATATATAAATATTACAAAAATCTTTATTTTAGACTAGGAGAATAGAGAACTGAGAACAAATTAAGCATATTATTAAAGTTAAACGTGCAATTGGTATTTGTAGCATATTGTAGATTTATTGCAGATGTCATATCTTGAAGAACTTCGTTGGTCTTTACTTGAATTTGATGTGCGCTTGCTACTGTCTGACCTCCTTCGGAAACACATTCTACCAAACGTTGCATTTGTAATTCAGTTCACTTTGAGTAGAGCAACTAGGTATTACATTCGAACTGTTCTTCGCTATCCATTTTACCACAAAAACTTGCAAAAATGATGAAACTGGAGAAAGGCTATAGTTGTTGATTGTCAATGTTCGATTGTTTGACAGTTGCTAATGCATAAAACAATATTTCCACCTGCTCCAGAACGAGGTGATCTGTATTTGACATTTTAATCACAACCTGCACCTCGTTATTGTAATAATATATACTAGGGGTGTCAAATTAGAACATTTTATATAAATTCTGTCACAATTTCAAAAATAGTGTGGTAAAGTAAAAATTGTGGTACTTTCCGCACGATAAATCGTGCCGAAAAGTAACTTTTCCCCACGATCGTAGGAAAAGTATATTTTATCTTTATTTTATCAGTAAGTAATTCAAAATTTAGAAATCTGAAATCGTAGAAAATTTAAATTTTTCTCTATGCGGTAGGATAAAAACTCTAATATAGTCAAAAAGCGCATTGAACGAACGTTTCCATCTCAACTTATTGTGGAAAGTATTAACAACCCGTCTAGTTGAAATGCCCGCAGCCTCAACGATTTTTCGAACTTTTCTGGAATACCCATGCATGGTTTAATAATATATTTATTTAAATTTAATTTTGGAACTTACATGGGCACAAGCAGATTAGTTCGCCGAACTAATACTAGAAGGAGCTACTATATAAAAGCAATGGTTGTTGTTAATATAATGTATGCAACGTATTTGCAAATTCTCATACCTATCCAGTATTGCAAACTAATACTCTTGCATATTAGTTGTTTGACATACTAGTCGTAAGAGACTTATAATAAACCTTTTAGTTTCAGTTTCAGCTGTATTCATATATGCAGAACAGTGCGAATTACAAAATTAACACCAATAAAGTTTGCTTTTAGAGCTTGAGGATTCAAACTTCATATTATATAATAATGTAAAACTCTACTGGTTCGCAATGCAGCCAATGCTGGAAATGGGGTTTAATTACGTGTGCTAGATAGTTGATTATGATTACGGTTCAATACTATTCATACATAGATGTTACAAGTAGTGAGTAGATAAAATTGATGATTACTCTTTAGTAAAAAATGAGCTACAATGTAAAATAGATGCTATTAAATAAAGTTAAAAGACTGTGAGCATAATTTGTTATCAATAATTTATATAATTTAAAAAATTGTATATTTATCCATTATCTAATTTTGAAATAACAATTTTCAAACAGGGGGACAGGGGAAGGAGCTAGGGGGGTATTTCAAAATAAAACAAATCAAGAACACACACACCCTCACACTTTGTCATTATATCAAACAACTTAGGAAAAAAAACCTTCCACATTCTTATCTAAGTGTTTCGTTGATGTAGCTACGAACGATAGATGTACCAAGATAATCTCACCATATTATCTAAATATATACCATTAGCGCTTCTACTCGCTTCCTATTTTGCTAAAATGCAAATTTCCAAATAAAAATGATCAGCTCTCGCTGAGCTTAATTGCCCGAAAGAAAAATTCCCATCCTTCATGCTATGGCAGATTAACTACTTAGCTCTTTTCAATATTGATTTTTGCGCCCCATTAATTTTACATTTTTATCGCTTCAGTCGTATATTAAATAGAGGAATTTGGGTGTTACATAATTTGCTTTTTACGTTCCGATTCGACAAATTTTTGAATGTTTTGGTAAAAGGAACAGCCAGGTTTTTGGTGTAAAACAGCTTTTTATTAACGGAAACCATGATGGTTATCATTGTCAGTGAAGCTAGGAACCGACAAAGGAAAATGCAATATTTTCTTCTTTTCAATGTTACAGTAACAATAATTTATCCAAATGGTACCATCTAACGCACAGCACCATCTCGTATGAACAAACCGTACTTTGCGAACGTCCATGCAATCAAGACAAGAAGTACAAAATTTCAAATGCCAGGGAGGGTTCCACTTAAAGACCACAGTGGCAATCCATGCAGGATAATTCGTCTCCTTTTTTCGTTCCGACAGATTCGGTAGATTGATAAACCGATACTTTGTCCCTTGGTATGTAATCGGGTGCATGCTGGCTTACCGGGATACCCGGAGTTTCCTGGGGAAAAAGATTATTAATATATTTTTCAAAATATTTTTAAAATGATTATGGGACTATAAAAGCATAATGTCGTGGAAAAATTCAGTTTTCCTACAATTCCCAACTGGTGCATTAACGACATATCACGTAGCTTTCATAAACTACAATATAACGTGACGGGAAAATCTCCGCACCCATTCGCCAACGACAAAAAGTGCAAAAATTCGACATGTTGCCAATTTTGTTCAACAAACCGCAACACGAAACCACTGAACAAATCTTTTCGCAATCAAAAATATATTGTAGCTGCCCTAAGTTTAATATATAAAAATATAAAACATATTTTTCTTCCATAATCACCTTCCAATGCGATTTGAGGCCAAAGTTAACGCCATGTGCATTAAATTTACTTCCTGTTTTGAGCAAGACAAAAAATGATCGTGGAAACCTATTTATAGGGTGTGTATATAAAGTATATGTAACTATACTAAACGAATAAGACATAAGTCTTGAACAAATAACCCAATATTATTTTCTAATAATAGGCTATCCATCCAGTGAGCTGTAGAGTACTGTCTTTGTGTTGAAGAAAATGTAAAAAGAATTTACGGGTAAAAAAAGTACTTGGCTTTTTTATTATTAAATACCTCATACTTTCCCCATTGATTGTAGATATTACATGTTCGAAATATCAAGGAAATATGTATTAAAACCTTTATATCCATTGAAAACCTAAGCAGTTACAAAAAAATGCAAAATCAATAATGTTTGGGTTGAAATTGTTTTGTACGAGAACGAAAACTCCAATATTTATTTATTAAACCCCACTATATTTTCTGCCGATACAAACACCCCTCCAAAGGGCGTTAAGTGCCAAATATGTAGACGTTTTGGGGCTGCTATTTCCAAATTTCAAACTCAGACAAACATTTTTATGTAAAGTGTCAACTCAATATGGGGCGGAAAATTTTACTTCGGTAGAGTTTTTGGAATGTAAACGGAAAAGTTTTTTTATTTGTTAAATCGTTTAGATCTTAAACTCTACCTCTTCATCAACAGCTTCTCTTCTTAAACTGTATCTTTCATGTCGTGAGAGAATGTAGGAAATTGTGAAACGTTAATAGAAACCCTTTAATTGGAGCGTGCTTCGCCACCTTTATATCTGTAGTCTAGGAAGCAAAGTCCCAAATCGTTAATGTCCTGTTAGTACTAACACCCATATAACTTCCAACAACAACAATCGTTGAAGATGTGAATTTGAAATGATTTTCTCATAAGGAAGGGCCGAAAGTGACTCGATTAATTCTTGATTAAATAACCATGTAACTATTATTGTGAGAAAACCAGTTTGGCCCATGTTATTTGTGTTACAGTAAAAGTTGTCTGGTCAAGATAAGAATATTACTCTACTTTTGCGACTACTTTATTATATAGAGTTGTAATATGTAAAACTCTTTTCTATAGGCTGGCGGGAAAACTCGTCCAAAAATGCTTTATTGGAGGGAAATTCGGTATGTTGCCTTTTTGGAGTAACTGCTGGTGACACCGGCATGAATGTAATAAAAATCACACGCGTAAAACGGAACGAAACTTTGTAGCGATGCATTTTAAATAAATTCTAAGTGTCGATTTAGTTGCTTAATCGATCACGATGGATATTTGTTTTTGCGCATTTGATTTGTGTTTTCATTTATAGGGGATTAAAATAAGGCAAAAAATGTAGTGATAAATAAAAGGTTTTTGTCGGTAAGTGTATTTAGTGGAGTTAGATACTTTAAATATACAGGTCAATGCAATAATAAACGAAAAAATATTTTAAACAAAAAAAAAATTATAATAAAACCGGTAAACTAAACAATTAATGGAAAACCAACTCAAAATACATTTTTTATTCCCCTTTAAGTCGTTTTTATATACTTAAAAGCAAATAGACATGCAAACATTTCTTATGTACAGTCAAATTTCTCTAAGAACACGCCGCATCGTGGCTACGTCACCTGTCATTAATGACAACCTGTTGAAGTCTGGTCTATTTTACGTTAAGATGTTGGCGACAGAGACAGGACTGGGCCAAGTTCTTGAACCATCGCATTCACCATATTTTAAACTTGTACGGGGGTCTTAATCGTTCATTAGCAGAATTACTTGAAACATCGAACTTAACGGGCGATAGATTAAAAGTTATGGCGTTACTAATTGGTAAATATAGAAATACATTTAACATGCACTAAACTTGAAAAATAAATGGAAAATGCTATGAACAACCCTGACAACCTACAGGAGTTTCGCCGTCCAAATATTGTAGCTACGAGCTCATCAAGCGGCAAGCAATGCGCCTGCGCGTTTAATGCTACGTTGCCATATCATAATTTACGTTCACGGCGTAGTATAAAGCCGGCCCAATGCCATGCGTTTTTAAATACATCTAGATTAGTTCTCAGTGATCGCAAGATTTGGCAACCTATTGTACCGTAATTAAAATAGATAAACTAATTATATTAAATTAATCAAAGCAAATGATGATAAATTAAATGTTTGTATTGGAAATAGGCGAGTTAATTAATCTAAACTGGTTTATTCTACTTACCGTTCAACTAAAATAATAAACACCAAGAAAATTTAGTCTCTGAAATCTGACGCGTGAGCCCACTACGGCTCACTACTGAATTGGGAACTTTTAGGAAGAAGTATCAGCTGTTAATGTCTCATGTGGGTGTCAACTGTCGAAACGCTTTGTTTTTAGAAAAAGTTGACTCTACACAGTTTATCAAACATTATTGATGCAATGTGAAAACAAAAAAAAAATTATTTTTTCGTTTCTGTTTCCTTTTTAATAAATTGGCTGACAGTAATTTTGGATACATAGCATACCTATATTCGTATAGTTAAATAAATGTTATATGCTCGCCATACCGTCAAGAAAAAACAAATTCATAAAATGCCAAAGAAGCACTGCAAACCTTAAGACGTAATTTTCTCAAATTACATAAGTAATTTAAAGAGTAACAAATAATAACTTTTTAAAACAGTAATTATACCTTAAAAAAGGGTCACGTCAGCAAATAGCCAAAAATATTTACATATCACCGAATAAGATGGGAGAAAACAGAAGTTAGTAATAAAATAGTTTATCCACAAACAGTATTGGTGTCAGTCTCAAAAATGTTATTTTATCTTTTATAGTTCCACTGATAAGGGATTTGTTGTTATTTTGTATGCTTATGCTGTTAATAAAGACAATGGAAGTCCGACAAGGTTTTTTTTTTGAGAACTCGAAGGTAGCTTTACAATCAACTTTATTTATTTTCCCATTTGGCTCGTTTTCTTCCAGATTCTCCATAGAACGGTTTTTATAAGTTATTGACAGCGAGTTTTGCGTATCTAAGGACAATAAACTAATACACAGTGTAATGTAATATAACTAGAATAAAGGAATAATGTAAGTTACTTGATTAGGGATTTTTATGGCTTTCATTTTAAATTTGGTAGAATGGATATTAAATTTTTTGTTTATTTTGGTTTCTGGTTTAATAATAGTGGTTGTAAAGAAAGTGTTATATATATGATGCGCGTGTTAAAGTTATCCAATTTCTCTTTACACAAAATATGACACTTTTAATACTATCATAACTAACTATTAACAATAAAAGCTTCATTAAGGTTTTATACCTTTTACCATTTTTCTCTTCTGTTAAAATCATCAGCAAACTTTTTCTGTGTGCTGATAATGAATGTTTCTACGTTCGAAACATGGAGAGACCCCTATCTGAATATTTTTATTTTAATAAAGTTTATGGAGGAAGACTTTTAGTTTCCTTTCTTTCGTTCCCATACTTTCAAGCATGGACTATTACTTTAAATTATTAACAAAAAGGTTTTAAAATTTGCCAGTGGACAAATTATTGAAATTAATAAGAAGTTAACAAGAATTTTTCTTTGAGAAGAATAATTGCACAAAATTCTATTCGCCCGCCCAAGGGCTTAAAGAAATCTGACATCCACACCCTGTATTCGCATCACAAAAAATCCAATAATCTTATACTGATAGCACCAGCTGCTGACCAAAATAATTGCAAAAAGGAATAAGAATCGGTCTCGGCTTAACCAGGGTCGATCAGCTTGGTGGATATCCATCATTAGGTATTGACTGAATCGACATTCGTGATATTAAGTTGGTATTAGCAGGGAACTAAACAAAGACAAATAGATTTAGGGGGATTTCGATCAGTTTTTCTGGGGGGAAGAAAGTTCGATAATAAAAATGGGAAATTTGTTGTTATTTTTTAAAACTTTGCTAAAGATTGGTGAGGGTCCTAGTAACATTACGCAAAATGCAAAGTATTTTATTTACAACCATGTATGTAATAATGACATTTCACCTATCTTTGAAAGGTGGAAAGTTGACGTTTCTTGACTTTTACTTTCCACCCGGGTGGAAAGTGAGCACTTTCCACCCGGGTGGAAAGTAAAATTGTTATTTTTTGTAATTTTATTAAAAATCGATATCTCAAAATAGTAAATTTTTTTTTTTTTAAATTTTAATAAAAATCGATATCTCAAAATAATATACAAACACACCAACACACAACTCATTACACAAATTCAACAACAATAATTTTATTTTTTATTTCTTTAAATGAATTATACCTAAATGACATTTATAAAAAACAAAAAATTAACATGGTTTATGTTTTACTTATTTACATTAAATATTACATTGGCATTATTGTAGGCAGTCACAGATATGTTTAAACCTTGCTGAAATTCTTCTTTTGAAAGGTTTATTTCATGATTATTTGAAGTTAAAGTAGTGTTAGTAAAACTTGAACTTGGCTTTGAAATCAATTTTGCCGTATTAACCTGAGTAGAAACCGAACTGTCTATGTATCCCTCAGCTACTGTGCTAGATTTCCAGCCTCCTAACCGCTTTATTTGCATAAGATCGCCACCGTTATTTGCGAGCAAAGTAGCCGCTGTTCTTCTGAAACAGTGACCAGTAAAACCTTCAGTATTCAGCTTCAGAAAAGCTGCAATTTTTTTTGGAAACTGACTTAAAGTGTTGTGCCCAATACATTGTTTACTAATTTTTCCATATCTTATTTGCATAAAAAGCTTTCCATCCTGTATATTTTTCCGTAAAGTTATGTACTCCTTAAGTGGTGCAATCCATTTATTATCAGTTATCATAAATGATCGTGGCTGGTACGTTTTGCTATTTTGTATTTCAATCGCGACCTTTTCTTCTAAAAAGTGAACGTCTGTTGTTTTCATTTTGTATAATTCATCTGATCGGCAGGCGCCTGAGACACCAATAACCAATGCGACCTACAAATGTATAAAATAATAAGTTAATATAGAAATAGTCAACCTTTTAGCCTAAAATACCTTTTGAACAAGAAATTCCATAGGTGCTTGTTCCAAAAATGTTTCAATATTATCCATAGACAGTGTGGTCGATTTTTTCGGCTTGTATCCTTTGTTTTGCTTTTTTAAAAATGCTAATAGCTTTGCGTGTTTAGATATGTCTACTTTTTCCCTAATTGATAGAGTGGTCCTCAACATTGAATATATTGACCAAAGCGTTGATATTTTCTTTGTCTTGGCATTTTCACTAAAATAAGCTAGTAGCGCCGATTCAGAACCAGGATTTTGAACTTTGTTTCCAATACACCATTCTTTAAAACAGTTATATGCCTTGTCATATCTCGGGCGGCTTTTAGTTGGCAGAAGATCTTCTTCTACTATTTTTGCTGCTTCTCGAATTTCTGGGGGAGTAGCAGCCAAATCAAATTCCTCATCTGAGAGCATTTTTTTGGTGTTTTGTAAAAACTTTGACACTAACGTTTTAAAAAAATAATATATTGTTTAGTGACATGGAAACCATATTCCAAAAATGATATTTGCCATCTTGATGTGTATTATTACCTACGTTATTTTATCACCTGCGGTTATTTGAAATTCTAAATGTCTGTCTACTTTTGCAATGGAAAAGTCAAAATGACATTTACCTTTTAATAATTATTTGAACTCAAAATAATAAGAAGTGGATGTTGGATGTGGTTGTAAATAAAATAGTATACAAACCTCGGTGAAAAGTTTCATTACTGTCTCTGAGATATAGTTTACCTCGACGCTTCGCGTCTCGGTAAACTATCTAATCTCTCGACAGTAATGAAACACTTTCCACCTCGGTACGTAATATACTATTATTTACAACCATGTATGTAATAATGACATTTCACCTATCTTTGAAAGGTGGAAAGTTGACGTTTCTTGACTTTTACTTTCCACCCGGGTGGAAAGTGAGCACTTTCCACCCGGGTGGAAAGTAAAATTGTTATTTTTTGTAATTTTATTAAAAATCGATATCTCAAAATAGTAAATTTTTTTTTTTTTAAATTTTAATAAAAATCGATATCTCAAAATAATATACAAACACACCAACACACAACTCATTACACAAATTCAACAACAATAATTTTATTTTTTATTTCTTTAAATGAATTATACCTAAATGACATTTATAAAAAACAAAAAATTAACATGGTTTATGTTTTACTTATTTACATTAAATATTACATTGGCATTATTGTAGGCAGTCACAGATATGTTTAAACCTTGCTGAAATTCTTCTTTTGAAAGGTTTATTTCATGATTATTTGAAGTTAAAGTAGTGTTAGTAAAACTTGAACTTGGCTTTGAAATCAATTTTGCCGTATTAACCTGAGTAGAAACCGAACTGTCTATGTATCCCTCAGCTACTGTGCTAGATTTCCAGCCTCCTAACCGCTTTATTTGCATAAGATCGCCACCGTTATTTGCGAGCAAAGTAGCCGCTGTTCTTCTGAAACAGTGACCAGTAAAACCTTCAGTATTCAGCTTCAGAAAAGCTGCAATTTTTTTTGGAAACTGACTTAAAGTGTTGTGCCCAATACATTGTTTACTAATTTTTCCATATCTTATTTGCATAAAAAGCTTTCCATCCTGTATATTTTTCCGTAAAGTTATGTACTCCTTAAGTGGTGCAATCCATTTATTATCAGTTATCATAAATGATCGTGGCTGGTACGTTTTGCTATTTTGTATTTCAATCGCGACCTTTTCTTCTAAAAAGTGAACGTCTGTTGTTTTCATTTTGTATAATTCATCTGATCGGCAGGCGCCTGAGACACCAATAACCAATGCGACCTACAAATGTATAAAATAATAAGTTAATATAGAAATAGTCAACCTTTTAGCCTAAAATACCTTTTGAACAAGAAATTCCATAGGTGCTTGTTCCAAAAATGTTTCAATATTATCCATAGACAGTGTGGTCGATTTTTTCGGCTTGTATCCTTTGTTTTGCTTTTTTAAAAATGCTAATAGCTTTGCGTGTTTAGATATGTCTACTTTTTCCCTAATTGATAGAGTGGTCCTCAACATTGAATATATTGACCAAAGCGTTGATATTTTCTTTGTCTTGGCATTTTCACTAAAATAAGCTAGTAGCGCCGATTCAGAACCAGGATTTTGAACTTTGTTTCCAATACACCATTCTTTAAAACAGTTATATGCCTTGTCATATCTCGGGCGGCTTTTAGTTGGCAGAAGATCTTCTTCTACTATTTTTGCTGCTTCTCGAATTTCTGGGGGAGTAGCAGCCAAATCAAATTCCTCATCTGAGAGCATTTTTTTGGTGTTTTGTAAAAACTTTGACACTAACGTTTTAAAAAAATAATATATTGTTTAGTGACATGGAAACCATATTCCAAAAATGATATTTGCCATCTTGATGTGTATTATTACCTACGTTATTTTATCACCTGCGGTTATTTGAAATTCTAAATGTCTGTCTACTTTTGCAATGGAAAAGTCAAAATGACATTTACCTTTTAATAATTATTTGAACTCAAAATAATAAGAAGTGGATGTTGGATGTGGTTGTAAATAAAATAGTATACAAACCTCGGTGAAAAGTTTCATTACTGTCTCTGAGATATAGTTTACCTCGACGCTTCGCGTCTCGGTAAACTATCTAATCTCTCGACAGTAATGAAACACTTTCCACCTCGGTACGTAATATACTATTTTTCATCTGCTGAATCAAAAATCATAGTCAAGTAAAAAGCGATTTTTTAATTTGGAAGGTTATTTAAAATTTCTTGATTGGCATTAACAGAAGTAATGGTTATCGTTGTAGTTTTAAAAGATCTAGTAGTTCGGATATACAGACTGTCCGCGGATAGGGTTTACAATAGCACAAATGGATGGAAAATTTCATTTTTCGGGAAAAAGTTTTGCTTGTAAAAAAAATGCACTTCACGAAGAGAAAATTTTGATTTTTTTATACAGGGTTCGCAAAAATGTCAAAAACATGATTTTTCTCCAAGAGTAAACTACCTTTATTTTTCATTTTTGAACAAAATGCCAAATAAAAAACTTATTTAGAATGACGTTTGTAATTTAAATCCGAGATTTAAAATAAATCTTTGATTTTTTTAGTTTTTTTTTATTTTTAAAGGTAAATTGAAATTTTGCTGCTCAATAAAAATGTACGTCGTTCTAAATTGGACGGGAGTACACTAATTGTTTGAGGCGCTCCCAAAAATATGCATCTGTCAAAATTTTATATTAATATTTTTATTGAGCAGCAAAATTTCCATTTACCTCTAAAAATTAAAAGAACTAAAAAAATCGAGGACTTATTTTAAATCTCGGATTTAAATTACAAACGTTATTCTAAATAAATTTTCTAATTGGCATTCTAATCAAAAATGAAAAATAAAGGTAGTTTACTCTTGGAGAAAAATTATGCTTTTGAAGTTTTTGCGAACACTGTATAAATAGTCAAAATTTTGTCTTCGTGAATTGCATTTTTTTACAAGCAAAACTTTTTATCAAGAATGACTTTTTCCCAAAAAATTAAATTATTCATCGATTTGTGCTACTGTAAACTAAATTGAAAATTACCCTCCTGCATTTAGCTAGAGGTGTTGTTTTCGATTGATTACATCGAAAATTTCACACCTGTCATTCTAAGCCAATCACACACTTTCATTTCGACAGTTACCAATGACAACCTTCAAATTTTTCGGAATTTTCTCCTCCTGCCAAGCTAGGCAAACAAAATTAATAAGTGGACATTTTTTCTTGACAGCTATCATATGATCCGAAAATCAGTATTCAGGATCAAATTTTGGTATTTAATGTTTTTATTCATTTTATAATACTAAATAAATACAAATATTTATTTACCAAATATTTCTTTCATTAAGGCTAAATATTTTTGGAATTCTGGTTCGAACTCTTCTCTTCGTAATGGAGAATAACAAGGATAATGGTTATCTTCCCTTTCCACTTCTATCAGATGTCTATGTTTGATATAATAGATGTATTATTTGGATGCAATTTTGTTCTGCTGAATTCTGGTTTTTCTTAAAAAGGATGGGTTATCTTCCTCCAAAATCTTCTGGATATCTGAGAAAAGGTTTTCTTGATGGGGATTTAATTCAGTTTTTTCCATTAAACATTGCAAATACTTCAAATTTTTATGAGACATATTAATGTCCCCTATTTCAGAGCAAGATTTACAAACACCGTAGGGCTTAAAATTAGTTTCTTGATTGTTTACTGTCATGATTTAATTATTGTGAACTAAAGAAGCACGTTTAAGAAATAACTGTCGACGTGACGTATAGCAGAGACGATTTTGACATCACAAGCCTAAGCCTACTTGACTGTGGTATCTACTATCTACCTAGATTTTAAAAATTGTTTTATCTGGCATAACTAGCCTAAACTAGACTATACTATGCTTTCCCTTTGTTTTAGTAAATGAAATGTATTAAAAATAAATAAAAAGGATAATTTTCACTTATATTTTTTGCATTTCGTTTAACAAAACGGTGAGGAAACTTTTTTTTTAAAGTTTAAGTATTCCCATAATTATGGATAATTTCAATAAAATAATTCAAATAAATTTTAGGTGCGAAATTTTCTTACCGAATCCCCCGCGTCCTTGAATTAATATCCGGAAATTCTTCCTCAGTCATGCATTTTTCTAGAAAATTTTCCCTCGTCTACGACTCGGGAAAATTTTCAAAAAATGCGTTCCTTCGGAAAAATTTCCGGAAATAATTCGAGCACTAGGAAGATTATAAGTAAAAACAAGACCCCTAGCTATCGAAAACAACCCCTCTAGCTATTAAACACAAAACCACAGTTACCTCTTTACAACGCCATTATTGGAATAATATGTCAGTTTGACATTCTCATGGTTCCGAGTTTACTTTTAAAAATGTCACGTTTTGGAAAGGAATCAATCGAAGTAATTCAAGAAAAGATGGCACAAAGTGTCCCAAAAAACACTAAAAACATCATTTTTGTTAATTCGAGTAATTTTCTCCATAAATTACACTCCTCCATAAAAATTTTCAGAAAATTTTTAAGCACTCGTGTAATTACCCCCGAAAATTAAATTATTATACAAGCCTAGATCTTTAATAATAAATGCAATAAACAATAATTGAAAATTGATTAGCAACGTAAAGATAAGGTTTTCTTAATTAAAAAAAGTTGTAGCTATGTAGTATGCCTCCGCTGGAAATCGAATCCGAAACATCTCGATCACCATTCGAACCATTTGTGCTACGGAAACTCTGAAATTCTCTCGCCAACGTCGACCATACAACTGATTCAATTTTGTTGTTTATATACAGTTTGGAATCTCCTGTAATTTAAAACTGGGAAGGGGATACTAACGGGAAGAAACTCACTTACGACCGCTGGTCATTAAAATATATTTTTACCTATCATCCAATTGCGTCGTCGACATTTTGTGAGATCCGAACATTAAGTCTAGCCATAGAACTTCAGAGTTTCCGTAGCGCAAATGGCAGAGCGTTCGACTGGTGATCGAGAGCCTCTGAGTTCGATTCCCAGAGGATGCATAACACTATTTTCAATTTGAAAAAAACTTCATTGCAATAAGGAATTTTTATTCATAGAAAATTACGAATAAATAATTTTAATGCATTATCAATGACTTATGCATAGTTGTACTATCGTGTGTTCCAACATTATAACTTATTAGCACGAACAATATGCCTGTATGAACGTTCAAATTTAATTAACTCTAACTAGGCTAACGGCATTGAGTTGCAACCAACCGTGCAGTTTTACTAATAGGTTGGGAATAATAGGAAAAATATAAACAGCACATTGAAACATTGACTTAAAATATGGTAGAGTATCGATTACGCTAAATTCGAGTAGTTTGCGTCACCGGTGGAACCGGTAGTGCACACAATTTTGTTATTCTAAATAGAATACCCTGTATATTTTTAAAATCATTCGTTCTAAGAAGAGTTCTAAGCATAAATTAGGTATTATAACCGATACCTTCACAGTTTCCGAGAAAATAGCTTTGGAAATTATCAAATTTTCACACATTTTATTATTTTTACAAAAACAAACTAAAAAATTTAATATTATTTATTTACTTCTTTTCAGGTATTCCGTATGAATAAGTCACAACTATTACACTTTCAGATTAACGGAAAGTGCTGCGAAATTTGACATCAAATACAAATTTCTCCAAAAATCTAATTTTTAAAATTATCTTTTCTACATATTTTTTATGTATGCTTCCTAAACTGATTAGTTTTAAATATATATGCAAATAAATTACATTATCTAACAAGCAACAATTATTTATGTTAATTTATTTATAGTTTGATCTACGGTAGCTATGGATCTGCTTACTAATTTCAACTATTTAACGGCGTTATCGCCATATTATTTTTTAGTTTAGTCCTTACTTTCTTCTTATAAGTGATCTATTTCTGTTCCTGTCCTGTTTAAAAGGTCTTTATTTATTCCATATGTATTTAGATGTCAATAATCATACTATTCTTATACAATATATGTGTATACGATTCGCCTTTTCTCTACTTTTGGGAACTGTTATTTATAACTATCCCCTACTTAGGCCACTCGCACGGCAACGCCTGCGGGGCTGGCGTTGGCCCTTTGGTTTGACTATGTGACCTATATGGCTGAGCTCATGTTGGCTAATTCCGTAATCCTTTACTGCCATAAGAGAATTTTTGTTTTTGCTCAAAATATTTTTTGATTAGTGACCTATTTCTAAGAAAAGTTAAAAGTATTTTTTTTTTTACTCGTGAGCATCAAATTGAATGTTGTACTAATGTATGGAGAGGCTGGAAAAATTCGTAAAACAGTTGAATAACTAAACAGATCTGCGAGGATCCATAGCTACCTCAGATGAAACTATGAATAAATTGACTTCAATTGTTGCTTGTTGGATAATGTAACAAAATTTTTTAAATGCTTATATCTTTAAAACTACTGGAAGCATGAATAAAAACTATTTAGAAAGTAAGATAATTTTGAAAATTAGATTTAAAAGGGGGAGTGCAATTAAAATTATTGGAGAAATTTGTGTTTGAATGTCAAATTTTGCAGCACTGCAGCAGTGAAATAGTTGTGACTCATTCATACGAAATACCTAAAAAAAAGTAAAAAATAATATCAAATTTTATACTTATTCATTTGTTTTTGTAAAACTATCTTAGATAGGTATAGGATAATATACATGTTGTATGCTTAGAATTCTTCGTAGAATGCATATTTTTAATAATATAAAGGGTGTTTCATGTAAAATAGCAAAGTTGTGTGCACTTCTGGTTCAACGGGTTATAAAAAACGAATTTTATTAAATATGCACTTGGCCGCATTTTTCACCTTAAAAATCCGTACTGAAATAGGTAATTCCATCAGGATTTATAAAACTGTTATATTATGATTTACGAACTTCCGTCAAATAAAATAGTATATTATATATCATAAAATTAAACTAAAATAGACCCTTTTGAACACATGAGAGAATTAGACATTAAAAATAATACCCTATTAAAACTTGGCGCACAAGACTGCAAATTAGTGCACATTATCTGCAAAACTATGGCTGTAGTTTCTGCTGCTCGTCATTTACCAGTAGTTAAAAAGTTTTGGTTATATTAGTAAAATTACTAAATTTTACCGTTATGGTACTGCCACCTATTAGAGAGATACTAAAGGAACAACAGTGTAACTATATGGTCCTAGAAAAATAAAAGTTTTTTGTGGTCAGTGGCGTATTTTGTTTAAAGTTTTTGCAGGACCGTCAGAACTAGACAGGATGTTCTATTTAAAAGAAAAAGGTTAGTGTTTTTTTTACTAAACCTGCACGGATACGTCCTTCCTAGATATGCCTTTTTAACTGTATAGGAGGCCAATTTTGAAAAAAATTGCAATATTCCTGAATTTTTGACCCAAAACACCAAAATTTTTTTAACACAGGCTGACAGTGATCCCTATACCCTGCGTTTGCCATAAGTCTTACAGGTCTTTTTTGTAGTCGAAAGTTCTGTTGTGCGTTTGCACAGTTTCCTGGGTTTTAGGTCAATTTTTAATTGAAATACTATTGTCAATTCACTTCTGCAAAACCATGTTAGCCGTTAGAATAAAAAAGGGTAGTACTAAGTACTACTAGGTAATCAATAGGTATGTTTTGTATTTGTTAAAAAATAGATTTAGTAATAACTTATTTAAAAAAAAAAATTTAATTAAACTGACATTAGCTCTCTTTGTAGTTCTAAAAATGGTTGTAAAATAAACCGAAACGTTAATAAGTAAAACGATTTTCAATCAAAAATTCACCTAAAACCCAGGAAAATTTACTATAGTTTATTTTTTTAAATTGTATTACTAGGTTTAATTTCAGAAACTATGATATACATTATATTATACTGCCAATGACGGTTACAACTTATTATTCTATGACTTACCGTCTTTGGAATAAGAGGAAAATCCTAAAAATATATGTTCATTTTATTAAACCGAATATAAATGTTACACAAGTTGGTTCTTTATTATTATTTAGAAAAATGACGCGTTAAAAAATTAAACAATTTTAATAATCCAGTAGAGTTGGCTTTTTCTTAAAACAAAGCGTTTTGACTGGTTGCGTCGAAAAAGTTCCCAGATCGGCAGTGGGCCGTAGCAAGCTTACACGTTAGGTTGCGTCATATTATTTTCTTCCGATTTTGGTGTTTTTAAGCGTTTCTGTGGCTGTCTTTTCTATAGTGTGTGTTTTAAATATTTTACTGGATTTTATATATTGCAGAAACAAGATTTTAGGTGTCCCTTATTTTTATCTGCAGCTTTGCTAATATTTTTAGTAATATTCAGTTCATCTGCTATTATTGTTCTTACAGCTCCTCTGAACCGAATTTCCTGTCCAGCAGTTAAAATCAGACGTTGACAATTTTCCCATGGGACTTTGCCATGTTTGTTTTAGGCCAGAAACTATGATTACAAGTTTTAGTTGCATTTTGGTACACGAAAAATTATATTTGTTCCTTAGGAAATATTTATAACATTGCAGCATGCAGTAATTTTGAAACTACACTACATCAATTTTTTCCGGTTTTTTAAAATAAAATAAATGATTTCAAAGAAAAAATTAACTTTATCTGTGACTGGAAAAACTTTTTTTCACTTTTTGTTTCTCTTGACACGTAAATGTAACATCATTTTCAATTTTATTAGGGTTAACATAATATTTTGCAGCCTCCATTATACTGTCACAGAGAAAAATTGTGTATTATACAGGAAAAAGCTAAGATTTTAAGGCTTGGTCTTGCAAAAATTTATTAATATTTTCCATGTAAGTATAATAAACCTAACTATTTGTGCTTTTTATAAATAAACACTAAGAGAAATAAAAAATGGTATTTTCTTCTTTTTCTTTAATTTTATAATGTGTTCACATAATTATTTTGGTAGATACGGTTCAATCAATATTTATTTTATAAATAACAAAATCAGTATACTATATTTTTACAAAATTAAAAATTTGGCGAAGGCGAAGGTAAAATAACTTAGTCCGGTTCTGTTTCTGTGGCCAACCGCTTAACGTAAAATATACCAGACTTCAACAAGGTGCCATTAATGACAGGTTATGCGGCGAGTTCTTCGATTAATTTGACTTTACTTGCCACTCGATTTTGATCGTTGAAATTGCTTTACCTCTCGAACGATTTTAAAACTCGATATAATATATTCTACTGGTAAATATTACCCAAAATTTTTTCGGTTAAAATGCGAAACAACATTCGAACTGTAGCGCGTAATTTGTCCCCAATAAAATCAGGTAACATTTTTGTTCTATTCAAGCGAGTTTTGGGGTAACGAGTCACATGCGGCCGCCCGTCACATGATTGTAACGATTTTATATTAATATGCAAGTATTTTTAGGTTTACGTTTATTTTTTAATTAAAGTTACGTTATTTTTAATGCAGATATCTATATAATCTTTTTATTACTTTGTACTTTTTTAGTTATTTCTCGACATCTATAAAATCCAGGGTTTAATTAAAATAGTAGATAATTTAAAAACCAAATAACAGCGGATTATCTATCTGGTAAAGTGTGGTTATTAAAAATGTTCGTGCACTATTGTTTGGTTTTAACTGCAACAACTGCTATATTTACAAGGTCTAAGTACAGTGGCGGATGGTGGATAATTATTGTTTACATCATTTTAAAAAATTACTAATTACTCACTAGTGCGCACTGATAGGTTTAGACTTATAGATGGAGAGCTCGTGAACCCTCCGAGTAACGGTCGTCCTGTAAGGCTAGCAATTTTTTTAGTAGCTAGTCGTAGCATACTAAGATTACTAAGTACGATAACCATGACCTGGCAGGAATCAGCCCTTATATTTTTGAAAGTGTGAATAAAATTAGAGAAAAAA
Source organism: Polydrusus pterygomalis (assembly GCA_963969555.1). Lineage (NCBI taxonomy): Eukaryota > Metazoa > Arthropoda > Insecta > Coleoptera > Curculionidae > Polydrusus > Polydrusus pterygomalis. The sequence continues at coordinate 6,964,964 of OZ018378.1, read as the reverse complement.
ACTTGTCGCTGTAAACTTCAAATTTTAATATGATTTAGTTCATTTACTGTAAAGTATAAAAAAAAATTGACAGGCGATTTCAGCGAGCACAAATACCTGACAGGTGAATCGTGAATCGAAAGGTGTGCAGTATATGATTGAAAATAAACTTTGTTCTTGAATTTAGCAGTGATGAATCGGATGGTTATGAAGAAATTAGTAGTGATATGTCAGATAATGATGATGAAATTTAATTTGAAAACTTATGTAGATTTAATTATAATAAATAAAATATGTTTTACTCATGATTTTTATATCCACGTAATGTCATTTCCATCAATAAGTTTACGTCACGTCTCTTACTCGCGCGTTCAAAGTAAGTATCTTTCTTCTCGCCTGTTATTGTCTTATGCTAACTAGAACCGCCTGTCTTTGTACTCACTTATTTGAAATCGCTTATTTAAACATATATATAAAAATTACGTTTACAGAAAGAGGTTTATTTTCAATCATATACCTACTGTACACCTTTCGATTCACCTGTCAGGTACTTGTGCTCGCCGAAATCGCCTGTCAATTTTTTTTTAATACTTTTCAGTAAATGAACTAAATCATATTAAAATTTAAAGTTTACAGCGACAAGTTTTTTTTTTAAATTTTATTCACACTTTAAAAAATATAAGGGCTGATGACGTGCAGGGCTGATGCCTGTCAGGTCGTGGTTATCGTACTGCTATGACTCGCTACTGAAAAAATTACTAGCCTTACAGGACGACCGTTACTCGGAGGGTTCACGAGCTCTTGGACAATTATCAACTCGAATTATTCAAAAAAATCAGTTTTTAATTTTAAACTTTGTATATCGAACATGAGGGTCAAAAATGAAAAATGGCATTATAAAAGTCATATTGTTTTTTTAAGACCGACCAGAAAATATTCACTTTCTGGACAATTTTTCATCCAGAAAATAACGTTTTGTCGATCAAGACCGGAAAATGGACGTGAGGGACCGGCAAAAGATTTTTCCGGCCCCATTTTTCCAATCGCTCTTTGATAATACACTCTACCTTGATTTCGTTACTATGATAACAACATTTCGATGTATTGTCGAGTGACAGTTCGTTGATTTTTAATTTGTTGTTTATGTCAAACTTGTTTCGAGAGTGCGCAAATTTAAAAATATGAATTCAGATTTTGAACTATCCGACACGGAAAATGAGATTCCCGAAGAAATTTTGGAAGCAGCAAGGAAAGTGACTTACGATATATTGCCAGTAAAACTAAAAGCCCGTTACGAGAAGTCATACTACTCATCGGCATTTAAAAATAATATAAAATAAATTAAATGTATATCGAAGTGTCGGTCTTAAAAAAAATATTGTACGTCACGCAACCGAAAATAAGTGTTTTCCAGGTCTCTCCAAGCTTCCAGAACTCACCTACGGCTCGCCCTGGAAATACTTGTCTCGACCTGAAAAACACTACCTTCCGGTCTTGTAACGTAAATTACTATTTTGCTCTAGGAACATGTGGTTAACGGATTGACCTCCTTTTTCCGGATACCCTATATATTACCTAGGAAAGTTGCCTATTTTTATTAGTAGGGATCTGATCTGGGATAGTTAAGTTTCTATATTTTTTGCAATCAATAAAAACAAAATTGTCAAGATATCAATAAGAATCGAAAAAAACTTTTCCCAACAAATACTTCATTTATTTCTTGAAATCTGCCTCATTTCATTTGTCATGTAAACAAATAACTTTGAAAGTTGGTCGTATTATCTTGCGAATAATTTGGAAAACGAAGCCTTCTCGTTCGAAGTTGGCAATTTCTTTTGTCTCGTGGAAGCACTTTGTTTTTGTTTTATTGTTTTGTGCCTTATTTGTATCGAATTCTATACGATTGTGTTAAAAGAGGCTCTTTTTTTGTAATAGAGCTGGTTTCATGAAAAATAATATAGGGGCTCGGAATTGTTCGCGCAAATGATGTGGAAAATGAGATATTTTTATATATGTAAGAGAATATTTCTCATATATCTATTCTCTAATTTAGACATAAAAAGCAATGTTTGTCAGGAAATATTCTCCCACTTCTAGATGTGATAAGGATAAAAATTTGGTATGGGCAACCGAAGTTTACTGCATTAAAAAAAATGTATATAAAATTTTTAAGAAAAGTAAAAAAACTTGAGCTACACTAAGATATATTATTATAACATCCGATATATCGGATCATGTGCTAAACGAATATACCTTCTTCTTTAGAATGTGTCGTAACCTCTGAAACACATTTTTGGCTGTAATCCAACTTCGTATTTAATGCAAATAAATTTAGTTTTTCCACTACAAAAACCTACATTTTTTCAGTTAGGACGCATTTTGGCCAATGCAGTCATCGCGTCCATCATATCACACGCGAATTTTATGAATTAAAAACATTTCTTCCTCTACTAGAAAGTTTGCCAGATTTCCAAACGTTTCCAGCATTGAATTTACAGTTTTTTTTAATAAGAAATGCGTCACTGGTTTTGTTTTCTAGGCATAAGTAGCCTTGCATGTGAAACTATTGCATCATTTTTGTTAGGATATTTTACATATTCCGATACAGAAGATTTCCAAGGAATAAATACACGCTTTAGTGGACATTCCAATAAATAATATGTAAATAGGTAAACATTCCGGAAAATATAAGATAGGAGCAGTAATTGCAGTATATAAAGCGCTACAAAAAAATCAACCTTCACCAAGTATACACAAACAGATTATTTTCTTAAGCCTATGTTGTACGACTCGTCCAAGTTAGGAATTTGAAAAATTGGCAAATTTTCAATTCTGAGACGAATTTTAAAATAATTCTGTATAAAGGCTCTCGACAAGATGGTGCTTTTTTGCCTCGATCAGTGTAAAGACTAGACCGATGTCGAGACGTTAGCCAATAATTATTAACCATGACAAGGGTTAAATAATATTATATTTTTATTGACGCGAACGACGACGGGACGCGATCTGCGAGGCAGTTTTTCGGACCTTAACAAGCAAAACCCACACGTCACTATTTCCAAAAACTATTACAACGCTGTAATACAGTTTGGTTCTTAAAATTAATAAAGATGCAAGATAAATAAACAATGCCAAGCATTATTTGCCGCGTCTTTTGATGCAGCCATATGTGATGAAATAACATTGTATTAACATCCCCATACCAAGATTATAAAGACATAAAGTCAAGAACACTAAATTTTATTATCGAAGCCGTCGTAAAAGCAATTTTCGTCTAAATGTAAATATTTCCCCGGTGGTCCCTTGTTGTTTTTTTAATACTGCATAGGGGGGGTGGACGAACATTAGAAAAACAGCTTCTTCAGCGAAACTTGTGTGGGGCAGAACATTTTTTAAAGTTTGTCTCAGGACAATCATCAGGTAAAGAGTTTATAGAAGCATGCGGTATGAACACCATTCTGGAATTTCGTTGCCATTAATTTTATTCTAATTGCTACATACGATTACTTATAAAATTTAAATATTTAGATAGACGCGTTCTTAAGAGTACTGGATTTGGGCTTCATCCCGTAATATTTTTTCCACGCCTAACGCCTTGAAAGCTGCTGGCGCACGCATAACGCGCAACAATTTAATCAGCCGAAAGTACCACCCCATGATTTCCTTGTGACAGGTCGGCAGTCAGTCGTTGGCTTTCACCGTTACGTGTCATCGGCAAGGTGCCGGTTCATTTTGTCTTTGTGTGTGACATAAGAACGTGGATGGTTTAAAAAATACTAAAGGCGAGTTTTACAGTACTGCTACTGCAGAAAAGCTTTCGGATCTTTATCTTAAATTTGTAAGTTTATCTGTTCCCAGGCATTCCGGTGTTTTTAAAACTACCGGATTACCCATTGTGTCTAATAAAATGATTTTGACAAAAATATGACTCTATAAGGTAAAGTTTTCTTTTTTTGATAACACATCACACACACTAATATTTTTGTCTTCTTAGCGTGCCATGAAAACTGATACCCTTATCAGATATTTTAGAGAGAAGCTATTTTATTTGCTGTGCAGATTAATTCCTTCAATTCCGACAGGCAGCGCGTTTAAAACTAGTTTATGCGAGTTCAATTTATACAAAAGATGAAGATTCGGAAGATTTTCTGCAGCAGAAGTAGGTACTGTAAAACTCGTATTTAGGGTTTCTACAGCCATGCCTTTCTTATGTCACACATATGGAGAACTATAGGGTAGGAGGCCGATCGACAATGGCAGCATTTTCAAATTCTGTCCCGGTTTTTTGGTTAGTTCGCTATTGACCGATAGATGGCTCTCACGTCCGAAGTGGGCTGATGTTGTCTTCTTCTTTTCGTTTTTAATGTGGAAAACTAAATCCTCCATAGTTTTTAGCTTTTACTTAAACCCTTTATTTTTCTGTGCTTTTACTTTTGACAATTGACATTTTATTTTTCGAAATAACAAATCATGTTTGAAGGCAAGACAAGACAAATAACGTTGTATTGTAATTAATTTCCATATTTATAATGAATAATGGTACAATTTATAAAAGTAGACTTTGCTTTGTGTCGGGGTGGTAAGACAGGATCTTCTTCAGAGATGAAACGCAGCCAAATAAGTCTCTTTCTAGCTCCAAAGGTAAAACCCTCTAGCTAGAATGTTCCTGTATTTTAAAAACGAAGCATCGTTGGAACTTTATACAGGCCGAGTTTACTAATAAGTATAAGAAAGTAAGTGTAAATTCATATAAAAGTCCTTATTTGTTCCTTAAAGAACTAATTTAAATAAAAATAGTTATCGCGTCCATAAGAAACCATTTATTTGATAGCCCACTTCGAACACGAGCGCCATCTTATGGCAACTCGTAAAGCTGAATTACCGATGCTAATTTGGGACCGAATCCAATGCATTGCGATCGGCCTCCTACCTCAAGTCCTCCATAGTCACACATAAAGTCAAAATAAACCGGCACCGTGCAAACGACAGGACATTTTAAAATATCTAAAATCAAACGTGATTTAAAAGATTGGCATATTTTATACAATTGATCAGTATCGGTTTAAAGTAATCCAATATGATTATTTTATGTAAATAACAGAACAAATCATACAAGTGATTTGCGAGTTGTATAAAATTTAAATAAAACAATATAATCGAATAAGTGAAATCCCTTGCTGTTTGTTAATCAATTAAATTTTTACTGTGTACGTCCATGTTTTCTTTATCGGGTCGCCTTTTTAATGATAAAAGTTAAAACTATAAAAGTATAAGAAAACAGTTTACAGTGTTAATGACAGAACCCCGTATTTAATGGATTCGACAATGCCGTAATATGCGTGCATAAACGCTTCATGGGGTAGATTAGACTGGCTTAGAGAAATAAACAAAAATACATTTCTGTATTTGTTTATTCCATTGTCTGATGTTTCGTCTGTTACTAATTTTATGAGACTTGCACCTTTTTATGTCGGCATTATTTTTTTTTAACATTTAAGTTTCCGTAAATGTCCAAGGAAAGTGCATTCCATGTCAATTAAAGTACGATGCTAGAGACATCTTTTAATAACCATTCCGTAATAATTACATCACATTAAATCTAAAATGTAATTGCATATTACGGTGGACTTTAAATAAATTAGTTTTGTATTTAATATAATAGCCATATAAATAGATAGATTTAAGCAGGAGCGTTTCTAGGCATTTAGAAGGGAGGGAGAGGCGGCCCTATGCGAAGACTTATATACTTATAATTATGGGCGTCGTTACGAAAAATTTAAGAGCACCACAGAGGCAAAAATCGCGCGAAAAATTTTTTTGGATTACGCCAAAATATTGTTAAATTTCGTAAAGTCATTCGTTCAAAACAAACTCAGCAGGTGCATCGTTTAGGGTATTTAACTTAGGATGATCGGGGTTTTTTCGCCAGTAATCCCGTACCAATTTCAGGAAAAATGATTATTTTTTGATAATAAATTAGTTTCCTAATTCTTGTACATTTAGTTACCTAAACATACCTGAAAGTACCTTCATGTCTACGATATTTTATTGATTTTTCTAAAGATGTTGCTGTCGCAGCGTTTTATGTTCTTAGAGGCAAGGAAAGCTAAGCCTCTTTAGTTATTATATAGATATTACTTAAATAATAACTCTTAATTTACAGCAAGCACTCGTATTTTCTAAATTATCCTCTAATTTGAAACGATTTAATATTTTTTTTACAATCTGACAACAGTGCATGAGGCTTTTGGCTGTTATACCACCATACCTAAAATAGGGGTGAGGAAAGGGGGGGGGGCTGTGGATTATGAACTAGTTATGTCAAACGTAAGTGTAAAATTTCAAATTATAATTCTAAGAAACATCCAAGTATTTTTATTTAAAGCAGTGAAACTGCATAACATCTCTTATCAGTGAGCTTAGGCTTAACTGCACATTTGGTTTCAATTATGTTACTATTCACAATGGCTTTATTGAAGCATATCTAATTTGAACATTCTAATACTCTAATTATCTTGATGACAATGAAGCAAATACTCATATTGATTTGCTATAGTTATTGGTAAAAAGCTAGTTATGTTGTCGTTAATGTCAAATTTGAAATTTTGCTTCTTTATTTGGAAAACTATAAAATATATGTGTGCTTTTTCTGTCTTTTTGGTTTTATGTTTGTTTGGTCTGTGTGGATCCGGATCCCTTCCGAAAGCGGCCAATATTATATTGGTGAGACACGAAGACCACTCAAAATAACAATTAAATAGCACACTGAGGAAAATGATCTAATACAACAGGTTTGCTAAGACATAGTTTGTATTGATAGCTTATTTTTTATTAACCCATTAAATATATTGCTAGTGTATCAAACCCGCTTTAGTTTTATATCAATTCCAGATTTGCTAGAACAGTGTTTTTATTGGTAGTAATATGTTTTATAAGCAGCACAATCTTGTTGAATAATGAACTATATACTTTTAATACAGCAATTTTGTTAAGAAATAAATTGTATCTTCTGCGACGCATTTTGTTTCCAGTAACGCGCTTTCTCTACAATTAAGAAAGCAGAAAATCGTCTCCAAAAATGAATTGTATCCGTTAGAACCTATAATCCAAAAGAAGTTGGTGGGGGTTTGTAGCGATCGGCAATCGCCGCGCGCCGTAGTATTGGTTTTAACGTATTTGTTGCGCACGTCATATCGTTGTTCGGAGTCTTCTCAAAGAAGAGACCGAAAAAACAGGTGCCACTGACTATGCTTGGACACATGACCATCATATCATGTGGTCAGAAGCTGAAATCCTGCATAAACAACCACACTGGAGAAAAAATAATTTCAAGAAAGCTCCTGCGGTACACCAGAACCCAGGTTGTTTTAGCGCGCCATCATTATACATAATATAAGAAATGTTTGCAAAAATTTGTTAAATAGATGTAATCTTAAATTAATACCTCGCACGAATTAAACGCGTGGGTGCACTTATCTCAGTTTTGCTTCAATGCACTTAACTACGATAAATAGATCTCTAATTACATTGCTTATTCATCTGAGGATGACTGGAAGTAAATAGAAGTTGAAACGTAGTGATTTAAAGCAAATAACGACCATGCTAGTCCAAAACGTTCAATTATTCAAGAAACATCATCGTCTCCAACCTTTAAACGGACAACAACTTTCTATGCTAAAATAAATACTATTTACGAAGCTATTTCATATTAATTATAATTTTGTTATTAACTATTGTGAATAACACAACAACCTGCGATCGTAATAGAAATGCATATTCCTTTTTAATCGACAGAAAAATATTGTTTCCGAACCAAACGCTGGTTTCCACGAAAAGTCCTTCATATTTTATGCATTCTTAACCATCTGTTAAACGCGTCAAAACACCTTATTGCTTTCCTAATACCCCTTTCAAAAATCATTTTAAAATACCCAATGGCCATTTACAGCCATTTAGAAGCCGTATTTTTCGTAAAAGGATATTCCCTATTATTTTAACCCTTCCGTGCTCACAAAAAGGCTTTTAGACGTCCGAAAGCGTATTATTAAAATGATGAATATAAAAAGGATATTTAATAATATAGGTCATAAATACGCATATGCCATGTCTAATGACCCAAGTTACTAATCTTATGTCGAAAATGTGTTAGGAATGCTACCGAGTATTCTAAAAAACTATATTTTGGCATTAAATCTTGTGAATTAAATATTATATTTCTTTTTACAGAACGCAAATTATTGTAAATCACTTCACAGTATGTACCTATCTATACTCAAAACCCAATATTATAGGCAGTGACGTATTATTCGAAACCATGGAAACTAATGCAAACCGCCAGTACCAACAAGCAGTATTACAGTATTACAGTACAATACAGTATTTTGGTCGTTTCCATGGTTATGAGAGCTACGTCACTGCCTATATTTTTGGTAATAGACTATAGTAGCGGGCGAAAAATTTTCAGAAAATTCTAAAATAATAAAGGGGTCCGTGGCCAAAATGTTAAGAGTAACTGCTTTATAGGAGTCAATCATTATTTAAATATCAATTAATATACGTACCCTGTAGAGTTTGTTTTTATACTCTAAATTTCTTATTTTAAAAGATTTTTTAAAATTATATCTGCCATTAGGCAAGAAACAAAAACCGCACGTTGGCGCATGGCTAGGACTCGTCAGGCGTGCGGTTAGTTAAGAGAAATATTCCTGCCTTGGCGACGTCTTCCAGTCAGCGGCACGTAGTTTAACTAAATAATTTGAGGTTAAACGTCAAAATTTCAATGAACATGCTTGTTTTCTGTTTTATTCACTCCTTAAATCCCAGAAGGTCTTAACTCACTTACGCAGTGCCACTCCTCGTAGCACATCTTTTAACCTATAATTCATATGATCTAATTAAATATATCTCATACAAGCACTCAGGTAACCGAATCTTAATCCGATTCGACAGGTATAAGGATGTTTTCAGAATGTCTGACACGTGAAAAGTTAAAAAGTTATTCGAAATCGCGTCCTGATAACGACGATGACTGAAGGGTATTGAATTACCTTGTTCTTTTTTACCTGATGATTTTAAAGGTGTAATCGATGTGTATATTATTTGATGAAAGGTTATTGATTGATAAATATGGTGTCAGGTGACGATTTTGGGATTTGTAAAGTAAATTTTTATCGTAGCCCCACAAAAAAAGACCACCGGGTTAAGATCGGGCGATCTAGGTGGCTGCTCTATAGCCGCTGATCTATATACCTATCCACCGACCTGGAAAAAATTACTTAAGTACTCTCACAAGAACAGAATAAGGCAGGCATCCTGTTGAAACCATAACGTTGAATATTGAATTGAAATAAATCAGGATCATTATCATCTGGAAATAGGGTGGCTAGAGCTGGAACAAGATCATTTTGAGGGAAATTTAGATATAATATAGATAAATAATATACCTGCAAGGCTTGAATTAAATATTACCATATTTCTAATAATTCGCGTCAAAACATTAACCTTCTCGTTATTAAACTGGGTGTGATATTCTATGAACTAGTGCGCATTTTCCTGCACAGTAACAGTACTTTTGTCTGTCAGCCTCACCACTTAATGAAAACGTAGGTTAATCTGAAAAACATGTTCCATGAACATATACACCGTTAATATCGGTTAGCCAATCATTACTTCACAAAATTGCTGTCGCTGGTCAGGATCGTTTATCAATCGCATTTCGATAAATGCTGGTTTGTAGGGATGAAACGGTAATATTTTAAAGATTTAATGCGACGGTTCAGTGAGTGTAGTATTTACGTCCGAGTTATGTGGTACAGCTCTGAGTATCGTCCCGTAATGATAACACTATCTTTAACCTTTTCTACTCTCGTATGTAAAAACTTTTCCACTTTAAATCTACCCTAGTGACTGTGGATTGGTGGACGATTCGGGTATTTATGAGTTAACATGTCACGAGCTTCTCTATGACCTCTACTTTTATCTCTATAACATAACATGTTTACAATTTATATACGTTCAGCAAGGCGCAGGTTGGATGTAATTACATCAGAGAAATATTAAAATTCAATCAGAAATTTAATAACATTTATTTGACGTTTACTGGTGAAGTAATACTTTCAATATAAAGGCCAATCCACACCTATGCATTTTCACCCTGCATCAAAATTGCATGCAATTAGAGATTCACATTTATGCATTTCAGCGCGAGTGAGAGTTGCAGCGTTTTTCACCCTTGAAAAAGAACAAGTTCTAATAATTATTTACACACCGCCATGCGACATCTGTCAGTTTTCAGTTTTAACCATATGTGGTTTTAACAGCGTTTTCCTGCTGCTTTTTGGGTTTGGAGCAAAGACTCCGTCATTTCACTTATAGAACTGTATCAAAATCAACTGATTTTGTATTCCGTCAAATTGCACAAATATTAAAACAAAAAATTACCAACAACCAAATTTCAAATTAAAAAAATTATATTAATGTTGACATATCAGGGCTTTGACGAATATGAGTTAAAAAATCATGAAATCAGCTGTTGCAACCATGATTCAAAAATACATAGGTGCGGATCGGCCTTAAGAAACATTTTAGATGACAATAAATAATGCATGTATGTGAGTTAGGTAATTTATTTTAAACTTGTAATATTGATACTCGGAAAACACTTAAAGATAGGTACCTATTGGACATATTTTATAAAGAATGTCCAGATGTGATCGTAAAATCTGAAAATGTAAAAATATACCATGTGTTTCAATAAAAATTATGAAGTTGAGGCATGTGGCCCTTTTTTGTTTCACCCCGTAAAAAAATTGTTTCTCTTAAAAAAGGCATTATAAAAAACTAAAATTGACGATCCCGAAATTAACTTAGCCCTACGTACGTCGAATATGTTTGTATTTATTTTTTCAAAAAAATTATACTTATTGCTTTATCTCCATGCGGTCGTGTCAGAACCCCGTAGTCACCCCTAAATTTTTCACATCTGACGTCTATACCGTCTCCTGAGCTTTCCCTGTTTTACATAACGTCTCTCCCGAAAATTGGGTACAGGTTTTCCTCATTGACTTCCTGCTGTCCTGGTAAAATCTTTGTCCAGGAGCACTCTGTCGCGTTTAAACTCAGGGGCGCAACACAAAGGTCGAGACAAGCGCAACATTCTGTACGTTAGTTCTGATTATTGGTCATGCGAAACCGCGAGGCCTCACGTTTTCATGTCAGCAGGAATCACGGTTTTGCAGGAATAGATTTGATATTACAGTAAAATTCAATGAATAAAACTAAAAGGAACAATAATTAACTAATCGCATCATAATAAATATCCAAAAAAATATATATATAATAAAGTTAGTTAGAGTGAGATCAATAATTACACAGTACATTATACAGGGTGATCCACGACGGGTGGCGATCGGCTGGATCTGCAAAAACATACATTCTACAACTTTGGGTTGAAAATTTTGTTATGAAATATGAGCAGAAAAAATTTTGGAAATACTTTTTAAGTTTCTAATTTCACCGCTAGGGTGCGTAGTCGCTATGCTATGGTACAAAGTCCTTAATTTCTACTAATAACTGTAATACAATGCAGGTCACAAATTCATTAATATGCTCTGTAATATGCTCTATGCATTTTGAAACAACAATTTTTTTGTAGTTACCATGGTAACAGCGTGGAGAAGAATAACGACTAAAAGTACTTAAAAGGCTGTAACTTCGGTCTGCGTTAACCGAATTTAACAAACCATGGCTTAATTTAAAGAACGTTTTATCCTGATCGAACGTTAATATAAATATTATTAAAATAATGCGTGAGGTTGATAGTAGAGGGCACTTTTAAAAAAATATATTTCAAGCTTCGATTTCTTTAAAAAATTGAATGCAATCGTCCAATCATTTTAATGCTATTCTATGGCTAACTAATTAGTAAAGAGAACTGCAAAACTGCAAGTTGTTTCCTCTTCTCTCTTAAAAGTTATCGCAAAAATAGTGGAAGAGTGTAATTCTATTTCGTCTTTTAGTAAAGTTTTGCAATTATCCTTTTATTGACTGTTAATATAATATAGTGGTAAATAAATATAACTTTAATAATAACAAATAAATATTTACCATCCTAAAATAGAGGTAACAGTTATAGAGCATTAATTAATTATTAATTAGATTTATTATTTGGTAAGATATATTGCTTTACTGTTATAATGATAAAGTTTAGATAAACCAGTTGTTTGTTAATTGTTAAGACACGTATATTTCACATCAATATACTCAACTAACGTTAAATTTATATCACTTTGTGATAAAAATATCGCCCTTTAACTAATAAAAAATATGTATAGCCAACAGGCATATGAAATTAGTAATAAATAAATCATAAGTAACAATAAATTTATTGAGGAAATATTTTTTTAATGTTAAGAAAAACATTTAGATAGAAAGGAGGAAGGGTTTACAATAAAACTCTTAAACTTATTAAAATAAATACTTTATTAAACTGAATGCTGATGTATTGTCTCAGCCAAATGTAAAAATAGTTTCAAAAACATTTTGATAAAGAACAGAATAATTATGCATTAATAAATAATTATGTTTACCTATGCATAGTGGTTCAAAATATTTTTTTGTAGTTTCAAAATTTATTACCAGCAGTATACTAACAGAATAACATACAATAAGCTTAAAATTGCTACGCCACGTACTATCATTGTTATTGCCAGAAGACAAATGAATAACGGAACAAAAATCGGTATATTTTTTTCGAAAAGAAATAACGAGATAAATCAAGAATGATACAACTTTAAAGGACGATAAAACTAATTTAAACATTATCCTACTACCGAATTTTCCCACAGGGTGTTTCAAATTTAGTGTTAAAAACTGTTGTTTTTCCTTGTATAAGAGCACAGTGATATTTATTTTACGATAACTGGAATACAGGTAGAAAATTTAATTAATTCAATTTCTTCCATTTCTAAAAAGATCATTTCAATCGGTCCAAGATCAAAAAAGGTATGATGAATTAAAATGTACTAATATTGTTGGGTGTTTTTTGACCGGGAGATGTATAAACTGATTTAAAATCATCTTCTGAGAGTCTTATGAAAAAAGTTACCGTCGTCAAAATTAAACTAGGTAAATGCCCAATTATTTACCTATTATTATAATAAACTTACATACTGATACATGTAGAAAATGCTACCAATATACAGAAACCATAGACGATATCACTGATGGATGCAAAATATTAGCAGGCACACTATACCGAAAGGCACAACATGGCAGGGAAAATCATTCACCAGGCACTCGCAAAAACCTACAAAACTAATAACAAAGAAATATCATTATACAAATATTCCCCAACCACCATCATCGATACCAGGGAATACAAACTATACTGGGACGTAGAAATCCATACAGATAAAACAATAACATGTAATAGACCTGACATCGTTTTTCAAAACAACAAAGAACAAAAAAATCACCTATCTTATAGATATATCTATACCTAACGACACCAAGATTCAAACAAAATAAAAAAGAAAAATAGAAAAAATATAGAGAGAAAATAGCAAAGTATTCGGAATTAGCCATGGAAGTTCAGAGACTTTGGAAACAGAAAAAAGTAACGATCATACCATTCACCATTTCAACCACAGGCATCACCCCATACATCTTCAAGACACATCTTGAGGAACTCGGTATTAATCCAAATATCCATACACACATACAAAAGTCTGTCATTCTTAAAACATGCAATATAGTGCGATCATTCCTCAATTCAAGCAATAGACTCTGAAACGACTTGGTACAGCCCGTCATCCCAGAAAAAAACACCCCTTGATTAAGATTAAGTGCGAAAAAAAGGAAATAATAATAATAGTAATAATAATAATAATAATAATAATAATTATAATGATAATGATAATGATAATGAAAATGATAATGATAATGAAAATGAAAATGAAAATGAAAATGAAAATGAAAATGAAAATGAAAATGAAAATGAAAATGATAATGATAATGATAATGATAATGATAATGATAATGATAATGATAATGATAATGATAATGATAATGATAATGATAATGATAATGATAATGATAATGATAATGATAATGATAATGATAATGATAATGATAATGATAATGATAATGATAATGATAATGATAATGATAATGATAATGATAATGATAATGATAATGATAATGATAATGATAATGATAATGATAATGATAATGATAATGATAATGATAATGATAATGATAATGATAATGATAATGATAATGATAATGATAATGATAATGATAATGATAATGATAATGATAATGATAATGATAATGATAATGATAATGATAATGATAATGATAATGATAATGATAATGATAATGATAATGATAATGATAATGATAATGATAATGATAATGATAATGATAATGATAATGATAATGATAATGATAATGATAATGATAATGATAATGATAATGATAATGATAATGATAATGATAATGATAATGATAATGATAATGATAATGATAAGGATAAGGATAAGGATAAGGATAAGGATAAGGATAAGGATAAGGATAAGGATAAGGATAAGGATAAGGATAAGGATAAGGATAAGGATAAGGATAAGGATAAGGATAAGGATAAGGATAAGGATAAGGATAAGGATAAGGATAAGGATAAGGATAAGGATAAGGATAAGGATAAGGATAAGGATAAGGATAAGGATAAGGATAAGGATAAGGATAAGGATAAGGATAAGGATAAGGATAAGGATAAGGATAAGGATAAGGATAAGGATAAGGATAAGGATAAGGATAAGGATAAGGATAAGGATAAGGATAAGGATAAGGATAAGGATAAGGATAAGGATAAGGATAAGGATAAGGATAAGGATAAGGATAAGGATAAGGATAAGGATAAGGATAAGGATAAGGATAAGGATAAGGATAAGGATAAGGATAAGGATAAGGATAAGGATAAGGATAAGGATAAGGATAAGGATAAGGATAAGGATAAGGATAAGGATAAGGATAAGGATAAGGATAAGGATAAGGATAAGGATAAGGATAAGGATAAGGATAAGGATAAGGATAAGGATAAGGATAAGGATAAGGATAAGGATAAGGATAAGGATAAGGATAAGGATAAGGATAAGGATAAGGATAAGGATAAGGATAAGGATAAGGATAAGGATAAGGATAAGGATAAGGATAAGGATAAGGATAAGGATAAGGATAAGGATAAGGATAAGGATAAGGATAAGGATAACGATAACGATAACGATAACGATAACGATAACGATAACGATAACGATAACGATAATGATAATGATAATATTATTAATAATAAGTAAATTATGATAGAAACACCAAACATAGTAAATAAACAGTATTAAATAACGCATGCAATGAGAAAAATTGTAGGTACCGCACTGGTTTCCTATAGATACAAATTGGATATATAACCTAAAAATGTGTTGATACTAAGTGGAAATATCTTCTTCTTCTTCTTCTTACAATAGGGCAAGCCGATGATTTAGAATAAATCGTCGGACAGTGGCGGTCGTTTAGGATTTTATTTATGAAATATAAATTCCTTTTGTTTTCTGCCCGTGTAGTAAATAAATTATACATAGTAAAAACTTTATTTGATTTAGTTCTAGCCGATACTATTAACAAAATAAGGTGATAGTGAAATAGTGTGCCGTTTTAAGAGAACAGGTCTGCCAAAAAATTCGACTTTTTAACCCATTTTTTAATGGAGTTACCTATCCTCTTAAATTGTAATATTATGGTACGTTCTTATTTTAATTTTTTTTGGGTTTCTATATCTAATTTTTATTTATAATAAATTAAGAAATATTAGAGAAGATAGAAATTAATTAAAAATAAACATATTTTAGAAAAACTTTGGCAAGCGTGAAAAGCGGTGCATCGATCAGTTCCATGAACCACACGCCATTTGTGTACGGTTGTTTTTATTCAATAATTGTTTGTTTCATAAACCCAAAAATTAAACATTAATAACATGTTTCCTATACTCTTAAAAACGAATTTTATAAATTTGTTTAACATGTATATATCTCAAACTTTTTTTATTACCCAAAAAAAACCGTTTCTCAATTATGCCCTCGCTTTTCTCGATAACGTCCCATGCTAATAAACTTTGTACAAACTTTTGAAATGTACATTAATATCTTAGTCAAATTGCCTCGAGGGGTTTCTTGTGTCTACCCCATCCCGCTGCCGTTATGAAATGGCCAATATCAAGATATTTGCAAACCCTACAAGCGGGAAGTTATTGGAATTTAGCAGTACATAGGGAATACAGGCTGTCCAAAAGTGCTTTTCTGTTTACAGTACTACAAAAATTATTTTTTTAAATTATATTATACCGTGCGAGCAAAAATTATTTGCATCAAAGAGGGCTTGGATTAAAAAACGTAGGGCTTGGTTTAGATCACAATGATATGGGAACGATATATCTAACCAAATGTAGGTTAAAATTTTGTCAAATTCATATTATGACATGATATGCCAAACTAATGAGTAATAAAATAAGTAGACAAATACAAATTTATTTTTGTTGTTTACAAAATTAACAAAGTAAGAATATACAGAAAGAAAAAGAAAAATAATTACATAAATTGCTTAAATTGCTCCAAGCATAAATTCACACGTCTCTTCATATTTTCGAAAGTGCTGACCAGCATCTCTGGAGAAATGTTAACACATTCTTGGATAATCCTTTTTTGTAATTGTTCTAAATTTACAACTGGTATTTTAAAAATAGTGTTCTTTAAATAAGGAAAAACGAAGTAATCCATAACCGTTAAACAAGGTGATCTAGGTGGGAATTCAATGTCTGATCGAAAACTGATTAATCTGTCGTCGAAAAAATTGCGTAAGTAGTTAATAGTTTCGGCGGCTGTATGCGTGGTTGCACCATCCTTTTGAAAATATCCAAAACGTCGTTCGTCGTCAAGTAATTGCTCCACAAATGGATTCAAAATATTGTCTTTATACCGCTGTGCTGTAACTATGTCATGGAAAAAATAGGACCAACAATTCTTCTTCGGGAAACAGCTAACACCAATTTTTTGAGGGTGCAATGTGGACTCTACAAAAAAATGGGGATTTTCACTACTCCACATGCGTGTATTCTGAGAATTCACATAACCGGAGAGGTGGTACCAGGCTTCATCCGAGAAAAATGTCAGGTCTAATAAATCATTTCTTTCCAATAAATTGTGGGTAAACCATTGAGAGTAATTCCTGCGTCTTTCAAAATCTGCGGCTTGTATTTCTTGGAATACTTGCACTTTATAAGGAAATAAATTTAGCTGCTTCTTAAGAATAGTCCTGCATGTTCCATAAGATCTTCCCACTTCTTGGGACAGGCGTCTTATACAATTTGTTTGCGTATTTTGCATTATTTCACGAACGTTTGCAAGAAGTTCTTCTGTTCTTACAGATGGTCTTCCTGCTCCTTTTTTGTGTTATATAGAACCTGTTTCCCTAAACACAGCCACGGTTCTTTTCTGGCAATGATAAAAATCCCCAGCAATAAAAGCAACGTTAGAAAAATGTTCGTGAAAATCGTCCATGCACAAACCCGGATTGTATTGCCACTCACAATTTACTCTAACCCGGTTTCGAAAATACGCTTGTGTTGTTTTGTAAAGCCCATTGTGTGAATTGTTCAAGAAATTGGAAAAATTAGCGATGAATCAAATTAACTTGTAACTTGTAACGACTGTCAAAGATGACGGAATAACTGATTGATTGTTAATTCAGGTAGTTGCTGACACCCAACAGGTATTAAGCTCTACGGCTAAGCATTACGTCCTTAGATGCAATGCCCTCTTTGATGCAAATAATTTTTGCTCGCACATCTCTTTTAAAAAAAATGTAGACGTGGTTTGGTGATTATCGTAGTCATGTCCAAGTTGTGTGCTTGTGCTATGACAATTTTCCTGTAGTAAATAATAATAATATGTTGTATGTGTATAAGAAAGACAAAAAAAATTGAAAAAAAAATGAGTTATTTTTAGGTAGTTACTAATATTAGAGGCACCTTCGGGTGCCAATTATAATGTCACCTAGTTTTATTCTACAGTCTGTGGGCTACTACGCTACTGCTACCTATACTGTAAAATATGCACTGTGCGTTGGTTTTGTTCGAATAGACTGCTCGTCGAGTAAAGCAGCAAGCAAAACCGCAATCTGTGGGCTACTTTTTACACTTGTACATCTTTTATTTACTAGTTATATTTATTATGTCTAAATTGTTGAAATTGTTCTGATGACGTAGCCGACCCATTTATAGAATTATTTTAATTTACAAAAGAGGAAATTAATTTAAACTTAACAACGTAGGGGCAGCCGTCAGAATAAGGGCGAGCTGAATTGAAAGGGTTGATCGCGTTTCAATCGTTAAAGGCCCTGTTACAGTATTAAATTAATACTTTGGCAAAGGGCCGCAGGCGAAAATGATTTAATTTTAAAATTATTTGGAGAAAATGTTTCGGAATTATTAAATTCCAACTAAGAAGGGTCATAAGTTAAACTTTTGGTGTTGGGATGATTGAGGTATTAAGAAGTAATTTCGGTTTTAATCTTCGGAGAAGTTTAACTGGAGTTTACTAAAGTTGAAGGGAAGGCCGCAGGTCAAAATATTGGGAAAAATAAGCAGAATAAATAATTCTCAAATTATGTTGGAATTAAATTAATACTGAAATTTCCATTGACTTTTGAGATATTATTTATTTTTATATTGGTTCAAATAACGGCAACTTTTATTGAGATGTACAGGTCCGGCAAGCCTAAAAATCATTTATTCTAATATTATTTTTAAAATAAACCTTAATATAAGTAAATTACAGAAATATAAATATTATCCGTATAAATCTTTAAAATAAACCCTTAGCCCATGTGAATAATAATTAATTTACCTATACTAGACTCGCACGTACCTACTTGAGCCGAAGGTAGTATTACATTGGCACTATTGGCAGACAAGGAATATGCATCCGGGATCCGTCCAAACGCCATTTTAAAGTGGCCAGACTTCTGCAATTGGTATCCATCCGCGCCCTCAGGATTATATGTAGCATGTGGTGGATTAGATAATTATGTGCTCCATATATAGCCTTAAATTTAGGGAAGGTAAGAACAGAAATCAGGTTAACTCTTAAAAAAGTTTTTTTGATAAAATTTAAAATAAGATATTAAAATAAGAATTTTAGTTTTCTTGTCACCAATAATCCGCATGGTTACTAGCTTTGAGGTTTAGCAACACTTTTTCCAAACTCCCTAGAGAACCCAATGAACATTGCTACTTCTAATTTGGAGAAAATGACCTATTTAGGTAAAAAATAATCTATTTTTACTTCAAAATCGGCTTTTTGGACGAAACGATCAAAGAGACTAACTGTTTGATCAAAAAGAGAGTGTTTCGAACTTATTATTACGTTTTTAAAGTAGGAAAATATAATAGGCCCAATAGATGGTCCAAAATAGTAGATATTTACCTTGAAAATCGTCTTGATAGTTAGGTCTATGGAAAGTCAGTAATAAACGCCAAAGCAGGTTATTTTTTACCTTAAATTGGGCCTTAAAGCCCAAAAAGCGTTTAAGCCCATAAATGAAGAATACATTACTTCGTTTTGTCTTTAATCATGGTCAGGTGACAATGTGAACATTTTCTGAGGTGATGTATACTCTATATTACTCTTATATTTTGTAATTTAAGCCCAGAAGGCTTTAAAGTATAAAATAGATTAAAGATGACTGAAATAATTTCTTTATAGCCGAAAATGTCCACTTCTTTTGTCCTCAAAGACTCTCCAAGACCTTTGAAAAATATTTTACTGACACCATATTTTTTAAAATGATGTATTATCTTAAATTAATTTTGTTAAATTGAACACCCTGTATATTTTTACATTTTTAAATTCCACATAAAATTATAATTATTTTTTATTAAATCATTATTAGTCTATACTACCTAGTTTCCGAGATATTGACTCTCGAAAAGTGACATTTTTGAACTTTGACAGCTTATAACTTTCTAACAGTACGTCTTAGAGCAAAACGGCTTAAATGTCCCTATCTTCAATTTTTATTATCTTCCCAAAAAAATCAACTTCCAGTTACACCGGAACAACTATATTTTCTGCTTTCGAGTTACATCCAGTTTAACTCCGTGATTTTTTTGGGAAGATAATAAAAATTGAAGATAGGGACATGTAAGCCGTTTTGCTCTAAGACGTACTGTTAAAAAGTTATAAGCTGTCAAAGTTCAAAAATGTCACTTTTCGAGAGTCAATATCTCGGAAATTATGAAGTATAGACTAATAGTTCATTTAATAAAAAATAATTATAATTTTATGTAGAATTTAAAAATGTAAAAATATACTGGGTGTTCCATTTAAAAAAAAAAAATAACGTCAACACTTGACAGTTGGTGACATTACTGACATATGGTATAATAGTCAAATAGTAAAATGTTAGTCCTATAGATTGCCCAAAACCCGGATCCGATATCACTTTTCGTTCGCCTGTAATTAAGCCGTTCCGGAAAATTTGCCCAACCCTGTATATCTATCTATATACTACCACTCCATTCAATAGATTCTGACATGACATTTTCTGATTTAAGAAAACTCCTGCCTTCTGCGCCTTGACAAAAATAAAAACAACCTAAGATTTTCATCTTTTTATAAAATTGTGGTTTTCTATAAAGTTTATAGTCCATAACAGGCCCATAAAGGTTAAATACAGGTTAAAAACAGCTCTTTACTATCACGACTACTTGGCCTTGTCTATGAAGCCCAATTCTCCTAATGACAGGTATTTTTTTACGAGTTTATTACTTTGGTTTTATTTTCCACTAGTTGATTAAGTGATTACTCATTTTGTTATATAGAAAGTGGATCAAAACTAAAATAAAATATTAGGTACTGGTTTTTTTTAAAAAGAAAAAGCTTTTTTATTCCATTAAAACAAGTTGTGAATTTCAAACGTATTACAAATTAAACCAGCTACATATTAGACTCACGTTTTACAGCTACTATTACCGAAAACTAACATTTCCCTTCAAAGCTATCGGATGATAATTTATGGCGCATAAAAAGTTTTTCTATTGCCAGAGTTTTAAGGGCAATAAAACAAAAAGTTAATTGCCGTATTCGCACGCCCTAAATCAAAATTCGGAAAGAAATAATGCATGGCTACAATATTTTATGGCTATAAATGCCATTGTGCTTTATAAGTGGCTATTGGAGTTTAATAGAGCTATGTATATTGAGTTTATAGTGTGATCAGATTAAGCATCCAGAACTACCATTATATAGAATATATTTTGATATTTTTCTGCAAAATTTCAGTTAGTAAATCAATGAAAACGACATTTAAAAAACTTCTGTCTGGTCAATTTTTCAAAAATAAAGCGGAAAAATATCAAAGAAGATAAAAAAATATATCTACCTATCACCACTACTGATACAACTAATTCTAATATTTATTAAGCAATATTTGAGTTGTCCTCCCTAAGTTTTTAAATCGAAAAATAATTTGTAGATGCATCCAAATTTTTAGATGCTTGGTATGTTTTCACCATAATAATTAAAAGAAAAATTTTACGATCTACCAGCGTGTTGCGCTATATGGGCTGCGTTGGGGTATTTCCGCCAAAAACGGAACGGGTATAAAACTGTTTTTCAAGAGAATTTTAGCGCTTTGAAGTCGTAATTTGGTGTAGAACATTGTTTTTATATGAATGAAAATAACGACTTATAATACATTTTGCTAAACCAGCATTTTTCACATTAAAAATTTAACGAATCTATATTTTTTTTCTTGCTATTGAAAGATGGGATAAGTTATTAAAGGAACGTATCTAACACAGAACCCGGTGGTACTTACATCTGCATCCGAGAGCAGGTCGATAGAGAGGTTTTTGTTAAAAGCAAATATCAGAATGCTTTTGGACGCACATACAAACAACACCACTCCAAAATTATTCCTCTAACTCGATATTTTTCTACAAAAATATTATTTCTAAACAAAAATGCGGGGAAATAAAAATGGATATTATTTTGCTGCTCACCCTCACCCACCCCTTAGACACTACCATAATTACATTAAAATCTTAAGTGTCGGTATCCCACATCTCTCTGGAAAACTTATCAAAAATGCTTTTCAGCGATTCCAAAATTAACAAAATTGAAGTATGTAGTAAAATTTTGAGAAAATGTTTTAAAGGGTAAGATCAGGTGATTTTGGCGGCCACTCAATTATACCTTTGCTGCCAATCCACTGGTTTGGATAGTTTGGAACTTTTTCCAATAAAAAAAGGATGTATGATATTGTCTCCCAGCATTCCCACCGAAACATTAGTTTCTGTGTGTGTGGTGTGTAGTCCTCTGTAAAAAGATGTGGATAGACATCACTCCATCAGTAGCGATAGTTCTTTCTATTCACATGCACGATTATTTAGGTAAAAAGATGACTCATCACTGAAGCAAATGTTTTTATTAATCCGGGTGTAATAGTAATTGTCCATGTCATTGTTCACAAAACTAAATTCTCCCGTCCGAATCATCGTCGCAAAGTTATTGCAAAATTTTTACTTTCTGTGGAAATATTGATGCATTTACAGTACTTTCCTAACAGAATCTCTGGATACGCTGATAACGGATGCTAAATGCCACATTAAAACGTTTGGATTTATATAAACTTGCCAAATAACCTCAACCAGCATATCTTCATCCAAAACACGAGGAAGTTGTAATTTTTTATATCAGTTTATTGACATTTTAGAAAACCAAATCTCTTATGTAGGCGTGGCTGACCTTTTTGTCAAGATCACTTTTATTAAAACTAAAGGCAGTTCTCCAATAGCATATACCCTGAGCACCAAACAAAAATCATTTCTACTAGTTCTTTCGGGCGGCGGAACTTTCAACCATATATTGGATCAGGTATCTGCTAGGAATTATAGGTTAAATAATCCTGCAAGAAATTTCGGTCCAGACATTGCAGGTATAGCTCATTATCATTTAACCCGGGGTGATTCCCAACCCGGTACTTTAGGTATGCTTAAGAAATGGCGTTGATATATATATAATTAATTTGTTATAACAATGACACGAAGGGTATTTATCTATGTAAACCTGTTAAGATTATTAGACGAGATATTGCTACAAATTCTTCAAATGATATGACAATCTCAGACATTGAGCCTATTCGAAAAAATATTTACAACTATCGTCGGAGATTGCTACCAGGTTCATTACCAAAATCAATTGAAGAAGTAAATAGTGCAGTGAGTGCTAATTCTTTTACTGCCGTTTCCACTTATCTCAAAGTTGGTTAAAAGAAATGCAATTACTTGGTTTGGTTCACGAATTTAAAAATATAAATTCAGATATTGGAAAATGGCTGAGACATATTTAGCTCCAGAAGAAGTAGAGGACTGTTTTGTATTAAATTTGATCTAATGAACTATAAGTCAAATAATGATAGCCTTAATAAATATGCTGATTAGCTTTTAGAAGTGTACATTATTCAAAGTGCCCAATTTCTACTGACAATATGGGCAAACAAAAATCTATAAATAAATATAAGGACAACAAATGCTTGCGAATCTTTCCATTCTAGATTTAATTCTCCTTTTTATGCGCCACATCCGTCTATATATATTTTTATGGAAAAATTAAAAGCATGTCAAATAGACGCTTATATAAAAGTGAAAAATATTCACACGATGGCAAAAATGTAAAAAATAAGTTGGCATTATTAGACAAAAGGGTACAGGACTTTCAATTGGGGCATACCTCTAGGTTAGATTTTGTGAAAACTGTAGCAAATCATTCCTGTAGTACCGATAAGTAATTTTCAACTTGTAAAATGTAACTATATTAGGTATGTATGATAATGATGAAATTTAATTTTAAAATAAAAAATCGAAATAAACAATTCATACATTGTATTTTCATTTCATAAATGATCCAAAACACAAAAGATCATAAAAAATGGTTAAGATTATTAAAAAATTAAAATGTTATAATATTAGACTCACGGGGCCGAAAATGCCTGTAATAAAAACATGACCCTTTCATTCCGGAGCCGAAAGTTCCTGTCAAAATATGGTTGCTACCTGGCCGGGGCCGAAATTGCCTACGCCCGTTTTTTCTTAGAATTGCCAATAATTAAATTCGCAGAAAAAATAACCAAAACAAGTGATGCTAAAAGTAAGCAGGTTAAATTTTAAATGATTTAAACCATGCAAATTTTATTAAAGATATTCCAAAAAAAAAATAAGTTTTTACGTTATTGGAAGAAAAAAAGATTTAGCATTACAACAGTGTATTAATTTAGCCCCCCATGAGATAATTTTTTATCAGTTACGTTTGTTTTCTAAGTTTTCCTGCCAAATTTTGCCAAAGACAGTTATAAAATATTTTCTTAAAATTTCGTTTTTAAATTTCATTAGTTTTGAAAGCGCCGAAAAGCAATGTTGATAAACTTTCCAGGGAGGTGTCACAAGTGGCTGGTGTCATTTAAGATTTTAAACTGGATGAGGGATGAGGGTAGTGCTCCTTTAGTCTAAAAAATATAGCCCTTGTAAATTTTCGAAAAGCCTTAATTGCAGGAAAATTAATTAATTAAGTTTTTAAAAACAACACACATAAAACTCCTTTCGCTTTCCTTATATTTTGCTAACCAATTTGTATCCTGTATGTTTAAGGCCCAAGTTAACACAGGCTCCCGAAGATTGACCGAGTATCTATCAAAAAATCCGGAACAGAGCATTAGCTACAACACAGGTTTGTCATTAAGCATCCTATCCATTAGCACATGCCAGAGCCGATGATTCCGGGCTTCCCTCGGGATCCTGCTGCCCGGAAGCAGCATCGGCCCGATCCGGCTTGTTCCGGTCAGTACGTTTCGCAAGTAATTAATGTAATGTAATATTGTAACGTTACAGATAGCTCCGCGTGCTTTACATGCGGTGTCCGACATAATACGTTTGGTCCGACGAGATTTATTTATTCAGGGACAGCTTGACGAGTTCTATTATGGGAATTATTTGGGAATAATTATTTGGCATTTAGCTATAAAATGCTTTTTCATAAACAATTTTGCTATTTTAACTGAATGAAATATCCTGCCTCCGAAATATCGCATTCGCCAAAATTAATAACAATAAATAATACAACATTTATTATTATTAATTATATAGTCAAATTGTCAAATTTCTTCTAAGAACTCACCGCATCGCCGCCATAGACAAGCGAGTTGCGCGCTCTCAAGGATAGATAGGCAACTTAACATACTAAATTGGTTCCCTGATAGCGCCACATGCGACCGGGGGAAAAACTAAATATAGTCGTGGTGGGGGTAGGCGCCAGGCATAAAAATTTAAATTTTATTATTACTTTGAATTCAAATTTTCGCGCTTCCAACTTAACGGAAAAGTTTGAAGCGCGAAACATCTGATTCAAGTTAAAATAATTTGGGAGAACGAAAGGAAATTATAACAATGATATGGCGACAAGATTTATTAATATTAGATATTTACATAAATATGGTTTACATAAAAAAACAGCTTACATTATTATATTATTATTTTCTGTAGATTTTTCTAACAATTCCGTGTTATTTTCAAAGTTTTATTTAATAAACTAGTTATTGTACCTTGTAGTTCATTAAGTTGTGAAGTAAAGTTTCTTTCTATATCTTTAATAGCTTTCGCTGTACTTTCCAATCGTTGGGCGACATTAATGAAGTCTTCAGGATGTTCCACGCTCTTGTTAATTGCCTTGGTTTTTCTTCCCGATTTCTTTGGTCGCGACATATTAAATATATACCTATTTACGATTCTCAAACTACCGACTGCGCCATGTTAAGTTTATAAATTATATATGAATAATTATTTAATAATAACTTTATTTTTCATATATTTTACAAATCAATCATAAAATGACAATGACAATCTTTCACCAGTCCAGGTAAGACTTCAGGATCTGTCACAACAAGCCATATTTTTATCTTTCTCGCACATATTATGCAGGTACAGAGCGAGAGAGAGGTACATAATGTTTGCCATGCTCATTCTAAATGAATATTCTGTTCCTACCAACGTTAGGAGATGAACAACCTTATAAAACAAAATTCCTACAATAGCGCCACTAGCGACCGGGGGGCTAAA
Source organism: Polydrusus pterygomalis (assembly GCA_963969555.1). Classification (NCBI taxonomy): domain Eukaryota; kingdom Metazoa; phylum Arthropoda; class Insecta; order Coleoptera; family Curculionidae; genus Polydrusus; species Polydrusus pterygomalis. Next base: position 6,938,767 of record OZ018378.1, on the reverse strand, counting down.
TTAAACGAACAGGGGACGACCTTCACCATTTAAGTTATCCTAGCCTGATCGCCGCTAAATCCCTTGTCATAGATGGCACCCTGTTGAAGTCTGTTCTACTTTAGGTTAGGAGGTTGGCTACAGAGACAGGATCGGACTAAGTTCTTTTACATTCGCCTTCACCTCACTGAAGCACCATTTTTGTTCACAAAGACCATTCGACATCAGAATTTCCTGCGGAAGAGTCCATCTTCACCATCTTTTAAACTTGTAAAAGAAATGTTAATATTTTATTAGCATTTTATCAATATTTTTCCTTTGTGCAATTTTACTTCTTTGTTTTATCCAAAAATCAGCCAAATGCCCTTCTGTGGAGTACAATTAGCTATAGTATTATGTTAAAAAAAGTTGGATTTATGAATTAATAAAAGTTTAGGGATGACAACCATACATCGATGTTGCTGCGTTGAAATTGTAATTTACGTTCTCGGCGCAGTACTTACACAGCCGCCAAGAAGACCATTCGTTTTTAAATACAAACAGCTGATTAGTTCTCAGTGGGCGCAATAAGGTTTGGTTATTATTGATATTGATATTTAAACTAATTATATTAAATTTATAATAGCAAGTAACGATAAATAAAATTAGCATAAGCCCAAAATGGTTTATTGTTTTATATTAAATGTGTATATTATTATATATTATATTTATTGTTTATTATTAAATTTGTATTTACTTATTTATTTAAGTAGGTACATAAGTCTAATAGATTTTACCCCATTTATAAGAAGTACGTATTCAAAATCGTAAAGTACACCGTATATAAGTTATTGTATTATTATTTATACTTAGTGTGTCTACGTAAGTTGGCGGCATATGGGAAACTTTTTTATTATTAATTTTACGAAAAAAATGTATTCTTCATAAAATGTTCTGCATAGTCCAAACCCTAAAATGCAACCATCAAATATCGAAATTTTCCAGTCATATACGAGGTTTGTCAAAAAACGTGAATTTTTCCCAAGAATGTAAATTTTTCCCAAGAGTAAAGTACCTACCTTTATTTTAGAAATTATCAAAAATTGTTATAAAAAAAAGTTGATCAGAACTAAAAACTACGGCTAAATGTGCAAATATACGCATTTATGTTGAAAAATTATTTTATTGATTTATTATTAATTATTTAATTTTTTAATTATTTAATTAATTTTCTCTGTGTTCAATGGCCTTCACATTCTAATGTGGATTTCATATCAAATCGCCATATTCCAATCTAGAGCGTACATACGAGTAATAGAGGATTTTGATCGACTGAATATTATTGAAGTTCTTTTCTTACAAATACAAATAAGAAACCCTAGCATTTCTAAAGATGATTCACGGACATTTATTACATGTTGGTTAAAGGAGAATTTAGAATATCAAATTTAATCCCTATAGGTCCCCAATATAAATATATTTTTTACCACTGCATCATCTAGTTTTTTAGGAGAGTAAAGTTGTCTGTTAGCAGCAACAAACTGATTATTAAAAAATTACCATACTGAATTAAAAAAAAGCAATATAAAAAAAGTGAACCTATAGTAGCGACAACAGAGTTGTTTTATCGGCGCTTATTTAATGCAGATTTTTTGCTATTTATTAGATTTCATGACAGTTATGATTATCATTATCAATGTCATTTTAGACAAGTAAACTATCAAATAACTCACGTTCATATTTAAAGTAGTATTCTATTTATTTATATTATAATTACAAGCAGAATTCACATTGATATTGAGATTAAAGAAAAACGCTAACTGTTTATTCGCATTTAAAGTCATTGTAAAATTCGTTGGTTCATTGGATCCAGACGCTCCCATATCGGTACAGCTGCTGATAGTGCTAAAAGACGCCGATACATTAGAACCGATTCTTCTAGGTATCCTTCTGCTACCGTCGAGGACTTCCATCCTCCGTGACGCTTCAATGTAGTCATGTTAGCCCCTGCATTGGCCAAAAGAGTCGCCGAAGACCTTCTCAGACAGTGGCCGGTGTAGAGCGCTGGTTCCTCCAATTTCAAAAAATTGCAATTCTTGAAGGTATCTTTCACAACATATTTATTCCCACACACTGGCTGGTACACCTTCCATTTTTGTAAAAAACAAAAAAGCTGCTAGAACTAGTAGTCTTTGGTCTTAAAGACATGTATTTTTTACACAAATTTATCGGATTGACTGGAAATCTTTCTTCAAGTATGATGAAACTTCTCGATTTCTTGGTTTTAGTGTCTGGCAAAACTACGTAAAAATATTTTCCTTTGTCTTGAATATTTTCTATTTTCAATTTGATCAATTCATCGCATCTACAAGCACCGCTAATCCCCATTATCAAAGCCACTTTCATCAACAAGTACTCGTCGTCGGGAGCTTCGTTCAAAAACTTCTCTATTTCAGGTCGTTCTTACGTATAGGACTTCTTTGGTTTGTATCCCTGTGATTTGTTTTTCAAAAAGCTCGTTAGTTTGCCATATTTTGAAATGTCCATTTTTTTTATAAAGGTGAATAGTCGAGCGAAGCATCGAGTATTTGGTCCATAGCGACGATGGGGCTAATTTTTTTTGCAAATGTAAAAAATAAGCCGATAGAACATTTTCATCGATACCTTGTATCTTCCGTGAATTCATCCAATACTCAAACATTTTGAACTCCTTGTCGTAAGCATCTCGGGACTTTTCTGGTAAAATCTGCATCGCTGCTTCTTCCGCTTCCGTAAGGATATTCTCAAGAACGTAATTTTCATCGTTTGGTCAGGTTTTTTTCTTCAAAAGGCGTCCCTTGTCTGCAGGGAAAACTGACAAGTGTCAAAATTTATTTAAACATTTGCTATCATGCCCGTGGCAACCAAACAATCAACCAATTTTGACCATAATGTAAAAAAGTCACTGTCAAGTCATTCTGACATTTATAGGCTACTAAGACGCAAGTAGCTTTGATTATTTTTATTTTGATTATTAATTATTATCTCATAAAAAAACGATTTCTTCCACTTGTTGGATAAAACATTGTATGCCACTCGTGTGTTATGTTTCCTAAGTCACTTGAGAATTTATATATATAAATCTTTCTCGCGTGACTTATTTTCAACATAACACACTAGTACCATAAATAACTATTCTCTCAGTGAATGTGCGACAAAAAATTCACAGATCTTGCACCTTACGCAAGCATCCTATGTATTGAAAATACCTGACACAGCTTTAAAATTTTAATGACCTATGTCATGTAATTAAAGCCCACATTCTAATTTGGATTTTGTAAAAGTTTAAAAAATGTTCTTTAATTTTACAGTACTGGTTACATAAAAACTATGGATAATTTTAAATTCCTCACCTCAAAAAACCCCAAAATCCTTAATTTCGTGCTGCTACCTATGTCATTTCGTTAGGAAATAATCCCAAAAAACGAAAACAAAAATAAAACTTTGACACCCTGTATCTTGGTTGTTATCAATTTTGGGATAATGCAAGTTTAAATAAACCGCATTATTTCGCCTTAAGAAGCCTACTGTTGCTCTGTGTCCCATTACGTTTGGGACACCCTGTATATTAATTAAAACATATTATAAATAATCCCAAAAATAAAAGTTTGACACCCTTTATCTTGGTTGTTATCAATTTTGGGATAATGCAAGTTTAAATAAATCGCATTATTTCGCCTTAAGGAGCCTGCTGTTGCTCTGTGTCCCATTACGTTTGGGACACCCTGTATATTAACTAAAACATATTATATTAAATGTATGGTTTTATTTCTAAGAATAATTAATATTAATTTGTTTATAAACAATAATATTCACATAGCAAACCAACCAAGGTGAACAATTGCCTTATATTCAATCGGTCATATTGTCTAAGCCTACTTATGCTATGTTTTTAAATTATACTTATTTACCCAAGCGTTCAAAATAGACCATGAAGATTTTCATGAGATAGGTAGGGGTGCAAAATATAACCAATCACCCGGTACAATAACATTTTCTGAGAAATCAATAATAAAAAAATTATCCCATTTGTTAACCAAATTTGGGCGGACCCTGTAATATGCAATTATTGTGCTCCAACTTTTTGCCTCCCGCTTTTTTTTCGATATAATATTCCGATTTAAATAACGTGAACTTACCTTAGTTATAACTTATCTCAATAAAACACTTTTTAACAAAGATACTATGGCGTTCTTTAAAACACAAACTAAACTAAACATTATTCATTATTTACTTGCCGACTTTACGCTGATTCATATTTATATTTCTACCAAGTCTTATCAGAGTATTATGTTACAAGACCGATCTAGATATTGCGCTGTTGGCCGCGACAGACGGCGGAGCGACATCGACATGAGCGACATCGACATGCAATGCAAAGTTTGCGTAAACACGATCCCAATAGTATTTTCAATACTAAAAATTAGGTGAACCACTCATTTTATTTTGTTTACATGCTCGTCCTAATACGTCTATGCAACTCAATAGTCACATTAGGTTTTAAGAACCGATGGCCAGATTCAGTGTGCGTTCACAGTCAGCAATTCGAACGAAACATACCGAGCCCCCCGTGCCGAGTCGATTCAACGCGCGTCCAGTCTTAAATTGCAATTTATTTTATATTCCCAAAATCTAGCATAATATGTTAAGAGCAGAATACAAAATTTCCAATATAATTATAATTTGCCTGACGCTTGTCTCTGGCGTATGCACTATGCATCTCTTTATGCTGTTTCAAAATCATTATCGAGATAATTAGCCATTATTTTGAACAATATGCCTATTTGAACGTTCTAATTGAGTTACCTTCACCCTAGCTAACGGCATTAAATTGCAATTAAATGTGCGGTGAACGTAACATGGGTGCAATAAGTTGCAGCTGCGGCAATTCGCACCAATTTTTAATGGACATTTAAGGAAAATTACATGGGTACTTGAAATTGATTTCCCATATAGAAAAAATACCTTTTGGAAAAATGTTGACTTTGCAAATAAAACACGTAAATCTTGTTCGAATTAAGTGCAAGTGGACGAATGTCTAGTCACGTCGAACAGTCATATTACCCTTTTCATGGGAAACCCAATACATAAAAAGTTGGATTAGTTTCCATTCCTGAATAAGAAGTAAAATTCCTAAAAATGCAATAAAAATTATCAGAAAAGAAAGTTAAAATATTTACCCTATGGTTTTTAATACCTTTAGTTAGGTATTTTATTATCAGCTTTATTTTTAAATGGTTTCTCTACAAAAATATACATGCGGTAAGGAGCTTATGACGCTTGTCTTTTCCCCTGTGATGCGCTTTCGTGCTTTGACGCAAAAGAATGCTCACAGTCGGGATATCTATCAGGACTGCAGCACTTGCAGCAAGCAAAACGTGACAGAAATTATTTTAGAAACATCAGCACTTTGTAAGAAATTTTTGAAAATAAATGCATCAATCGAATTTAGCAAATGTTTATAATATTGATTAGTGTAGTCATACCTCATTAATAATAGCCAGTTTAGCTTTAAAAGATCCATTTGAATTACCTGATCAACGAGTTATATTGATAACATAAATTCTAATACTGCTAAAAATATATACGGTGTCCGGAAATGATGAGCAAAAAATTTAGAGGATAATTCTAGACCGAAAATAAATGCATTCCTATAACATTTTTTCGAAAATTCGCGGGTGCATGGGTAAACGGGTTTAAGTCAAAAAAACTGCTTTTGAGATATAATGAATTATGTGAATTGGGTTGTGGGGTGCGCAAAAAGGAATTAATTAAGATACATGATATAATTTTACTTTGGTAGACTAGCGTTAGTTGCTTTAGATATTTTGGTTTTTTAAAATATTTGTAATTTTTCTTTAATTTGATTTTTTTGTGACTTATACCATTTTGCACATAAAAAAATTGACTTAAATCTTTTTACACAATATAATATAATACACTGGTGCTTATAATATCGTAATTTATTTAGATGACATGATAATATTATTACAACTGAAAGAGTTAAACATTCAAAACAAGATACCACATTACAGGATCAGCAAAAAACAGATAATAATTATTATAATGATAATAAACATAAGAAAAATGCAGATTCCCCTAAGTCTAGATATATACCCTTTTTCACACATGCATTGACGATCTGTTTGTGTATATAGGTGTATGTCAGACATAGCTCCTTTTTCTCAAACCTATTTAAGCAAATTACTGTGTAGTAGGTCATATGTCTGACTTAAATCATTTTGCCCATACCTAATAATACCTATACTAGACATAAATGAATTAATGTTGATTTAAGTCTGAGATAATACTATTTGACACAATATTTTTGACTTATCACATAGGGCACAACGAAATTACCGGTATTTGTTAGTCACATTGACTTATCCCATTTTACCCATACGTTCTAGAGCAAATTTTATACTCAGTTCTGACTTAAACTCATTTTCAGCTAAAATTGACTTAAACCCGTTTACCCATGCACCCGCGAATTGATTATTAACGGATTTACGGGGTGGTAAAGTTAAATTTTATTTGTAGTTTTAGAATACATAAGTTACTAGAACAACAAATTAAACATTCAAATCAAAGGTTCAAAGTGACGTCCCTCCTCTTAAATGCATAAATTATTTCTTCTTAAAAAATTAAATTAATTAAATTAAAAAATAATAAATTAAACTGATTTCGTATTCATCACATGCAAGCAATGAGATTTAAACGTTTTTCTCGAAAACGGTTAGACTTATCGAAACAAAAGTAGTATACCTTTTTTATGTCAAAAGATTGGGAGAATAAAAATATCCAGTCAAAATACGCATACAGTATAGAACAAAAAATTTGAGACCATTCAAATTAAAGTATAGGCTACTATGTGGCGCCCTCTACAAAATGCGAAAAAACGGTGGGCAAATTTGTGTTCCTCATTCCGAAAAAGCCCCAGATATACGAGATTTCGTCAAAATATTATAAACGTGGCAAAAGGTATTGCCAAAAAAACTGCAAATAAAATTAAACTTTAGGACCCTGTGTGCTCATCATTTTCGAACGCCCTGTATAGGAACAATAACTAAATGTCAGATAACAACATGAGAAACAATTCGGGCAATTTCTATATAGAGATATAGAGCTTTCCGGTTTCAATTTTCCATCAATTAGGAAATTAATTCACGACATACGTAACTTTATCTGAAGTCGAATCCAACAATTAATTGAAGTGTAACCTCCGGTGTCCCAGCACAAGCTACAATTAACAATTTCCACTGTTAATTGATTTAATTTAATGATCTGATTGCTCTCGATACCTCTTTACATAGTTTTGACATAACAGCATCAACATTATTTAAATCAACATTGTAGGTTTTGATAATTATTGTAATGATTATATTATGCAATTACCAAAATTTCAACTAATATAAAAATGCAAAAACTAAACCTATTCTGATGTTGTATTTCCAGATTTTCCGTTTGGATTTATGAACAAAACCGGTTTTTTCTACTACCTTACTAGAAAACTTAATTTTCAACCCCTGAGCTAGGGAGGAAAATGCCTCTTTTCCTCCCTCTCATTTTTTAAACATTTTTACATTAGCAAGAGTTTTTTTACCTCGTCCAGCCCTATTTGATTTTGTAGGAAAAATATTTATGAAAGTCTTCACATTATCACCATATTAATTTTTTTAAATTTAACAACAGTAAGTAACTATAACAGATGAAATAAATTAACGGCTTAAATTAATTGTACAATTCGTCAAATTATTAAAAGTTATCCTTCCGGAAAAGTCACTTTCCGCTGAAATATTCACTACTCCTTCTTGGTGGTTACTTATTGACGTGGTATGGCTGCTTGTAAGGTTGCTTTCCAATGAAGGAGTAGCTAACGGCACATAGATATCAACGTGATCCTTGGAAGAACTTGGCGTTAAAGACAATTGTCGACCAGTAATGATTTGGCTTGCCACTTCCTTTTTTCTTGTTAATGATTCTGCGACATTTCCCTCCACAATCTTCCCAGACTCCCAACCTCCATGCTGCTTAAGTGTCAACAAATCACCACCTGCATTGACGAGCAGCGTCGCCGAAGTTCTTCGGAAACAATGGCCTGTATAACTTTGACGGTTTTTTAATTTTAAAAATGTTGCAATTTTAAATGGAATTTTGGCCATTGTATTTTTTTCATTCACATTCACAGATGATTTCCCTTTACAGTAATTGATAAAAATCTGGAGTGCGGTGTTCTGGGCTGTCTAGAATTCTTGTACTTTCTGAATAAATCCAAGACGGACAATCCGTTTATTATATCATCGGAGACAATAAATGTGCGTTTTTTCTTAGTTTTTGTAACTGGAAGGATTACTATTACCATATCGCCAAGATCATCAAGGTCTTTAAGGTCTATTTTAACTAGTTCTTCGCATCTACAAGCCCCGCAAATGCCAAATAGTAAAGCGATCTGAAAAAAACAAACAAACAGAATCTATCAAAAAATGCATATTTTTGAATTTAACAAACTTACCTTATTATGCAAATAATCTCTATCTGGGGCCTCCACTAAAAATCTTGAGATTTCATCTCTTTCTAAAGTTAGAGATTTCTTGGACACATAACCGGTAGATTGCCGTTTGTGGAAGGCTACTAATTTTGGAAACTTGATGTCTATATTTTCCCTAACGTTTAGTACAGACCGCAACATACTATATTTGCTCCATAATGTTGATGGTTTTAATTTTTTTGCTCGCTGCGAAAAATACACCAAGGTGGCATCTTCGGAAACTTTTTTTACTCCGCGCACTTCCAACCATAATTTGAACAAACTGTATTCCTTTTCATATCGTTCTCTTGATTTTTTAGGAAGGAGATTAAGTGTCGCTATTCGTGCCTCTTCAGCGAGATCTTGCGGCAGGTCATCTTCGCTAGAACTCATTTTCAAAACGAAGAAACTTCTAATTAAGTAATGACAAACAATCTGACAGCTTACTATTATGTTTGTATTACTAAAAATATCATAGCAACAAAGAGTAGTAAACATAACGACGGCGACGCAACAACTACTTGATATTTTGTCATATAGCCCCATACCGGGTCAGTTAAAAGAGCCGAAACACGTAAAATGTCTCAAACCGCTAAAAGTTTAATATTTCAATTTCGCATGCAAAAAAACTTCCAGATACCCATTTTTGTAAGTACAACTTTAATAACTTTGAAGATATTTAAGCGTTCCAGTAATTTTTACTTACCCAGTATTATAGTCTGACAACTTTCTAGTAAGCTAGTAGAAAAAACTATATACATACCTCAGGGGGAAAATGTGTTTCCTTCCTTGGATAATTAATCAAACTATCCGCGGTATGTAAATAGCTATTATTGTTTCTATACAATTCCCTCCCCCTCCCCCTAATTTAATGAAAACTTTAAATCCAATACGCACGCTTTGTAATAAAACCATAGTAACCATACGGTAATCCCATAGAGATCAGGAGAGACAAGCATGTTAAAACCGAACATACCTTAGATCAAAGTCTCTTGAAACTAAACCCTACGGAGGATTTGTTTGAGCTCGTGTGTCCAAGAATGCTCTTTGTAGTTTCTGCTAAACTAATTTCGACAGGTGACTGAGAGAGCGAAATCTCGAACTTTAAGCGTTTAAAGTTTAATGTTTCGTCGCTTTGTATCAAGTTTGGGGAAGTAATTTGGGGATTAAAAGTCTTATTTGAATGAATTTTTGCGACTAAAGCTTCCTAAGTTACTTTAATTAAGTCTGGGTTAAACTAAGCGAGTTAATCACAGGCGGCTTGGCCAGTTTAAAGAGGTGGTGCCAAAATGCAGGTATGGAAATGCGTTGTCCACCCACAGAAATCATGTTTCCCCCACTATCGCACATCGATGATTGCATGCAGAGGTGCCAGATATCACGATTTATAGTAGGATCTACCGATTTCGTATCAAATCTAACAATTTCACAATATGGTTATGCGACCTAACGATTTAAAGTTTTGCTTACAATTGTATGGTCTGTTAGCGTTTTATTTTGTAGAAAATTAAATTAATTGTCAAAAATGCTAAATAATTATTAAAAATAAAAATTAATTTGGTTGATTTTGTAGCTATTTAAATTGGACGACTGTAAACACGGGCTTGAGCATTGTTGATTGCTAACATTTTTTCGGTATGACACCGTTGTCGAAAGGCGCAGGCGTAGCGTTGAATGGCTCGGGAGTAGACTCGGGAATTGTTGATTGTCAATGAAAAATATTAAAAATATCAATTTAACTCTGAAACGATAAGTACCTAGTAGTAACAAATTGAGCAAGGCGGTGCGTGGATTGTCGCTTAGACGTTATGGACTATACGATACCAGTTCCAAAAGTAATATATCTATACGAGAAACCTGAAATTTTCCACAACTTTTTAACCAATATTTTAGAAAACAATCGTATATATTGGTATGGATGGTATATATCCAATCTAGTTGAATATACAATGTAGATAAACTCTACTGTTATTAACTGTAATCTTTGTAACCTTTATCTTTGTAACCTTTCACCCCATATAACTAATGATATCAGAGATCAGAACTTTGCACTGGATTGACAGTCGAATGCACAATGGAGCAAAAGCTCATTCATCATTGTTTTGTGCTTTCAAATAGAGAGCTTCTACGTCGTGTACATATAAAACAAGATTTTAAAAAATATAACGTTCGTTTATTTTTAACTCTTCCTGTTAAAAATATTTTTTTTAAATAAATCTGTTCTTCTGGTTTTACCAATTTCGAATACTTCAAGCCTTTTGTAAATAGATGTGTTAAAGGTTCATCAAACGAAACGAATTTGTTTTTTGATCGATGCTAAATACAGTTTAACGTACTTCTTAGGTTGCAAAACGACCCTAGCCGCTGATTTTTTTAAATTTAAATGTCCCAATACAAAGTTTGAAACGTAACATCGTTGACAGGCAACAATTTCATCAATGGATGGCTAACATCGAAGTCGTTCATCAAATTTGTACGTTTTTACTTGAAAACATTGCCGATGTACAAAAATGTATCCTTTAAATTTTTTTTTGACAAAAATTAAAAAATTTATTTGTTAAATCATATTTATTATTTTATTTTTGTTATTAAATATATATTATAGCATTCGGAAAATACGTGTACAATGTTACAAAGGAAAAAAAGTTAAAATATCTTTTCTTCATTGCCAACATTGTCATGTCCACTCGCGATAATTATTTTTTGACATCTAACATATTTGACGTTAGCATCGTTAGCTCGGCCATAAAAAATATTGTAACTATAAAAAAAATTGGATTTTTAATCTTAAAAGATCCACTTTTTAAAAAAGTAAGACTTTCAGAACAAAATTAAAAAGATCGGAATGTCTAAAAATCAAGGCCTTCTGAGATTTAAAGAAAAGTAAGTAAAACGGAATAACAGGCCTGTTGCCTACCTACTTTTTAAAAAAAATTCAAATTTACAGACAACTGACATCCTCGTATATAATGTAATTTTAAAAAACTTGGATTTTGAATCGCAAAAGATATATTTGTAAAAGGGGTAAGACACTTTAAACGCAAAATCGGGTTGTAAAGGGGTAAGACTTTCAGAACAAAATCGAAAACTTCGAAGCCTCGTATCTCCGGAACGAATAAAAATAAATATTTACAACTATATATTTAGTTTAAATAAAAAATAAAATGCACTGAGCTTATAATAAAGTAGGGTTGACATTTAAAAAAAATCCAATATGGCGTCTTTTCTGTCAAATTTGTGAACCGATTTAATTTTTGACATCAAATTTGCCTTCTTCGAAAAAACCATTAGGCAGTATGTAATTGTTTTTTTATTGTAGTAAATAGAAAAATCGCTAATCAGGTGAGATCCTTAAAAAATTTCCCTGTACTTACATAAGGATAACAGAGAGAAGACGCGCAGCGTTGCCGTTTTTTAAAGCCATCTTCTTCTAGCTTATCTCAAACTGTGAAATTATGTATGATTTTAATAAAATGGTGTTTTATGAATAGAGTATTTTTGTCTGCTTTAAAATATGTCTATAGTTCAATATACTTGCATCTTTTAGAGGTAGATTTTACCTGTTACCTCGCTAACATAATTTTCTGCAAGACAATACAAATTAAATTGTGATTTTAAATTGATGTGTCAGTTTCAGTTACACACAGTTGTCGATCGGTCAATCCAAGAACTTACAAAAGTTTCAAATTGTCGTCTCTTGACGAATTAATAGAAGTTTTAACTATAGTCCAAAAGGGTTGTCCGAAATTTGGGATAATCCAGTTTAATCTAACCCGAGTCTACTCTAAAAAGGCAACTTTGCTTAAGAGGATTACGACTGATATATAACTTTACGTTTTCAAGTTACCGCGTAATCTCTATACAAATGATTTGTAAAGGAATTGTTTCGAAACTAACTAATTCAGTTATTTGTTCTAAATCGCAATTAAATAATGTTAGAAAACAACATGTGGGCGGCTGGGCAAGATTATGGGCAAGCATGAATGAGATACAATGACATGCACGTACAGTGACAGACCCATAGATCATAGATATCGTCCCCAAATTCACAAAGTGGCGTATGTGAGTTATGGTTTTCAGGAAACGCGTTTAAAGCTTGGGGTGATCTACAAACTATCGTATTTCGTAACATAATTAAGCTATATGTTTGAAATTTGGAATAGGTATTAAAGAGTTGGAACATTCCAAGAATCTTATAAAAAAAATAGTTTATTTCTTATAGTATATTCAAAAAACATCATACGCCTTTTTGAGAGCTGAAACTTATTAACAATTTAACATATGCCTTAGAACATAGGCCCTTTTAAGAGCTTAAGGTTATTAACAACTTAACATAATATGCCTTAGATAAATAAATATACATAATATTACCACAATCTAATTTTTTTAAATTAACAGAAAATTATCAACTAAGCGATAGAATATTAATGGGGTAATTTTTTATAATATTCTTGATATTCTTGAACTCTTATTATGGGTGCAGATCCCTCACAGAGAGACCTTTAAGAATTATATTTTTTTTCTGACACTTTTTGTGGACCTCCATTTAGTTTGTACAGTTTGGCGTTTGAAAGTTAAAAATTCCGTGGAAATGTAATTGAGCTAAAGGTATCGCTAAAATGGCTTGTTTTTATGTATATTGTGTTCAACTTTTGTTTCTTTACCATTATGCATAAAATTTTAGTCCAAGTCCAGTCCTTGTATTTCATTTTTACCTTAACACCTACACCAATTATATCATTTTCATTTACACTCACAATGTCTTTTACATCCACAATATTTTTTGAACCATCTCGCCACACTACAAGAACATCCATTTTCTAAAACGAGTTTTAATCTCGCAAAAATACAACAATAACTAGCATTTAATAGGTTATAAAATTTGGCGGCATAATTTATTTTGAGGTTAAAACAGTAGGCGACTGACATTACAAACCGGCGAATATCATGCATTCGCCATATACTCCGCCCTTGGTTTAGGTTTACAAAGGGGCGAATATCAAATTCGCCAGTTTGCGATAATTCAAAATAACCTGTTTGTAGATCTGCCTAAACAAAAAATAGCAATATCTACTTACCGATAATAAACACAAATTCGCCACTTTGATAACTCATTTGTCATTCCTTTCCCGTTATATTGCGCATAAAATCCAAAAATCGTTTTTTTTCATGTACGCCACTTTGTGAATTTGGGGACGATATGTATAGCATGTTTCACGAAAAATGGATACGACTTAATGACTGCAGTAAAACTACCTGGGTCGGTCCCATTGTTTCGATAAGAGGTTGGCAATAAACAAGTGAAGTATAAAGGGACGGACTGTAGATAATTATGTAGTATTTAATTTATATAATTTAATAAGGATGAGTTTCTAAGGAAAACAAGTAATGATATGATTATATTAATGTAATCAAATGAAATAACATTTTTTTTAAATATTACTAGTCATATTTATTTACATTTATAATGTCAGAGAATCTAATGTAGGTACGCGTTGCTCTTCGTACATGGTGTAGATTTTTCGTCTTATCAAGTCCTTGTCACTTTCGTCGAAACATTTGGTGAAACCGGCATCTATACGCTTCTTTCTAGATTTAATGGGATTTGACGCGTTTCTTTTCACTGTAGTCAGAGGTATCTTAGTCAAATCAGACGTTTCAGTCGCAGCAGCACTAGCGTTAAGTCCTCTGTTGAGTAAAGAAGTATATACTCTTTTTACAATTTCCCTAGCATCGAGAGATAATTACATTTTCTTCGCTGCAACACTGGAAGAAGCACCATCAATGTTTTTCCACGGACGCCACATACTGTTTTTTTATACGTTTGGTAAAATGATATCGGTAATACAACTAAACTCTTCCAGCAAGAAATAAAAACTAACAAATTTTACCACAAAAAGGTATTTAAATATAAATTAAGCAACCCAACCTACCTGATGTGTCTATATTTACAATAATTATAATTCTTACAATCCGGTCCTTTCAAATAATTATACCAAACGGTCATAAATAATGAGATCGCCCCAAGTACTTTTACTGCAGTCATTAAGTCGTATCCATTTTTCGTGAAACATGCTTTACCTTTAGATAAGCAAATAATAATCACGAACGTAGCAAATTTATGGCCTTGCGCATGTAAACAAAGCCATACAGGAATAGGCATGCGCCTTGCAAAATTCTCATTTAACGGATGAAATAATAGACAGGTCCGGGCTTTAAGAAAATGCTCAAGAAATTGTAAAATTTGACCTTCAAGTTATTTTCACGTGTAAACCGCTAAATTTTGCCCCAAAGTTCTGGTCATGAAACAGAAACTTGTTCTAATTTTTTGTTTAGGTTGAGGAAAAGGTAGTGATTTCTGGTGTTTTAAGTGGCTACTAACCTATCATTTTTGAGATTAGAAAATCGTGTTAAATGTTTTGTTTCTAAAATTTGTTTAAAAATAATTCGCCGTCGTGTTTTTAGTTCGAAAAGAGTCAATTAAACTTACCTTAGTAAATCGTTAATAAAAGCAAACAAGCCAGCAATCTTTGATGTTATCGCGTACCTAGCCTCAAGTCAAGTATTAGTTGGTAATATTTAACAATTGGCCAAAAACTTTGATGCGTGTAAAACAACATTTTTAAGCACAGTTTTTTGACAATGAATGTAAACAGTTTTCGGTACCAGTTATTGTTAATAGCACCCAACAGGGATGGGCAGGCGCACCACCCTCTGGTTATTAGGTTTTCCTTCTTTAATAAGGCTCGGCACCATTTTTATTGTTACGTTTTCTCTGTGGATTTCTTGTATTCTTTGCTATTAGGTACTTTCCTTTTGCTTCTGTGTTAAACAGCAAGGTAAAAATATCTGCTTAGGTACGCTTCCCGAATAGCTTCGTAAGGTGGATTGTGGGCGTTTAATATTTTGGATTTTTAGTTTTTGTGTACTACCTTTGCTTGATCAAGGAACACTGCAATGCTCTTTCTCTTATTGTCTAGTTGCTTGGCTGTCTGGCTAGTCAATTCATATATTATGGCTATGTACTTAACCCACTTGTGAACTCATATTGATTACGGGAGAGAATGAAGTTACTTTGAAGAAAATTGATCAGACTTTATTTAAGATATCTTTTAAAAATTGTTGAGTTACTTATTACACTTATTGACCGATAATTATTTATATTAGTTTTATTGATAAACAAATGGAATGGCGAAAATCAAGTTTAAGAAATGAACCTACCAGAAAAAAATAATTTTTAATAACTATACGAATTGGGTAATTCTAATAATAAAATATTTTAAAAGGCTAAAAAAGTTTTTATATAAAGTATTATAAAATATAGTACAAGTAAATATACACCCCCTTCACCCATAAACTCTCGCTACGTCATTGTCTGCAGAACGTCACGTGTGAGGCGTTAAGATAAAAGTAATTGCAGAAAACTTTTATAATTCCAGATTTCAGTCAAGTTATTATGATTTATCAAAAACACATTCTAAACACCTCCAACACCCCTGTTTGATTGCCGGCAGCTATTTCCCCATTCAAGTTAAGAAACTGACAAGTTAGGGGCGAACATTCTTTTAATACAATACATAAGGAAATAAAATGAAGTGAGGGGAAACATAAAGCTTATTTGTCAGGAATTGGTAATGACTTGCGGGGTTTCAAACAGTGGCAATGCTGAAAAACAGTGAAGTACTAACGCCAAGAAAATAAATAGACACATTTAAATATTAACGATAATCTAAGGTGCAGAACGACTTTGATGTTTGGCAGGTATCAACTGTTTTTGATGTATTTTGAAGCACTGAAATCACTTTAGTTTTGATATAATATTACGATCAGATTTATTACAACACGACACGGTAAATAAAATGTACTTATTATATTGTTATATAGGTACGCATAATTTTGAGAGTTTACTCATCAGTTGGGGTATAGTATCATTTTATTGAAAAACTTTCATCGGTAAAATTTTGATAGCTCTCTAAAGAAAATTTTTTATTTACGCAATAATGAACCCAACGAATCTCGGTAGAAGAAAAAAGAAAAAAAATTTACACATTCCTGTTAAAATTTGACAATTATTTTTGTGGCAACCATCCGGAATGTATCCACTTCCTTGTTTTCTTTTGAGAAACTCTCAGTTACAGAAAAAATTATGAACTTTTTAGAATTAGTTCACCACGTACGTGGTATACGAAATTACTTCTAAAAAACCAAAACATCTCTCAAAAAGTTTAATTTTGTAGACCTGTGTGATCTAAGGTAACCGACAACATCAATATTCCTGATGTGTTTTGTTGTGCACAAAACAGAAAAACAAAAATAGTATATAAGTGATAGTTTACGGAAAAGAGCATTTGCATTCCAAAACACCCTAAATATGATACCTATCCAAGTAGAATTTTTAGACATATTTTGGTAAATGTATCGAAAATAGTGTTTCTGTTTTCGACACAAATAGGAAACTGTTGGCAACAAATTTGGAAACATTTTCGAAACACATTTTAAGTGGCGCCCTTGCATGTGTTTGCGAGTGGTTGGTACTAGCTGTCACTTTCGACTTATAATCGAAACTTTTAAGGAAAATGTGTCGAAAATATTTCGAAAATGTTATAGCAAATGTGTTCATTCCCAATCTTAAAATGCGCTGTTTAAAGATGCCAAAATGGACATAATAAAAGAAAACAAATAATTGGAATTAGCTGCAGGTTGTGAAAGAAACCAAATAATTTTGCCATAATTCATTTGTCACATTTCACTTATATGGCAAAAGAGAAATAAAAATCATTGACGAAATAAAATTTATCATGTAATTTAGTAAATTAGCTTTATATTTTTAACGCGCTATCAATTTATTTTCATTTACAGAAAAAATAATATTTTCTGAAACAATAAAATAAAAATATTTTCAAAATTTGATTTATTTCTTTTTTAAATTAAATTAACTAGTAAAATGGAAATAATGTGACAACTTTACGGCTTTTCAAAAGATGCAGAAATTTAATTAAAATCAATTTTAACAACATAAAAGTCCATTTCTCAAAATGGCATCTAAAACGAGATATTATTCTGATTCAAAATGGAGTCGAGAAACAATTTTTAGTATTGGGTTTCAATAAGGTTTCATATATTATGTAGCTATAATTAATGGATATAGAATCGAAACACTGTTTCGATAATAAATCGAAAATAATGCGAAACAAACGTAGCTAAAGTAAAATCGACTTACATAACCTAAAACAAGAAGAACCCACAGAAATATTTCATACAAGATACAGCAAATAATGTAAAATGGTTGATAAGGTGATTTAAAACAAATAAAATTAAACCTATTCAAAAAACCAAACTGAAAAAAATTTAAAAATTAATTATTAAGGGTAGATATTAAAGTCCTGTTGAAAAACATCAGATCAGATACTTACAGTAACGTCATCGCTTTATACGCGCAATTCTCTTATTTGCCAGTCATCCGTGTTTCGATAAGTTAAACAGAAAATAAAAGGAGACATACTCGAAATATCATACAGGCAGATGCCGGAGGGTCGACGTTTAGCCCCAATCCCTGCGATTGGTTGATTTGTGTTGTGAGGTAGATCATTGTTTTCACTGATTGAAATTTACGGTATTTCATCTTTTTTCTTGTACTTACTAATCTACGCTACTGATATAAAGGAAAGAGATGATTAGAGAAACATAGTGAAAACGTGGGGTGACAGTTGAATTTGCACGTGACCCTATTCTAAAGTAAAACTCACATCATTTTTCTCTCTCCACGCCGACATGAAAAAGTTACTGCGGAGCTATTTAGAAAAATATTGCCTCTCTATTTTAGAGAAAAGCTTTAAAATCTCGCGATCATGTTATATAAAAATGAGAATGAAAATTGGATTTTCTTTACAAAAAAAAATAAAAAATTTAGTGCTTTAAATTGCCTCTGATGTGTAATTTATGTCGTAGTTGTGCAGTTTGAAATAAAATTAAGCGTACATTTTCTTGGCTGTAGAATGTACTACGATAGAAGAAAAATAATTTTGAGAAAAAAAATCACATAGAACACTGTGACGTTTTCAGGCGAAGGTATAGTGTCTATTTTTATTTGTAGCAGAGACCCTTTTCCATCACATATTCTATGTAAATTGCATATTACTAGATTGTGACCATACACAGAAAAAATAGTTTTCAATTCAAGTCTAGTAATTTTAAGTTGAAGTTATGGTTAGTTCCTATAGTGGCAAAATGATCGTAATTTTACATTAAAACTATCGTGTGTTCAAAGAACAAAACCATTGTCTCTTTCAGTTAAAAGTGTGCGGTATATTATATTGTTTTTTTACTTTAAAAACGATGTATCTCCAAACATAATGTTACTTGTTTTTATGTTAATGCCAAAGTGATATTAAACTGAAAATAACAAAATTGTATTTTAAAAGTAATTATTTTTTAGGTGATTTTTTAAATATTTTCAAAATCAGCTCATGCTTTTTTTCATTTAAAGTAAGATAACGTTGCAACAAAATTACACTGCTTTTTATTTAAAATATAATAGTTTATTCCCAAAGTAACATAATTTTGCTTTAAAAAATGTGTAAGTTTAATTGAAACCTAACTCTTTTAAAAAGAAGAAAAGGGATTTCTTTGAATTGAAATTATGACGTTGAACTAAAAGCACTACAGAAGCAAACGTTTAAATAACATTTTACTGCCATAGCAGTGACTGTTAACTAGGCATAATAAAGCTGTATTTTACAAAATACAGATAACTGTTTTATCACTTCCATTCCACAATCACCACAGCAATAAAACGATACGATACCTAAAATAGTGATATTTTTTGGATTAAAAAAATAATGTTTTATTTTTTTCAGAATAAGATATTGCTTACGCAAAATTTAAACTATAACATTTCAGGTAGGTAAGGAAAAAATAAATAAACTTTCACTGAAAAAAATATTTATTAGTAGATATCATTATAACAACCAACACAAACAAAAATGTTCACCCACCACCATTAACATAGCGTATTATGTTCCCTATAAATATGAAGTCCCCCCCCCCCCCTGTGTGCGCCACTGAAAGTGAGCAACTACATTTTGTGTTTAGTTACTATTCGTTTTTAAATATTGTTAAGTTATGTTTGATATTCCTGTATTATATATCATACAATTGAATAATTTCTTGACACATATCCTAAACAAATTTGACATTTCGACTATGCGTCGACAACCCCCACATTCCCCACGATCCAAATAATTACCTCCATAATTACCAAACAGTCAGGTGATGAAGTTCCCCCCAAATTCAACACTTGTTCCCAGGCCGCAAACCTTCAAATTGTAATTTAATGACATGTAAACAGACTATTTCGACTGTATGGAATACTAAATAAGACACGGAGTATTGATATGTTTTTATTTCTTATGCACTGCTTTTTTGATGCACTGAAAAAACAGCTAGTGAAATATACTGCTGTTAGTGAGATTATTCTTGTATAATTACAAAAAAGGTTATAAATTACTATTATTTTGTTTTGTAAAATGGTAAATTTTAAGTTTACTGAAAAATACACACAAATTTACCCATTTTTTTTTATTACTTTAAATTTGGTTACAATTAAATATTTATTTTACCAACTGGTATGACGCACAAAAGTCAGTAAAATTAAACTATTACCTACTTAATATGTTTTGTAATATTTACATTTTTTCTTCTTAAATCGACAGAACTTTATATTATTACAATACTCTGTAAATACACTGAGAAAAATGATCTAAAACAACAGGTTTGCTAAGACATAGTTTATATTGATAGCTTATTTTTTATTAACCCATATTAAATAAATTGGTAGTGTATCAAACCTGCTTAAGTATTATATCAATTCCAGATTTGCTAGGACAGTGTTTTTATTGGTAGTAATCAGTTCCATTGGCAGCACAGTCTTCTTGAATAATAAACTACTTTTAATACAGCAATTTTGTAAAGAAATAAATTGTATCTTCTCAATGCAGAGCATTTTGTTCCCAGTAAAGCGCTTTCTCCACAATTAAGAAAGCAGAACAGCGTCTCCAAAAACGAGTTGTATTCGGTAGAACCTATAATCCAGAAGACGTTGGTGGGGGTTCGTAGAGATCGGCATTCGACGAGCGCCGTATTATTAGTTTTAACGTATTTGTTGCGCAGACCACATCATTGTTCGGAGTCTTCTAGCTGTCCCGTCTGAATTTGAATTGATCGTACCAATAACTGTTTCAATTAGGTAATGTATTTTTACTTTGTATTTAAATTTTTTTAAACTTTGCATATAAGATAAAGCAATGAAGATTCTTATTTCGCACAACCCATCATTAGTAATGGACTTTATAATTTATGGACGAATTTCACCATCTCAGTAAACCATGTCGCATAATGGATAATCAATGCAATGTTAAACGACAAGAACAATATCACACTAGAAGCTATTTAAATTTTTCAGAACAATTACTGATTTTTGGTGGTAAGGATATGCTTTATTAACCGTAGCAAGCCAATGTTAACTAACTAATACAGTATAGCAGTAGCATTAACTCCTATTTCCTATTAGCTAAATTATCGTGATATCACTTCACAATGGTCTAGCAATTTTCGTTGTATTACAGTACAAAAGCGCGTTGCTGTCACATATAGTATTAAACAGTTGTATAAAAAGTATGTGAATTCTTATAATGGATAGAATGTTTTTTTCTGTGTAGTGGCTTAAGTATTGGATGATTGCAATCTACTTTTTATACAGGATAAGTGACAAAAAACAATTACTTTCTATTTTTTGTCAGCGAAATGGGTAAATTTTTCTTTGTAACATTTTTTTCTAAAGTGAAAAATGGGGTTACTCTTAAAGCTATTTGTTATTTTTGACTTTTCCTCATCTGATTTGAAGGGCATTATATTGCCTTAAGGATATTATACTGAACTCTATCGAATTAAAATAAATTTATTAAATCGAAAAATAACAACTTTTCCCATTATTTATGGCAGGCATGTAGGTAGCTTTTCTTCTTGGGAGGGGTAATCCCAAATAAACAGTGAGATTGTTTTTTATAAAACACTTAAAAAGATCCTCCCCCCCCCCCTCCTTATCTACGTGTCCGTTATATGGTTACTACCTATTTTGCATAAAAACAAAACATTTATTTTTTCTTGTAAATGTTTTGTAATAATTTTTTATTAGCTCTTTTTCATTTTATGAAAAACTTAAAATTTTAAATTCACACTTAAAGAAATCCAATCAACACATTCCAATAAAAAACATAAAAACTTATTTTCTCTTAAATCGTTTTTACGCCAAAAATCAATTGCAGAACTTCCGCGACCTCGACAAAAAGCCCGTCCATACGTCTTCCTAACCTCAAAAAGTTTCTTCGTATACGCGTCGAGGAGAAACGTCAATCACATTTGGAATTAAGCGATTCGAACTTTTCCAATTTTTAGAGATTATGGCAGATCTCCGGAGAGATAAAATAATGGATACCGTAAAATTAGGGTTGTAAAATCATGAAAAAGGGAACCGCTATACCCTCCATTTAGGGAGGAGTTCGTCTAGGGTTAGTAATACGATTTATCCTGATTTGGCGAATTGTATGTCGTAAAAAAGTCTTACGAATTGGATGCTAAGTTTATTTTATTTGTACGCAAGTTATAACGTATTTTTGTTGTGACGAAATCAGGATTTTCTTTAGAAACACGAAATAATACCATCTTCTAAAGAAGAAAAGTAGAAAATTGGCTAAAAAAGTAGTCTGAGCTCGTGGAAAAACAAACAATGACCTAAACCTTAAAAATATTTAGCATTCTCGGGTAATTTCACCCTTTTACCCCGATCTCATTAAACCATGCCTCGTCTCTTTGAGTTGGTTCCGATGTAAATTTATTCACCAGCCCCGTTGCGGAGGCCTTGCCGTTTTATTATTTGACATTTTCAGGTCTCAATAGTAACATTAATTACGAATTTAATTAAAATCTAGTCAATTCGAAATGATATTTTACTTTTAGCTGCTGAGATTACCAATGGCGTATGACGTGAGTGGTAAATGTTTAAAATAACATTGAGGAAAATGATTCAATACCGTTTTTTTTTTTAATATATATATATGGGTTACCAAAAAAAGAAATCCCCAGACACACACGAGATCGTTTTTGCTCCAATTCGATATTTTTTTCCGGTAACAATATACCGCCAATAAAATATTTTTAATAGATGATTTTTTAATTCCTACAAGGTTATCTAATTATCACAAAAAATAAACCCTCTTTTTATACCTAAAATATACTTTTTAGGAACTAAGCCTTATCCAAACTGATATGTTTCTTTAGGTAAGAAATTCTACGCCATTTGATTTTTTATTACGATTTCCTTACATTATTTTCTCAAAATAAAGATCATTGTGGCAAAATACCTATAGATTAATAAGTATATATATTATATATAAAATGTATAAAATAAGTCCATCAACTGGCCCTATTAATTTTTCCTTTTATTCTTTAAACTAGGTACCTATACCTAGGTAACTATCACAAAACGTCCCCGTAATTAAAGGGATTTAATTTGGCTAACGAAATGTAAAGAAATCTAATGGCGAATAGGTCACTTAGGTTCAATCCTAAAAAAGGACTTCAGAAAAGGTAATTTAGTAGTAGCTAAACAACCAATGATAAAAATAATTTTTTATAGCTGGCACAAAATTATATTTTTTTATAAATAATAGATATTTTTTACCACCGCATCATATATGTTTTTATGGCAATAGAGTTGTCTTCTAGCAGCAAAAAAGATAATATTTAAAAAACGGCCATATTGAGGTTACAAAGTAAAAATGAACCTAGTAGCAGCAACAGAGTTGTTTTTTCGGCGCCTATTTAATGCAGATTTTTTACTACTGCTAATGGATTTCTAGCCACGGCTATAATAGAGATTTATCTTAGAATGACACATACCGACACCTTGTGCCTTTTTAAAATATAATTTAGGAATTTTGGGCCAAAACTCGGCAGGTGCATCATATAGAATCTCGGATTCACCTTTAACGGTACAAAATAATAAAAATAATAATTTTTTCATCATAAATTAAATAAGTTTTATGGTTCCTGTGACATCTGATCGAATTTCATAACTTTTTGGATTTTTTGAAGCAAACTTAAAATAAAACCCATTAATGCTAAAAAATGTTAGATAAGCACTTTTTCAACAAAAACTTTTTAACATGAACTATTTTTCATTAATTTAACATAATATTAAAACTTTTAACTACAACATATCGAAACTGTTTTCAACAACTTGTGGGTTGTCATATTGAAGAATCCATGTTGTCAAATGTAATCTCTCATTATACATTAAAAGGAATTTAACAATCGGCTCTAAAAAGTTTATTGGCAACCAGTTTGTTCGTTGTTACCCATAGCATTTTTTTCTAATTTAATTTTTTTCAACCCGAACAAACCCGCAAAACCTGATAGAACCAGGTACCGTCCGCTTGCGATGCGTGAACACAATAATATGCCGCTGCGCTAGGCTGCCATCTTGTAGTCGAACGTCGTAACATTATTTTTAACTCCCACACAATATACAGGTTGTTAAAAAATAGTTCAACTCACCACTTTATGAAAAATAACATAGCTTTACCCAAAAATAATGAAACTACGCCAATGACTGAAAACTTCTTTAAATCTCAGAAACTCCCGTCGACGTGAAAACTGCGCGAAACTTAAATAGCGACTTGGTTAGAAATGTAAATAAATTGAGCTTACTACCGATTTTAATTACGAGAAATCTGTTTGGCAATTATTATTAATTTTGGGGGGGATTTGCAGGTTTAAAACAGAAAATGTTGATGAAAATTACGTTTTGAATAGAATAAATTGAATGTCAGAGTTTATATGTAGGTAGAGTTATTATTGTATAGTTAATGTATTTTATTGTATTGTTGTGTAAAAAGTAGCACCCAAGAGCGTTTCTTAAATTTATCCCCCGCCCCCTTTCTTATTCATTCAAATTGTTATCGCTGACACATTGAGCCATACATTTTCACAAATCTTTTGGGTACAAAAATATAGAAACTTCTAATTAAACGCATTACTAACAGCCTTTGCCCCCCTCTACTAATCCTGCTTTCTTTTTCAACCCTGCAAGTGCCGACTTTCCGCAGGGACGTAAGGGTCCCAAGACAATGTTTCGTGAGGGCCTCTGCAACAAGTCCCAGGAGCCTCTGCGTGATACACTTGATGAGCAGGCTTCCGTAACACGCAATTTTCGGAATGAGATGCTACCCTTACGTAACCTAAAGGGGAGGATATACGACGTCTTATATGACGAGTTTGGGTTCATAACCCGAATATTCATTGGCGTAACTTGAAGTACTTATGGGAGGGGCAACACCTACAAAATATCAATGTATTTACAGGGATTTTATTGAGATAAAAGTTCCGTCTATTTCAATCCCGTAAGTTTTAGCTACCTCCCAGTAAAAATTCCATCAAAATCATTTTAGAATGTTAGGTGGTGCCATATCCAAAAACACAAAATCTTTACTGTAGTATTTAAAAAACTGGTCAATTTTTACCTGTTTCTGTATAGTTTTCGTAATTTTGGAGCTGTTTAAACAGCTAAATTTTTTTCCTTATAAAGTGCAAGTATTCCAAGAAATACAAGCCGCAGATTTTGAAAGACCAAAAATTTATTGGAAAGAAATGATTTATTAGACCTGACATTTTTTTCGGATGAAGCCTGGTTTCACATTTACAAGAAAGGATTATCCAAGAATGTGGAAACATTTCTCCAGAGATGCTGGTCAACACTTTCGAAAATATGAAGAAAGGTGTGAATTTATGCTTGGAGCATGGCGGTGGCCAATTTAAGCTATTTATGTAATTATTTTTCTTTTTCTTTCTGTATATTCTTACTTTGGTAATTTTGTAAACAACAAAAATAAATTTGTATTTGTCTACTTATCTTATTACTTATTAGTTTGGCATATCGTGTCATAATACGAATTTGACAAAATTTTAACCTAGATTTGGTTATGTATATCGTCCCCATATCATTGTGATCTAAACCAAGCTCTACATTTTTTAATCCAAGCCCTCTTTGATGCAAATATCTTTTGCTCGCACGGTACCTACATAAAACAATAATAACCCTGTTATGACGGATCAAAAACTTTCTCCTGTATTCTGGCAAATTTCACAGGAAAATGCCCATTTGGCACTTGTCATTTTGTGAAAGCAGAATGTAAACGTAGTCAAAGACTCGGTTTAGGGCTTATCTTCTTTTTGATGGCGAACAGTTAAACTTCCCTCGTATCATCCCAATAATAAGGGTGGAATTGACACTTAGACAGTTTCTTTTAGGGGTGTATTGTGAAAATTAGTTCTAAAGTTCCTTGGAGACAAGGAATGTATTTATTCGTTTCTTGCTGCTATTTATTACAGACAAGGGAAGGCATTTTTCTAGGGTGCGATAATAAAAAGGGAATGATAGTGCTGAATTTCTCCTGATCACGGGTTAACTTTCAGTTTGTGATCAATGAGAAAAAATTTAAGGAGGATTTGCGATTTTTCAACGATGCAATTAGAACACAATTATGATACATCCCATGCACAATGCAAAATCATACAGAAAAACGATTACATACCAGTTTCATTTTTATTTAAAAATTAAAATACCAGAATTAGATTCGCCATTGTGGCCCAATGTCGGTAAATATTCAAACAAGTTGCATGGGTATTCATATTCATTAGGACAAGAATAGAAGCAGAGCCCAGAGCACTTGCATATTAATTATCATCGGTAATGGCGGATGGCGGCCATGACATCTACAAGGGCGCGAGTGCCCGGTGTGATTTATATCCCGGTGGAAAACACGAGCGCGCTATGAAAAAATATATGGGTCAAGTTATGCAAAAATGAATTAATGCAATGGAATGGCGCGCATGGGAGTATTCATGGTTAAAAAGCGAGAAAAAATTATCTTTAGTTTTCTCTTATTATAATAGAGAATAAAATGAAAATGCTATTGGTCAATAAATAAGCCCTATTTTACAACAATTTCTCAAATAATGCAACTTCTTTCTCAGTTCAATCTAGCTACAAATAAGCAATTTTTTAATACCACATAGCCATTAGCAACTGTCCATTTTCTCTTACAGTTAAAAGTAACTTTAAGAACGACAGAACGTTTTTTATTAGTCTTCAGAAAGCATTAATATTGCAAGAAATTTCATACCCTGGAATTGCTCAATAATATACCTTATCAATGACCGAAGTCAACAAGTGCACTTACTTAAACAACATTGCATATGATATTTTACCTTAAAACGAGGTGTACCTTATCTTGGGTCCTTTCTTGTTTTCAATGTATAACGGCGAATTTTGGAAGTTATTTGAACTATTCTAATTATCACCAATATATATATATGGTGATGATTTCAGTTATGCAGGGTGTTCTGTATTTGAAAGATTCTTTATTTTCTGAAAAAAATACAGAACTACGGCTGGATTTATTTTTAATTTAGTATACTTTTTTCGTGTCTACATTAAATTTACCCCTCTTTTTTGGGTAGAAACCGCCCACAATTTTTTTTTAATGTAAACGTTCTGTGCGAACAAATCCGACCCACTATTTACTTTTGCATTTGGGTAATGTAGACGCAATTTGTTTAATTGTGAAAATTGTCGGAAATGTTGCCCATTTTTTTTACAACCCCCTAATCTAAAGTAAAATTCATTCTTGACATTATGTATCATAGCCGGAGTTATTTTGGTAAATTTCGTGTATAAGTTCCTCTATATTTGTGGTTTTGTTTTGTAAACTTTCGTTTTTGGGCGACCCCAAAGGAAATAATAAAAGATTCCTACGATCGAGACGGCCATTTAATGATACCCCTTCTTCCAATGCAGCGGTTTGTAAAAACGTCACTTAAATATTGTCCAACATTTATGGCATAATGTAGTGAAGCACCATCCTGTCTAATTAAAACTAACAAAAAACTAACAAAACTAATGAAAACCAAGAAAGGTAAAAAACCTAACAAAACTAACAAAAACTATTAAATAACTAACCAAACTAACAAAAGACTAACAAAACAAATTTAACAAATCTAAGAAATCTTTCAAATCTTACAAATTTAACAAATCTAACATTTAATAAATCTAACTTATCTAATAAATCTAACAAATCTAACAAATCTTACAAATCTTACAAATCTAACAAATTTAACAGATCTAAGAAATCTTTCAAATCTTACAAATTTAATAAATCTTACATCTAATAAATCTAACATATCTAATAAATCTAACAAATCTTTTAAATCCAACAAATCTAACCAATCTAACAAATCCAACAAATCTAACCAATCTAACAAATCTAACAAATCTTACAAATCTAACAAGTCTAACAAATTCAACAAATCTTTCAAATCTTACAAATTTAACAAATCTTACAAATTTAACAAATCTAACATTTAATAAATCTAACTTATCTAATAAATCTAACAAATCTTTTAAATCCAACAAATCTAACAAATCCTACAAATCTTACAAATCTAACAAATTTAACAGATCTAAGAAATCTTTCAAATCTTACAAATTTAATAATCTTACATCTAATAAATCTAACATATCTAATAAATCTAACAAATCTTTTAAATCCAACAAATCTAACCAATCTAACAAATCCAACAAATCTAACCAATCTAACAAATCTAACAAATCTTACAAATCTAACAAGTCTAACAAATTCAACAAATCTTTCAAATCTTACAAATTTAACATCTAACATCTAACAAAAATTCTATCAATAATAACAAATTTAACAAATCTAAGAAATCTTTCAAAGGTTGCAAATTTAACAAATCTTACAAATCTAACATCTACTAAATGTAACATATCTAATAAATCTAACAAATCTTTTAAATCCAACAAATCTAATCAATCTAACAAATTTAACAAATATAAGAAATCTTTTAAATCTTAGAAATCGAACAAATCTGACAAATCTCTTTCGCTGACTTTTTAGGATGTTAATTAGAAATGCACGTTATTATAATTTATGAGGAGTAATATAGAGTAAGGAAACCTCTTTTAATAAAACTAAACTCGCTCAATTCTGTTAAGCCAAACCAGAGTTATCAGCATTTAGAAAAATAATGTTGAACGTTCAACCACCACTTTTTTTTAAAGTGACGAAGATGTCTCATGGATGAATTTTATTGGCCCGAAATATACAATAATGGTATTTTTGACATACCTCATTTAGGCGACTTTTAAAATAACAGCGTTTTTCTGATTTATCGCTTCTGTTGCGGCCTCGAGCGCTAGACTGAGAAATCTTAAATAAATTTCCAGCCATTGCTTAAGGCCATTTTAACTAAAAAAAAAATTTCCGCAAGCCTTACGACTGCCACATTCTAAGATACGGCCGAAAGTCATTCTTAGTGGGACACCCGGTATAGAAAAGTTTCCCATTAAAAATGGTCAAAAGGAAACGTTTTCTTCCATCTATCGATTAAAAAGTTGCTTAGTCCGTCTCTGATAAACAGCGTTGACCGTAAATTGTGGCCGAGCATCTGAAACTGAACTCCGCAGATTGTCGTGAAATATGAACCTTCATTCACAGACTAGATATCTACTCGGCTGGCCGATCAGAAGTTATTGATGTATGAATAGAAATTGTGATTTTTTCTTGTTTTTATCTTATAACGTATCGAGTTTTTTGCCTATTTGCAGTCCAGTTTGCTCTAGTGAGTACCCATTAGTGGTCTATCTGATTTAAGGGAAAATCGAT
Source organism: Polydrusus pterygomalis (assembly GCA_963969555.1). Lineage (NCBI taxonomy): Eukaryota > Metazoa > Arthropoda > Insecta > Coleoptera > Curculionidae > Polydrusus > Polydrusus pterygomalis. Next base: position 6,909,445 of record OZ018378.1, on the reverse strand, counting down.
AATGGAAAATGTCGAGGCAATTTTATTTCAGTATGTATGTAATATATTCGATTTAAAACTCTTATCTGTGTGTTGTAAGAATTTTATCAACCCTTGGGCGACAGGCGGCTAGCTTTTTGTGTTTACGTCAATTTTTTTTTGAAAATTCATATTTACATCTTAACTTAATTTACACGGATGCCCAGTCTGCTGATTAGCCCCCCAAACAAAATTGCATTATTTATTTGTATTTTTACATTATTTATAGTCGTATCCTTATACAGGGTGTTTTATTAAGGGTGGCCACCGGTCATATCTCGGAAACTACTAGGCATAGAAACTTGGGGAAAAAAATTATGATTAAAGCGGTCATGAGAAAATTCTGGAAATTACTTTTAAGTTCCTCATTTCGCCGCAAGGGGGCACAATTAAAAATTTTTTTTAATTCTAAATTTCTCCGAAAATTCCCATATTAAGGTAAAACTCTAATTACATCATCGAAAAGCTTAGGCAATTCTGCATCATTTTCGTTTAAGGCTTATTGGCGTACCGACCTTGAGAAGAGTGGGGGAAGCTATTGAATGGGTAAATATTAAAATCTCTGTAACTTCTAAACGACTTATCCGATTTTACTAAATTTAAGCTTGTTTGGAAGGGAAAGGAAATCTTCAATCGTCGTATTATATATATATATATATTATATTTCGTCCTCTAGCAATTTTCTTAAACACTGTTGTTTGTTCTGTTGGATACGGCGATTGAAGATATTTACCTTTCCCTTCCAAACAAGCTTAAATTTAGTAAAATCGGATAAGTCGTTTAGAAGTTACAGCGATTTACACATTCAATAGCTTCCCCCACTCTTATCAAGGCGGTACGCCAATAAGCCTTAAACCAAAATGATACAGAATTGCCTAAGCTTTCCAACGATGTAATCAGAGTTATCCCTTAATATGGGAATTTTCAGAGAAATTTAGAATAATAATTTTCAATTGTGCCCCCTTGCGGCGAAATGAGGAACTTAAAAGTAATTTCCAAAATTTTCTTATGACCGCTTTAATCATATTTTTTTTCCCAAGTTTCTATGTTTAGTAGTTTCCGAAATATGGCCGGTGGCCAACCTTAATGAAACACCCTGTATATGTATCCAAATCGATGGTTAAGGTGCAAAACCTCGTAAGTCGGTTTTTTTCCATTTAACCTTTTATTAGATAAACACTTAGAAAAAAATATATTCTTTAAGCTTACAAAATCTCGTAAGTCCATTATTAATTTTAATTAATTTTACGGACCCCTGGCGCCATCTGCCAAAACCTCGTAAAATTAATTTGCCAGACAGTAGTTAAATTCAGAAATCTCTTAATTTGACTTACGAGGTTTTGGTACTAGAGTTACCTAGTTTTCCAAGTTTTTCAAGTTTAAATATTTAAAGTTAAAACCTCGTAAGTAGATTTTCTTAATTAACAAAAATTTTCAAAAAGTATGTATATTATTGTATATCCCCAGAAAATGGTTCAGCAAATCACCTATTTTGTTTAAAATAATTTTTCAAATTTCTCAATTCGTTTTTCGCTTCTCCTGTAAAATTTATAAAAACCGACTTACGAGGTTATATTGCCAATGGTATGCAACCATAGTATTGAAAAGTGCAGCCACTATGCGGCTTATTACCGGGATAGTGAGCATGCCCAATATGTACTATAAATAACAATTGCTTCGATGCGAACTGAACCGGTCACTCATTATTTTCATTTTATGTCTTGTGGTGTTTGTGTGATTTTTACGTGTTTTGTTGTCTGGTTTATTATAATAGAGACACTATAATAGCGCCTTTTTATAAGTCTGGTAAAGGTACTTAAACTACGATTGCTATCCTATACAGGGTTAGGAAAAATTACCAGAACTGTCGATTATTTCAAAATATACAGGGCTTATCAAAAAACGTCTTACATAAAAAATGTAGGGCTGTTAAAAATCTACATATCGGTGATAAATTGAAATATACAGGGTCTCCCACAAAGTTGTGGAGAATGATAGTTATATTTTTTTAAATGGAACACCCTGTATATTTTTACATTCTTCAGTTCCACATAAAATTATAATTATTTTTTATTAAATGCATTATTAGTCTATACTTCATAGTTTCCGAGATATTGACTTTCGAAAAGTGACATTTTTGAACTTTGACAGCTTCTAACTTTCTAACAGTACGCCTTAGAGCAAAACGGCTTACATGTCCCTATCTTCAATTTTTATTATCTTCCTAAAAAAATCAACTTTAAGTTAAACCGGAACAACTATATTTCCTGCTTTCGTGTTACATCCGGTTTAACCGGAAGTTGATTTTTTTGCGAAGATATTAAAAATTGAAGATAGGGACATGTAAGCCTTTTTGCTTTAAGACGTACTGTTAGAAAGTTATAAGCTGTCAAAGTTCAAAAATGTCACTTTTCGAGAGTCAATATCTCGGAAACTTTGAAGTATAGACTAATAATGCATTTAATAAAAAATAATTATAATTTTATGTGGAACTGAAGAATGTAAAAATATACAGGGTGTTCCATTTAAAAAAATATAACTATCATTCTCCACAACTTTGTGGGCGATCCTGTATATTTCAATTTATCACCGATATGTAGATTTTTAAAAGCCCTACATTTTTTATATGAGACGTTTTTTGATAACTTCTGTATATTTTGAAATAATCGACCGTTCTGGTAATTTTTCCAAACCTGTATAACAAACTAGTGTTTCAAAAATGTAGCACCAAAAAATGGTTAAATGCATTTTAAGCCGGCCCTGTTCAGTGTTTACATGTTCCATAAAATGATGTGAACTGCGCAAACTCTGTATCCCGCTTTAGTCCTACATAGGGGTCACAATACTGTAACATTCCATTAGCAATATACTGGTTATATATATTATACAGGGTGTTCATTTGAAAACTTCTAACCTCGATTTTCCTGCTTTAAAATGAAAATGTGGAAAATCGCTCGGACCCGTCGATTTTTATTTCGAGGGGGACATCTTTTGCTTATATTGTTAATCTTGTTACTTCAAGCCCCTAGGAGGGAGGGGGGCAAGATCTAAATCTTAAATGGATACCCCTATTTTATATAATTTTTTTGGATTCTGCATAAAATTCTGAACATTTTTTAATAAAAGCATTATTAGTCTATACTTAACAGTTAGCAAAACGTCTTACATGTCCCTATCTTCGACTTTTATTATATTTCCAATAGTGTGAACTTTCGGTTAAACCGGATGTAAGAAATATAGTACTTCCGGTTTGACCGGAAGTTGACACTATTGGAAAGATAATAAAAATCGAAAATAGGGACATGTAAGCCGTTTTGCTCTAAGACGTACAGTTAGAAAACTAGACGCTATCAAAGTTCAAAAATGTAATTTTTCAAGAGTCAATATCTCGGAAATTGTTAAGTATAGACTAATAATGCTTTTATTAAAAAATGTTCAGAATTTTATGCAGAATCCAAAAAAATTATATAAAATAGGGGTATCTATTTAAGATTTAGATCTTACCCCCCCTACCTCCTAGGGGCTTGAAGTAACAAGATTAACAATATACGCAAAAGATGTCCCCCTCGAAATAAAAATCGAAGGGTCCGAGCGATTTTCCACATTTTTATTTTAAAGCAGGAAAATCGAGGTGGGAAGTTTTCAAATGAACACACATGATAAGATGACGAATGATATTTTTTGTCTCGTGTTTCATTCCAGGATACCACATAATATTATTATAACATAATATGTAGCTGGTTATATAACTTCTACAAATTTTTAAAAAAATATTTTACACTTTTTACAGCCATTTAGATTTATTATATTTTTATATACTTATTTCCCAAACGCTTTTAAAACATGGTCGTGAATATTTTATTATATTTAATTTTTTATATTTTGTAGGTAGGTTCTCGAAAATCTCCACCTCCGCAAAATATAAAAATGTATGCCAAAGTGTACCTTAATAAATTTATTTGTGTCAAAAAGTATAAAAATAAACACTAAAAGGAAAATAATGTACCCGGATTTGCGTGAGGTAATGTAACACCCCGCCAAAGGCACTACAGCCACTCGCTGGAAGTTCTTAACACACTTAAAATCCTGTTTAAAAAATCGGGACGGTGGAGATGTTTCCGAGGCTTTCTCCGTGGTGGGCAGGACAGGATTAAGGAAAATATAAAATTAAGCAGACAGCATTGGTCTGCGTCAACTAGCTGAAATTTGGGATGAATCATATCCGTTAGAACCTATAATTCCCAAGACGTTGGTGGGGATTCGTAGCGATCGGCAATCGCCGCGCGCCGTATTATTAGTTTTAACGTATTTGTTGGGCAGGTCACATCGTTGTTCGGAGTCTTTTAGCTGTCTTGTCTAAATTTGAGTTTTATTGATCGTACCAAAACGTGTTTCAATTAATTTATTTTTACTTTGTTTTTAATTTTTTTTTAACTTTGCATGTCAGATAAAGCCATATAATTTCTTATTTCGCACAATCCATCATTAGTATTGAACTTTATACTCTATGGATGCATTTTATCGTTTCAGTAAACCATGTTGCATAATAGATAATCATGCTATGCATACATATGATAGTTACAGGTTCTGACAACAAATAAGGCAAAGTCCCATGGACAAATTGTCAACGTCTTTATTTATCAAAAGCGCCGATTTTAACGGCTGGACAGGAAGCCATTAATAACAGTACAATTAAAAGAGGCTGTAAGAACAATAATAGCCGATGAACAGAATGTTAGTATAGTAGCAGACAATATTTTCTCTGCGACCATCCAGTTCCACATCTGATTCATCCGATTTTTCACTCATTTTTTGACTTGCACTAAAATTTGTCTGAAAATAATTATTACAACGCGGCCATTTTTATCTGATACTGACAGTTTCGAAATTCATGGCAACCTATGTCGTTTATATCAATTACCGAATATTCATTCCGTATCTTGTTATGGGGAATGAAAATACACGCAAAACGCATAAGAAGCAAGTGTTTCAGAATAAATATTCCAACTCAAGAGCGAGAATTTTTACATTCTATTATCAAAAATGATTTTGGAATTATTGCATTCAGTAATGGTCGTGGAGAAAAATGATTAGCAAATCAGCAGATAAAAATTTAAGAAAACCTTTATTTATTACCTATTTGCTTGTAGCTGTAGGCTTTCTCTGAAATATATAAAATCCAGAAGTAAAATGTTTAAAATAACTACACAAAAAACAGCCACAGAAACAATTAAAAGACACCAAAATCGGACGAAAATAATATGACGCAACCTGACGCGTGAACTTACTACGGCCCACTACTGATCTGGGAACTTTAACGACGAAACCAGATTAGCTGTTAATGTCAAATGTCGTTTTCTTCTGTCGAAACGCTTTGTTTTAAGAAAAAGTTAACTCTATCTACAATAATAAAAGCCGACCGTAATACGGTGTGATATAAGTTTTAAAAGATAGTAATAAAAATGAAAATAACGCTCCCAGTGGAAAATTTTATGCAACTTTATCTCAGGTCTGCAGTAGTGTTTCTGGGTGCTCCGCTCACTGGATTCTAGATTATTCTATAAAAATAACTTAGTTGGCTTACTTTTACCGTTATAAATAGCCTAGCATGCCTTTGTGTGAAATTTTCTGGAAATAACGTGAAAACGCTCTTTGTATTACCTATTATGGTGTTTTAACAGAACCCAGCGAAGGAAATAAAATATAGTATGTACTATTTTTAAAATAATATTAGCGTTACGAACAAACCAGTTAGTCTTGTACAGCTATACTCGGTATTCTTTGGGGCGAAATTATCTGTGTGTCTTTACACAAGATATTCTTAAAATAAATAGTACGACGTTAGGTTAACATTTACAATAATTGCTTGATCTCCATCTTAATTACGTGTTTTAGTAAATAGCCTATAAAAATATGTTTTAAAAATAATGTCCATAGATTTATTGAACAAAATTAGAAAAAATTAATCCTTGTTTTGCGTCTTTCTTTTAAAGGGTAATAAATACGATGTCCTGTCATTAAAAAGTATGTCATATCTATAATCAGTAAAGCTGGGCTACTGCGAGGCGCACCAGTTTATATAGTAAAAATTTTGAATACTCTCGCAAGATGGAGACAAAGTCACGTGACACTCTGTCAATTTTGGTATATCTATTTATCAGGTGAATACTGGATACTGAAGACGACTGGAGATACTTACCAGTTGAAACGTTGTGATTTAAAACAAATAAAGACAATGGAAGTCCAAAACTCTTTCAACATTCACCACTTATAATGTTGCTTACCATGTATGGTAGTAACGGGGGTAACCGTTATCGAGCCTCATAATAGAAAAGACATAAAACAGTAAAACACATAAACACTCAACAAGTCTGCACAAGCATTATGTAATTAATTACTATACAGGGTATTATACAAAACGACCAGATCGTCGAGGGTTTTTTTTTTTGCAAAATCGTGTATAATTTCGTCGACATTTAATGTTTTAACAAATTCGTGTTCGATAAATAACATCACTGCATTAGATACATCTGAAAAATTTGAAGAACACACTGATTTTTTATTAATGAATGATCCGCAAGTAATTTTGAAATACTATTTCCCTTGCTGAGGCTTAAAATTTGACTAGAAAAGTCAATGGACAAGTTTTTATGGTATATCGTTTATAATTTCCGGGCTTTCACGTATAATTCTTCTTCGAAGTAAAATTCTCTGGATATATAAAAATAAAATTAACTATGAAATAAAATACCTATGAAAGGCAAAGCTGGCAGCAAATTTTGAAGGGGCCTTCACTGTGTTACGGCACTATTAGGCATATATGCCCCCATAAAAAAAAAATCCTGCACGCAATAATTGTTAAAATTGCAGTTAAATATACTTTAATAACGTCCTAGTGGACAGAGGACGGTGGCGGAGCCTAGCTAATCAATTTGGCAATTTAGCTGATTTTCCACCCCAGATTTGTCCATTGTGGCTAGAAAATTGTCTACAAGGTTGAATCGAGAAACTTCGAGAACGAGACTAGAGTCAGCGGTGGCGGCGTCCGAGGACGTGAACTGCCACTGCTTTGCCTCGTGCAATGCCCAGCTTTAATATAATCAGTCATTGCATTCAATAACTACAGTACTTAATTTTTGATGTATTTTTAGACTTAGCAAGAAACCTTCAGAAGTTGGGGATATGTATATACCTATATATAATAAATTATTATTATGCTTATGTTGAAATTTATATCTTTACCTACTAAATTAAAAAGTCAATTTAGTTTTCAGAACTCAATTTTTTTGGATCCTTTTAATTCTTTTATTTTTTGGTTTAATCTCGGCATTTCCTTAAATTTTATGTGAGCAACGAGAGTTATCTTTCCAGCTTATATACAACAGTTGGCACATTTCCTGTGTTTCGGGTTTAGAGGCGGTAAAGTTAACGTCAACAGTCGCTTAAACCTGTCATCAACACTTTGTAATTAACTCCAGTATAAAAAACAAAGATGTCGTCGACCGTGTATTTGGAAAAAGTTCCGGAAAATTATAAAGAAGAACGAAGAAAAATGTCTTGAATTGAAAAATAAATCGCTTAAACTTTCTATTTCCACATCTATACAGGGTGAATCTTTTAACTGGAATACATTCGGTAATAAAGAATCCAATCCTTTTTTTGAGAAACCCAAAAATACGGATAAGTACCTTTTTTTTGATTAACAGTTTATTTTTATTTCCGTGAATTTTACCTTTCATCCAGTAATTAAAAATAACCCAACTTTTTTTTTAAATGCGAAGGAAGGTATTTTGATATAAGGATCAACTTTATTTAAGATAATAAGGGATCAATATACAATTATTGCAGCATAGCAAGGCGTAGTTTAGCAGAGACCATGGGAACTGCTATTCTTACACTTAACCTTTACCTAGTAATATATATTCATTAATATAATTCCAATGTGAACATAAAAAATTAATTAACGTTTTCATTTCTTCTTGAACAATACAATACTTAGATTGTTTGGAAAAATGTAAGTTTATTATAGAGACTTACGGAACAATACGGAAAGCATCTCTGAAACATAGCAGTCCGATGTCTAGGAATGTGAAACAATGAGCGGGATCTAATATTAACAGAGTGGCAATCCCGTCGTCTGGAAAGTTTACTAATAAGATAAGGTGGATTGTTTGATTTTATTATTTGATACACAAACGTTAAACACAGCATGTTTCTCCGATTCTCCATATTAAGCCAATCATGTTGTGCTATGTACGGCTCTACATGATTAAATTTGCGACGTACAAAAATATATCTACAGCAAGCATTATGAGCTTTTTGTACACGATATCTATTTAAAGCGTTTAAATAGTTGCCGTACACAACAGAACTATAATTGAACAAAGATAACACCGTATACTATCACACAACAACCTTTTAAGTATTACATCAAGACAATGTATATTTGCTTATAGGAGCTTCAGGGAAAGATATGCACGTAGAAGTAGACCAATTATTGCTGAGTAAACTCCAGTTTCTGATGTACAACCAGTCCCAACCTTCTGGAACTTATTTGCGGTTGTAAGACTTTATTATCAATAGTAAGTTACACTTCCTAGGGTTAAGTATCAAATTGTGTCGTAACGATAGAATTCTAAGGGTTTCCAAGTTAGCATTTAATTAAACAGAAGCCGTGGTGCATCACCTGGATCAAATCTAACAAATAAATTATTATCGTCTGCAGAAGCTGGGATGTTTAAATAATTTACGCTGTCTTCAATATTTGCAGTGTATATGGAAAAAAGTAGGGGACCCGAGACAGATCCCTGAGGAATACCTGATAAAACTGCGCACAAGGAAGAATACTGGAAATTAACTGATACTTTTTAAGTTTTTTGGTGAAGGTAAGATGTTGCAATAGTAATTGCATCAAGAGAAAAATTAGTTTGGATATTAAAACTTCAAGACTTGTAGTATCAAAAGCATTTGAAAAGTCGAGCGATACTAAGGCTGTAACGTCCCTAGTGTCCGTATTACCGGTAATATCCTCAGTTATTCTGGAGGGAGCTGTTACTGTACTATGCCCTGTTCTTAAACCTGACTGATAAGGAGGCAATATATTATATTTGTGTACATACATAATTATTAAGTTGCCTAAAAAGTACTTCTTTTAATAACTTAGAAATTGTAGCAAAAGTAGCTCGTGGAAAATTCAACCCTTAAATGGGTTCTAAGGAAGTACAAAATTTATATGAAATTAATCCTACAACAGGAAACTGCAAATTTGCTTAGATATTTGAAGTATGCGTTATTAAGTAAAATAGTTTAATAGAGTAAGACAAATTCCATTAATGTTTAAAATTGATTTTCAGGGCGTTTACTGCAATTGAGAATGAAGTCGCGACGAATTTACAAAGTTTATGAATAATTTAATACCAGTTCCTAACTAATATTTTACAATTAAAATAACTTCTAAAATGCAGCTTATTCGAATAATTCTAAAAGGAAATTAAATGACTTCGAAGCATTGAACAATGGAGCACACAAGCACATAAATGAAATAACTTTAAGCCACTCTGTAAAATCAAAAATAATTTTCGGTTCGCTATCCTTCAACTTTTGTATTAACTTTGTATATTTCTAATAACAACTTAACTATTATACTTTGCCTTATTAGCTTAGCTTAATAGCTCTTGAGAGGTGGTTTTAATGACTGAGGGTTGTGGTTCGAAGCCCACGTTAAATCGTTGGTCCACTCGGAAATGGCCTCTGGCAGCAAACGAAGAGAACAAAATTCTACTAAACAAACAAACACAATATTAAAATCTTAAGTATTTTGGTATAATATGTTATTTTTCTTTTTAAGTAACGTGTTGTATTTTCTTTCTTACAAAATTCGTTGTTACAAACATGTTTTTAAATTATTATGTTATGATTATAACTTAATTTTGCCCCATTAACTATGAATTACTGTGCTCTCATTCCAATTTCAAGTAATAAACCAGCATAACAAGCATATATGGTTTAGAAAATGTTTAAAACTTTCATATAAACTTCCAGTACAAGTCCTTAAAAAGTTATTATAAAGGCAAAAGTTTTGTGAAACCAACAAATGCAATGATTCCAAATGCTTGCTTTAATAAAGTAAAAGAGCAAATATACGAAAAATAAATTTTGAGGAGTTTTAGTACTTCTATAGCAAAACAGTTAAAAAATAATGTAGGGTTTTTTCGTTTTGATGGTAAATATAAGAGGATAATGTTCTTTGGCGATCATAAGTGAGTTTCTCCTCTCTACATGGTTTAAAATCAACTAATAAAACAACTACGTGTTGAGATTTTTCCTTTGTCACAATAACATGGCAGTCGAAAATGTGCATAGGTACTTTCTCCCGTTTCTATGATGAGCACTTACACATAGTTCAATATGTTGGATTGGGCTTGGGTTCAAGTAGGGGGCCCATTGAATTGAGGGATCGGCCCTGGGCACAAACCCGTGCGTAAAGATGGCCCTGGTATTGGTCATTCAATAACAATGTGAGTAAATATCTCAAAACTTAGTTGAGTTTTATTTTTTACGTTTAAGGCCAAAGTAGTTTGAGACAAATTCAAATATATTAGGTACACACATTTTTCGCAAAATTGAAATTATGCACACACACCAAAACATCTTACCTGAATAGGGGAAACGAAGTGCCCTTTCGACTATATACATATCGCTTCTACGGTAGAATTTTTTTTTTAAATTTCTTATATATTAACCAATATCTCAGAAATAATTGTTTGTGAATTCAAATTGGTAAATTTGCTCTTGTTAGAGATTTTGTACTGCATATCAACCTTTGGTTGTTTATAGCCTTTAGTGTCTTTAGAGCCTTTAGTGGTCTGATCGAAGGTATGACTGTAGGACGAGATCAAAGAGTTCGAAACCGGTCTGCAGGTGGTGACATCCTTTTGAAATTAATTACTTTTAATTTCTTAGTATAGTACTTTGCAATCTGAATCTGTATTTTAATATCTAACTGTGTTAGATAAAATACAACCTTATTGTATAAGGATTTTTCAGGTGGTTAGAAAAATATTTTCTTGCATTCGTAATATGTATAATTTAACTAAAACGCGAAAATTCCCTGACCAGGATTTATCGACTGGTTGATTTCCGATTCGAAAAGGACCCTCTAAAATTTCCTGAAATACGTTAAGGTTTGTACAGTGCACAGCCGCCCAGTCGTAAACCGTTCCGAGAATGAAGAAAAATAAAATGGTTTCTATTACAAATTTAGTCGAATAACATGCTCAGAATTTGTAACTAAACAAGCTAAGCCTTTTCGTCAATATTTGATTAGGGAGATTTATTTAGTTTGTCTGAACGGTTTTAAGTAAAATCGCTTCCCGATAAAATTACATTAAAGTTTGTATAGCTGGTGGAATGGATGTGGAACTTCGAAAACAAAAATTTTTAACAAACCTATAAATATCTTAGAGCCAAAAAAGTTGCTGTCTAGCCCTAACAAATTCATAAAACAAAAATATTTAAAAAACATTTTTTTTTAAATTTTTTAACTAAAAAAATTAAACTGATTTCTCTTACGGTATTACAAGGCACTCCATGTCGCAATTTCCCAAATTTGTCACAATTAAATCGATGCACTAAAGGACAAACTCCCCAATTGGTGCCAAAATGATCAATTTTAAAGTCCAAGAATCGGTAAATTAGTTTTATTGCAGGTCCATCTGACTTATTGCATAAATGGTATAGTCAGTATAGAGGAAGTTTTCGTTAGTGAAATATTTTGGTTGATGGTTGTGAATAAATTATTGTGTTTTACCAGTATATAATATGATAGGTAATGGATATCCAAGCGAATGTATAATATAGAAGATTGTAAAAGAAATAATATGCAACTTCACATTAAGTTATAAAAAGTTTCCATGCATCGGTTTCCCGCTTACACCTTTTTACCAAACATTTTGCAGTTATGTATACCTAATACACTGAGAAAAAGTCCTTCTATTCCTTATAAGAATTCACATACTCTTATACAACAGTTGAATACTATATGTGACAGCAACTTGCTTTCCTACTGTATATAAGACAACGAAAATTGCTAGACCGTTGTGTAGTGATAATATCACGGTAATTCAGCCAATAGGAAATAGGAGTTAATGCTACCATAGACTCGTTTATAACCATTAGTGCTCTGAATACTCACAGTAATAAAATTATCAAGTTCTATCGGGGGTGTAATCTGGTTTTATATGCTGTATTAGTTCCGGCTGGCAGTTGTAATAAAACTTGACATACATCATTATAATATTTGCTTGCTACGGTTAATAAAGCATATTATACTTACCACTAAAAATCAGTACCGTAGTTCTCAAAAATTTAAATAGCTTCTAGTGTTATATTGTCCTTGTCGTTTAACATTGCATAATATAATTATCTCATATGCAACATGATCTACTGAGATCGTAAAATTCGTCGAAATAGCTTTACAGGAACAAAATGCGTCGCATTGAGAAGATACAATTTATTTCTTATCAAAATTGCTGTATTAAAAGTAGTTCATTATTCAACAAGACTGTGCTGCTAATAAAACTGATTACTACCAATAAAAACACTGTTCTAGCAAATCTGGAATTGACATAACACCAAAGCGGGTGTGATACACTAACAATTTATTTAATATGTGTTATTAAAAAATAAGCTATAATACAAACTATGTCTTAGCAAACCTGTTGTATGAGATCATTTTCCTCAGTGCACATTAAAGTTGGTTGCTCAATTTTGAGAAAACTTTATTTATAAAAATGTATGTTTATGCTTAGGTACTGTTTGCGATATGAAAATAAGAGATATTTCTCAGGTTTTCTTCGGTATTTCATTAAATTTTTTTTCTAAAATGCAAAAATCTGTTTCGTAAATACAGATCTGACACATTTTTAGGTATGCTTAATAACATAACGTCCTGAATTTATTGTAAAACATATAATAAAATCAAAGTCGATCAAAAACATTTGAATTATGTCTATGGACCCATATTTATTAGCATTTTCTAAAAAGTATTTTTTGTTCCCATTTTGAAACATCTAACCAGCATGAACATTTTTAAAATTGGCCAACACGGTAGCAAAACGCCAGCAGGTATTCGATGTTATTTTTAATCGCTGAACCTCAATCAACTGAATGACAGAACAAGAACTCAGATACTTTTAGATCTTGCCCTTGTACCCAGTGCTACAGAATAAAAACGATCTTCTAAATCAATTTATACTGGTTACCAAAGAACTTTGAGATGGTAAACATAAAGAACATTTTTCCAGGTATGTCTCTCTGAAAGCAGTGAAATAACTAAACGTAGAAAAACCTTGGATTTAAGTGAAAAACTTGATCTTCGCATGTTTTAAAGGCATGGGGTCCAAATTCGCCATAAACTTTATCTTTGCTTATTTCTGCAAGGGTAACAAAGAACTATAAATGAATAAAACGATTGATAGAATGTCCGAAGTGCCAGAATTTAGGTCTTCGAAAATTTCAAGCTACAGTGACAATGAAGAAAGTAGTGAAACCGATGCAGATTTATAACTGAAATTGTAATTTCGACATTATAATAAAATTATGAAAAATCCATCATTTCTAATCGCTTTCAAACCATTTAGGACATGCTTATATTTTAGATATTTAAATGTATAGTTTCCAAGATTCCAATAATAAGGTTCGAAGTTGGGACACCCCGTACAATAATAATTAGGCGGTTAAATGTAAATTTTTCTCCAAAATAATTCTTGATAATAACTGCGTAATTGCGTAATGGAAAAACTTTCCCAAGTTATAATAAAACGACCTTTATAGTCAGTACTCGCGCTAACCTGGGCCAATCATAAGTCAGTAATGGGGTCCGGGCCCGCAGTTTCCGGCCATTATTTTCAATGGCGACACCCTAACAAGGAGGAATAATGAGGAGATAATTGGACCGGAATTACTATTTGGTTTAGGCCGCTTGGGAATTTGTTTTTAATTTGGTCGACCCGCAACGATAACTAACGAGCTCATAGGGTATAATTATTTTTGGCATTTTTTTTTGGTCAATAGTGACACTAATTTGTATTAATTTGAAATTATAGCACCTGTCAGCGAAATTATCCAACATGAGAAGCTCGCCGATATGTTTGTGGTTACTAGCATGCAGCATTTACTGGACTAATGTTAAAAATTAAAAATTCGAGGATTGAAGGCAGATTATTTGGGTTTTTTGCTACATTCCAGTTATCGTAGAAGCTTTTTAAAAAAAGATATAATTTAAAAAAAAAACATTCATTTTGTTCTCCACTTAATTTTTGCCTTGGGGTAATAACAATGCTAGTAAGTTGCATAACAATTTTGAGCTCATTGTATATTACACTGTCAGTAAACTGGTGTTTTTTTTAGGAGAATCTTCTAAAGACTAGCACCCTGTGAAACAGAGTAGTGTCGGATTCAACCCAACTGAGGGGGGGCTGCCTACCGACTAAACTCCTCGTGTTCCCGCGCGGTTTCCACGCCTTATTCGTATAAACCTTCAGACCACTCGCTTAGTATTTCCGCTCTGCACGCTTAGTAGACCAGGGTCGATAATTTTTGAAACCAAAAAAAATAATAGTAGGATGAAACCCATTGGAAAGGGAAGAGAATATAACAAAAATTAAAGGAAAAATAAATTACGGGCGATCCGAGGTCGGGAAGGGGAGGAGGGGGGGGGGGGGGTTTAAGGGTAGAAAACGATTTATCTCGATTTCCGGTAAAACTACAAGTCCTATGGAAAAACGTTAAATTGCAAAGTTGTAGGTAATAAAAAGATCTACAACTTTTGTATTAACACTTTTTTCACATAACCTCAAAATGTATGTGAAAAATTCAAATAACCAAGTTTTTGGTTTTTTATTTTTATCTTTTACAAAATTTTTTTTTTATCCACGAAATTTGGTGAAAACTTACGTTTTTATGTCCTAAATACACTGTAATTTTTTTGATTTAAAATATTTATTTTTTAACCTTATTTTGACTTAATATAGAAAAAACACCGTAATTTTCAATCGAAAATTCTCACGTCAAAATATCTGCTTTTTTAAAAAAGTCGGTGGGCTTTTTGTTTGTTGAAATCTCTACTTTCTGATGGTGTTAAAAATAATATACATTACTATGGTAAATATTCTCAAAAAATGCAAAGAAACTCGAATCCGAAATTTTTTTTAGATCAATATGTACAATTTTGAGCTATTTATTAAAATTTATACTTTTTTTTTATCAATGTAACATGGAATCTTACGTTTTTCGAGTAATTAAAGTATAAATTTTAATAAATAAGTCAAAATTGTACATATTGATCTAAAAAAAAAATTTCGGATTCGAGTTTTTTTCGTTTCTTTGCATTTTTTTGAAAACATTTACCATGGTAATGTATATTTTTTTTAACACCATCAGAAAGTAGAGATTTCAACGAACAAAAAGCCCATCGACTTATTTAAAAAAGCAGATATTTTAACGTGAGAATTTTCGATTGAAAATTACGGTGTTTTTTCGATATTAAGTCAAAATAAGGTTAAAAAATAAATATTTTAAATCAAAAAAATTACAGTGTGTTTAGGACATAAAAAGGTAAGTTTTCACCAAATTTTGTGGATAAAAAAAAATTTTTGTAAAAGATAAAAATAAAAAACCAAAAACTTGGTTATTTGAATTTTTCACATACATTTTGAGGTTATATGAAAAAAGTGTAAATACAAAAGTTGTAGATCTTTTTATTACCTACAACTTTGCGATTTAACGTTTTTCCATAGGACTTGTAGTTTTACCGGAAATCGAGATAAAACGTTTTCCACCCTTAAAACCCCCCCTCCTCCCCTTCCCGACCTCGGATCGCCCGTAATTTATTTTTCTTTTCATTTTTGTTCTATTCTCTTCCTTTTCCAATGGGTTTTATCCTACTATTATTTTTTTTCACTTTTTACCATTTTCCAAGGCTTCAGCACTGGTCTATAGTGCGTGCTTTGCTTCGTACTTCACCTAGACCTAGGTACCGGTGTACCAAGGTTTCGGTTTTGTCTCATTACTTTGTTCGTTTACAGCTTACTGTGAAGGTGTTTGTGTAGATGTAAGGATTTTGTTGCAGTGTACGTGTTTGTACTTCAGATGAGACAACACGTGCCCATACTTCACGGCTATGAGGACCCCAGTATTTCAGGGAGAGTACTTGCAGTGCTGATCTTAGCAGTAGTAAGCTGTTGCAGAAATGTTAGTTGTGTTTGTTTTTAGCTACCTACTGCTGCTATTAAATCTCAGAATTACAAAAAAAAAACTAGAACCAGAAGCAGATAGCACATGCTGTTGCTCTGAACGAAGGCAACACGTTAGACTTTGAGATATATTTTACCTCTTACCATTTTTGAGAAGAATTTGTAGCATCTTGTATAAATACTAAAAGAGAAAAGGCAAAATACAAGAAGAGTTTATTTCCAACTGACATCCAGATCTCCTGTTTAGTAAAAGTCCTACTTTGTCAAACTGAAATACATTCGTTACAAACGAGTTTCTCATGCTGAAACCACATGGATGAAGACCATCTCACTATGCCACGAATCAAAGGCAAGGAACCAATTACAAATAATAATCAAGGGGCGCGATAACTTCCGAAAGATTCAACTCATCACTAGAAGTATTTTTTGAGAATTTTATTCCGTACGTCTGAAAAATCTAATATTAACGCAATACAAGAGCTGAAAGAATTTTAATCTTAGAAGCTCAACAATGCCTAGGCTCAAGGCCTTTTCTTCAATTTCATAAAGAACAATTAATTAAACTCAAATAGCTGTGTTGTCATCGTGTAATACAAAAACTAAAAACATACCGCTTGTCGACCAAACAAGACTTTAAAACGCTTTCTCTTGTTGTTCTTGCCGACTCATCGGTATGAGCATTGTCCGTCTGGTCGACCAGCTTGTTAGATTCCTATGTAATTGCGTTTCTGCACAATCATTTTTTTCTTTTGTGTTTTAAGCTCCACTGTAGAATTGGCAGGTCCGCATTAGCGATACGAAGTGTCAATTATAAACGTGTCCTGAAAATATCTGTAGAATACAATATAATTAACTAAATGTAAGAAATTCCCTAGAAACTATCCTAATCTACAAGTTACGAACGAATTTTTTTGGGCGATGAAATGACACTTGGTAATTATTTCTATGTGACCATTAAAGTCCGCATCATATGGGATTTTTTTATTAATAGCTTTATTCGAAATTTGACTTTGGCATCAAGTTCTGCTTCGATCGAGATGAAAATTAAGCAAAAAAGTAGCCACGTGATTCGCATTATTTGTCAAATTTTAATTTTTTCCATAAAATAATTCAAAAGTGGGGTTATTTCTGAAAATCTCGAAAAAAGTTATTAGAAAAAGGGTTTTTATTGCAGTTTCTAGCCCATATGCAAAGTTTCAGCTGCATAAGATAATTTTGATTTTTTACCCATGCACCACTCAAATTTATTTTCCACTTAATGAACATTTTACTGATGACACTGTGTTCTTTTTTGTCTTAATATTAAGGTGTATTACTTTCAGACACAATCTACGTTTTTAAAAATACTTATTTTATGAAGTTACCTTATACAGGGTTAAAAACAAATAAACTTTGCATCACATGCGACCAAATTTTAATAGCCCAATTTTGATTTTGTAGAAAAATACACATTTAATACACTTTAAAGAAAATGTATCTGAAATAAAGCACTTTCACAACTAAGAAGTTTTATGTAGGTTGCGTTGAGTCTTATTTTGCAAAAGCGGTGCAATTTACTAAATATGGGTAAAAAATCAAAATTATCTTATGCAGCTAAAATTTTGCATGTGGGCTAGAAACTGCATTTAAAAAAACTTTTTCTAATAACTTTTTTCGATATTTTCAGAAATAACTCCACTTTTGAATTATTTTTTGGAAAAAATTTAAATTTTACAGATAATGCGAATCACGTGACTACTATTTTTTTGCTTAATTTTCATCTCGATCGAAGCAGAACTTGATGCCAAAGTCAAATTTCGAATAAAGTTATTAATAAAAAAAAATCCCATATGATGCGGACTTTACTGGTCACACTGTTTAATATTCCTTGATTTATCTTTTAAACGTGACAAGGTTATTAAGTGATTTCAGATTAGTAAGTAGACTATTATAAAATATAGCGGCTGTATACGGGAAAGAACTTTTAAAAGTTGGGACATGAAAAATAGAATTGTAGGACTTGAATTCTATATGTGCGTCGTTTTGACTAAGACCGAGGTCATAATAGTCAAATAACGACACAATCAGGGATTCCGTTAATTTTAGTTCCCGTATAGGTTCCGTTGAATAAGTGTGGTACCACAACGGTCCTTATAGGACTACGTGAGACTGTGTGGACAGTGCCAAAGGTCTGCCACTCTAACCTAACCTAACCTAGCCTATGATCTTCCAAGTTTACTTTTTACCTACTACCTACTTAAATAAAGTTATTTGTCACTCGTTGTCGTAAATAAGAAGGACATGAACATCTTCTAATATTTCGGTCGTTGCAGGCTTTGTCAACCGAAATCTTTGAAAAAAACCCCAAGTCAGACATATCTTCAATATAATTTGACCTCTAGTTAAAATTTCTAGGAAACCAATCTCGTACATTGTCTAGTACCTACATCTAGATCATCGACATACAAGCGAAGCTTTTCTATGTCCATAACAGTAAGAGAAATGTCAATATTCAGCAAAAATCAAAATAAGAACACCAAAGAAAACTATGACGAAATGACGTTTTTTAATCGCAATTTAGTAACTAATCGGCTAAATTTGACCGGGTATTGTTAGTTGGCGATTAAGTAAAAAAGTTGATTGGTAGTTACCGATTTATTCATTAATCACAATTAAACCTTAATCAGCAAAAATATATATTGCTGGGTACGGGCATTAGTGTTTTAATAGCACATTGATTCATATTCTATTATTTCTTCCATTTCTTTATTCATTGATCGTGGTACCAATACATTTGTAAGTTTATCGGTTTTCTAGCAATAATACTTATCGTAATGCTACTATCAATTTTCTGTTATTAATTCCTAATCAGCCTCTCTGCTTTTAACTCAGTACTCACAGTCATTTCTATAAAAGTGGTTGGCATTTTTTAATAGCTGAACCTAAACGATTCCCATTTCATCGCTATAAAATATTGGCACAGAATATATAGCTCAAGTCATTCACTCAACCAAAACTAACACAGAAGCTTTTGAAGGACTCTTAACTAAAGACGTTCAACTTGTTGTACCTACGCAACGTTCTGCAGGCAATGCATCAAACCGAAATTCCGGCAATGCATCACTATTTTCGACAGATAGTCCGTTCCTGTACGGTCACCTCTGTTGAGAGCCCGATGCATCGGGCAAGATAGTACGTAAGGTGTTATTAGGGGCACTAAGCAGGTGCCGAAAGAGGCAGGCCGCGCGTCTGCTTATTACCGAAGCCTCATTATGTTGTTTGCGGCTGCTTAGCGAGGCCGGCCGAAGAAGAAGACTATGGATGGACGAATCAGGGATAAAAAATGCTCATCCGCACCAATAATGTCAATGGGTCAGATATATAATTATGTCGTAGTCTTATAGTGAAATCCGTCTTTTCATGAAGAATCTAGTCATATCATGAAGCGTCGGCATATTATGTAAAAACATGAAGCTACACAATCTGCTTAGGCTTTTCAAGAAGAGCCCGTAGCACTTCGGCATATAACGTCGTAACATAACCTGGCTAAATTTAAAGAGCGGCACTTTCTGATGTACGAGATGTCAATAGGAGGCGATAACTAGAGGAACAAATTCCGTCTAAAAGGTATATTGGCAACTGGTTTGCTCGTTGTTACCCAGAGCATTTTTTTAAAATTTAATTTAAATTTTATTGTTATAAAATAATTTTAGTTGAAAAATGGAATTAATAAAAATGCTCTGGGTAACAACGAACAAACCGGTTGCCAATATACCTTTTAGACGGAATTTGTTCCTCTAGTTATCGCCTCCTATGTTAATTCTTTAAAGCAAAATTGCAGTGTAATTCTCGATGTCACAAAAGTGGTCCCTGTGTTAATAAATAGAAACAAATGTTTGATGTTATTCTTCTTATTAAAGTCAATTTTTTTGTTAGAATATATATACTCATATCTACCCCTATATTGAAACTGGTACACTCTATATAAAGCAATGTCTCAATTAAAAGCTCGCAAAGTTCACTTAAACACAATATGCCTTGCCTTTGTGGAAATTTCACGAAACCGCAATATTTAAAGTTAGGCGGGTTGTAGTATACACAATTCGTCGAAATGTGATGGGCTCTTTTTGAAAAGCCTAAGCATATTGTGTAACTTCATGTTTTTACACAATATGCCGACGCTTCATGATATGACTAGATTATTCACGAAAAGACGGATTTCACTATAAGACTACGACATATACACTATTGGCAAACCTAAAGTTACAAGGCCGGCTTTTAATGTATTGAATTTGGCGCGAGTTTAAAAGAGATCGATCCAGACTCAACGTTGCCAACTTCTGTTTGATTCATTCCCATATTCCACTCTCGCTGCATTCCCTTTCCATAGTAGCAAATACGTTCCGATAGCGAAGCACCCAAAGCGATGTTTTATGTTTCCATTTTCTATTTTGGCTGAATATTTCAGGTAAGCAAAGATACGGTAAAATTCTGCTGGTAATTTGAAATGGTTTAGTCACAAGAACAAAAACGTAAAACTATTTTATGTAATGCGAAGGCTGAGAGTGCAGGAAAATAGTTGGATACATTTAGAAAGTTGGGGTTCATACCAGCAAATTTTTTTTCACCATTAAGCGTTTAAAAACCAATCATTTACACCCATCAACTCCCGTATTCACTAAAGAGATTTAAATTTAGTTCATCAAATTATTTTGATCTTCTAGTCTCCCAGTTGTGTTTTCACCTTGTCATTGTTTCAGTACGCCATATGACGATTCCGCGTTAATTTGATTTTTAGACAAACCAACAATTAAATTTTTTGATTGTAATAGTATGTTTGGTTGATTGTCCTGATAACATTTTTCGTCGGCTTGCTGTCCTCTGTTTCCCAATCTACGAGAAGACCTGCTATTATTACTTTCGGCCGTTGATTGTCTAATATTATGGAGATAAAAGACCGGTGAAAAAGTAAATAAGTTTGTAAATGCAAAAATAAAAGTAAATAGTTAATTAAAGATGGGGATTAAATTATTTTTTTAAATATTAGTTAAAATTAAAAAATCTTAATCTAAAGTATTGCCGCTGTGTGGACCTATTATCGATATTGCTTTACGTTCTTTTTTTTTTATAAGCATAATAAGCAATGGATATTAAGTATTGAATTTAAGTTATAATAAAAGATAATTTTCAATTTTTAAATACATCCTTTAAGGTAAATAAAACTTCTTAGAGAATCTACACAAGTATTCTTAAGTCA
This sequence comes from Polydrusus pterygomalis, assembly GCA_963969555.1. Taxonomy (NCBI): domain Eukaryota; kingdom Metazoa; phylum Arthropoda; class Insecta; order Coleoptera; family Curculionidae; genus Polydrusus; species Polydrusus pterygomalis. The sequence continues at coordinate 6,887,938 of OZ018378.1, read as the reverse complement.
CGCAAAAGTCAAATAAAAACATTTATTGAAACTTAAATTAGCCTTAGTACCAGTACCTTACTCGTACATGTGTTGTATTGTTTCTACTGCCTTTTTGGTGCAGATTAGCTTTTTCTGTTTAACAGCAGACATCGTAACTTGGCGTTACCTAAGCACCGGCGACCTTCGCAAAAATGACAGGTTAAGGAGCCTTTTTTTTCTCAACTAACTATCCACTTTATGTGTGTTTAAAAATTATAAGAATATTGCCGACTTAAAGCTATATTATCTATTTTAATTATTGTGGTTTTGCGGTTACTTTTTTTTAGTATATTATTAGTATTTGGCTTCTCGAGTCTTTGACGTTCAATGATATGAGTCTTTATGAGCTTAATTATTTTAACGGAAAAATAGACTCTCTTTTTAAATTAAAAAACATTATATTAGATTCAAGGGTTATCAAATTATTTATTGGTTAATTATTAAAAGATTATATTAATAACAATTGAATACAATTCCAAATAAAAAAAAATAAGTTTCTAAAAGATGTGTCGACGTTTTAGGATCAAAAATAATGGCTCGAAAGCTTAAAAACTACTTGACAGGTATGGCGAGATTTTGTATGTGGATTAAGCATTAACCCTGCTTTAAATATGTCAAAAACGAAAAAAAAAGGAAGCTGAAATTTTGGAGAAACTTATGTTGGATTGCACAAAGGTTTTTAACAATAATTACCCAATCAGGTAGTTTTGACTGTGACAGTAATGATATTTTGACAAACCTAATTTACTCACAATCAGAAAATACTTTTTTGGGAAGGATTAAACAAACCTTATACTCTATAAGTATAAGGTTCTACTCGGATAATTATGAATGCGAGCTGAAGGATTTCCTTCATATTCTGCAAGTATAAGCATAACCTTTTTTTATGAATACGGCCCATTAAATAGGTTTTAACTATATTTTGACACATCTTTAAACCGTATAAAAACTCATGTTTATTATGCACCCTTAAAATACATAGAATGTTTGAATGAAAATTTTAAAAATAAATTATTATTATTATTTATTGTTATTGTTATTATCATTATTGTTTGGCAACAGTAATCGATTATACTATTACATCCATTGTTTTAGAAGAAATCACATGTATAATTTAATGATAATAATTAAGTTCGGTTCTGGAATTCATACCAACTTAAAAAATTCAACAGACCAGAATTAATAGAGTGTCACGTGATCGTGAGGGATCCTTCTTGCGGAAGGAATTTAAATTTTTACTATATCACAGCCATATTTAATTGCTAATTTTATGAAATATTTTCCTAATTTCTCTAACCTTAAATTGGCTTATTAGAAAATAATAAAATTTGGTGTGCGAGTGAGTCCATCATACAAGGACCTTCAACTAAGTCCCATACAATTTTGATGTAAAATTAATAGGAGAACCAGACTGGATATGGGATTTTCCATGGCCAGTCTGGCGATGCCGGTCGGTATTAGCCAGGAAACCGCCGGGCTAAGATATTGAGCCTAATGAATAAATATGTAGCGATTAATTTTTCTTATAAAATTGAAGTACCTAATTTCTTGAAAACCATGAATAAAAACTAAAGTAATTGCTTTTGCGTCCAGCAATTGCTTAAAAGTGCAGGAAGTGTTCCTAGTCAATGCTTTTTCTTAAAAAATAGAAGCAATCGCTATAGTTTGCTTAAAATGCGATGAATAAATTAGGGAATTGCTTGTTCTAGTGAAGCGATCGCTTTTAACTTTTTAAGGTAGGTCGACCCCTGCATCATTTGCTTGGTAGCAGTCAACTTTAGTTCTCCGCGGCATACACGTGCGTTGCTCTTAAATTGTGTCTTCAATTATGGCTGAATATATGAACTGCCGTAAAAGAAAAACCTACAGTGTACGTAAAAATTGCAGATATGATGATTTCAGAAAGTTATATCGATTTAACTGCGAAAATGTTGAGTGGTTGGCAAATTATTTTTTGACTGATACTGCATGATAAAAGGCGAGGGGGTGCACTGTCGCCTTTAAATAAGATTAAAGATTTTCTGCGGAAATTCTCAGATCCGGGCTTTTAAAATTCTGTAGGTGAAGAACTCGGTGTTCACCAAACTACTGTCTGTAAGACATACACTTCTGTAATGGATGCAGTTTTGGAGAAGGCCAATATTTTTATTAAATTTCCTACAAGTGCTGGCGCTGTTGTGGAAGCTAAACGGTTGTGGTCAGAGAGATTTATTTATGTTCCTTCAATTTGTGAACGAATATCAATTGCTTGTCTTTAATTTTTCCATCACTACTATCACTTTTCTCATTTTCACTGAAATCTGCCATATCACAAATATAAGTTTCCTATTTTCCACAAAAACGTAACCGATTACTATTGTACTAAATAAGTACACCAACGTTGTTGTATTTACGTCAACTCTTTTGCAAATTAAGCATCAAACTGAACATGAAATATATAATCTGAACTTGTCTTGAATAAGCATTTGCTACAGAGTTGTAAGAAAAACAGCGATTGCTTTATAATTTTATTCATATCCAGATATAGCAATTGCTTTAACATATAGCATGCTTTTACCAAAAAGTACTTGCTTCAAGTAATTGCTTAATTTCTATTAATTAGTCTCAATAGGTTCGCTGATTTTTTAAAATGGTCGTTGAATGTTGATAATCTAGAATCTAGATAATCTATAATTAATCAAATCAAAAAAAAATATTTACGCAAGCCACTTAATGAAAATATTTAATTACGTAAAAATGAAGCAGGCAAGGCGGTTGATGCGGTATAATATTATATTAACAAACCACTGCAGTCACTGCACCACACCTCGTGTGTACCAGCATCGTATTACTATTATCTGAATCTCAATTATGCGCTCCCTGCAATTTAATACATGTTCTTCATACGCGGATAAGCCAGGAAAGGCAGTGGTTAAGACGATCATGGGTGGCGGTGGCTCTTGTTTTGGGTGAAATCTTCTTAAAATACTGATTTTTCTTCCAATCTCCATCCCGGATCAGACCGTCATCAATCGTCCGATTGCCACCGGCCCAGTCCAACGTATCGCATATAAGTAGTTCAGGATGAATTGGTTGTTTAAGAACTCGGTCATTTGGTTTACTTTTTCTTTAGCAGCTTTTCTTGCAAAATTCTTCATAGAACAACCCGAACTAAAAACAGGTTGTAAACGGAACGTTACTGTGTTATGCAAAGTCGGTTGTCTCTACAATGTCATAGCCAGAGGGGTGGAGGGCGAAAAAGGGTTTAATTTTCATTCTTTACTTGCCTAAATAATGTCATCCCCTGCAAACCCAATTAAACAACGTCGGGCGCCCGCTTTTCAATAGCATCAAGTTATGCCAAAAATATTAGTTTTTACACAATATTGAAAAAGTTTAAAGCTGAACTTATAAACTCTGCGGCATCAGCGCTGGCGTTGGCACTTGAAGTTGAAACATTGAATTCTAATAGAATGGCTTATAAACTGAGATAGTGCTAGCGCCGGCTTTAAAAAATGTCTTTAAAAATGGCAACATTGTAAGCTGTAAAATCTCGCTGTTATGCTTACAGTGCATTGGCATGTGTTTTTTTTAGGAGCAATAACAATTCATATATTTTGCAACATTTACTTAAAATACAGAACAATCTACACCATTTCCTTTAAGCTAAAAAACATAACCAGAATAACCTCACCGCTAAAATATCAAATCAGGGTTAGAAAAGTCGGGACTCTCACACCTCACGCACTGGCGAACCATTGTAAATAATAAATAGCACTAAATAGTTCCATTTCGAAAAAATACTAAAAACTAATCGACAAACGCAATTGATCACAAACATAGCACACCAATACTGTAACCTTAGATAATGAATAACTATCTAAAATCACTCGTAGTAAAGAGGTCCGTACAACGTGGCCGTTGTAACTTTCCCAAAACATTATAATTTGATATCATTAGGAAACTATACATGTCATAATTTGACTAGTAGAAAATTTAAAAATTACACATATTTTTACTTAATAGGTGATAAATGCATCTAATATAATTAATATAATCTTCGTTTTCAACCACAGGCGGTAGATCTAGGGCAATCAACAGAAATTTGTAGTAGTAGTAACATGTTTTATTTAGCAAAAAGCTACAATTAAATATTTTTACACATTTATATAGATTTAATTTTAAAACGCAACCTTCTTTTAACAGAAACAGACAGAAAAGTTAAACCTTTTGCAAATTGTATTAAATAATACGTATCATTTTGTTTTTTAATTAAATGAAATTTTAAAGTTTTTTTAAACAGTTTTAATGATTTTTGAGATTTAATAGGATTTTCCAAATTATTATTATTCTATCAAACCTTTATAACAAAAAAATTGATTTATAAGCTAATGTTTTAGACACTCTATCCACATAAAAATTTTGATTAGTTCTTGTTTTATAATTATGATGGTCATAATTAAAAGAACAACATTTTTTTAAACAATGAGGCAATAAATTATTTTTAATTTTATGTATAAAGAAAGATATATACTAAATAAAAAATTTAATTTCTGACATTCAACAAATCTAAATTTTTCAACATAAAATTAATTTTTGTATATTTGTAGTAGTAGTAGTAACAAGATTTATTTAGCAATGTGCTACAATTTAACAAGTTATATAAAATATTTGAACTAATTTAACAATATCATCTTTAAAAAAATTTTATCAGTCACTATTTTGTTTTTTAAATAAATAATTTTTCAATGATTTTTTAAAATTTTTTAAAGATGTCTGTGATTTAATTAAAATATTCAAGTTATTATATTCACTTAATCCTTTATAGAAAACCGATTTATATGTCAAATGTTTTGATACCCTACCTGTCACAATTTAAAATAATCCGCATTGCCTTATTTGTGATCATTGATTTCTGTTAATAACGATATCTGATCGGGTCAAAATGTAAACAATGTGATCTCCTTATATATTACATATCAGTGTGTATAAATAACTTTAAAGGTATGAAATAAAATAATTTTAAGCTCTGGTTCCTATGTTAGTTCTCCTCCACTGCCTCAAACCTCCTTGTGAGATAAACCAAAAAAGGCTAAGTCGTAATTACCGGCCAGTGTGAACAAGTCCAGATCTATTTAAGATTTATTCCATAGCCGCCTTGTTTTATACTGACTAGTACTTAGCAAGTCACCTTATAAGTTGTGATCGAGAGAGCAGGTTTTGAGACAAAGAATATCGCGGTAGGTAAAACGAATATTTTCTGCGTGTATGTATGTATAGAATATATGTTGTCATGTGTGAGCTTAGATAAAAATAAATGGAATAATACATATTACAAAGTAAAGTACAGCTTCAGAGGCTTATTCTTACCGTTCACGTATATGGATTTTTTTCTAAACAGATGGCATTTCAGTATTGGTCACTAGCGCGGAATCTAACTACGTGTAGAAAATTCTAGTGTATCATTTTCATCTAAATCTGGTCAGATTTATAAATTATGCATATTATGTACAGTATTTTACAGACTTTTATGTAGTTCTGAAATTAAAAAGGGTATTAACTCTTTCCTATCTAAGTAAGAAAGGAAACATCTATTCATTTAACAAACCCTTTTTTGGGAAAGAAAGAAAAAACTCAAAGTCTTCTTCCACAAAGTTTAATATAATAAGAATATTCAGTAAGAGTCTCTACATGTTTCGAACGTAGAAACCTTCATCATCAGGAGACAGAAAATATAATCGGTGCTGATGGTTTTAGCAGAAGAGAAAATGGTGTAGAACCTTTATGGAATTAAAAATTTGATGTGTAAATTAAACATAATAATATAAACAAATTGATGAGAGTTAAAACATACTGAGTATGTGAGAAGTCAGTAAATGGGGTCTTAACCAACCAAATAAACTGGGGAGGAAAAAAAAACCTGACTAAAAAGTAGGTGTCGAAGAATGTTTAAATTTTTTTAAAAAAATATTTGTTAGTAGGTATGTGTCTATAAGACAATGTGAAGACAAAATTAGAAGTAAAAAATAAGGTGATGAATATTACATTCAAGAAAAGTGTTTAGTGGGGTACTAAGGTTTCAAACTTCAGGATTTTAAACACTTTTTTTGAATGTAATATTCATTATTTTTTACTTCTAATTTTGTCCTCACATTGTCTTATAGACCCATACCTACTTAAAAATGTTTTTTAAAAAAACTTAAACATTCTTCGACACCTACTTTTTAGTAAGGGTTTTTCTTCTTCCCCAGTTTATTTGGTTGGTTTAGACCCGATTTACTGACTTCTCAGTCTTCTCACATACTCAGTATGTTTTAACTCTTATCAATTTCTTTATATTATGTTTAATTTACACACCATTTTCTCTTCTGCTAAAACCATCAGCACCGATTACACTTTCTGTTTCCTGATGATGAACGTTTCTACGTTCGAAACATGTGGATACTCTTACTGAATATTCTTATTCTATTAAACTTTGTGGAGGAAGACTTTGAGTTTTTCTTTCTTTCCCATACTTTTAACTCCACTTTAAGCATGGACTATTTCTTCAAACCCTTTTTTGTTCCCGTCTATTTTTCGCTTATACGTTATCTAAGCACATCACTTACATGACATCCTATCCATCATTGTTATGTTGTTAAGTATGTTGTCTTGTATAGCTAGATTGCTAGATATAACAGGTCTCGTTATTTTCTACTAGTATATATCGATAAAATTTACTAATTTCAATCGTAAATACCTGGAAACCATCAGGAGAAAACCTTAATCTTCTTGTGGGACAGATATATTTAGTGTTAATTCTACAAATGCATATACTTTTCACCACCCCGAACCGTTATGTCTTCTCAGCGTGTGTTAATATTTAAAATAAGAACATATGGAACTCTTGGTTCTTCTGGCAGACTGTTAAAATATTTATTGATCATAAAGAATGTTTTTGATATCTTTTTGGAGATATAAATATAAGACCGTATGGAATAAGAATTACAGAAGATAAGGTTAGCATTAATCTTGTTTTGGTGTCACAATTGTTAAGGCCTAATAATAATAAGGTTGTTATTGTCGTTGTGTTTTACTTTTTTCTTATTTATTGTAAAAAAAAGAAAAATTCCTTTAATACTATAACAAATATGGCTGTCTCAGGGTGAATGTCCATTAGAATATTTCGGAAAGTAATGCAATTTGAATCCTGAAATTTGGATGAAGGGGTTTTCGGAGACTCTGTCTTCATAGGAAATAACAGCGACCATATTCGTCTTCCGCCTCCACCTTGCTTGTTTTAAATGGAGAACCCTGCATACTTAATATATTTTTTGTGTTATTTTCTTGATTTTCAACTTTCATTGAAAGGTATAAGCTGTCAAAGTTCAAAAATGTGACTTTTCGAGAGTCAATATCTCGGAAACTATGAAGTATAGACTAATAGTACATTTAATAAAAAATAATTATAATTTTATGTGGAATTTAAAAATGTAAAAATATACAGGGTGTTCCATTTAAAAAAATATAACTATCATTCTCCACTCTCCTACTCTATCCGTTTCTGACAAAAAAGTTATTTCTCTCAAATTTTGAAATTTAACTGGGAAGTAATATTTTATGGAGTTACACGTAAGTTATGAAATAAAAAAAAACACAGCTCGAGTTGGCTCTATTCTTTTCATCCTTCTCGACCAAAAGGCAGTGTCTTGCGACGGACTATTGATTTAGGGAAGCATCTCAAAAAATAATAAATTTTTGCAATAACTAGGGTTGGCAAAAGATAACAAAGTACCTAATACTACAATGGGTACCAGGACATTAAGTTTTCAAGTATCATATAAAACAAAAACGTTGAAAGAAAGGGTTGGGAAAAAGCATGCATAGGTCTAGAACCGACACTGCGGTCGTCCGCAGTGATGACACTGTTGGTTTAATTCATTGTTTGATGTTTGAACAACCTAATGAGGTACCTATTTGTACCTAATAAAGATAAAAAAAATGTTATTCTTTTTTTCGGTATAATAATTTAAAATTGGTTATTTTTTAGTCATGTAACAGATTAATAACAAAATGTGATTATTCGCTTTTTTTTATAATTTTTACGACTCTAGGGAGGGAGCAAATCTCCTTTGCCTTTGACAATAGATCATGCACGCATAGAACAGTGTAACTGTAAAATTTAAATACGAATAAATAAGTATTAAGATAAAAATAATATCCAAGTAATAAAACGGAAATAGTAGGTTCTTCTTTAATAAATTATTATTTTACATCTATATCTATATTATCTTAATTAAAACAAAAAATGACAAATGACACTGCAAGCTTTATTTCTCATCGCACAACATTTACTACAAATTAACTGTTGTGTGATATATAAACAAATAATAAATTTCGGAACACAGTGGAGTAATTGTGACAAATAGTGGTTATAAATTCATCTAAGATTACGTAACATAAACATATTGAAAGCAGATGTCTTTCAAGATATTCAATTATTCACTTGCTTGAATTCTTTATGGTGGAAAAAATAGATTACTTTATATTTAAAGTGATAATAAGAGGAAATAGTTATCCATGCAACTACTGAGTGCGAGAAATGCTTTTTCATTCTTCAAAGAATGATATTGTAGTGGCAAGAAAACATCAAATTTTGTACTATTTCAGTTTGAAAAATTTTGATTTATTTACTGAGAAAATAGATAAACAAAATACGCTCTCTCATAAAAACATAGGAAAACAGTAATTTACGTTACAAGACCGGAAAGTAGTGTTTTTCAGGTCGAGACAAGCATTTCCAGGGCAAGCCGTAAGCGAGTCCTGGAAGCTCGCGAAACAAGTTTGACATAAACAACAAATTAAAAATCAACAAACTGTCACTCGACAATCCATCGAAATGTTGTTGTCATAGTAACGAAATCAAGGTAGCTTGTATTATCAAAGAGCGATTGGAAAAACAAAAAACAGGGACCGGAAACACCTTTTCCGGTCTCTAACGTCACTTTTCCGGTCTTGCGATCGGAAAAAGGTTATTTTCTAGACGAAAAATTTTCCAGAAAGTGTATATTTTCTGGTCGGTTTAAAAAAAAACTATTTGTGGGGTCCCAACGACATCTGCCTCGACCAGCTAAGGGATTAGGACTGAAGGTCGAGCGCCGTATCTACCTGAATAATATCTCGAGACTTGTATCCTATTTTCAAGCTATTCTTTTCTATTTAATTTATCGAAACAAAGATAACTCTAATCGGTCTCACAACTGGCAAATAAAAGAATTCCGCTAATACTGGAATGATATAGTCAATAGGTGATCTCTTCTGTTCAAATTTTCTGTTTGTCGTTTTAATTGTTTCTAGGAACGTTTTGTGATAGTCATGGAAGATTTTTATTATTGGGATTTATTGTCGGGCTACGAAATGTAGACGACTGGGTTGTTTTAGCCCAGACTGATTGAAAATAAAGATTTAATTAATTTATTCGTCTTGGCTTAACTTAAGGTTCCGCTCTACTTTTTACTGAAACACCAAGGGTTTCAAATTTTATTGAATAACAAAAGCAATTATTAGATAAAACTCAATCTTACGAACTAACTTAATAATCAAAATACCTAAGTGTTTAACACAAACGTTAATTTAGATGGAGAGGTTTCTTTAAAGAGGGTTATCCCCTTAGGACCTACTTAAGGAAATGTGGTTTATTCCAAATAAGTCACAAGAAACAGTTACCGCATTATATTCAACTCAAGCCAAAAGAGAATTAAATAATAATTTATTTATAAACACTTTATAAAATTATGTACAAAGAACACTTACGCCTTACGCAATGGTGGCAAAGTAGGCTGATTATGGGGCACTACCTTCCTTACTTTCACTAAGATAAGGAAACTTATACTTTTAGTGACTAAACAGACAGAGGTTTCCCTTACACTTAAATAATTTTTACTCCTTCTCGTAAGTGCTCTTTCTAGTTTTTGTAGTGCTTTGTAACTCCTACCAAGTGGAAGAAGAGGTTCCTTTTTGCTGTATCAGGAATTATTTTCCCAACCTGGCAAGATTTTTCTGGATGTACTATTCAAAATGGACCCAACCAATTACAAACAATTATTTTTATAAACATTGAAACTCAAATGTTTGTTCTATAAACTAGTTTGTTAATTACACATTTTTTTATTAGCTCCGCCACCTTAAGAGTCTTTACAATGCAGTGGCGTTTTTACTGAGTCATCTAGTCTTAGGATGCCAAATCCATATCCAACAATACTTCCGATAAATTATAAATTCAGGATTTCATTGCTGAATATGATTAACTAGTTAGTTCACTTCAAACTAAATTAAGTAAGTAAGTTAGTTTTTATAAAGTGAACCGGGGTAGCTAGCACCATTGTTCCGTTGGCAGCGTAAATATTCAGTTTCAAAATATTTCACAACAAATTGTCGTGAAAATGAAACAAAGGGCATCTAGCATTTGGCCTAAGGCAATTCGTTTCGAATTAGGTAAAGGGCTTTTGCCTCATATCGCAATAAAATTATTATTTACTTATTATACCTACATTTTCAGCCCTTTTTGGCAGGGTTCGCCTTCAATTTATTTACAGACCCAAAGCATTATTTCTAAATTAATGCCTAACAGTTGCTTTTGTTACTTTTGCCCTTTGCATTGGCGTAGCCTCAGGTTTTCCACTCTACCTATCCCACATTAAGAATTCCCAAATATTTTAAGCTCAAATTTTTATTTAAATAAAACTTTTTTATTGTAATTTTATAATAAATTTTGCAAATTACAATTAGTGCGATATAAAACATATTTTGTGTACGAATATCTACCCTATACAGGGTGTTCCATAACTAAGGTGCCATATAGTAACAGGAAATGGTAGATTCGATTGAGCTCTCGTTAGGAAGTGTTTATTCAAATGCTTGGCATCTAACATTTAAAAGAAAATATTTCAAAAACTAATTAAAATATCAAAATAAATGAAGTACAACTTTTTACGTATGAAAGACCCATCTCTCATAATTTAAAATAACTCGGTCAGAAATGTGAGAGACAAAAAATGTATGCCAGAATTTACCAAATTGATATTGTGAAACTAGTTTCCTCTAGAAGGTATGTTAAAACTAATTAAAACTCAACTACACCAAATTTAAGTCATATCCGCTAAACAAACCAGGGACCAAATACCCCTCTTTGGGTAGCAGTTACCTATAGTTTAAAGTCAAAAAATTGAATTAATAAATTACGAAATTTTGTCAAATTTGCGCTTATTTCCTTACTTATATTCATTTATAAATCGAGCTATAAAACTACGGGTAATTGTACTCGGTTGCTGTTTGACCCTTAATTATGGTATATCAAGTTTTTGAAAATATTTAGAAAAAAGACCCAACAGTCGTAAATTAATGTGAAGACGTGAAAACATAGCTAAGCTGCTAAACTATTTATCAGAGTAAACCAGAATAACAGGAATTTATCTAAATATTTTTAAAGAATTTAACTTTTTAGCAGTTTATATGGCGTACGAGTAACAGAAACATAAATATATTTTAAATAACTTAACATGGATATTTACCTCAACATTTTGCATGTATGGTGCATTCATCTCATAAACTCAGTGAAACTTTTTACCAAAATAGAGCGCACACGATTCCTGTATGCGGTTCAAAGATACAAAACTGGTTTATACACGGTTTTAGAGCGAACAGCAGTTTCGGTATGATTTATGAAACATCAGCAGCAAAAATCCAGTTGGGTAGCCGTAATGCGTTACAAAATCCAGAAATATACACAATGGTATAGAGGCCCGTGCGGGCACAATCATATTTTCAACGTCCTCTATAATCTAGAAACAATAAATAATTGAGGTTAAATTAAAATCGTGAAATATCTTCTTTTTTGTTAAGAAACTGCATGTTTTTGAAACGGACTATATCATAGTCATTATCATGTTTATCTCTACGCTGAGAAAACTCCTGCTATTCCTTATAAGAATTCACATACTCTTTATACAACTGTTTAATACTAGATGTAACAGCAACGCGTTTTCCTACTGTCAGACAACGAAAATTGCTAGACCGTTGTGTAGTGATAATATCACGGTAATTTAGCCAATAGGAAATAAGAGTTAATGCTACCATAGAATGGTTGATAGTCAGTATTGTTCTGAATACTCATAGTAATTATTAAGTTCTATTGGGGGTGTAATCTGGTTTTATATAATGTATTATTTCCGACTGGCAGTTGCAATGAAACTTGACATTAATCATAAAAACATTTGCTTGCTACGATTAATAAAGCATATACTTACCACGAAAAATCAGTACTGTAGTTCTCAAAAATTTAAATAGCTTTTAGTGTGATATTGTTCTTGGTTCTTGTCATTGCATATGATTATCTATTATGCAACATGGTTTTTCTGAGATGGTAAAATTTGTCCATAGATTACAAACTCCAATATATTAATGATGGGTTGTGCGAAATAAGAATCTTCTATTGCTTTATCTGATATGCAAAGCATTAAGAACATTATATACAAAGTAAAAATAAATTAATTGAAACAGGAATCCGATTAACGATGTGACCTGCGCAACAAATGCGTTGAAACTAATACTACGGCGCGCGGCGATTGCCGATCGCTACGAACCCACACCAACAACTTGGTGGATTATAGGTTCTAACGGATACAATTCGTTTTTGGGGATGCTGTTCTGCTTTCTTAATTGTAGAAAAAGCGCTTTACTGGAAACAAAATACGTCGCATTGAGAAGATACAATTTATTTCATAACAAAATTACTGTATTAAAAGTGGTTAATTATTTAACAAGACTGATCTGCTAATGGAACTGATTATCTTAACATAGTATAAAACAAAGTCGCTGTCGCTGTCTGTCCGTCCCTACCCATATATGCTTAAATCTTTACAACTACGCAACGGATTTTGAAGCGTTTTTTCTTAATAGATAGAGTGATTCAAGAGGAAGGATTTTATGTATAATAGCGACTTCGCACGGGTGCAATTTCAGAAAGTGGCATGCCGGGTACTAATATATCGGGTTTGATCAGGTTTGTATTTATACCAGCAGGTTGCAACGCATGCCGAATACACGCTAGTTACCAATAAAAACACTGTTCTAGCAAATCTGGAATTGATATAACACTAAAGCGGCTTTGATACACTAGCAATTTATTTAATATGGGTTAATAAAAAATAAGCTATCAATACAAACTATGTCTTAGCAAACCTGTCTTATGATCCTTTTCCTCAGTGTAACAGTATAATAAACATTGCTGCATTTGTGGTTGAAGAAAATCTGTGAAATGAAGATTTATATTACCGAATTTTATAAATATGAAGATATATTAGCCAAAGAATTAACTCAAGTCCTGATTATTCACCTTGTAATGTATAATATCCAAAAACTTGTTCGTCAAATAATAATTTCTTTCCCTATGCATTGCATAATATCGACCCGTACCGACCTCTACATCAAAAACATAATTGTTGATGCAGCCTATGTTGTGTTTGTTTGTCCAGCGCGTGGATCAGGTTTAAAAACTAACGATTTGTTAACAGTTTTTTTACACTAACGAATGGTGAATGAAAAAGAGACCCAAATTTTTCGATTTAATTAGAAACAAATAAGCGGCTTCTAAACGAAAATCTGACTGACGGGTTTTTATTATAAAATTAATAATTATTTAAAACGTAGGCAGCTATTTTAATGTTTTTTTACATACAGTAGTACAGTGTGAGTTTGTATTAACATTTTAAGTTGTGGCCTGCTTTATAAAAAAAAATTATACAGTACAGGGTGGCCAACTAAGAATGCGAGGTACTGTATCTGGGAAACTATCCATCGTAGAGGCTTGCGGCAAAAAAAATTATCACTAAAACGGCCAAGAGAAAAACCTGGAAAATATTTTCAAGTTTCTGAAATGGCCGCTAGGGGGCGTAACTGCAATCTTGAATCAAAAAAGTAATCTTTAAAGTCGAGGATAATCTGAACCTTTTTGTTTGACACTTTTTACAGTATCTCAAAAATAAAGTGGTGGGGGGTATTCAAACGTTTCCGTAAATAACATCTTGTATCTTCGAAACGGCTAAGCCGATTTGAACAAACTTGGGCTCGTTAAAAGAAGCTATTCTTGGGATACAGACATCATTATATTTGAAGTTTTGTAAGTTTCACATATCGCCGCTAGAGGGCTTTTTTCGACATTCCAACAGAAATGGTTAATTTTCTCAACAAAATAAAATGCATTGGTATGATTTTTTTTATGAAAAAGTAGCTAAATGATGCCTAAACTAGCTCGCGAAAACCGCCTCTCGATATCTTGTTCCTAACCCAACATATCGGCAATAGAAAATTTTCTACGAAAGTCCTTTAAATTTTCATTTTATTGTAACTATATTTTTCTGGAATAATTCTTTCTATTATGTAAGTTGTGGCCCTAAAAAGGACCGATTTATAAAAGGAAGATTTTTAATGCCCCTGCAAATGCACGAAATGCTGACCAACACGTTCTATGCACAAAAAAGACAATTAATAGAAGCATGCCATGGAAACAAAACAAATACCTAATCAAAACATAAATAGTCCAAATTGTCAATTTGTCTTTCCAGGGGATTTCCTCTCAATTTGTGTCTCCTTCCTTTTATCGGATCTTAGCTTCACTGATGAATCGTCATATCTCGAAACGTGTCTGGGGATGGATCTGATGAAATAAAAGGACTCTCTACTTCAAATTTAAAACATGCCTATGTGATGACGATTTTTTAAAATCTTATCAATGTAAATTTCATTATAATAATAATGATCAATATAAATCCTACATTAAATTAATGACCATATCGTAAGCCACTGCTAGAATCAAATAAGTCTGTCTTTATCTCACACACGCATAGAACGTGAAATACGTCGAAAATTACCCAAACTGACTTAACCGGCGGTTAAATGGTCTGTCTATCAGGCAGATGGGTCGAATAGGGTAAATTTGTCTTATAACTTTAAAAGGATTTTCGTGTTATATATTGTAACTATTCGCTTAATTTAATTTTCTCTAGATACTGAGGTGAGCGCTTAAAAAGCGCTTTTAATTTTAAAATTAAGTAAGAGGATCAGTCTTTATCTCTTTATTGCACGATAAATAGTTCTAGATAACTGAACCGCTAGGATTGGAGTTTAAGGCTGTTCTACAATGAGCGGTGAGTGGGCTGAACGCCGCTCTAAGGAGCAAATGGCGGATGGTTCAAGTATGCGGACAAGCTATAGACTCTATAGCGTGGCCGAGCAAGGCTAAGCTAGAAGGGCTTTTAAACAGAAGACTATGTGTCCTGAACCCTTTAATTGGGATACTGACAGGACACTGCAAGCTGAGGAAGCACCTATCACTGATTGGTGTCGAGGAGGACCCAATCTGTGCCGGATGCCTGGAGGAGGAAGAGACTATTTCTTAACAAAATTGCTGTATTAAAAGTAGTTAATTATTCAACAAGGCTGTGTTGCTAATGGCACTGATTACTACCAATAAAAATACTGTTCTAGCAAATCTGGAATTGATATACCTAACACTAAAGCGGATTTGATACACTAGAAGTTTATTTAATATAGGTTAATAAAAAATAAGCTATCTATACAAACTATGTCTACCCAACCTGTTGTATTAGATCATTTTCCTCAGAGTATGTAGCGTTGTAGATTAATCATACTTTCTGATTCTCGTATAATGAAACATATTATACTCGGATGATTATTATTGACTACATTATACGCTCGTGAAATAATAAATATTATTAATAATACAATAGCTCAATTTTTTTCTAGTAATAATTTCAAAAAATACATTCTGCGGCAATGTGCTCAATTTCCTTCCCTTCCTTCCTTCCTTCCTTGTGCAATGTGGACATCATATTATACCTACTCTTGTTGTACAAATTACTATTCCCAGTAAATACTCAAAACGTTTTAAAAACTGTAACCGTCAACAATTTTGTTGATATTCCGCCTTAATGTTCTAACATCAAATTCCAATTTTAGTAAAAAACTCAATTTTAAGACTGTTATTGTATACTGACCCTAAAAAACCGGCATTAGATTAAAAGTTATTTATTAGAGAGGTTAACTTTAAAACGTTGATAAAAGTCGTTGTTGTTCGTGCTATGTCCATTTGTGTCCAAAAACATTAGAGTTAACTTTTTATATCAGCGATCATAAAGATTGAAAAGTCCCATGGGACGATTGTAGAACGTTCTTACAAGGTTATTCGCCTTCGCTTTTAGATAAAGCTTAGAGTTCCATTCATCTAAAATGTTTAGCTTAAATCAATGTTTAAAATATTATTATTAAGGTCCCGAATAAAATTGAGAAAATACAGTTTAACTGCACAATAAGAGTAAAAACAATAATACTTATTTAAAAAATATTTGGTGGCATCACTAATAGTGACATAGGCGAAAGAAAACATCAGTTAAAGTATGTGAATACTTGCTTAAGGTTATTTTTTTGTATAGTACTATATTATTATAATGGCAATTTACTTTTTTATTCGATATATCGGATGTAATGCACAACATAACTCAAAATGAACTGAACCTTCCTCTGGCAGACCTAATAGAGGAAATAAGAAGACAACCAGAGATAGGAAAGTGCTTATTGACATTTATATGCCCCTAAGACACCGCGCCGTCATAGAATGTGATAGGAGATGTTACTGATTACACCTTAAAGAAAATAACACTATCTGGTGATTTTAGCTCCAGTGACAATGAACCATTGTCAAAGTACTGTAAAATTGGGTCCGCATTGGTAAGGAGATAGGTAAAACGAAATGAAAAAAGATGCTCCAAAATTCCAAATAGATATAAATTTAAAGAAGAACTCGTTTTAAAAGAGGTAGAAAGGAGTGAAAAGTTTTTAAAATTTTTTTGGGTCCGACGAACTAACTGTTAAGTCAAATAATTCTAGACGAGACTAAATTATATTCTTTACAAAAAAAAACTTCAATTTGGATATAACAATGGACGACTTGCACGTGTTCGTTGGAAGGCTTTTGTTTTCAGGACATGCGTCGTGCGTATAAGACACGTAGCGTGGAAGCTTGCGGGAACTTCCTTAAGTTACGTGTTATGAAACCCAATGCTCTCGATTAGGGCTGTGCGATTACCGAAAAAATAATCGATTAATCGAAAATCAAAAATCCATTAATCGAAAATATTCGATTAATCGAGAATAATAGATTATTTCTGATTAATGGAAATTAATGATCGATTAATCGAGAATAATCGATTAATCGAAGATAATCGATTGATTTAATCAAAATAAATCAAAAAGTCGATTCAAATTTTATATCGTTAAGATTAATTTTACGAAAGGCGCACAGATTAAAACTTTGTTCAAATTATTTCATTGATTGTTTTGCAATAATATGCTATAATATTTTTTAAACCGATTTTCAGGGTAATAGGGTTGCTAATAAATATATAGAGGCTTACAGCAATAATAAAGAAACTAGCAACTTCAATCATCCAAAAACATACCTATAATTTCGAATAACAGGAAAATAGTTTTTTTGGTCAATTGATTAATCGAAAAATCCTTTTTTTTTTGATTAATCAAAACATCGTAATTTTTTTTTTGATGAGGTACCTAATTAATCGATTAATCGTAAAAATTTTTTTTGGTTAATCGATTAATCGAAATTTTTTTTTTCGATTTTGATTTGATTTTTAATTAATCGAAAAATCGTTTTCTGTTCGATTACTTAATAATCGATTAATCAAAAAATCGTAAAAAATTTTTTTTCGAATAATCGATTAATCGAAAAAAAAATCGATTAATAATCGATTAATCGATTATGTTGCACACCCCTACTCTCGATGCCTTGGCCACCACGCATTCGATATAATTTACAAATAATAACTTGGAATCAAAAACAACACCTAGATCTTTAATAATATTAGGTCTTGTAAGTACAACACCGTCAACATTATATTTCTGAATTATGGGATTAAGTTTACGAGTAAACGACATTAGATATGTCTTATATCTAAAGGTAGCTTACTAAATCAGCTAAAGCAACCTGGGTCCTAATGAAAATGTAGGTTTTATAGTGGGAAAAATTTATTTGCAATAAATGTGTAAGTGGATTATAACCAGAAGATGTGTTCTAGAAGTTATCACACATCGCATAAAAGTATATTGTAAAGTTTAGCACATGTCATATATCTTAGCCTAGTTTAATGTTTTTTTATGCTTTGCCAATTTGTCTACTTCATTTTTCATTTAAGTCAAAATAATATAAAAAAGTTTTTTTCCAAACGCAGTAAACTTCATACACCACTAATTGGTTAAAAGAACGTATGTAAAATGAATTTAAGGAATCCTTGCGTCTTCAACCGAAAGAAAGCCATATTCATATAATTATATTTGTGGAGTACTTTTGACATTACCTCGCTTAAAGCTCACAAAAGCCCCAATCAAATTTTTATACGACATTTATTTTCAATATCCCGACCCGTTCCATTTCGCAATTTTCCACTTTTTCCTTTTATCCGCAAAAATAACCGAAAACCGACGCTCTAAATGCATAAGCATGCAAACATCGTTTACGTGTCTTTGTATAAAATAGGGCCCCAAATAGAAAACCTTTCGGAAAGCTAATTTTCTGTTCCGCTTATGACAATCTCAGGTTTATGAAACGATTGACCCTTTTTCCGTTCTATTTTCTGGAGTTTGCAATGACGTTTTTGCAATTACAATGTTGCCGCTAGTTTAGTTGCTAAAATGTACCTTTTTACTATAAGCAAATTATTCTTGAATTGTAGAAGAGTTTTAGACTTGAATTTGTTTTAAATCACAACGTTTTAACTGGTATGTACCTCCAATCATCTTCAGGTGAATACTAAATGAGCAAAGTAGCTACTGCTCTATTTATACGAGCTAGGTACACTGAAGCACAACTGGGATAAGTGCAGTTATGTACTTAACTAGCTTCTAGTGTGATATCGTTTTTATCGTTTCATTGCATATAATTATCTCTTATGCAACATGGTTTACTGAGACGGTAAAATGCGTCCATAGATTATAAAGTCCAAAACTAATGATGGGTTGTGCGAAATAAAAATCCTCTATTGCTTTATCTGACATGCAAAGTTTTTAAAAATGTGGATGTCACATAATACAAAGTAAAAATAAATTAATTGAAACAGGTATTGGCACGATCAATAAAATTTAAATTCAGACAGGACAGCTACACGACTCCGAACAACGATGTGACCTGCGCATGCGCAACAAATACGTTAAACCAAATACTACAGAGCGCGGCGATTGCCGATCGCTACGAACCCCCACCAACGTCTTGTCGTTTATAGGTTCTGATGGATACAATTCGTTTTTGGGGATGCTGTTCTGCTTTCTTAATTGTAGAGAAAGCGCTTTACTGGGAACAAAATGCGTCGCATTGAGAAGATACAATTTATTTCTTAACAAAATTGCTGAAGAACCATTATAGACAGATATCATTGCACGAACTCTAATTTTGTTTCGTTATTCCGGAATGGATGAATTATTTAGCAGATAACGTATTCTAGTTTTAAATTTTTTTTTAATCAAATTCTAAAAAGAAAATGTTCTTGACAACAGCGCGCTGAAAAATAATGCCATTTCATCTAGCGGAGCCCCAAGTAGTGCACATTTCCTTTATCAAATCCAAATCCACTTATTACAGTCTTCGGTCTTAAACTGTATAATGCTATAAAGCAACGCCGCTAGATTTCCTCTTATTAAAGTTTCCAACTTATTTGTTTCATCAACGTTATTCTTTGAAAATGCAGGATTAAATTTTGACGTATCTCGCAGGTTTGCAGCTTTTATTAGGTCGAAATTAATTACTTGCTAATCTGGCGGGATTTGGATGGATGATTTAGGCAAACGCTCTGGTAATAAATAAAATGACTTGGTTATTATATGCTAAAATTTAGTATGGAATAGACAGAACGGCCCTGGAGACCTTAAACCTTACAGCCTTCGTAAAAAAATATTGTTAAAAAAAATGGTAAGAGAAATCGCTGGAAATTATTCTTAAGTTTGAGAGATGTCCGCTAGAGGGCGCAACAATCATGGTTAAACAGAAAATTATGTTTTTCTCGTTATGTTGCAGAATTAACAGGTACCGAAAATATACATATTTTGATCCTATTTTCTAAAACAAAATCGTGGGCGAATATCGAAATTTGATTTGTATAAAATTTGACAATGACGGCGACAGTCAACAACGAAGCAACAACCTCCATTCGTTTTATACTTATAAATTGTAAATACTAAAGTTAATAAAAACGTTCATCAAATTAGACTTATTACTTCGTTTGTGCTAAAGGGATTTTAACAAATTTGGTCTTATTTGATAGAGTTTTTCTTCCTCTGTTCATTGAGCTTCGGCCGATTCTTACGAAAAGCTTACTTTTACGCTAGAGGGAGTTTTCCGAAATATAAACAAATAAAATGCTTTTAAAAAAAATCAAATAGAATAATACCAATATTTTTAGAAAAAATAATAGAGAATTAAAAGCTCCAAACGTCAGTCAAAACCGTAGCTCCCTAACGGGTTTTTAACCAAAGATATTGACGAGAAAAGTTATAATATAAATAAGCATGCCTACAACACGGATTTTTAAACTAGTGCTATTGACCATAGAAAAAAGAAACCGAACAAACCCGAACAAACCTTGGGTTTTTTTCTATGCTATTGACCCTGTCGAAGATAGATGTACTGTGTTGGATACAGGTGCACTAAAAATTTCGTACTACAGGTCTGTTTTTATTTTTAGTTTGTTTATCAGTAGGACATTTTTTTGTCGTCTAAAAGACTAAGACTTTATATAAGTAGTGGTAATAATGAACTTTTACAGAGTCTTGCTAGAAAGACTTTCATTCGGAACAAAGATTCCCCTTAAATTTTTTATAGTTTTTTGAAATATGAACGTTGGAAAAACAAAATCTTTTAAAGTATCAACAATCAAGTTCAGAAATCCTGCTCGTAAGAACACTTAATCCTAATAATTTACTAAATTATTATTTAAATTATAAGTTTAAAATTGTAGAACCCTTCTTGCCTAGTAAAATGGTATCTAAAATCAGTGGATCAAAGCCCAAGGTATTTCAAAGCAAGTAATGAAAATCTAAAGCAGGGGGAAAAGGTAGATTCTAGTTATAAGGACCGCAGAGCTGCGTCTCTCGACGACCACGAAGCGCCTTTTTACCATTTTGATGTAGTGGAGCAGTTTTGGCCATTTTTAAAGAGAAGCTGCAACGGATGCAAGGCATTTTTATTAACCTTATCGTATTTCTGTTATAAATTCTTAAAAGTCATTAATCAAATAATTATTAAAAACAATTTTGCTATAAGAATATAATTGTACCAATGTAGATGTCACATAATATTTTGCCAGAGTTAAAATTATTTTTTCTTTAATAATAGTATCAGTAATAAATCTTCTTATTAAGGGAAATCCATTGAGCGCCTTTTGGGCTATGATAGTTATGAATGAATTGGAAAATATATATACATACATAAACATCCATTAGTGACATAAGTACCTGTTTTACAGTTTCCGATAAACAACTTAACCAGAATGGTGAAACAAAAGAAATTTGAAAACTGACTCCAACTTGAAGAATTAGTCCATCCTTTAAGTGGAGTGCAAACTTTAAGTAAGGGAGATAAACGATACACTTTAAGCCTTTCTCCACTCCATATTATTATGCCAATCATATCACAGAACAACCATATCTTTGTAAAGTATATCTCAAATTATATATTCTTGCACCTTTGACATCAATTAACAAAATGCAAATTTCTAGCCAAAATTTATTATTTACAACAGGTTAACAGGTATTCTAAGAGAAAAAAGGAGTGACGGATTACGGATTAAAAAAAACTAACATATAAAATAATACATAATTAATAAATTTGTTTAATCTATACCTAATTCTGTTCCCATATATATACTCTATGGGGTTAAATTAAATGTACAATGATCCGGTGGAAGATGTAAGAAAGTATGACCCATCTGTTTGGCCAAGTTATCAGATACATATTGTTTTTTAATGTTAAGTATATATAAGACTTTTAAAAGTTTTTTTTGTGACTAAATACAAGACAAAACATATATAATTTCCTATTAAATGTTCTTGTATTTTAGTTTTAGTAGATACTTGATCTCTTTGGTGCTCTATATAGCAAACGACTGTGATGATAATTTGTGTTAACGATTATAATCACCTTGAAGAAATGACTATTCCATTATTAAGTATTATTCTCCTCATATTTACGTTGCTAGTTCACTAGTATGTGACCTTCCAGCTACTCCTAATTTTAAATATTCTTCTCCTCACACTTACGTTACTGGTTCACTGATATGTGACTTTTCAGCTGCTCCTTAGATTATAAATAAACTTTTACAACATAATATCCCAATTTTAAATATTCTTCTCTCCTCACACTTATGGTGTTATCTCACCAATATGGCACTTAGCTTGCTGCTATGATAACTTTATAACTTATTTTCTTATATTCTTACGATATCTTTTATAGACGACATTGGCATTTTTGTCAGTAAACAGGTTTTCTTTAAAGCATCTTGCTGCTCTATTTATTAATAATTCATACACATAATAAACAATTTGGTTTGCATTTAATAAAAAGAGATTTTGTTTTCTTCTCCTATATGAGAGCGATAATTTTCCCACGGGCGCCAAAAAGTTAGTTGAACACTAATATTTCTATGCACCACGGAATAAACACTTCAACAAAGTTCTCAAACGCACAATACACAGGCTTTCTCAAGACTGATTATATATCCTAATTGCACCAGATCCGGCCATGGGGTCAATTAACAAGGGTGCCTAGCCTAAATAACAATTGCAAAGGCCTTATCAACTTATCAAATAAAGGGTGGACCTACCTGCTCTTGATCACAAGGACAACATTTCTATGCAAAATAATGGTAAACAAGTGACATTATTAAAATTGTAAATATGTCACCGTGTAGACCTTTCAATACAACAATGAGGTTTTAATAATGACAGGTAGCAAAAGTCAAGAGGATATAATATACTTTACATAATATTTGTTTGTTTTATTAATTAGAGTAGACTGGACAAGTAGTAGTTCCACGGATAAATTGAAATACCTTTTGCTGAAAACCCCCTACACTAAATCCAAAGAGAGGTCTCTTTACTCGCCGATTGCAGTGATCTACTGCACTTACTGACAATTGTGATTGAACACAGAGTGCATGAATCACGTTCTTTCCAACTCGTGACTGTGGCAACGTGACCGGCCGTTGTCGTCAGTTGAGTGGATCTGTGGATCCGACCTTAGAGTTGGTAATAATGTTGTTCACTGTCACTTTTATGAGATAGCCGATAAATAATGCTGCTGATCATGTAGATTTCCCAGATTACATTTTGTACGGTTGTTATTGTTTCTGCTTGCTGTGCTCGCTTTGATCTCTACTTGTTGTTCGGTCTCATATGGGAATTTCAATAGGGAAAAGTGAAATTCGAAGTACAATGTATTTATTTTTGCTGCTAAAAATAGAATGCCATGACAAATGCCAACGCCTATAAATCAAACTTATAATTTATAAAAATATACTACTTTTTAACTGAACTAGCTGACATCATTTTTTGAGGCGTGTTCGATTCGCTAGTTTAGATCGATCCGGATAAATCTATCTGATCTGACCTGTGTTCGGTTGGCAAATGAATATTGTTCTACCACTACCGTCAAAGTGATCCCAAGTGAACCTGGGAAATTGCAGAATCACCAAAATCAGATCAGTTTTTGGTTTGTTTACTTTATGGTTTTGAAGGATATAGTTTCATTCTGTCCCTGTTTTTAGATTTGTGTTATAAAACCTTAATGGAGCTTTTATGGCATCAAAAATTGGATTGTCGAAATGACATAATGTGAGGAAAACTAGAAATAAAAGTAAGTTAAAACCTACTGAGTATGTGAAAAAGTCAGTTGGAAGACAACCAAAAAGACCGGGGAAGCAGAAAAAACACTTCTAAAAGAAGATTTCAAAAAGGGTTTTTTTTTTAATAAAAATAAGTATATCTTTAAGACACTGACATCTGCTTTTTAGAAGTGTTTTTTCTGCTTCCCCGGTCTTTTGGGTTGTTTTAGACTCTTACAACTGACTCATTTTTTTTCTGCTAAAACCATCAGCAATATATTTTTCTGTCCCCTGATGATGAACGTTTCTACGTTCAAAACATGAGACTTTTGAACCAAATTTTTTATTCTATTAAATTTTGTGGAGGAAGACTTTTAGTTTTTTAGTTAGTTAGTTTAATTTTCCTATTCAAACACTTTAGAATAATGGTACTTTACTCTTGTAAAAATCTTGAATTTTTAACTTTATGGATACCCTGCATAAAATAATTTTTTTCATCGAAAATCGTATTTTTCAGCAAGCAAAATTTTTTTATAAAGAATAACATTTGAAAAATGGAATTTTTGGTCTGTTTGTCTTCTTGTCTATCACATTGCCGGACATACTGTAAATGCAGAAGATTATAAAACAGTAAGATTTCTGCTTGCTTACGCGATATTTAAAAATAATTTAATTTAATTACCTTTTTATGTTCCGAATGAGACAAAACGGTCACAAATTAGTATTCTCATGGCGATGAAAAGGTTTTACGACCCCAAACATTAGCAAATGGTCCCTGCACAAATAAGCACCTACTAAACTATAAAAGAAGTTTTTATTATTCACATCCTCTTAACACGTTTACAATGTTCCGGTTTAATACTTCGGCCTTTGAGTTGAACAGCAACACTAAGTTTAGTGGTTTTTTAAAGCCATTTAGTATAATATATATAGTATATACACAGGGTGTCTTAATAAATTTTAATGTTTTTCTTTACCAAAACGAATCTGTTTTAAATGTAAATGTAATGTAAATAAAGATGCGATGTCGCATCAACTAAAGTATGTTTATAACCGATTTTCATCTCTTATATAATTTTATTATAGGAACTTTTATACCAGTTTTAGCTTCCGAGATTCAGAAATTCCTATAAAAATTTCAACCCACGCTTTCAACCCCTTAGGGGTCGATTCTCTGCTGCTACCGAATTCCTTGTTTCCTAAAATTTAAAAACAATCCAGAAAATAGCTGTCAGGTTTAATCAAAGGTTACAGAAGAACAAAATAATAAAACATTAAGAAACGTGTCAATAGGAAGGGAAATAAAGAAATAAAATTATGTTTAATAAGATAGATACGTCAAAGGGCTGGTACTTTAATTTTGTTGGATACTTATACCTGAATATCAGAATATTTTGAATATTTATTTGTTGTATACCCTTTTTCATGTAACGACAATTTGAAAGACATTAACGATAAGTGGCAAAATGTCTCAAATTATTGTAGAGGTAATACTAAACACAGGGCCGCCGCTACCATGTGCACAGTATACATTACACATGGGCGGCCAAAGCAGACCCCACTGATAATAGTTTTTTCCCCTAAACAACGAAAAAAATTAATTCAAATTCAATAATAATGATTCTGTAAATTCCTAACAATAATTAATTATTTTACGCCAAGCGTTCTGATGAACAGTCGAATCGAGAGAGATAGCTACAAAAGCTAGCATTGAAGAATACCAACATTTTCAAATTTAACTATAATTGTAATTGCCGGTTACTGTAACTACGGGTGAGAGTTTGTTCTCAAATATAAAAATGATTAATAGTATATTACATAACAAGTGTTGAAAGTGGTACTTCCCAAACGAGGAGATATTTAGCACGAGGCGTCAGCCGAGTGCGGAAATTCTCCGAGTGTGAGAAAATCACTTTCACACGAGTAATGTACACAATTTTTCCTACGACCATACAATATAATCAAAAAGAGTTTGATTTGTTTTTAATAGTTTGTAGGTATCACCATTGTGTTAATCAAATTAAAAAAAAAAACAATGCCCACTTACACATTTTAACTTACCTAGATTTAAATAAAAAGAATAACTTTTTCTCCTATTTGCTTACGCACATCATACCTACTATCTATGTACAGTGAATAAATTTAGTTTCTGATCTTTAAGTTGCTTACATTCTTTTAATAAAACAATAATGTAGGTACCTACGAAAGCAACAACACAAAATTACAACATAACCTCAACATTTCCTCAACATTAAAGAAAGATAGAAATGGAGTTAAATATCGATAGCTTGTTAATTATAAAAGTTAAATCTTTTTTGATTTGTTTTAAATATAGCTAAAATAAATTTACTTACATAAAGCACATTCACTTGTCCCATATCCTTAAACATTGTATGGATATTTTTATCCGAGATAATGGCAAAATTAAAAATCGGTATTTCCTAGGGTATTATATTTCTGCTCTATAGCTACCCCTTTTTTTCTGTGGTTCAACTCAGTTGACATGTAAACATGACAGTTGGTGGGTTGCCTGACATATTTTCCCTTTTTGTTTTTGATAATATTATTTTTATCATAAATAATACTCTTAGGTTCCCAAAAATAACGAAAAAAAAGGATTTTTTTTATTTGCAGTAATGCCCTAGTGGACTTTACCCCACCCAGCACCCCAATTCACTCCACGTGTCCCGTAAGTTTGTTATTTTTAATAAATTGTTTTGTTGTCAAATTGACACCTGATTAAATTAAATATAATGTGCTTTGTATTTCCACACTCATCATATTTTTTTTCAACACGCGTGTGGTATTTAGCACTTTCTAGCCAAGTTAACCGTGCTGTTATTGTCATTTTCGTAGGTGGTAGGTAGGAAAAAAGTATTTACGATCCTCGATGACGCCGATAGACTTTCTGCTGTAGCTGTGTTATCTATCGAACATGAAGTGTGTGCAACATTCGATACTTAATACATTGCCAAAAAGTTTCCCGAAATGAATGGCCGAAAAGTTCGTTTTAAATTACTTTTTATGTTATATAGTAATATTTTATTTTAATGGACTTTTGTATATTAATTTGGAAACTTCCTAGATTTTGCTGTATTGAATGTTGGATCTTGCTTTAAATTTTTGAGTAAGTATTTATCTACTCACTGATTACTATTGATAGAGATAGAGAGATTGATAGATAACTATGCAATTTTTTAACTTTTATACATTTCGTTAAATATTAGTACCTAGATGGGAATGGGGGCGACAAATATTAAGTTGTACACGGGCGGCCAATACCTTAGCGGCGGCCCTGACTACACAAGTACAAGTTAAATATTTACTTACCTCTTAAAGGCTCTAATTATACGCAATTTTTCTATGTTTTAACATTTTCCTACGAACTTACGAAAAATCTTATTTCAATAATTACATTTTTTAGAAATAACTTGTTATCGGGCCATTCTAAACGTTCAATTTTCGAAGGGCATAGCGACAATTTGTAAAAATGACTAAAATGTGTTAAATCTGAACAGTTATGTGAGGAACATATCCGGTTATGACAGCAACACGTGCTATAAAGCTGTTGTCTTTCCTGAAACCAGAGAAGAACTAATAGCTTTCGAATGAACTGTTAATGACAGAAATTTTTAAGGAATCGTAAATTTTTACAGAGGCAACAAAACGCAGGACCTTAAAATTTACGGCACATATGGGCGATATATTTAATGGTCTAGGTGACATAAAACTATACGGTGGGATGCAACCCATGAAGTACAAAATAAAATAAAATATAATAGTACGAGTCGGAAAATATAGGCAAATATTTCGTTAAGAAATCCGTTGGGGGATTAATATATCTTTGAATATCTGTACTCGGGAGGCATAATACGACACTATGTGCCATCAGCTTGATTTGTGGATATTTAGTAAAAACAACTGAGTTTAACATCATTTTGAGGTTAGTGTTGATTTATGAATGTAATGAAAATGGTATGCATTTTGGTAAAAGGAAAAGTAATAATAGACCAAATAAAAACTTATTGCCGCCGATAGTCAGCTGGCGTTTAACATTATGTGCAATCCCCATCGACTATTATAGATCTAGTTAGAGGCATATAACACCAAGTGATTATATAGTGTTCCATGCCGCTAAATGTGTTGTTAAAGATATTACTAAAGATCCGAGGCATACAGATATTATTACCTTGGTGTCTTAGGCCTTTGAATAAAAATTCACATAGTGTTAAAAGTCTACCCTGTTTCTCAGCTACCTTAACTAATTGGATTTGGTGTTGTATGCCCCACAAAAGAGTTTAGTTTTCTAAATAAAACTACATAGTTACCTAATTTTTGTAAAAATTGGACATAGTGTCTTATGCCTCCGGAGTACAGATATTGTCCATAAGCTTCTAAATTTAATCAAAAATGATTGACATAAATACGTCGAAGCCTATTTAATCATTATTGATTAAAATATTTAATGTAAATTGATTAAAATATAATCAGTAACGATTCTTACATTAATCAGTTTTGAATAAGACGGCTTAATCACTGACTCTTTAATGTAATCAGTTGGTAGAGTTAATTTTTTAAATCAATCTAGTATGGACCTGGATTTAATCAGTACTGAGTTCAAATTGATTTAAAATTTGGGTATGTAGTAATGTATTTTTGTTGATTTTACTTACGTTTTTCATGGAATGTTATAAAATATTACGTATTATAGAAGATCAGTGAAACAGAGTTGAGTAGTTCATAAACAAACTAGTTCAAATATACTAGTCCATTTAGAGAGAGAAATGAATTATAGTACGCCGGGCGCTAAAGATCGGGTAATCGCCAAAGACGAAGAAACACACTTAAGAAAAAGATTAAATCAAAATGAAATCAGTACTGATTTATTCCAGGTCCACACCAAATTGATTTAAAAAATCAACTCTGTCAACTGATTACTTCAAAGAGTCAGTGATTAAACCGTCTTATTCAAAACTGATTAATGTAAAAATCATTTCTGATTATATTTTAATTAATTTATATTAAATATTTTAATCAACAAAGATAAAATTGGCTTTGATGTGTAATAATTTAATAATTTTTTATTTAATCTTAAATCTTTTTTAATTAATTTTAAGAATCTTATGGACAATATTCATATATTTTTTAAGACGCCCCTAAAGGGTTCCTTAACCTATACTTCTTCGCGCTGTCTGTCGAATTTAAAGCAACCAATCTGCATAGCACACAAAATAGATTTTAGCCAAAATGTCTAATTAGGGTGTCAGTTTTGATGAACGCTAGGAAGAGAAGAAGATTGTAAGAAACAAAAACGTTCTTATTTTGTAATAAGTTATTTTGCTGATGGGTTGTAAAAAAAGGAAACTTTATCTTATAGATATTCTTTTGTCAAAATACTTTTATTACACAAAAAGCGTAAGTAGGCAGTTTTAAAACATTGGAAGGCAAATGCTAACACATAAACATACAAATTTAAAATGAAGCTCCGGAAGGTTTTCTGCAGTAGCGGTTCTGTAAAACTCGCCTTTAATATTTTTACGACCACCATAACTGATTTACAAATTGATTAAAATTTAACTCAGAAATATATTTAAATAAATTTAATCACACATTTCATCCTGTTAATAAAATGATTTTTTTACTGTGAATGAAGTAGTTTACTTAAAGAAACTACAATTTACATCTCTTATAATGATGAAAGGTTACATAAACATATTTTAAAAAAATACTGTAGTTTAATATAAATCCTTAAGTTTTATCGTAATTAATACATAGCGATCATGATATTACCCAGGAAAATTGTCGTGTCATGGTCACACAATTTTTTTCCTGCGTATTTTTAGAGAAAAATATTTATTCGAGTTTCCATCCCAATTTAAATTTTTCCTGAGTTTATTATACAAGACCTGAGCAACTGAGCATATTACCCTTTATAATCTCTGATTTACGTGGGCAAATCCTTTTTGCTTTTTTCGCAAACCGCGTCTGAGGTTTTACGGACAAAAATAGTTCGTGTAGCGGTTTCGAGGAAGGTACAGAATTTTTTAACGAAGCGGAAAATATGCCCGTACTCGTAGAAGCGGCCGTATTTGCCAACTTGAGATTGGGAATGCACGGAAGGGGTCTCGAATTTCAGGGTTGTATGTTAGTTGGCGGGATTTTTTGTTTTAAAAATAAATTTGTGAAATTTAATAATAAACGGTGTTATGTTAATTGTATGAGAGTTAAATTAAGGTGAAGTTGCGTTTTTGAGGCTTAATATTTGGTGACAAAAATACATCTTTGGAGAAATTTTTTTTTTCTTATTTTCAGTTCCATTTTTCACAGCTTTTTGTTATTATTGCTAGTATTATTTTACAGTACAGAGAAGAAAATCATCTTAACCTGTACTGTTTAAAAACTCCGTTGGGTTTAAAGTTTTTCGTCATAGCTCCCTCACCGATATTATTAAAAAATTATGCCACTATGGCATAAGAGGTGCTCCCCTAAACCTTGTTGAGTCTTATTTGTCTAAGGGGGCAGTTTGTGAAGATAAACGGTGTCAAATCTGATTTAGGATATACCAAATATGAAGTGCCACGGGATTCGTCTTTATGCCCCTTCTATTTATATTTTATATATGAATAATCTGTGCTATTACATGCAACATGACCATATTTGCAGACGATACTACTTTCATTACTTCTACCTCTAGTCGGAAGAATTTGATTGTGGCGTCACAACTGCTGCTGAGGGATGC
This sequence comes from Polydrusus pterygomalis, assembly GCA_963969555.1. Classification (NCBI taxonomy): domain Eukaryota; kingdom Metazoa; phylum Arthropoda; class Insecta; order Coleoptera; family Curculionidae; genus Polydrusus; species Polydrusus pterygomalis. The sequence continues at coordinate 6,857,263 of OZ018378.1, read as the reverse complement.
AGAAAAATAGTTTTCTTGCAATCTCCTACAGCTTAATAAAAGCAAGAGTCAGGATCTGGTTGTCTCGAGTAATCGATTATTAAACAAAAACAATAATAAAATAAATAACCTTCGACACCTGCTTTTTAGAAGGGTTTTTTCTTCTTCCCCAGTTTATTTGGTTGGTTTAGACCCCCTTTACTGACTTTTTTACATACTCAGTATGTTTTGACTTTTATCAATTTTCTGTCGCTTCTACACATCAGTTTTTTAATTCCATAAAAGCTCCATTAAGGTCCTACACCATTTTCTCTTCTTCTAAAACCATCAGCATTAAATAAATTTTCTGTCTCCTGATGATGAACGTTTCTACGTTCGAAACATGTAGAGACCCCTAATGCATTTTATTCTATTAAATTTTGTGGAGGAAGGCTTTTAATTTATTGCGCCTTTATTTTTGACATGATTTTTTTATAAAAATAGTAATTTACGTTACAAGTCCGGAAAATACTGTTTTTTTGGAGAGTCGACAAAATTGTTAAACGAGCCGTAGGCGGGTCCTGGAAGTCTGCGAGTCCAAAAAAACTGTTTTCGGAAGTGTTACGTACACTATTTTTTCGGCAACCTTGTAGAATAACAAATCAATGAGACACATTTCTTTATTATATTTCTTTGTAGAACAAAATTTCGAACATTTTAATTCTTATTTGTATTAAATATTGAAATTCGAACAGAAGATGGGTACTAACAGAACATTTCTAATTCTTATTTATATTAATATTTATATTAAAATTCGAGCAATTGCTAATATTGATGTGATTCTTCCCGGCCTAGTCCGGAAAGTACGTACTTCCCGGACTAGACACGTACTTCCCGGACTAGGCCGGAGAAATGCTACTTTCTGAAAGGAAAAGCGTCCGGGAAGTGGGTACTTCCCGGACCGTTGCCGAAAAATGTATTTCCCGAACTCAAATAAATTCAGTTTTTTACGGAAGGTATTTGGAATATAAGCCCCAACATAATGGAATCTTGCTTCAACGTTGGCCTCTATGTTGTAGGTTCCGAAAGTATAATGTCACAAATTTTTTGGTATATTTGGCTTAAATTGTGACTTTAACAAAATACAAAGAGCCAAAAAGTTTCCTTAATACTCGAGAATGTTCCATCCCTATACGAGAAACTGAATTTCCCAACCCTAACTTAATTTTCCGGCATGTAAACGTCGCCCATAATGCCAGAAAGGTGAAATGACTTGCATTTCATTTCGTTTGCGGCTCGACTGCGGCGCCGGCTCTTCTTTTTTGTCATCATTTATTTATATGGCTAATAATGGTTTAATATACGGCGGTCCTTAGGGAAATAACAACTCTATTAAGTTTTTGCGTTCGGAAACAGGGACGGAGACGCGCTATACGCTTGGCCTCTATGCCAAGAATTATACTGAAAACTTAGCTCTGTTGCAGACGGCTAAATTTAATATTGATAGAAGAAATGTTTTATATTATAATCACCATATTTTTTTTTAGAAAGAGGATCGGTGCATTTTTTTATATACAGGTATGGAACTGCGTTGTCCAACTAATAAGTTAGAGAGTAATAGAAATAGGTATCATATATCGCATCGTCTCGCTTCGAAAAATTTAAAAATAAATGAATAATCATTTTTTCGTACAAAATGTTATTTATTTGACATGTAGTAGTAATAGTAGTAACATGTTTTATTTAGCAAAAAGCTACAATGAAATATTTTTTAATATATTTTTTTAACACATTTTTATAGATTTATTTTTAAATTTCAAAACGCAACCTTCTTTTAATAAAAACAGACAGAAAAGTTAAACATTTTGTAAATTGTATCACTTCGTCGCTGTTATAACGTAAAGGCGTATCTCAAATTTTGGCGAAATTGAGTTAGACCCAACGTTAAACATGTCCATATGTATTCTATGTTGTGAAGAAAAGGCGTATCTAAATCTAATACCGCTTCCATAAAATTAAACTTTTCCTCTTTGGCCTATCTCAAATTTCGATGAACATATTTTTACGTATAAGTATCTTGAGATACGCCACAAAATAATATATATTTTGATTGCCTTACGGCGAATCTTGACTTACGCCTTTTTATTACAATTTAATTTTAAGAAAATACTTAAATATAAGGCCTATCTTAAATTTTGCTTGTTTATGTCTGTCGGTGCAAGACAATGGGTTATGTTTGTTTACTGTTTTGTTTTCTTTCTCCGGTTTTTAAAATGTTATTATTTCGTTTTGGTCTCAATAAAGGGATTCCGAAGACCACATTAAAATTTATTGTAATCTGGCATTGCTTTTCCCTTATAAAATAAATTATTATAATGAAAACCTGCTTCTCCTGATTATTTTCCATCAAAATTTAAAATTAAATCCATTTGCATCTTAATTTAAACAGGCGTATCTCAATAAATCAGTTACCAACAATTTGTTACTAGCAAAACTTAAAGACGTATCTCCAACAAAAGGATATATATATATTGTAATAGTAAATTTACAAACTTTCGGTATGGCCTATGGTGTTTAATAGGTATTGCTTAAAATAAATGTGAAAATGGAAGTATAATAAATAAAATCTAACCCTTGTAGATGCGATGCGATGCGATACAATGAAGTGGGGAAAACAATTATAGTAAATGAAACATCTTTTTTGTATTAAGCGTAATTTAATTGCTATATTGCCTAGCTCTTTCGGCCCATTATGAGGCCATCATCAGGGCTTAGGTTTTGTCAAATTATGTCCAGGAAACAAGAAACATACTCAAAAGGTAATTGAAACTTTCTTAACAAATTTTCTTGGTAAAGGTTTCCAATATAAACAACACCTTACTGGTGTTTATATGTTTTATGTTGTTTATATTGGAAACCTTTACCAAGAAAATTTGTTAAGGAATTTTCAATTACCTTTTGAGTATGTTTCTTGTTTCCTGGACATAATTTGACGAAACCTAAGCCCTGATGATGGCCTCATAATGGGCCGAAAGAGCTAGGCAATATAGCAATTAAATTACGCTTAATACAAAAAAAGATGTTTCATTTATTAAAATACGGCGTTTCATCGTTTCATATTCAATTATAGTACCTAAATATTTTGTACATGGCTTTTTTGTAAATGCTGACTATCGTTTATATTTCTGATCGCTTTCTCTCATAAGTAACCAATAATAATCCCCCATCATTCTGGATTCCATCGTTGCTCCATTGTTAGTTTGTCTTGGTGGAATATTTCTCCTTATTCGTCACTAACCTGACCCAAAATTTTTGGGAAACAATTTAGGTGGGAGTTATTTTAAGAACATACGACAGTCCGTTTTGCAGTAGCTTTCAAGTAATTCTTCTACAAGTTTTTCATAGTTTTCTGCTCTTCGGTTTCCTAAAAATTTCGAAACAATTATTTTCAAAGAACTCCACGGAACTAATTCGACAATTTTTGATCGAACTGTTGATCCCTTAGTATTTTTCTAATTTATGGTCCAACAAATATTCCTTCCTTAAGCTTAGCTTCACTTAGTTTAGGAAAAATGTGTTTAATATATTTTAATGCATTTGATTAGCTTTAAAGAAATTTTTCATTAATCCCAGTTGAATGTGTAATGGATGTAACAGAACCTTATTAAGATCAACAATAGGAATATTTTTTACATTAGCTTAACCTGGAGTTTTTTGTTGCTATTATGAAGCAGAACAGTTTTTAAACTAGACGAATTTATAAATAGGCGTCATTCGTCGGGGTTGTGTGCAAGTCCTAATTTTTCCATAACACTATTTGGATTAACACAAACACGCATTTTATCCTGCATAGTAAAAACGAGGATAGCTCCTAGTTAGGGTTCCTAAATATTGTAACTCCAGTGGCTAGTAAATTCCGTTGTTGTTATTTAGAACCTAATACTTTAGCATGCACTTGCTGAAAAAATCAAACTAAAAAATATTACGTTTTTACGATCACTTTCGCATTTAGAAACAAAAAATTGTTTTTTATATTACAGTCGCATGTTGGCTATAAACTAGTGATAATTATACTGTCATAATAGTCGTGTTTTAATTTTTAAATTGTGATATTATAGGTACGTGGTTATTAATTTAAATTATGAGCGGTAAGATAAAATGAAATGTTATTTATTAGGCAAAAATTAAACAAAAAAAAAAGGAAACGTAGACAGGTGAAATATTTCACCCTAAACAACAAAACAAAGAACATCAAACAAAATTAGAATTTATGTTTGTCTACAACCTTATCTATTCAAAGGCAGGATATATATTTATCAATTTCACGAATATATGCGAGAGGAAACAAATAAGCTTGCGTTATTTCCCCTTACAAACATAAAATTTGTTATTTCGTTAGCGGGACCTCGGTGTGTCTCTTCTTATCAGTTTCTTGCATTTTCTCACAAGATATATTGCTTATTGTCCTTCACTAGACAAAATTTAGAGTCTTGTCTTAAAGGTAAATATACTCTGCTAGTATAGTATAGTAGTAGTATATTTACAACAAACCAGAATTTTAAAAAGCTATCAGTAAGGACGCGGTCTTACGGGAGGGGGAAGAGAACTGGGTAACCTCCTTACCCATACATCGCTACTCATGTCGTTAATTACCGGCCGAATATTATGAAGTACAGCTGCGCTTAAAATTAAAATAATACTTTGACATTAAACTTGTAAATCTTTGTTTCTCAATTCCGGACTTGTTGCGCTCTCAAAGGCCGACTCCACCGAGCATGTTGGCACCAATATAATTCACCTTGATCTGCTGTTTAAAATGATCGCTAAAAAGCCATTGCTGATAATAAAATGTACCAAGTAAAAAGGTATCTGTCTAAAACTACACAGTTATAAACCAAAATTAAATACGTAAATTATAGCAAATATGTTAAACCACCTTCTCCACTGTCCTTTTCCTGAAGAAACTATTAATACCTGACATAACATGGCTCAATTATATTTTAGCAGGTAGATAAGAAATATCGTGATTCGCTGAAAATAGTCCACCTTTCTTGTCTAGAACATATAAATTTCCAATTGCGTTTGTCTTAGTATCATTCACAGATTGGAAGACAGTGTTCGAGACGTGCATGAAATATGCACGATGGCTAGTTCTACCAAATATTCGGGTTTGTTAATATAATATACTATAAGTATACGAGAAACAATTGTTTGTTAATTAGTTGTTTTTTAACAATGAAAACACTTTTTATTTTAATTTGAATTCTTTTTTCTAAATAATATTTCTTAAGGACTAAAAAACCTATATAATATTAATGTTCTTCTTTCTTTCACACTCAAAGCTTCTTAGTTTAAAGTATATTTGTAAACTAGCTTTCAAAGAGAGTTACTGACTAACAATTGAATACTGATATAAAAAGAACATTTTTAATAAAAAGAAATAATTTAAAAAATAGATCTGACAACCCTGGTTGTGAGGTCGGTCTCTTTGAAGCCTGTTAAACGCTTTATTATGTCATCAAACTGAGCTTGGACAAATTATACTACCTACAATTTATATTTTTATTTGTAAAACAATTAAGAATGTATACCTAAAACTGGAACGCAGTCGGTCGCAGATTTGCGCTTTATCAAAGCTATCATGCGTAAATCGGTAACGTAGTTCTCGTGAGCCCAGTTCAGTATGATCTGTATCCATGCAATTTTCCTCCAATTACAGTGGCCAATAATAACAGGCAGGCTCCTAACTTTAGAAAACTCAGTCAGTTGCTGTATGCTTGCCGAACCGGCCTCGTGGTGGCGCTATTCAGTTGTTGGTTCATGTGTCGCGCATACGTGTTGTTTTACTTTGTTCGCGCTGGTAAACAAAGTAATTTTCTTTCTACCTTCATAAATTTAAAAGTAAAAAAAATGAAATTTAAATATTTAAAGTTTTTGAAATATTTTTGATAATTACTGTTTTTTATGGCCTACCCTTCACCTTGCAAACCATCTAGCCTTAAAAATAACTTATCCCGATGCAGCTAATAAGGAAAGTAGGGTTGGCGTGGTGTTGTAGTTTTACGGCTTGAATCCCTGCAATTTCTTGTAAATTGTTGTTTTTATCGTAGAAAAGGTGTTTTAGTCGGGTTACAATGGCAATTCAACGAATTGAAATTTAAAAAAAAATTTTTTTTTAGTATTGCATTATAAAATTATCACAATGTATTACGGTAGATAATAAACAAAGAAATCGTAACGTTACGACTAATGAGACAATAGATTAATGAAATAATCAGATAATTTGCGACGGTGTTAACTTTAATGAGCCATTAAGCCAGTTGAAAATAGTTGCATAAAATTAAGATAATTGCTTTAGATACACTTAACGACAATACCTGAATATTTAACTTCGCCGAGAATTAAAGTGCCATTTAACAGCTCTAATTTCAATGGTTTACCATTTTCTAGTTAAACTTTATGCCAATTAGTTTAAATGAATTGCTTCTTATACGATTGCAAAATAAATAACTTTTTATACTGTAAATAATATTTAACAATATTATAATTTCAAATCATTTTGTCAAAAACCACATGAATTTTTAGTTGTCGTCTATTAGGCCAAAGTACAAATGACCAAATAGTAAACTACCCACCAATTCTAAGGAAGGCTGTTCGTCGTTCGATTGAAGTAGGCGATACTTGATGAGGATCCATTTAGAAATTTCTCCGTCAAATGGCAAAAACTAACTAAATAACGTCTCTGTAAATAATATTAAACTTACTCCAAGTCCTATCTACACAGCCTTCTATTCCTTATAAGAATTCAAATACTCTTTATACAACTGTTTAATACTATAGGTGACTGCAACGTGCTTTCCTAAGACAACGAAAATTGCTGGACCGTTGTGTAGTGATAATATCACGGTAATTTAGCCAATAGGAAATAGGAGTTAAAATGCTACCATAGAATGGTTTATAGCCATTATTGCTGTAAATACTCACAGTAATTATCAAGTTCTATTGGGGGTGTAATCTGGTTTTAGATACTGTATTAGTTCCGACTGGCAGTAACTGACTGAAACTTAACATTAATCCTAATATTTGCTTGCTACGGTCAATAAAGCATATACTTACCACTAAAAATAACAAATGTAGTTCTCAAAAATTTAAAAAGCTTCTAGTGTGATATTGTTCTTGTCGTTTAACATTGCGCATTATGATTATCTATTAAGCAACATGGTTTACTGAGATGGTAAAATTCGTCCATTGCTTATACAGTCTAATACTAATGATGGGTTGTGCGAAATAAGAATCTTTAATTGCTTTATCTGACATAAAAATAAATTAATTGAAGCAGGTATTGGTACGATCAATAAAATTCAAATTCAGACAGGACAGCTAGAAGACTCCGAATAACAATGTGACCTACGCAATAAATACGTTTTAACGGCGCGCGCCGATTGCCGATCCCTACAAACCCCCACCAACGTCTTGTGGATTATAGGTTCTAACGGATACAATTCGTTTTTGGGGACGCTGTTCTGCTTTCTTAATTGTATGGAAAGTGCTTTACTGGCAACAAAATACGTCACATTAAGAAGACACAATTAATTGATTGTGCTGCTAGTGGACCTGATTACTACCAATAAAAACACTGTCCTAGCAAATCTGGAATTGATATAACACTAAAGCGGATTTGATACACTAGCTTTTTTTTTATTATGGGTTAATACAAAATAATATATATAACCTGTTTTACTGGATCATTTTCCTCAGTGTAGATTAACCCATATTTAACAAACCGGAAATTATATTTACATTTTAAATTAAGTTTAGAAATCTTTATAATTGTAATATAGATACAGTTGGGGATGGTGAATTGGCAGCGGTCAATTAACCACTAGCTATTTGACCGGTCAAATTCGGTCGAAATATTGCAGCATTTTATTTTGGTTTTAACAAGTTGCAATCACCATTATTTATGAATTTGTGATCGCTCCAGTTAACCTAAATCCTATACCCGTTCAAAAATCCCAAAATGTCTACGATTCTTTAGTTGTTCCCCGATCTTCCACGGCGACATCCCAGCGCTTTTCAGCAAATCTTACTTCCAGGTCTGTGGGTAAACTATTTGATTTTGACTTAACTTTTTTTACCAGTAAGTCTAAATTAATAACCACAATCGTCATACAACGCCTAATTTTAAAAATTTAGGTTATTTCCAAAATTAAACTTGATAGTACAATTTTTGGCTCTATACTGCCCTACAGGTAAGAATTCTCTGTAGCTTTGATCATCTGTAAGATTTTTTTGATATTTTGAACAATAACAAAGGAAAATTGAAAGTAAAAAATTTCTCGTGTTCAATCCAACAACGCCTTATATCTAGGAGTTATTGGTTCAATCCCCTTAGCAGTTCTGTTAAATTTATATTTGTGATTATTTGTTGGCGTTTTTACAAATAATAATAGAAATAATGTCCTTGTTTTTAAAATTTATTTTGGTCGGTTAATTTACCAGTCAATCGACCAAAAATAATTTGACAAGTCAATTCAACAACCCTAAATAAAGGTATAACAAAAGGATGATTTGTTATGGGTGGAAGAATCAAAGGTTGGGTTATTATTTCGATAGTTTCTTAAGAAGGCTTAGAAAATCGATTTAAAACCACACTTCTTCTAACTTATTCTTATTAAAGAATTTAACAATAGTACAGAATATATAGCTACCCAACAATAGGTACCTATTAAATACAAACTAACAGGAAAATAAAAAACTTTTCGCGTTTAACGAGTTCTATACAATTATTATAGTATTGCTTGCGTCAAACAAGCTGTCAACAAGCATAAAAACTTGTCATGCAGTTAAACACGAGATTCTATAAATTTTAATTAATTACGTTTGCGGTGCCGTCGTATAATTAAATAAATTACTTTCAACGTTTTATTAAGTCTGTATGCGAGTGAACAAACAAATATAATGGTCACTAGCGTTGAGGTGAATCGTTATCAATTCGCTATGCGTACAAAACCACGGCTTCATACATACTATCCAATAGAACCTTTGTATCCATATTATTTTTTTTGACAAAGGTATAAAATTAAAGATATTTCCTTGGTGCTTTATTAAGGAGCGCAAAGACAGCGCAAAATAAGAGGGAAAGAAAAAATTGTTTTTCTTTCCTTCTTATTTTACCACTTTCATTCTAGGTTCGCCTAGTTATTCGAATAAAAAATTGTGAAAAAAGATTTTGTGCTTTTCTTTTTTCTATATCTTTTAACTCCACTTTTAGTATGGACTACTTCTTCAAAAGTAAATATAATTATTATAATCTTTAGATTGGAAAATCCCTGAAAAACGTACCGATCTGGACATTAAACCTTTAACGTTTTAAATTTTTTGATAAAGCCGAAAACATAAAAATATGCTCTTAAAATAATAATTTATAAAAAATATGCATTTTATTATAAAATTGACAAAATATGCAAGAAATGCATGCATTTTGCATATATTCCGTCCTTTTTTTTATCATAGTAGCTTCTGGACAACAAAAATTATTTTGCAAACTGTAATTTTTTGATTTATTGACCCATTTTCACCACGAGATTCTAAAGTTATTTTAGCGATATGAGATTTGAAATTGGACGGAATACGTTGTGTGATCCTTGTACATTCGGTACATATATAGAGCGTTCAGAAATTCGGGAGATTTTACTACTTTTTTTCGAATTTCAAAAGACGTGAATTTACGTCACGGCATTGCAATTTAGTATAGGGAAGATGGAATATTCAAATAAAGTTGAAGTTAAAATCGACATTGGAAGCTTAGTAGATTGAATTTTATATAGGATTTGGCAGAAAATGATAGCTTAAAGCATCTACAAAAGATTGATTTATAGATTTATGCTTGATTTATAGTTTTAACTGTTATCCACACAGAATAAAAAAGAAGGTTATCAAGCTATTTTTCCTCTGCGAAAAATGGGGTTTCTCGTAAACCACAAAGGCCGCGCAAGTCAATGAAATAAAACATTTAAATGTTACCAACATCAAATAAAGAAAAAACGCGTATCGAAATAGCTTCATTACGAAACGCAAATGCGTATCGTATTGAGCTTATTATGAACGTGAAATAGAAAAACAATGTTTTTCCATACTGAACAGCAGGATTTTTGTCCCCCAGTGACGTCATGCGCAACGTCGTTCGAAATTGGATCGGCAAGTGGGTTTATCTTCTTTAGTAGAATAGTATCATGAGAGGTACGCTCTCTGTCTATTTCTAAGCTATGTTATATACATAATGCAATAAAAATTCAATTATACCTGAAAGTTCTCCACCGAAAGCAATTCGGCAGGCAGACGCCTATTTCTCTGTCTGTGCTATAAGTTGTCATATTCGATTGAAAATTCGCGTTCGCGAACAAAGTGGACAGTCAACCGTATAAAATGGAAAAGAAATTGCATCGTCCAAACTTTGTGATTGAAAATAAACAAACACACTTCAAAAACGCCGAACAATGCTCGACTAGAAAATCCCGAAAAGTTCTGTGCAAATTTTAAGTGGATAACTTTTTGATTTTGGAGATGAGTAGCGTAGAACAAATTGTATGTTCTATATTAATATTTAATTGAAAATTTTGTTCTTGTACTTTCTAGTGCATGCAAGCCAATAATAAAACAGAAAATATGTTAGAACTCACTAAGATATATTTATTTGTTTTTCTACATGTATATTCCTGTTTTCTGGACAATCTACTGAATACACAATTATTAATCATGAACTATTAATTTCATTTTGTCCAAAATTATTCTTATTGGTTCGGATAGTGCATAAAACATCTTTTATGTTCATTATATTCATGACTTTTCGCTTTGTTTTAACTTTATTTAATATAAAAATGAAAAACTTTGGGCAAATATTTAATACTTTTTCGTAAATATCAAAATATCGAGAAGTTTTACTTTCAGCATTTATAATGGCTGGTTATTACAGGAAACTTTCTATTATTTTTTACTAAAAAAAAACTTAATTAACGCAACATTATACCGAATCTATTAAGTTCCTTGCTAAAAAATTAACTATAACAACTTCCGTGAATTCTTGTTTAAAAATTGAGCAAAAATGTATTAGAAAAGTTAGTTAACGCCGTTATTATACCCCGGTAAAAACTTGTTAAATGGTGTGTTTAAAGTTTTCTGGCGATTTATAAAAGTTTCACTTCTTTTCAGGAGGTTGTTTTTCTTTCGTGTTCCATAAAAGAAAAATTTCCCCGCGTTTTGTGCAAAGATACCAGTTTCATTAATTAAGGATTTATAATTATCTTTTGTTAAAAAAAAGTTTTTAAAAACGGATGTTTTTTGGACGAAATTAGTTTTTTTTGTCAAATAAAACCTTTTTACCTTTGTGAATTTTTTCTTTGCCAAGCGGGACACAAAACAAAACACTTTTTAATGTTCATTGTGCCATTTTATTAAAGTATTACATAGTATAAAAGGTAGTATTAAATTTTTCTTATATCCAGAATATAGGCAAATACCTCGCTATTATAGGTACTTATTTTAGTGGTTCACCCTGTATTCGATGCGAACCCAAGTAGCAGATTTAGACACAAATTGGACACAAGTTCTTTGCTGAGAAACGTTTCGAATCATTTTCGATCAAATATTAAAATTTTGTCACGACAAATGTGTTCGGAAACCTTTTCGACACATTTTTGAATTCTGTGACTTGAAACACTATACAACAACTGTTTCTCTCGAAAAATTTTACAAACCACAGTATCGATACATTTAACATACAAGGGAATGAATATTTTTCGAAACCTTTTTAGATAAAATTGTGAAATTATGCATGACACATGCGTTCCAAAATTGTAGCGACACATTTTCGATTTAATTATTTCGAAACAAATTGGTATTTTCCTGCTTCGAAATATTTGCCAAACAATAGTGTCCATTCATTAACGAAACTTGTAAAGAAAATAATTTTTAAAACTTACAGCAACATACACTCACTACCTGTTCGTCTATCGGAACAAATTATAATAAAAATCACCTATAATTTTTAAGAAGGAAGACAGGACTATAATATCTACCCTCAATAATTTAAACTGTTTTCAGTTTGGTTGTTTGAATATGTAAAACTTTTCTTTGTTTTAAATCACCTTATAAACCATTTTACATCATTTGTTGTAAGGTTATCAAATATTTCGGTGGGATTTTCTAGTTTCAGGTTATGTAAGTCGATTTTACCTTAGCTAGCTGTGTTTCTGTTTCGATAATGTATCTATAATCTATAGCTATATAATATACGAAACATTATAGAAACCCAATACTAGAAATTGTGTCTTGATTCTCGACTCCATTTTGAACCAGAATAATATTCCGCGTTCTGGGGGCCATTTTGACAAAAGAAATTTACCTTGTTAAAATTGGTTTTAATTAAATTCCACATCTTTTGAAAAGCCTTGAAGTTGTCACATTATTTCCATTTTACTAGACAATTCAATTTAAAAAAGAAACAAGTAAAATTTTACTAAGATATTTTCAATTTTACTTTTTTGCAAAATAATATTTTTTCTGTAAACACAAATAAATTGAGAGCGTATTAAAAAAATTAAACCAAATTACAAGATAAAACTTATTTCGTAAATATTATTTGTTTCGCTTCTCCAATAACTAAGTGAAATAAATCATAGTGGTGTACGTTGCGGCGTTGCCACGCAATATATAATTTACTAAAAATCCATTAAAAACCACCTAATCAAAACTCCGTTAAAAAAAATGAACCGATTTGATTATCTAATACATGGTTACGGTTTTGGATACCTGAGGGACGGTAGATTGATCTTATTAAGGAAATCTGACCATAATTTATACAGGGTATTTTTTACGGATTTGCCAATATTGCTATATTTAAAGTATCAAATCTTTATTTTTTTAAATGGGACACTCTGTATAATAATGTTGTTAAGTATTTTATGCCCTATAAATTTTCAATTATAACTCATGTCCTAAAATATACCGTTTGGTCAAAATGATCAACTTATAGAAAATACACTTGTGACAAAAGCATTATGGTGAAATTATGCCGTCTTCATATTGTTTCTCTTTTATTTCACAACCTGCAGATAATTCCAATTATTTGTTTCCTTATTGTGCCCTCTAAGATTGAGAATAAATGCATTAGATATAACATTTTCGCATTTTCGATACATTTTCCATAAAAGTTTCAATTATGCGTCAAAATAGCGAAAGTCACAGCTAGTACCAACCACTCGGAAACACATTATTCATCATTTACCTTTATTTCCTAAATTTTCCTGCCAATTTTTGCATTTACATTTAAAAGCTTACCCTGTTACCATGTATAATAAATTGTCTTTGATGACGTAAAGCTACCATAGTATATTTTTTCGTCAAATCAAAACAGTTGTTTTGAGACAGAATCATTAAGCAGGCTTATTGATACTTACAAATTAATAGATACTGATTCAATTTTAATACCCCGTTTTAAAACATTTTTTTTCAACAGGCTAAACAGTATTTAATTACTCTCATTCGTTAGTAGGCGTATATCAAAGTGTTCTATTTTGGCGCACATATAAGCTGACAAGTGCCCGAGCAGTAATTTAAAGACTACACATCGACTGTGACAAATTGACGCTATACATCAGGCGGTTAGAAATAAGTGAACTAAAACGGTCGTTTTACTAATTACATTCGCCAGCAATTTGAGGTCTTTTATTTTTTTTTTGTTGCTCGTTTTGCCATGAATTTATTTTAATTTAATCGCGAACTCTTTTTTTTTTCTGTAACGAAACGGTATGCCGGTAGCCAATGGAATTGTGTTTCATTTTATTGGTTTATTATGTTAAACCTATGATCGACGAATAAAATAGCCCAACAATAAAATTATATTGATTGGCCATACTTAATGTAACTAATCTATACTTTTAAGTTGTTTATATTGGTAACTGCCCAAGTCAATTGAACATTCATCCAAGATGGAAGTTGACGCGTCATTATGTGTAGTTAAAGTGTCTATTGTTTTGTAACTAAAATGGAAATAAAACAAGTAAAATACCTTGATCATCTAATAATTTATATTCCAAAAAAGCCACCTAGTGCAACAAGTTATGGGCCCAGGCTCGTCTATTCGAAGGAAATAAGTCGATTATTTTTGGGAATCGGTGAGGACGCATTGCATAGATCAGCTGGTTGGAACATCAGTGAATCAAACATACAATCAGCTGGTAGATCATCCGTCAATTAATAATAAAATCAGGTGGTAAAAACGTCCTTCAATCAGCTGGTAAGGTGGCAGAACAAATAGTGCCAGTCGTAAAGTTTAATGGGGGAAAACTGGACAATATGGAAATTCTTGATCCAGATCGCTTTAAAGGTTAACAGCCTTAATGATAAAACCGTTATACCAGTGTCAGGTTATTCTGGTCGGTAATGGCAGAATGGGAACGAAAAGATGGCAGGGCCCAAGAACAGTTAGAATACAGAATTGAATACAAACACCTAACACACCTGTGAAACATCATCGGAAATGTGAATTCAGTTGAAAGGTATATATGAACATAAATCTTAGGTCAGTATCCTTCTACTGCAGCAAACGTTTCTTAATATGAAATATAAAGAAGGTAGCATGTAGAATTTATTTCACAAATTGAAGGAGTTTAAGTTAACCTTCATCTGCAGGATGATGTAATAAGTAATAAAATTAGCTTAACAAAGATTCTAATTTCACTACCAGCAGGTTGTTTTAGCATAAGAATCTACTCCGAGCTACAAATAAACAAAGTGATACGGGGTCAGTTCATGAGTAGAGTAGTAAATAAACGATCTCTCTCCCAACGAGAAGTGAAATGTTTTAAGTATTAAAATGGGGCACATAAAACAAAACTGAACTCATAAGAGGAAGTTAAAAGAAGTTTTGTTATTTTTGTAATAATAAGGGTCATTTGATCAAAGTTTGCTGGTTTAGAAAAAATAAAGAAGAAGAAGAAGAAGAAGAAGGATAAAAGAAGTAGGCTGCCGTGAACACTATACAGGCTTTATTGGAAATATCGAGTTTACATAATATTTTCAGGACATGTTTACATACATTTCTTGATAAACACATATAGGTTAACAAGTATATTGTACCTTTATTACTTAGTCAAAACCTACGTTAAAAAATATTAGTTCAAATAATATAATCCTTTCAAAAACATCTAGTCGGTTAAATACCACTTATATTCTTGTATGTATGTTGTATGTTGTATGTATGTATGTTGTATGTTGTATGTTGTATGTTGTATGTTGTATGTTGTATGTTGTATGTTGTATGTTGTATGTTGTATGTTGTATGTTGTATGTTGTATGTTGTATGTTGTATGTTGTATGTTGTATGTTGTATGTTGTATGTTGTATGTTGTATGTTGTATGTTGTATGTTGTATGTTGTATGTTGTATGTTGTATGTTGTATGTTGTATGTTGTATGTTGTATGTTGTATGTTGTATGTTGTATGTTGTATGTTGTATGTTGTATGTTGTATGTTGTATGTTGTATGTTGTATGTTGTATGTTGTATGTTGTATGTTGTATGTTGTATGTTGTATGTTGTATGTTGTATGTTGTATGTTGTATGTTGTATGTTGTATGTTGTATGTTGTATGTTGTATGTTGTATGTTGTATGTTGTATGTATTAAAGCGACATATTATGCTAACTAAAATACCTATATTATTAGTGTTTTTTTAAAAAAGTGCACTTGTTGAATGGTTTCAAATATGGGGGGAGAAGTGACGCACATTTCTTAATATTTTAGTTTTGATGTAATGAATGTATTGAAACACATATTTTACATATCCAGCCAGGTCAGGGCTATATAGTAGGTGGATAATTTCTTTCAGAAATAATTGATAAACATCGCCTTTATAATATCAAACTATCTCAAAAATTATTAGATATAGGCAAGAACGTTCTTAGTTTATGTATATGATGACAGAAAAATATATAGGATGTTCCATTTATTAAAAGTGATATTTTTCAATTAGAAGTTTTCTGAATTTGGTCCTAGAAAGTAAACACCCTGTAAATGAGACGGCAAATATTTCATAGTGAATATGTATTTTTTACTTTATTTAGTAAGTATAAAAATTATGAATCGCTTAGTGTCAAAATTTAAGTAGCATTTTCACATGCAACAACGAGATGCTTGCAAATGCAAAATTTTCATTATAAGGCGAATTATCTTAAAAACTATAACTTTTTAGTAAATTAAACCATTAATAATAATGTATGAAATAACACGTAGAATTAATAAATTTATTTAAATATATTTATTTATTTATTTACTGTTCACTGTACAAACACACTTAGGATACTTCCTATATGTACTTACAAGTAAAGGCTAGAAAATAGAAAAATCTAAGTACTTAACTGAGATTAGTTGTACTAACAACTAATAAAAATAATATAAAACAATATAACAAAACAATATTTTAAATCTCTGCATTATTGTTAAACAGTTTTTTAAGTTGCTCAACACTAATAAGAAACATATCAAAAGGTTTCCTTATGTTTAATTCATTGCACTGTACCAACATACGACTTAACGGGGATATATTTTCACTAATATTAAATAAATCATTGTTTGTAATTCTAAGGTTAATCTTTGGTACTTTAATGCCTATGTAATTAATTAAACCACAGTCTTTGTATTTGGTATGATTGATAATATGGTATATAAACATGACAGCTATTTTGTTTCTTCTATGCAATAGAGTTGTAAATTGAAAACTATTCAACATTGCCCTGTATAAAACCATGTATGGATATGCATTATTTTCTCTGATATATAGAAATCTTAGAAAACGTTTCTGTACTTTTTCAATATGGTTAGTGGAAGTTAAAGCAGTGGGCATCCAAATTTGGCTTGCATATTCTAGAGATGGTCGCACCAAAGCATTGTATAATTTAATAATTGTGGCTATCCTATAACTTTTGCTATTTCGTATCACAAAACCCAAACACTTATAAGCCTTATTTGTAATATGTATATAATGATTGCTAAATTTCATATTTGTCTGATAAATTACTCCAAGGTCCTTAACTTCATTTTTCCGGTCAAGTTTTATTTCACTTACATAATAGTCATCGATAATATAATTTGTTTTTCGCGTAAACGACATCACGGAACACTTTTTAACATTTAAATGCATTTTGTTATCTTCAAACCAGTCAGAAACTCTATTTAAATGAAGCTGTAACTGCGTACAGTCTTCTTTCGTATAGATTATCTTGAACAATTGAAAAATCATCTGCAAACAGAAGGCCGGTTGATTCTGTGATGCACTCAGGCAGCGGATCAATGAATACAACAAATAGTAGTGGGCCTAGGTTACTTCCTTGTGGGACACCAGAAGTGGCCACAAACTTTTTAGAATACGTTTTACCAACTTTCACCACTAGTGTTCGCTGTGAAAGATAAGATTTAAGAAAATTGTACGCTTGTTGAGTACATCCATAATCAACGAGCCTATTAAGCAGTATTCTATGATTGACCTTGTCGAAAGCCTTTTCACAATCTGTATATATGACATCAAGCTGCTTTTTGTGTGCAATTGCCTGAGAGGCATACTCTGAAAAAACACATAGGTTTGTAATTGTAGACTTGTCTGTCACAAAGCCATGTTGGTGGGGTGATAAGTTTGGTTTCAAAGCTTTATACAAGTCGTCAAACAAAATGATCTCAAAAATTTTTGCTAATACATTTATAAGACTTATAGGCCGATAATTGACGACGTCATTCATCTGACCAGACTTATACACAGGAGTGATTACTGACGTTTTCAGTTTGTCTGGAAAATAATTTTGTTTAATAGCCAAATTAAATATATGTGTTATTGGACGTACCAGTAGCTCAGCTAAGCCTTTATAGATGTATGCTGGTATATTGTCATCGCCTGTAGCCTTTTTTGGTTTTAATTTTTTAGTATTGAAAATACTATTGGGATCGTGTTTACGCAAACTTTGCATTGCATGTTACTGTCGCTCATGTCGATGTCGCGGCCAACAGCGCAATATCTAGATCGGTCTTGTAACATAAGACTCTGATAAGACTTGGTAGAAATATAAATATGAATCAGCGTAAAGTCGGCAAGTAAATAATGAATAATGTTTAGTTTAGTTTGTGTTTGAAAGAACGCCATAGTAACTTTGTTAAAAAGTGTTTTATTGAGATAAGTTATAACTAAGGTAAGTTCACGTTATTTAAATCGGAATATTATATCGAAAAAAAAAAGCGGGAGGCAAAAAGTTGGAGCACAATAATTGCATATTACAGGGTCCGCCCAAATTTGGTTAACAAATGGGATAATTTTTTTATTATTGATTTCTCAGAAAATGTTATTGTACCGGGTGATTGGTTATATTTTGCACCCCTACCTATCTCATGAAAATCTTCATGGTCTATTTTGAACGCTTGGGTAAATAAGTATAATTTAAAAACATAGCATAAGTAGGCTTAGACAATATGACCGATTGAATATAAGGCAATTGTTCACCTTGGTTGGTCTGCTATGTGAATATTATTGTTTATAAACAAATTAATATTAATTATTCTTAGAAATAAAACCATACATTTAATATAATATGTTTTAGTTAATATACAAGGTGTCCCAAACGTAATGGGACACAGAGCAACAGCAGGCTCCTTAAGGCGAAATAATGCGATTTATTTAAACTTGCATTATCCCAAAATTGATAACAACCAAGATAAAGGGTGTCAAACTTTTATTTTTGTTTTCGTTTTTTTGGGATTATTTATAGTTCACCTTGGTTGGTCTGCTATGTGAATATTATTGTTTATAAACAAATTTATATTAATTATTCTTAGAAATAAAACCATACATTTAATATAATATGTTTTAGTGAATATACAGGGTGTCCCAAACGTAATGGGACACAGAGCAACAGCAGGCTCCTTAAGGCGAAATAACGCGATTTATTTAAACTTGCATTATCCCAAAATTGATAACAACCAAGATAAAGGGTGTCAAACTTTTATTTTTGTTTTCGTTTTTTTTGGGATTATTTATAATATGTTTTAATTAATATACAGGGTGTCCCAAACGTAATGGGACACAGAGCAACAGTAGGCTTCTTAAGGCGAAATAATGCGGTTTATTTAAACTTGCATTATCCCAAAATTGATAACAACCAAGATACAGGGTGTCAAAGTTTTATTTTTGTTTTCGTTTTTTTGGGATTATTTCCTAACGAAATGACATAGGTAGCAGCACGAAATTAAGGATTTTGGGGTTTTTTGAGGTGAGGAATTTAAAATTATCCATAGTTTTTATGTAATCAGTACTGTAAAATTAAAGAACATTTTTTAAACTTTTACAAAATCCAAATTAGAATGTGGGCTTTAATTACATGACATAGGTCATTAAAATTTTAAAGCTGTGTCAGGTATTTTCAATACATAGGATGCTTGCGTAAGGTGCAAGATCTGTGAATTTTTATGCTATTTAAAACATCAGTTTCAGTTATGAGAGAGAAACTAAAATTACTGTTTTTCTGAGAAAAGTCATAATTGCTAGGCACATCAGATACTTCAAATACAGACATAAAGTGACTTCTAAAGGCGTTCGCAATGTCATCAGAATTGTTATAAAAATTATTATCGTGCATCATTTCTCTTGGTACACCACTACGTTTGGTTTTGTCTTGTATAAAATTCCAGAAGGATCCGGGATCCATGTTAAAATTATAGTCTAATGTCTTTTGATATTGTTTGTATTGAGCTATAGTTTGATATTTAATTGATTTTCTCAAATTGTGATACTGTTCTTGTTTGTCAGTGTTTGTCTTATCATGAGGTATTATATGATGTAATTTATTTTTATTTCTAATTTTACGTACCAAATTTATGGAGTACCATATAGGGTGTCCCATTTAAAAAAATGTAACTTTATGACAGCCCACTTTTTGGGCGCACCCTGTATAATTCAAAATATTTTTAAAATGTGCCAGATATCCAACCATACCTTCATACAAAACTCATTATCGACAAATCTTATCTTCAAGGCCTAAAATTACTCCATGCAATCGTTGACTCACCCGGTATAAATAAATAATAAAATTATCATTTGTTAAAAACTCCTTCTCACAACAAGTAAGTGCAATAAACAAGCTGTTTTGCGGCGTTAAAGTTTTTAATTAAACAGTAAATGTGTTTAATCAGTGAGAGACTATTCAATTAATTAAAAGAAGAAAAACGCTGTTTTACACAGGTATTTCATTCAGCTACTTTGAAATCAAATAAAACTTTAAAGCTCGTTCAGGATAAGAAGGAAATGCGAGAAAATGCAATTATTATGCAATTAAAGTGTTTGTTTAATTAATTAAGCAACTTTTCTGGGTTGATGTATGGTGGTACATACAGATCTCGATATAAGGAGCCGTTAACTTTTGAGTAATCCCATTTTCCAGTAAAAATGTTTTAAATTTATATGAAATAAAATTGGAACCATTTATCTAAAACAAAAAATTCTGAAATTAATGTGTACTACTGCTGCAGGTAATGCTGTTTCCTCTTTTAAACTTACCAAAATGCAATGCTAATGACCAGTAGAAAGCAAGAGGAGTGAAAAAAAAATGAAAAAGATAATCATGATTTTAGTGCTTTAGATGTTATTGCATTGTCATATAATAATCATGATTATTTAGTAACTTTAAATGGGTCCGTAAATGATAAAAATAGAACTGGAATAAAAAATTGCTATTTGCCAAATACATTAGTTGGCGTTAACGTAACTAAAGAATTAAAAATGTTACTTGACAAAGCAATAACATTTAAAGCACTAGAATCATGATTACCTTTTTTGTTTTTTTTTTCACTCCTCTTGCTTTTTAGTGATCATCAGCGCAAAGCAAAAATATGTCGAGCTTATAGACAACGTAAAAATTAAAATAAAACTGCTTTATTAGTAAGTACTACTGCTGCAGTTAAAGCTGATTCCAATTTTGAACTTACCACTAATTCACTGCTAATGATCACTAAGAAGCAAGAGAAGTTAAGAAAAAAACGAAAACGGTAATCATGATTCTACTAGTTTAAATGTTATTACTTTGTCAACTAATTTTATTAATTCTTTAGTTACGTTAACGCCAACTAATGTAAAGGTTTTTGAAGAGAGACCATGCTATTTGGGGAATGTTATGAATAGTATATTTTATACTAAAAAACTAAATGAATATTGTCGTATATTGGAAAGAATTTAGTGGACTAAAGATGTCCGCACAGTTATCAAACATATTGTTTTCCTTCTTGATGAGGCGAGTTATGAATGTAGATATTGAAAAAAAATCGAAAATTGTTAGTTATATCGGGTATTTGTAATACGCCTTAGATGCTTGCGTTAGTTGTGAGAGCCGTAAATTTTTTATTTATTTCTATATTTAATACATACATACATGAAAATTACATTAATTTGTTTATTGGATATTTTGCATTATTTTAGTATTACATACTATGAACTTTTAAAAAGAAAATTACTTCCAACTTTCCTGTAAACGTAACGTATAGTATTAACTTTTTTTTGTGTATAAACCTTTTTCTTCCAGGACTTTGAACTTCGCTCAGTCGTTAGAAGTCCCTTTAAATGTGATCGCTGCACATTATAGGAAATTTCATTTTACAAAGTCATTGTCTTAACAGAACTATTTCCTTTCGACTTTGTTAAATTCGGGACGCCTCACAAAAATAAAACTTTAGGTTTTGCTCTGATAATAGAGATTAAGCCAAGTTTTCAAATAAACTAAAAGAAAATAGAAAAAAAACCGGGAAGATTTTGTATTAGGGATAAAGGCCTGGATATAAAGTGAACAAAGAAGTCGTTGGATAAAGTCTGGAATTCTAATAGCCAGAGATGAGCGAGTTTATTGTGGTAGTTATAAAACTCTGTTTATGGAAGATGGCAACTTAATATATTGAGCTTGACTTTACTGGATAATATTTAAAAAAAAAGTTCTTTTAATTCTTTTAAAAGTACTTCCTTAAATAAGGATTACAACTTAACGCAAACATGGTATGTTTTAATTTCTTTTTAAATCGAGACTAAGGATTAAAAATGTATTTAAAGAAAAGTATCAAACTTACAAATACCATATTTAGATGACCTAAAATTTGTCCGAATAATCAGTCATAATCAATCGATCATGAAGATCTGCTTCTGCATGGTAAGAAAATAAAGCAGTCAAAGCTGGAATAAGTTCTCTTTGCAAAAATCCAGATGTCTATGGTCATTTAAGTTACCTTCAAGAAATATTGGCCCCATGAACCAGTCGCCAATTATGCCTGCCCATTGCCCAACCATTAAGTCTTTGCGGAAGCTGGGTGTGTGTTTCTCGTATCCAGTAGGAAATTCCTGCTGACCAATATCGACAGTTCTGTTTATTGTCAATCACATCATCATCAGTGCACAAAACTGAAGATGGCGGTCCGGATCATCTTCCAATTGTACCATGAACGTTTTATAAGGACGCATTTGACATGAGTTCACTTGAATGCAGACTTATGGCTTGTCTTATTTTCTCTTGCAAGTTGCCGAACTAGAGTAATAGGATTTCCTTAAAGAGCTTGCGCTGGCAAAACCCAATTTTTTTTTTGCTTTCTACATTACAGAAATGCTAAAGTAAATAGTGGGTCGTATTCCCTTTTTTATGCCCTTTTCAACGAGCGAAAAAGTATGCCAAACTAAAAATAAACGCAGCCGTAGTTCTGTATTTTTTCAGCAAATAAAGAGACTTCCTAATAGTAAATTTATTCCAGTTAAAAATTCCACTCTAGATAGATAATATATAATAAAGGGTGTCCCAATAGGAACGCACATTTTGAATGGCGCGACATTTTTATTTTATTCGGAGTAGGCCAACAAACAAATGATGTAAACAATTTGCGATTAGTAGCCATGGAACGATATACGGCCGAACAACGAATTATTATTGTTAAAACACACTACAAATATGGAGAATGTTTTACGGAAACAGTTCGAAAATTGCGTGGTATTTTTGATCGGCACAATGCGCCAAATCACACGACAGTTCAAAGACTACTTAACAAATTTGAGCAAAATGGTTCTGTCGTGGACGTGAAACCGTACTAGTCGCTCTGTTGAAAATATTGCCGCAGTGCGTGAAAGTGTAGGCGAGAATCCGGGAACATTTATCCGTTATCGTTCACAACAGTTGCATATTCCAAGGAGCACTACCCATCGAATTCTCACAAAATATCTTCATTTCCAGGCTTATAAGATTCAATTGACGCAAGAATTGAAGCCACTGGACCATGCGACACGCCGTACATTTTCTTCTTGTGTATTGCAAAAAACAAAATGAATGTCGATATTTCGAATAATATTCTGTTCACCGATGAGGCACGCTTTCATCTTAACGGCTTTGTTAATAAACAAAATTGCCGGATTTGGGCAGGTGGAGTGATTGGACCGTACTTCTTCGTGGACGAGGCAGAAAATGCAGTTATTGTGAACAGTGAACGCTATCGTAACATGCTCACGGAGTTTTTATGGCCTCAATTGAATGGTATGGATACGGAAGCAGTGTGGTATCAACAGGATGGTGCGACATGTCACACTACACGCGAACCAACTCAGTTGTTGCAAGGAAAGTTTCCCGGTCGTGTCATCTCACGTAATGGAGATCAAAACTGGCCCGCAAAATCGTGCGATTTAACGCCTTGCGATTTCTTCCTTTGGGGATTTTTTAAAATCACGCGTATACGCTAATTAGCCAACAACAATACGAAATTGAACGCGTTATTAGCAAAATTGGGCCGGAAATGTTTGATAAAGTAATTGGAAATTTCTCGAAAAGGATAAAAGTATGTCACCAAAGTTGAGGGCGGCCATTTGTCAGATATTATTTTCCACGTTTAATTGCAGTGCATTAAATTTCTATTAAAATATAAATAACACTTACTTTCAAATAAATTATTATTTTATTTCACAACGAAAATGTGCGTTCTTATTGGGAAACCCTTTATATATTCGCCTACACGTTTTTGTTCGAAAAAATACTTATTTAAAAAAAATGCCTATTATAAAAATGTTTCAGTATACATTGTTTGCCCCAGAACTAATAAAATCTTTGTATTATTTATTTTTTCCGTTTCCGGGTATGGAACATATAAAAAAATAAGGCTCTTCCAAATATTCCTCAACAGTCGCCGTTAAAATATTCAATCTAAAATATCGTGTTTTTACTTTCAGCAATTCAACATCGAGGATCTTTACTTTACCCACATTTTTTACAAATTTAAGAAATAAATTCTATACATCTCTCCATTTAATATTTTGTTGGAGCAGAGATAAATGCATTCCAAGCAGGGCCGGATTTAGTATATGTGGACTGCTACACTGAAAATGTGGCGCCGACCGTACAGGGGTAAAAATTTAATTGGAGGAATCCATGGGGTACTAGGAAACACTCCATATATTGTTTAAATCAACTATTTAAAAAGTTGGGTAAGGACCCCTAAGATCAGACCTAATGCGCGCAAAGTTTACCTCTACATTACAACCAAGTGTTTGCTTACCATTTCATCTCCTGCGGATTGGTTTATAATACACCATTAGCGGCGGGCCAAAAATTTTAAAAGTCATATGGTGACTTTTTTAATATTATTTGGCAGTTTATTTTCATATTAGAATGTGTGGATTTAAATCAAAATAAGTAATTTTCGTAACACCCTGTATATTTTGAAATAAATTCGATTGATTTCGTCGTTTTGAGGTAAAGGTTATAAATGCGCATGCAATGGTCTAGCAACAATAATTACAAAAGTGGAAAATGTATGGCCTTGCGCAATTAAGCAAAGCTATACACAATTAGACATGCGCACTGCAACATTATCGTTTGACGAATGGGAAAATAGACAGGTCCGGGCTTTAAAATCTAAAATGTCTTACTAAAAGCTTAATTAATATTCCATCATCATATTCCACGGGCCAAGCTCTTAGTTAAGAAATTGTAAACGTTCCTTTATACCTTCAATTTATTTTCACATGTAAACACCTAAAATTTGCCCCAAGTTCTTGCCACAATTTATTGTCGAGAAACTGGACCTGAAATTTTTTGACCAAGTTGGGAAAAAGGCAGTGATTTCTGGTGTTTTTAGTGGCTGTCAACCTATCAGAAATGGTTTTTAATGTTTTGTTTCGAAAATTTGTAGTTTTAGCAAAAGAACAAGTCAAATAAATTCATCCTATCAAATCGGAAATACAAAATAAACAAAACAGCAATCTTTGTTTTTATCGCGTACCTAATCCAGGTTTGCCAGACGTCCCGATTTAGGCGGGACTGTCCCGATTTTAATCGATATGACTCGATTTGTCCCGCTTTCCGATTGCACGTCAAAAATCCCGATTTTTCCGATCTACACGTCGAAAATCCCGATTTTTGAGGAGATTTGCATGTTGAAAATCCCGAATTTTAAATAATTTTAAAAAGTGCCAATTTAACTTATTCAATCAACAAATTTTTATTATATTTTATATTGAAAGAAAAAAATTACATGTTCTTTGAACTTTTTTAAATAATTACCTACCTACATTTACAATTATATTTTTTTGACTCAAATTCTTAACATTAAAACATGATCCCCTTAACGTGCCACAAATTTCCGTGTCCCAACGTGTGGTATAAAAAAGGGGGGGGGTATATTTCATCATTCATTCATTTGCAATAGAGCAAGAAACCTTTGAAATTAATACAAAAAAAATACCTGCTAAGCTTTGAAAAAATTACATTTAAAATAAAAATATTTCTACGTTTTTTTGGGTTGGGCTATCGATCAAAATGTAGAATTGGTAGGTTTTAATAGTCCAAAAAGGGGAGTGGCATTTTAAAAAAATTTGCCTGCGGCGCTTTTTTTTTAAGAAAAGTAATTGTCCCGCTTTTCCATTTTAAAAATCTGGTAACCCTGACCTAATCACAATCCAAATTTTAGTTGGTAACATTTAACAATTTGCCAAGAACTTGGGTACGTGTAAAACAACATTTACAAGCACAATTTCTTGATTAAGAATTTGAAATTTTTTTTGGTACTAGTTATTGTTTATAGAGCAAACATAATTTACTTAACTGCACAATACAAAAGTACAGAAAAACTAGAAATCCAAAATATTCAACACCCATAATTCAAATTAACTGAATTTATTTTAGTTGCTTTTAAATAGCAAAGCCAACGGCTAAGTTCAACGTTCCTTTTAAAAATTTAACTCAGCTTAGCAAAGATTATTTTCCTATCCCCTTCTCGCTGTTAAGTATGCCCCTCTATATTTCTTATATTATACAGTGGGACCAGTAAAGCTCGCATCATATGGGAATTTTTTATTAATAACTTTATTTTGGCATCAAGTTCTGTTCCGATCGAGAGAAAAATTAAGCAAAAAAATACTCACGTGATTCGCATTATCAAATTTTAATTTTTTTCCCAAAAAATAATTCAAAAGTGGGGTTATTTCTGAAAGTATCGAAAAAAGTTATTAGGAAAAGTTTTTTTAAATGCAGTTTTTTATACCACCTGCAAAATGTTAGCTGCATAAGATAATTTTGATTTTTTACCCATATTTTGTAAATTGCACCATTTTTGCAAAATAAGACTCAACGCAACTTACATAAAAGTTCTTAGTTTTGACAATGCTTTATTTCAGATACATTTTCTTTAAAGTAGCGCCATATTAAATGTGTGTTTTTCTACAAATCAAAATTGGGCTATTAAAATTTGGTCGCATGTGATGCAAAGTTTATTTGTTTTTGACCGTGTATAAAGTAACTTCTTAAAATAAGTATTTTTGAAAACGCAGTTTGTGTCTGAAAGTAATACAGCTTAATATTAAGACAAAAAAAAACACAGTGTCATCAGCAAAGAGTTCATATCGGTGTTCATTAAGTGGAAAATAAATTTTAGTGGTGGGGAAAAAATCAAAATTACCTTATGCAGCTGAATTTTTGCATGTGGACTAGAAACTGCATTTAAAAAAACTTTTTCTTATAACTTTTTTCGATATTTTTATAAATAACCCACCACTTTTGAATTATGTTTTGTGGAAAAAAATATAATTTGACAGATAATGCGAATCACGTGACTACTATTTTTTTGCTTAACTTTCATCTCGATCGAAGCAGAACTTGATGCAAATTTCGAATAAAGCTATTAATAAAAAAAAATCCTATATGATGCCGACTTTACTGGTCACACTGTATATACGATTATATGAAGTTGTTCGCGAAAGGTTCCTTTAACAACTTTAAGTTAACCAAAGATGTTTGCTTTACTATGGTATGGAACAGTAAAAATTGGATATTATTATTTAACTGTATATTTTAAATTTTAAAAATTAAATGTTTTAACTATTAAAAATTTAGGTTATAGAAATGCATAAAGTATTAACAAACACCAATCATCAACAGGGCGGATGGAACAATAAACATTGGACATAATTTAACTGCATATTTTTCCGAACTTGGTTCATAAAGTAATAATTTTATTGCTCTGTCAGCGGTCTTCTCCACTCCAAAACAAGTGTTCAGAAAAGATCTTTTGTCGGTGTATCAAAGTTGTTCGTTTTTCGAGAATCCGTTGTACGCAATCAATAGCATTCGGCCTCCGTGACAAATCCGACAAAAGGGCAGAATTAATTCGTTTCTTTGTGGTAGCGAATTCTTTTTAATTCCTTATAATAAAATCTATTAAAAATACGGCATATGCGCGTCATTACAATTTTGGAAATCGGCCATGATAAATTCACCGTGGTTAATTTTGATGGGTAATCTGGTAGCTATTACCAGGCCCCGATGAAAGCTATACCTGTTTTATTTATTAAAGTTGATGGCCCGTGGAAATTTGGTTCTCAAGGTTGTATGGACCGATTATTTTTACATAGAATGGGTCAATGTTTATCTACTACAGTGGTACTGTACTAACTGTACAAGATTTCTAAGAAATTTATAGTTTGTCTATAAAGTATTTGCAATTTTATATTTTTCCCAATTTTAATATATTTCTTTTTGATAACATTCTAAGACAAAAGCAATGCATCAAATAAGTTATGCCGATAGAAGATTTGTGAAATAATGTCGCAAGTAGAAAAAGGAAAGCATTAACTTCACTGAACTTAAATTTCGAGGATTTTGCGAAAAACTGATGAAATGGACCAACAACGTAGTAGTGTATTTAAAAAATAAAGTTTTTTAAAGTTAATGATAAAGATCAAAAATTGCAGCACAATTTTTTGATCAAGAAGTTGAAAAGCTTTTCAGTACCAGTTACTGTACCGTGCGAGCAAAAATTATTTGCATCAAAGAGGGCCTTGCATCTAAGGACATAATGCTTAGCCGTAGAGCTTAATACCTGTTGGGTGTCAGTAACTACCTGAATTAACAATCAATCAGTTATTCCGTCATCTTTGACAGTCGTTATAAGTAATTTGATTCATCGATAATTTTTCCAATTTCTTGAACAATTCACAATTGGCAATACAATTCGGGTTTGTGCATGGACGATTTTCACGAACATTTTCATAACGTTGCTTGGGATTTTTATCATTGCCTGAAAAGCACCGTGGCTGTGTTTAGGGAAACAGGTTCTATACAACACAAAAAGGAACAGAAAGTCCATCTGTAAGAACAGAAGAACTTGTAGCAAACGTTCGTGAAATAATGCAAAATACGCCAACAAATTCTATAAGACGCCTGTCCCAAGAAGTGGGAAGATCTTATGGAACATGCAGGACTATTCTTAAAAAGCAGCTAAATTTATTTCCTTATAAAGTGCAAGTATTCCAAGAAATACAAGCCGCAGATTTGCAGGAATTACTCTCAAGGGTTTACCCAAAATTTATTGGAAATAAATGATTTATTAGACCTGACATTTTTTTCGGATGAAGCCTGGTTCCACCTCTCCGGTTATGTGAATTCTCAGAATACACGTATTTTGTAAACAACAAAAATACATTTGTATTTGTCTACTTATTTTATTACTCATTAGTTTGGCGTATCATGTCATAATATGAATTTGACAAAATTTTCATCTAGATTTGGTTAGATATATCGTCCCCATATCATTGTGATCTAAACCAAGCCGTACGTTTTTTAATCCAAGCCATCTTAATGCAAATAATTTTTGCTCGCACGGTATATAGCACATAATTTACTTAACTACACAATACAAAAGTACACAAAAACTAGTAATCCAAAAAATTAAACACGCACAATCCACAATAACCGAGTTCCTTTTAGTAGCTTTTCAATAGCAAGTTGACCGTTCCTGTTAAAAATTTAATTCAACTTAGCAAATATTTTTTCTTACTACCTGGCCGCAGTTAAAAGCTAATCTATATTTCTCATACGAATATACGATTTGTTCGCGAATTGTTCCTTTAATAACTAAAACTAAGCAAAGATTTTTACTTAGCTATGCAACACATGGCACAACAAAAATGGCGCCCAACATGTTCTGAAGTGTATTTTTTCACTTATAAAACTTAAGTAATGTTTGTGCACCAGATAAGATGTACGGATCAAAAGTACATGTCTATGCAACAGCCTTGCTACAGTTTGAAATTTGCTTCTACAAAAATCCTCCAGTATATAAACTTTTTTCCTGAAATGTTTATATATCTTTAAAACGTATTTCATGAGATACCGGGCTAGACGAAAACCCAATAAAAAGAACAATATGTGCATACCATTGCCCAACTGTTGATAATTAAGCCCTAAAATCTGTCTCTAACTTTTCATTACCCCCATATAAACTCACTAAAATTGATATAAAAGGGAAATAACATAGAGCATAAAATAAAACCCAGGTTTTCTTCTGTTTTATGGTGGGGTTAATTCAAAAAAGTTGGGGCAAATCTAAAATTTATTTTAAAACATATGTCTTTCTTGAGGAAAACGATTGATAAAATAATTTATTTGATGGTTTTGAAAGCTATTATTGTTACTAGATTAGAGTAGAGGATCGAATGAACTATGTTCTTTTACTTTATAATTTATTTTAATAACTAGCTAGTATCCTAAGTATCTAGCTCTACCTTAAAACTGTCTTATAGTTGTGCCATGGATCTACTACCATTTTTGTATTTTCGGGTATACTGAGTGGGCTAGTATTGGATTTTTGTAAAGGTAGGTTTTCTATAAACGATTAATTTTTTAAATTTGGTTACCTATACGTATAAGAAACAAAAAACATAAATGACAAAAAAGTCATTATAAGAATTAAGTAGAAATGTATTATTTCAAATAATTTTTTTTTAATTGGTACTTAATATTAATTTTAGAATAAATTAAAAACATTATATTGACTTATCTATAATTTACATTTAAACTAAGGGTATAATTTAAAAATAAATAACATATTTGATCTCTTTGGCGCCGCCTCCAGTCAGTTTTATAATACATTTTTATTTGTTATTTTTATGGGTAATAACGCTTCTATTAAAGTTTTACCATTCCGGAAACATTATTATAAAAAGGTATTATAAAAATTTGCAGTACAGTTAATGTTTTTTATATTGCATTTGTAAAGCAATAAATAATGGATGTAATCTTATGGTTATGAAATAACGACATAAACAAAGTGGCGCCTAATATGAATTTTGACATTAATTGGACAGGGTTGCATTAAAATTATTCTCATATACATGGTGTCCGGAAAAAGAAGGCCAATACTTATTCCTTGAGCAAAAATAAAATGACTTATACTGCCATTTTTCATTTTATTCAATAAAGTTCGATATACAGGGCAATTTGAAATTATCGGACTGATTTTTTCGAATAATTCAAGTATTTAACAAGATATTAAATTCAAATTTGGTACATTGCCATTCAACAGTCCAAGAAATATTACAGTTTAAAACAAGCGGTGCATTAACATTTGAGAAATGTTTAGAAATTAAATAAAATGGACGCCCCAAACCTTTTTTGGATCCAAAACACATCACGATAGACAAAGGGAGAGCCATAAACAAGTATTTTAAGTAAACTATGTACTACATACGGGTAAGAGAATTACCGTACGAGCAAAAATTATTTGCATCAAAGAGGGCCTTACATCTAAGGACGTAATACTTAGCCGTAGAGCTTAATAACTGTTGGGTGTCAGTAACTACCTGAATTAACAATCAATCAGTTATTCCGTCATCTTTGACAGTCGTTACAAGTAATTTGATTCATCGCTAATTTTTCCAATTTCTTGAATAATTCACACAATGGGCTTTACGGAACAGCACAAAACATTCATGGTCGAAGCGCATTTTCGAAACGGGGTTAGAGTAAATGGTGAGTTGCAATACAATCCGGGT
The DNA here is from genome assembly GCA_963969555.1 of Polydrusus pterygomalis. NCBI lineage: Eukaryota > Metazoa > Arthropoda > Insecta > Coleoptera > Curculionidae > Polydrusus > Polydrusus pterygomalis. The sequence continues at coordinate 6,825,935 of OZ018378.1, read as the reverse complement.
TTGTGCATGGATGAACATTTTCCTAACGTTGCTTTTATTGCTGGGGATTTTTATCATTGCCTGAAAAGAACCGTGGCTATGTTTAGGGAAACAGGTTCTATACAACACAAAAGAGGACCATCTGTAAGAACAGAAGAACTTGTTGCAAACGTTCGTGAAATAATGCAAAATACGCCAACAAATTGTATAAGACGCCTGTCCCAAGAAGTGGGAAGATCTTATGGAACATGCAGTATTATTCTTAAGAAGCAGCTAAATTTATTTCCTTATAAAGTGCAAGTAATCCAAAAATAAATTTGTATTTGTCTACTTATTATATTACTCATTAGTTTGGCATATCATGTCATAATATGAATTTGACAAAATTTTAACCTAGATTTGGTTAGATATCGTCCCGATATCATTGTGATTTAAACCAACCCCTGGGTTTTTTATTCCAGGCCTTCTTTGAGGCAAATAATTTTTGCTCGCACGGTATATAAAAAAATATTAATAAAATAAAGGTGCATTTTTAAAATTTTATGTTTTTGCGGTGTTTTGCACCTGTAAAAAAAATCACGGGCCGCGCCTGATTTTGTTAAGAAGCTGGGTGCTAATTTAATTATTTGCCTCTACATGGAGTAAAAGTCCTAAATCTGCATTATTGTGCTCTACGTACAAGATCAGAGTAACCATTGGGCACCTACGACATAACAATGATTTAATCGCTCTTATAACTCATCAGACGCCATTTTTCCAATTATTTTTTTTTCATCTACCTGTAAATCATAGAATACTTTTAGCATTGTACACGTAAAAAATCAGATACCTGTCATTAAAAGGTAAGCAAACTCATAAGAACGAATAAAAATAAAACGAAAGGAAAAGAGGGGCGCGTAATCGAGTGAAGACGCTGCAGTCGGGTCGTTTGTCACGATTAGCGCGAGAATTTCTTCCCTTTCAGACGGGCAGTGACGGCAGGTCGTTCGGTGGTCGGCGGTGGTCTAGGAGAATAAAACAGCGGTGTCGGTCGCAAATTTTACCTAAATTTATTAAATACTGTTTTGTCCGACTCGAAATTACTACGGCATTTTAGGTAGGTATGAAAGAATAAATAATATGGGAAAGAAAGAAAAAACTCAAAGTCTTTCTCCACAAAGTTTAATAGAATAAGAATATTCAGTTAGAGTCTATATATGTTTCATTCATTTATTAGGAGACAGAAAATATGATCGGTGCTGATGGTTTTAGCAGAAGAGAAAATGGTGTAGAACCTTAATGGAGGTGTTATGGAATTAAAAATTTGCTGTGTAAATTAAACATAATATATAAAGAAATTGATGACAGTTAAAACATACCGAGTATGTGAGAAGTCAGTAAATAGGGTCTACTAAACCAACCAAATAAACTTGAGAAGAAGAAAAAACCTTTCTAAATAGTAGGTGTCGAAGAATGTTTAAAAATTTTTAAAAAACATTTTTAAGTAGGTATGTGTCTATAAGACATTGTGAGGACAAAATTGGAAGTAAATAATAAGGTAACGAATATTACATTCAAGAGAAGTGTTTAGTGGGGTACTGAGGTTAACTTCAAATCAATTTTCTTCATATTATGTCTCTTCTACACATCAATTTTTTAATTCCATAAAAGCTCCATTAAGGTTCTACACCATTTTCTCTTTTGCTAAAACCATCAGAACCGATCATATTTTCTGTCTCCTGATGATGATCGGTTCTACGTTCAAAACATGTAAAGACTCTTACTAAATATTCTTATTCTATTAAACTGTGTGGAGGAAGACTTTGAGTTTTTCTCTTTTTTTCCCATACTTTCAACTCTACTTTAAGCATCGACTATTTTTTCAAATAAATAATATGTTTAAATCCCAAAATAAGAACATCATATCAATCAGTAGTGCCGGCGTGATCAACGGATGGTTAGGTTAAATTGAGGGAATCATAATTTGTGCTGGGTGGCTATTTCAGAAATTCAGTAATATTTGGGATTTCGTTTGATTTGTGTCGCGTATATAATTACCCTCGAATTACTCTACGTATTTTTGTTGTTAACTAATTAATTATTATTACATTTAAAAATGCAACAGATATTTCAAATTGTTAGTTTTTATTACGGTGAAAAATAAAACGCTGGTATATACCCCGACTTTTTAAATCTGTCAAAAATAGTTACGTTAGTGTTGGGACAGGTTGGTCGTGATACAAAAATGCAAAACGCTTTTTTCCTCTGCACTCTCAGCCTTGGCATATTATAAAATAATTTTATTTTTTTGTTCTTGTGAATAAACCATTTCAAAACACCAGCCGCTGTTTATTTTAACCGTACGATTGCCTACTGCTTCAGATCAGCACTGCAAGAACTCTCCCTGAAATAGTGGGATCCTCATAGCCGTGAAGAATGAGCACGTGTTATCTCTTCTAAAGTACAAACCCGTACGCTGCACCAAAAGCCTTACACCTACACAATCACCTTCACAGTAAGCTGCAAATAAATAAACCAGTACTACGACAAAACCGAAACCTAGGTACACCGGTACCTAGGCCTAGGTAAAGTACGAAGCAAAGCACGTACTAGGCGGGCTGAGCGGAAATACTAAGCGAGTGCCCGAGGGTGTATACGCCTATGGCGCGGAAACCGCAGGAACCCGAGGAGTTTAGCCCCATCAGGGTTGAATCCGACACTACGTTCAGGCTTGCTAGTACTGTATGTTGCAGACGCATTAAGTTATTTTAAATTTCCAACGTAATTATTTAAAATTCAGTAACTTTTGGCTTTTCACGTAGTTAAAATTACAAAGACCAAGAAAAAGAGAAAATTGGAGTTGACGAGATGAAAGTGCCGAAACCCACAGCACATGCCAAAAATTGATATACACAGTACTGAAACAGTTGCAGAAAAATATTACAATTACATTTACTGCATATTTATCTTTCCATTGAGAAATAAATGCTTGGGTGGTCAGTGATACTGTCAGTAGTACAGTAGCCCCAATATTCCTAGTATTTTAGTAAAAAGACATGATTGGAACTACACACATTTTTTTAGTGTAAAAACGTTTTCCATTAAAAATTACGTACAACTCGTTATATGCATACATTTTTCTTGGTGTCACATCACGTAGTTTAACAAGAACTTCGAGATCTCTATTCAACGCATCAACAGCTTTGCCTTGAAACATCTGTATTATAAAGTGCATTTCATTCTCGGCTGAGACTTCTTTTTCTCAAAGCCCAGTAAAAGCACATCTTATTCTGTTAATAATAGTAATAATAATAATAAAAAAGGCCTTTATTCAAAACTGTATAACCAATGTATTCTGATATACAATGGGCGAGGTTCAGTTCGTCGTGTCTATGTCGTAGTCTTATAGTGAAATCCGTCTTTTCATGAAGAATCTAGTCATATTATGAAGCGTCGGCATATTGTGTAAAAACATGAAGCATGAAGCTACACAATATGCCTAGGCTTTTCAAGAAGAGCCCATCACATTTCGGCGAATTGTGGATACTACAACCTGCCTAACTTTAAATATTGCGGTTTCGTGAAATTTCCACATATGCAAGGCATATTGTGTTTAAGTGAACTTTGCGAGCTTGTAATTGAGACATTGCTTTATATAGAATGTACCAGTTTCAATATAGGGGTAGATATGAGTATCTAGATATTCTAACAAAAAAATTGACTTCAATAAGAAGAATAACATCAAACATTTGTTTCTATTTATTAACACAGGGACCACTTTTGTGACATCGAGAATTACACTGCAATTTTGCTTTAAAGCATTGACATAGGAGGCAATAACTAGCGGAACAAATTCCGTCTAAAAGGTATATTGGCAACCGGTTTGTTCGTTGTTACCCAGAGCATTTTTTTAATTCAATTTTTGCAACTAATATTATTTTATAAAAATAAAATTTAAATTAATTTTTAAAAAAATGCCCTGGGTAACAATAAACAAACCAGTTGCCAATATACCTTTTAGACGGAATTTGTTCCTCTAGTTATCGCCTCCTATTGGTATCTCGTACTTCAGAAAGTGCCGCTCTTTAAATTTAGCCAAGTTATGTTACGACGTTATATGCCGAAGTGCTACGGGCTCTTCTTCAAAAGCCTAGGCAGATTGTGTAGCTTCATGTTTTTACATAATATGCCGACGCTTCATGATATGACTAGATTCTTCATGAAAAGACGGATTTCACTATAAGACTACGACATCTACATTACTGCAGCATGACGTCTGTTCAACTAACCCAGAAGAAAAAAAAATAAAAAAAAATAAAAATATCAGAAAATAACATTTGGTGAGCACATCAGATGAGAAACAATAATATTAATGTACAATATTATATATTAATATATAGGTATTCTAGTCACAGTCCGTAGCAAATATTAAACATTCCTATTACTTTACGCGTACCTACAATTTTTTATAAACAAATATTTTAAAATTAAGTCTTGACATACTGAAGACATCATCTCGGGATATTATGTATTGATAATTTTTACAATATTATAAGAGAAACATCGTTTAAAAAGTTTTGTTTTATTTTGTGGTATTCTTAGCTTACCTTTAAATCTAACATTAATATTATGCACATCTGTGCGAAACGTAATTTTTTGGTAGAGATAAACAGGATATTGGTATTGTAATATGGCATGATAGTGACATGTCATAATAGCGCATCTGGTGCATGTTTAACTAGTTATTTTCCCTGATTTTGTGGGTGATATGTTCGCATTTTTTAATGCCAAAAATAAGTCGTAGGCAAGAACTTTGAACTTTTTGAATATGTCGCGAATTCATATCAGTCAAACACGGCCCATAAACGCCATCGCAGTAATTAAAGTAGGAAAGAACAAGAGACTCACATAACATTGACTTTATATTTCTATTAAGAACTTGTCGATGCTGGTAAATACATTTTAAATTACAATAAGCTTTTTGAATGCATCTATTTACATGAGTTGTAAACCTTAATTCATTGTCAATATAAAGACCCAGATTTTTCACTACAGAACTGAATTTAACACTATGACCTTAAATATTAATTTGTTGGCTATGCTCAATAAACCGCTGCCTCTCCACACTACCCCCAGTTCTTGAAGTTCTGAAAAATTTCGACATTTCTTATTAAAATCTTGCTCTAACACGTCTTTTCCATAGTCAACTGTTTACCAAACGCGTTAAGGGCACCTAACAAATCCTCAATAAAAAAGGCTAATTTTCTCTATCTACAAATAGCCCCTTTAAAAAGACGAAACTTATGACAGTCAGATACCAAAAACAGACAAGCATCTTTCCGATCATTTTTCGCATTATTCGAAACAGTCTCCGTCTATGCAGGAATCACCCTCATCTTAACCAGTGCATTACTTTGTGACTCCGGGACTCCAGGGGACTGATTTGACCGAAAAGCAAACACCTGCAGACTAATATCACTTCCTGACCGCACATAAATCTGATGTGGCCAGGAAATAACGCAACAAGATGAGAAATTTAGACGCTATTTATTTTGTTAGCTTTTGGGATCTCTATATAACAGATCCTATATAATATTAGTCCTGAACTTCGTCCGCACAGAATTTTTATTTATATTCCTTTAACACTAGTTGCTTGTGTTTTAAAGAACAATCTTATTATACGTGTACTACAATAGAATGTCACATTAGCATTGTTTCGCAGTATAATAATTCTATTGTCTTCTTATATAATAACAATTGTAATTAATAGAGACATAATATTATCTCATTATATTTGCTTAGTAATTAAACGTTATTGCCTGCCAGTGGGAGGTAACCACATTTACAAAGCTCCATTCTTTACGACACCTTTATTATTCCTGGCTGATATAATAAAGCCTGATGGTGACAGAACAGGTACAAATATAGTAATTGTATCGGATTCTGGTGAAAAAGTTATTAGTGCTTCTTATTATAGTATGACAATAATCTCAGCTGACTTATTAATATCCACAATGTTATTTTGATAATTTAGTGTTATTATAGTTAAATTTATGACAGATAGGCAAAAAACAGCCTGCTTTGTGAGTTTTTATGATCACTGTTATAAAATGCATCCTCTAGAGCCTGGAGTCTTCTGGCACATGCCCTATAGAGCTTTAAATATGTTGCAACAAAAAATTAACCTATTTTTCGGAAAAAATATCAAAAAGTGAATTTAGTTAATCAAATTTAAATTTTGCTCTGCTGATCTTACATTCAAAATGCGCCTCGCTGAAGATGAACGTAGGGAAATTTTGATTATGTTAGATTTTGGAGTAGAAGTAGAAGTCATGGGAAAAACTACAATACTCACCGAAGTAATGTATCTAAATTTAAGAAAGGAGAAAAGTTTCATCCCTGCTTCCCAGTAATTGTACAAGAGTTTTTGGGCGATGATCATGATAGACGAGAGCAATGTTGTGAATACAGACACAGATAATCACGCACGGATTGTCCAAAGAATTTGTAATTCAGATGAAGCTACATTTTCTTTAAATGGTTAGGTTAATAGACAAAACTACAGTACAATTACAACAGTATAATAAAAAGGTTAATGTCTGGGCGGGCATTGTCGAAAATCGGACCATTTCTCTTTGATGAGAGCTACACTGGAGAAATAAAATTTCCTACAAAAGGATCTGGTTCCCGCTCTTGCCACTTTATAACCAGATGATAGTGATCTTGATTTACCAAGTTTAACCTTATGGTTTCAACAAGATGATGCTCGCCGACATTATGCTGATCATGTAAGTGAGTACTTAAATACAATTTTTCCCGGGCGATTGATAGGTCAATAGAGTGGCCACCCAGGTCGCCATATCTGAACCCACTGGACTCTTTTTTGTGGAGCTACGTCAAAAATTTAGTATAGTAACCTAAACCCAACTTGATAAATACGCTTAAGAAGTCGATTCGACGAGTAATTCCAGAAATTTTCGAACAAGCAGTACATAATATAGAACAGGTACTTTTAGATTACTTGATCTACAGCAGAACAATTGGTGGGGGACATTTTCAATATCTTATAAGATTTCGTAAATGGTCGAAGGTAGGTATAGGCATAGAGAAATAAAACTACCAGAGAAACTATCGAATGAAAACATTTCAACGCTCATAATTTTGTACGACGTACCATTCTGTAACGAGTTACGCCGAACGTTGCATGTGACAAACATTTAACAAATGTTTATGACGCGAATATCCGTCAAAAGCACTTCGCTTCTCGGCGTCTACATCGCGGCCTTACGCCTCCCTTTCGCCCCATTAGATGGGATGTCTAGGTTGACTTAGTTTATGGTATAGGGCATGATTTATGAAAAATGTCTAGAATTGATTGTAGAATGTAAGAATATAGAATATGTTTCATCAAAACACGTAAAATTTTTATGATCCACTTTGTATAATATATGTTTTCTAAAAAAATACATTTCAAAAAAGAATTTGACGGGTCTGGGCGATTCGTCAGTAAATGGGCGGTATTCAATATAAAAAGTTGAGCCATTTCTTTATGATAACCTTGTAGACTGCAGAACTAAACCAACTAATATTTTTTTGATCAGAACCAAATTTCGAAGGTATACCTACCAATTTCAAGTTCTTCGAACGAATCCCCGTATTTCATGTAAACGGGCGATTATCCAAATAGACTCTTTCAGCAAAATTAATAAAAGCCATCCCTTTATGGGATCGCCGTCGGCAGCTATTGGGAAAAAATGGATGCCTGTGCAATTACTAAATTGGATATAAATCATCGGAAAACTGACATGCTAGTTATGTGGGAATTCAAAGATTTGCATTTCAAATTCCCTTTGCTGGTCCGTGTATGTTCATTTGTGATATTGGCTTTTGGAGGGCTCGGTTTTAAAACGGGATTTTCTAAAGCTTGTATAAAAAAAGCATTACGCGATTAAAATATCTATGTAAATAAAACCTGTTGGTTTGATTAGCCGGTATATTTCTTTGATAAACTAGATGATGTTATTTCGGTTGCTGTAAAGGAAGATGCTTAATTACTGTAAATCTATTTACCAATAGTATTTGTTGTAGTTGTCTTGTTTCTCATGATCAATGTATTCTTTAGCTACCTGTGCAGATCTCCAGCCCCCATGATGCTTTGATCCAGTTATATCGCCTCCTCTATCAATGTACAGAGTGACAATAGCCGGTATGGTTTGTTCTTATACATTGTATTGTACATTTGGACTTTGGATAATTTAGAAAGAATACATTGATTTTTACATGTGACGAACGGAGATCGGTTTACTTCTTTACAATATTGTAAAATGTACTGTTTACTGTGAATTTTCGTACAATTTTAGTTTTAGTCTTGGATATTGTTATTAACTCTGTTTGGAAATCCTTCACGTCTTCTATATTCATTTAATAAAGCTCGTTTGAGCGGCATGCTCCCATAATTCCAATAATTAATATACATATATCTTGAAGCAAATAAGAATATAAATTTTTGAATAGATCAGATTTAATATGTATATTTACCTTATGCACAAGAAAAATTTCATCAGGATCTTTGTCAATAAATTTTCTAATTTGTTCCGGGATCAGAATAGAATACTTATATATACTCGTATAACGACCCAATAGGTATTTTAAGTTTTTTTTTTAATTTCTGAGGGGAAATATAAGATAAAAATTAAAATACCTTTAGGTATAAATGATTTTTTGGACGGTTCATTTCAACAATCAAGCTAATCTTTATTAAAAAAACTCGATTACAGAACTTCACCCCTGGTTACTGAATTCGTTAAATGTAGCGTTCAATTGGCATTGGCAGCTATGTCGTGTTGGGTGCGGAATATTCAGGATTATTTTATAATCAACTAGCCCGAATCCGGCATGGTCGCTTCCTCTGAGATGCCCTATTAATATTTTCTATTTCAGTTATTTTTCTTTTTTAAAATAAAAGTACTTGCAACATTTACTCATTATCTTTTAATTTTATTATATATTATATATTTAAATAATGGTTAGATAAAAAATGTGTTGTATATCACACTAATGGAAATTTTGATGTTAACAAAGTTAATCCAGTTTTCAAAAAAACTATAAACTTTTTTCACGTAACTTTTATAATTCAATTTTCCGTACCTAAGTACTACAATGCCCGATTTTTTAACAAAGCGTATCATGGAAAATATTACAAATAATATCATCTCAAAAGCAAAATAAAAAGTCCGTTTTCTACTTTGAAGTAAAATTGAATTGAAAATTACATAAATTTATTTTGAACCAATTAAAAGACTCCTTTTTGTTTACGTTGCTTCTAGCAACGGGAGATTATCGCGATAATTTTGTTAGTGCCTATTAACTGAAATTAATAAGTGATAATTTTTCTGTCAAAAATAAAGTTCTTTATATCGAAAGTCGCTCAGAATAAAATCAAAATACATTTTGTTGCTGACTTATAATTTTTATTGATGCTAACCAATTTGCTTTACATATCGAACACCGGAGCTAAAAGAGACACATCAAAAATTTAACTAAAATCACCGAAAATATGTTTTTTTTAAATTGCATTTAAAACTATGTAGATGTAGACATGTAATTTCAGATGTTATGGTTGAAAACGAATTAATGTTTTTAGTGTTCCTGAAATTTTAGTAATAAACCTTAGTTACTAACAAGTAGAATCAACTTCTATTGTAAAAATACAGTGCGTCATATTAAACTAAACTCATCGGAAATATGTTTTTTAAAGTTTTATTTGAATTTGAAACTATAAATACATTGGATTTCAGATAACAAATTTGTGATTTAATGTTTCTCACATTTTAGTAATAAAAATGAGTTACTAATGGCTAAAATTAAAGTCATTTCTAAAACTCTAATTGGTTACAATTAACTAAAGTCACCGGTAATATGTTTTTGTAACATTTTAGCAAAAAAAATACAATAAGAAAAAACTCCAATTTATGAAATTTTCTTAGCGAATCTCCCACGCAGCAGAATTAATTCCCGATAATTCTGCTGCTAGGGAGATTATAAGTAAAAGCATTACCTATTTATTTGAATGATTTTTTCTAGAGTGATTAGTTTTTCCGTAAATTGGAAGATTTTAATTTTTATCGTTATTTTTCAGCTTTTTATTAAATCTTCTAGATTGAAAATAACGAGGACGCAATAGACAAACTTGTCGCACCCAACTCGACCCCGCCAATTGCCATTGGCATTCATCGGTAATAGCGGTATCGGTCTCCGATTCACGTACAAGTCAGTCTCGACTTTTGCAATCCAATTATTTTTTAGGGACGAACATCTCAGTTTCGTGATTACACGGTCGAGACAGAAGGTTTTGTAAAACCAATCTTTTGCGTGATTTTCAGGCTACTGCGGTTATTAGGGACTTCTTGTCGATTGTTAGCGAAAATGAGTGTTTAGTAATTATTGTTCAGTTCCATAAAATCTTTAGTACAAATTAAAAAAAAATTATGTTTGTTCCACAGAAATATAAAAAAAAAAGTACACTTAATAGGCTGAATAAATGGCACACCTATATCTCTGTACTAATGGTGTTTTGGTTTTTATAGGTTGCCATCCACTAATTTGAGTTGGCAGCATCATTCCAACTGACTGTAATTTCCAAGCGATCGATGCGCGATATCTTTGAAAATACAGTCTTATACAGTGTCACCAGTAAAGTCCGCATCATATGGGATTTTTTTTTATTAATAGGTTATTCGAAATTTGACTTTACTTCGATCGAGATGAAAATTAAGCAAAAAAATAGTAGTCACGTGATTCGCATTATCTGTCAAATTTTAATTTTTTCCAAAAAATAATTCAAAAGTGGGGTTGTTTCTGAAAATATCGAAAAAAGTAATTAAAAAACGTTTTTTTAAATGCAGTTTCTAGCCCATATGCGAAATTTCATCTGCATAAGATAATTTTGATTTTTTACCTATTTTTTGTAAATTGCACCACTTTTGCAAAATAAGACTCAACGCAACCTACATAAAACTTCTCAGTTTTGATAAGGCTTTATTTCAGATACATTTTCTTTAAAGTAGCGCCATTTTAAATGTGTGTTTTTCTAGAAAATCAAAATTGGGCTATTTAAATTTGGTCGAATGTGATGCAAAGTTTATTTGTTTTGGACCCTGTATAAGGTAACTTCATAAAATAAGTATTTTTGAAAACGTAGTTTGTGTTTGAAAGTAATATAATATGTTAACGTTATTATGACAGAGCTTAATAATAAATTATAATATAGGGGTTTTAAATTAAATCGTTGAAAATAGATAAACTTTACGTTGTTAAAATAAAATTTATTTTCCACTTCAAAAACACTTTACTGAGAGAAGAACACTGTGTTCTTTTTGTCTTAATATTAAGGTGTATTACTTTCAGACACAAACTACGTTTCCAAAAATACTTAAGTTACCTTATACAGGGTCAAAAACAAATAAACTTTGCATCACACGCGACCAAATTTTAATAGCCCAATTTTGATTTTGTAGAAAAACACACATTTAATATGGCGCGGCGCTAGTTTAAAGAAAATGTATCTGAAATAAAGCCTTGTCAAAACTGAGAAGTTTTATGTAGGTTGCGTTGAGTCTTATTTTGCAAAAGTGGTGCAATTTACAAAATATAGGTAAAAAAATCAAAATTACCTTACGCAGCTGAAATTTTGCATGTGGGCTAGAAACTGTATTTAAAAAAACTTTTTCTAATAACTTTTTTCGATATTTTCAAAAACAAACCCCATTTTTAAATTATTTTTTGGAAAAAACTAAAATTTGACAGATAATGCGAATCACGTGACTACTATTTTTTTTGTTTAATTTTCATCTCGATCGAAGCAGAACTTGATGCCAAAGTCAAATTTTGAATAAAGCTATTAATAAAAAAAAATCCCATGTGATGCGGACTTTATTGGTGGCACTGTATTATTTGCGTTTGTTAAAAGGTGAAAAAAAATTACTAATAATATCTGGACATCACCGCACAACAGTTTATCATAAACAATTTTTGAAATTTCTGTATGATATTTATAACATATGATAATAAAATAATGCACCTATAGAGATTCATTACCTGTTGAAAGATATATCCACCGCCTCACTTTTCTTACTATTAAAACAATTAATATGCACTAAACACAGTGGCATTTTTAATGGCACCTGTTGTTTTGAAAGTTTATATATCACAAAAATAACAATAAATTGTTCAACAAAAGTTAATAACCACCACAATAATCAAGCGAAAAAGTTTGTAATAATAGACATAGGAGTAGTTATTTTTGATCTTTGTAAACCTTGACTGATATAAAGTCTCTGAAGCCTTTCTATAATAACTTTTTAATATTTGATCCTTAGAATTGATTATTATATTCATAAAAGTGCCTTATAAGTCATTCTTTTAAACTATCTATAGAGTTAAAAATATTTTACGTTGTGGGTCCCCTGCAGTCATTCATCCACCTTTCTTGTGTACTTTAAATAATAATAATAATAATAATAATAATAATAATAATAATAATAATAATAATAATAATAATAATAATAATAATAATAATAATAATAATAATCCGTGCTTTACCAAGTCAACACACAAAATCCACACATAAAGAAAGACATATCACTGTATTGGTTAGAAAAAAGGGCTATTTCATCTTGTTTTGCAGTCTAATATCAGAAAAAGTTATTTTCCATGTTTTTTCTTTACATACGTTTGTAAAATTTGATTTTTGGTAGGAGACCGGCGAAATATCTTAACTACTTTTCGGACTTTTTTGACAATGGAATCAATATGGTGATTTGTTGTTATTTGAATTTGGTTCTCTGGTTCTACTTCATACATAATTTTCATGCCATCTGCTTCATTATCTCTATCCTTTCTCATCATTTGCAAATACAACGCCCAGAAAAACAAATAAATACATGTTAAACGAGAACTTTCGAGAGCAGATTGAAATTTGATCGTTTAAAAAAAATTGGGATTTTCGGGATTGCTATACTACAATCCCGGGACTTTGGGGGACAAAAATCTTCCGGGATCCCGGGATGGAAACTCTAACAATAACCGTCCGGATATTTTCGTAATCGAAAAAAATAACAAAGGTTGCCCACTAACATAACCTCTCTAAAACCGAATCGGAGAGAAATACCGAGTAGGTACTTAAATTTGCCGTCAATTCATCTCAATAAATAATAACATTGGTGGAAGGATCTATGATGAAAAACTTCAAGCCCAACTTTGAATAACTAGGCCTTTCAAGTTATTTGTACCAACAAATTCAGAAAAGCGTCATTCTCCAAACTTACCACATCGTACGGAAGTTTTTAAACGTTACAGATTAAGATAAAGTACTTCTTTGTACTGGAAAAAAATACCAGCATTTTATTTTTCACTATAAGCTAATAAAAATAAAGAAAGGATCTGTTGCGTTTTTAAATGTTATATGCTATAACAATCCAAACGATGTCCCAAATATTACTGAATACTGAAACTGAATTTCTGTCGACTGAGGGAAATGATTTCGTCAAACGTGGCCAGCACAAATTATCCCATCTCTTTAACAGAGGGATGGCCTCATTATGCGTTGGTCACATCGACAACACTGATTGATCTGTTGTCCTTATTCACTTTTATCTACATAAAATGCCACTCTGAGTTCAAGCTTGCTACTAAGGTATTAAATGCTCCATTTTTCAAAAATAAGTACATGCAATCTTGTTAACTTTTTCTACCGTGCGAACAAAAATTATTTGCATCAAAGAGGGTCTTGCATCTAAGGACGTAATGCTTAGCCGTAGAGCTTAATACCTGTTGGGTGTCAGTAACTACCTGAATTACCAATCAATCAGTTATTCCGTCATCTTTGACAGTCGTTACAAGTAATTTGATTTATCGCTAATTTTTCCAATTTCTTGAACAATTACATTCATGGTTGAAGCGTATTTTTAAAACGGGGTTAGAGTAAATGGTGAGTGGCAATACAATCCGGGTTTGTGCATGGACGATTTTCACGAACATTTTCCTAACATCGCTTTTATTGCTGGGGATTTTTATCATTGCCTGAAAAGAACCGTGGCTGTGTTTAGGGAAACAGGTTCTATACAACACAAAAAAGGAGCAGGAAGACCATCTGTAAAAACAGAAGAACTTGTTGCAAACGTTTGTGAAATAATGCAAAATACGCCAACAAATTGTATAAGACGCCTGTCCCAAGAAGTGGGAACATGCAGGACTATTCTTAAGAAGCAGCTAAATTTATTTCCTTATAAAGTGCAAGTATTCCAAGAAATACAAGCCGCAGATTTTGAAAGACGCAGGAATTACTCTGAATGCTCAACACTTTCGAAAATATGAAGAGACATGTGAATTTATGCTTGGAGCATGGCGGTGGCCAATTTCAGCAATTTATGTAGTTATTTTTGTTTTTCTTTCTGTATATTCTTAATTTGTTATTTTTGTAAACAACAAAAATAAATTTGTATTTGTCTACTTATTTTATTACTCATTAGTTTGGCATATCAAGTCATAATATGAATTTGACAAAATTTTAACCTAGATTTGGTTAGATATAATATCATCCCCATATCATTGTGATCTAAACCAAGCCCTACGTTTTTTAATCCAAGCCCTCTTTGATGCTACTAATTTTTGCTCGCACGGTATCTTAGTTTGCGTTGAATATATTCTTCGTTACAGCCAAAAACCGATTTAAATTTTATTTCTGGCACTGAAATATTTTTACATTTAAAGATTGTCCGCATTCTGTAATCAAACCATTATTGCAAAATAAGAGACACAACATGGATATGGCTACAAAATCAATAAAACAATATCTATGTATCACTTAGTTATGTATTGCATATTATTTATCTTATGAAAACCAATCAGAATACAGTAATACGAGTACAACTGACTGATGGAAAGATTGAAAAATAATATGCTAAGAGAAATACCGTGTATAGAGAATTCAAACAAATGCAAGTTTAGGTAAATTTAAAAAACCGTAATAATACCAGAAAATAGAATGTTTTTTTTTTTATTTTTATTTCACGGCATATTAATTATCTTTTTAAAGAACGTTAAAAGTGGAATACAATTTGTCTCCTTTGCCAAAAAAAAATATAATTTTATTACTTCTATAACTCGTCCCATGGTTAGCAATTGTGGAATTTCAGATTTTTCCCTACATATTAGAAACATTACCTGGATACAGGATGTAATTTTTAACTGGAATAAATTCAGTATTAGGAAGCCTCTTTATTTGCTGAAAAAATGCAGAACTACGGTTGCATTAATTTTTAGTTTGGCACAGTTTTTCGTGTACCCTTGTATGTAAAATTTAATAGAGAATAGGGTTGTCTAGTCAAAAATGACGTATAGTGTATACAGTATTCGGAATTTCGTAAAATTACCATGTTATTTAAACAAAAAGGTAATCAAAAAGCAAATAAAACAAAATTTTTGGACGCCCTGTCTGTATCTCAAGAAACAATCCGGCGTGGACCCATGTTCATAAGAACTTTTTATCTTAAAATTAGTCAAATATTAACCATTTGAAGTTTGTACAAGTGCTTAATAAACACCCAGTATATTTTATTTATTCTATATTAGGTAATAGCTCAAGTTATTTTTAAATGGCACCCTCAAATTGTATTTTGCCCTTGGGCCTCTTCAGCTCAAGAGCCGGCCCTGCTGATGTTGCAAAAAAATTTTCATCATATTTATTTCGGAAATGATTTGTTTTATTATTAATATTAATTAATTTCAATAAGAAAATCACCAAGAATATAAAGCTAACCATTCTATCATTTATTGGTTTTCCTTTAGAAATATATTTTTTCTTTGTTCGAAGTTCGAATGACCGGAAACACCAATCGCTCGTCAAATTACACAGATTCGATATCTGCATCTTTCGCAGCCGCCGATTTTTTCCAAGACAATAAATCAGCACTCTATAAGTATTTCCTATTTCTTTAACTTCTTCTAAGGCGGGGCGCGAAACTCATCTCGTCACCTTCCGAGCGCTTTCGTGAGCTTTCGGAAGCCCAAAAGCTCGTGAAGTTCTGACTGTCCGCGTAAATTTCACTGCAGCACAAGAGCCGCTAGTTTTGATTTCGCTGCCGTATAGAGCAGTCGGATACAACCGGTATCCGGCAAAATATATCGGGCGTGATTCGAGTTAAATTTTCAACGAAAAATTATACTTACGTTGACGAAAACTTACGAGATACTGTTAGTGCTGCATCTTTTATCTCCCAATCATCTCACAATAGTTAATTTTTCTTTAATTTAATAAAAAACAAATCATTCGGAAGTGACATTGTTTTTCCTTTTCTGGAAAAAAGAAATGAAAATAAACTGGGAAAAAATTCTGTCGTGTTTGCTTAAGTGACAATAACTCACTGAAACTTGCTTAAGAGGTTATAATAAATGTCAATTACCTAGTATTATTAATATTTAGGAAAGGTTGGGGGTGCCTTCGTAGGAGAATGCGCGGAGGGTAGTCTATGGTGGAAAAGAGTATATAGCAACCCCATTCGAATTTCTTTGACAGTTAACTTCATGACTTCGTCGCGTTAACATCACGATCAAAACCACTGAAATCATACGATGTTTGACAGTTGTTATTTCCTCTAGTGACTTTTTTGACCAAATGTTTCCAAACAAAATGACTTTGTTCCCCATAAAAAAAGTGTTCCTTATAGTTCTAGTGACATGCTTACACTATCATGCTAGTGCTACTGAAGTGACCCCTACAGATTCCTCTAGTGGATTAAGATATGAAGCTCCAGATGACTGTCAGTGGTGGATTAGGGACCCTTCCACATCAAGTGGCCAGGATGAGGTGGCGTTGACCTGCAACCTTAGAACTATAAATAGTGAGTTCGACACTACGAATTTTAGTGTCATTCCATCGGAGCATACTACTTCTCTTAGAATAGAGTGCAATGCAGAAATAATGTCTAGATCAAGCTTGGACGACAAAAGCTTTGTACATCTTACTAAGCTAAGGGCTTTGGAACTAGAGCATTGCAAGCTAGCCCGATGGCCTGCAGGAACCCTCTTGGGACTACGAGATTTAAGAAATCTAACGGTCAGAACTCATAACACAGACTGGCCGGCGATGAACTTGGACTTTTCCCGTGAAAGTTTTTCTCCTGTTCGTCAACTGGAACGTCTCGATCTTTCCTGTAACAATATCTGGTCGTTTCCAGAGAACATCTTCTGCCCATTAATCAATCTTGTGTCACTTAACGTCAGTGAAAATCGTCTTCAGGATGTCAGTGACCTGGGTTTTAGGGAAAAGGCCCCCGGTTTACCACAACCGTTAATTAGTGTGGCTGAAGACGATCAACCGCAACCGGAAAATGCCAGACCCTTCACTCATCCATGCAGTTTGGACATTCAGGTACTTGACACTTCTTTTAACCACTTTGTTTTGATTCCTGCGAACGGGTTTAGTGTGCTACGTAGGCTTCGCGAGTTTTACATTCATAATAACGAAATCAGCATGGTGGCTGATAAAGCTTTGAATGGACTAAAAGCCCTGCAAATTTTTGATCTATCTAATAATAAAGTCGTAGCGTTACCCAGTGAACTTTTTAAAGACTGCCGTCAGTCCATTAAGGAAATATACCTGCAAAATAATTCAATTAGTGTTCTTGCTCCTGGACTTTTTGACAATTTAGAACAATTATTAGCGTTAGACTTATCAAAAAATTTGCTCACCAGCTCTTGGATAAATGCCGCCACGTTTTCCGGACTGATTCGATTAGTGCTTTTAAATTTATCGTACAACCGAATTTCCAAATTAGACCCATCATTCTTTAGAGATTTATACACGCTGCAAATCCTGAATTTAGAACATAACTCACTGGAGACCATTCCTGCCGACACTTTTGCGCCCATGAATAATCTTCACACTTTAATTATTTCCTATAACAAAATCAAATACCTCGATGCATATTCTCTCAACGGACTTTACGTCCTATCCCTACTGGCGCTGGATAATAACGTACTTGAAGGCATCCATCCAGAAGCATTCAGAAATTGTTCTAGCCTGCAAGATTTAAATTTAAATAGTAACCAGCTCAAGGCGGTCCCTTTGGCACTTAAAGATATGAGACTACTGAGAACTGTTGATTTAGGAGAGAACCTTATAACTTATCTCGAGGAGCCTGGGTTTAGGGGGCTGAGCAACCTATACGGATTGCGAATGCTAGGAAATCGTATCCAAAATGTAAGCAAGCGGGCTTTCGCCGATTTACCCGCTCTGCAAATTTTAAATTTAGCGAAAAATAAAATTCAGAGGATAGAGCACGGGTCGTTCTCAAACAGCCCTAATCTCCAGGCTATCAGGTTAGATTCCAATCTATTAACCGATGTTAACGGTCTGTTTGCTGATATTCAAAGCCTGCTTTGGCTTAATGTGTCCGATAATCAGCTGGAATGGTTCGATTACGCCCTTATTCCCCAGGGTTTGCAGTGGCTGGACTTGCACAAAAATAATGTCAGAGAGCTTGGAAATCGCTACAATTTAGATTTTGAATTGAAGCTGCAGCAATTAGATGCCAGTTTCAATAAAATCTCGAAAATTAATGCAGCTTCGGTGCCCAGCGGAATAGAACTGTTATTTTTAAACGATAATTTAATTAGTATTGTGGAGCCGCATACGTTTATAAAGAAAACAAATTTAACGAGAGTAGATTTATACGCCAATCAAATCGCAAGCATGGACTTAAATGCCCTACGGCTCACACCAGTGGACCCAGAGAAAACGCTTCCGGAATTTTATATAGGCGGAAATCCATTTCAGTGCGACTGTACGATGGAATGGCTTCAGAGAATAAATAAACTCGATCACCTGCGACAGCACCCACGTGTTATGGATTTGGAAAGCATTTACTGCAAACTGCTCCATAATCGAGAAAATAATTATATGCCGCTCGTTGACGTAGAATCGTCGCAATTCCTCTGTACCTACAAAACGCATTGTTTCGCTCTGTGTCATTGTTGCGACTTCGATGCATGTGATTGCGAAATGACGTGCCCTACAAATTGCACATGCTATCACGACCAACTATGGAGTGCAAACGTTGTCGAATGCTCCGGAGTCGGTTACACAGAAATGCCGAATACCATTCCCATGGATGCCAGTGAAGTTTACCTAGACGGAAATAACTTTGGAGAGTTATCCAGCCACTCGTTCATAGGCCGCAAGAATTTGAAAGTTCTCTACGCCAACAACTCAAACATCGCTGCGATATATAACCACACATTCAGCGGTTTGCGGCGCTTGACCGTTCTCCATCTGGAGAATAACAGAATCAAGGAATTGCTTGGTTTTGAGTTGGCTTCGTTGGAATCCCTTAGAGAGCTTTATTTACAAGGAAACATGATACACTTTATTGATAACAGAACGTTTTTGGAGTTAAAGCAACTAGAAGTTTTGAGGTTAGACGAAAATCGACTGTATTCCTTTGAAGTGTGGCAGTTGTCGATGAACCCTTACCTCGTGGAGATAGGACTAGCTTATAACCATTGGACGTGTGAATGTTTGTACGTGAATCATTTCAAATCGTGGCTCAAGCAAAACTACGGGAAAGTGGTGGATGCTACACGCATTACATGTGTGGTAAACAACGCTACGAATCTCCTAGGGCCTAAAATGTCGGATTTTAACTCCTCAAAATGCCTTCACTTTTTTCAGGACGGCAATCACGCCATAGTTGAGCAGCAAGTAATGAACGATTACCTACCCTTACTTCTCGGGACAATGTGTGTTTTTATCGCTAGCGTAGTAATTGTCTGCGGAGCTTTTTATTACAGGCGAGAGCTACGCGTGTGGATCTATTCCCGGTGCGGATTAAGGATGTGTTATAAAACAACGGCTTTCGAGGAACAGCAAGACAAAGACAGACTTTTCGACGCTTATGTCAGTTACAGTGTTAAAGACGAAGCTTTTGTAAGCCAGGCTTTGGCTCCGGGACTCGAGAGCGGAGATCCATCTTATCGGCTGTGTTTGCACTACAGAGATTTTAACGTATCGGCCTACGTTGCCGATACTATAATTGAAGCTGTTGAATCATCTAAACGAACTATCATAGTTTTATCGAAAAACTTTTTACATAACGAATGGTGTAGGTTCGAGTTCAAAAGCGCATTACACGAAGTGCTGAAAGACAGACGTAAAAGGCTTATATTTATATTAACCGGGGAATTCCTTGTTCGAGATCTAGATCCGGATCTCCGGTTATACCTTAAAACAAATACAGTACTAGAATGGGGTGATAGACAATTTTGGCAAAAGCTTCAGTTTGCCATGCCGGATGCGCGAAGATCGTGTATACACCAGAGGTCTTCCGTGAACATCTACGCCACAGCCACTCCGTCCCACCTCATGGATAGGTCCAGGAGTCCTGCGTTGCCTCCACCTCCTCCTCCTGGGAAGTTGCCACCCTTCCTACAGAACTCTTCGAGTTTGCCACGTGACTCGAGGACGATGCCACATCCTCTGTGGGCGTAGCGGTTCAGTTTTAGCAGGTAGGATACCCCATTATTTTTATTAATTTAATAGAGTCAGTTTTTTTAAGTATTTAGAGCCGATGCGTATGCCATACGTAGGTACAGGCTGTATGTAACTCCAGTTAATAGTTTCTATAAACACTATTATTTACACTAATTAATATATTGTATCGAAGATAATAAGTTTCCATAAATTATCATAAACAGTTTAAAAGGAAACAACTACTTTTTATCCATATCCGTCCGGAACAGAAACGCTTTATTATTCAATAAAATTGCATTGCGTGTTTTTAACTCCACTAATAAATATTCAACAACATGGCTTACCATATTATCAAATGTATATTCGGTCTAATAGAACATCAACATGGTAGCAAGTAATATCCCTATATGTCTTCGTCTTCAACTTCCGATGTGAAATTCCCTTATTAAAAATGATGCTACAAAAAAAAAGGTTTGCTGATTTTGGATACATTTTTTTTTTATCAAATGTACTATAATAATTATGCGGACTTCCTGGAGATTTTTCTAATTTGTTTAAAAATTGTGTAAATGTATGTACCAACAGTTTATTGGGGTATTGTTTTAAATCATTATCTCTACATATTTCAACGTAACTTATCTGTGCAGCTGTATATGAGATAGAATCGTTTCTATATTTTACTAATTTTTGATTTCCACCCTACGGCATAAAGGAAGAAAAAATAAAATTTTCTACGGTTTCAGGTTTTAAAAACTTTTGAATTATTTACTGAGAACCTGCTACAACAAAAGATGCATTTTAAATTTTTTTTGCAAAACCAGCGATCTACGTCATAATAAATTGACCAGTCGCAGGGACTGAATTCGACCCGCCTGCATATACCTGAACAATATCTCTAGTCTAGTCTCCTGTTCTTGTAGTTGTAAGTATCTGATCACAATGACATGTTTTCAACCTTCCTGCTTTCGGGGCATCTTTTTAATTGTTTCTAGGAAACGTTTTTGACACTCACAAATTTCTATTATTGGGATATCTTTTTAATGGGTTTTAATTTAGGATGCTAAATATGTTAAACTTGATTATAGTGAAAATCCCATTCTATTTTGCATTTTTTAGCTGCTGATTTGGATCTTTGCCAAACTTGAAGTTATAGTATTTTTACGTTGAAATTTTATGGCGACTAAACGAAATAAAAAAGGCCTCGTCGATGATATAAAACCATATAATATTATACAAATGGTTCATTTTCCATCGACCCACAAACATAAATAAGAATCAACTTTCCTCATATTTTTTCTTGACACTTTTTATCATCTTCTCTTACTAGACAAAGTTCAAGGGACAACTAAATTGGTTCGATACACCCTTTTTTTTTCGATCATCTGCCCCAAGGCAAGCAATTTTATGACCAGTTTGAATCTGATACCAGTGATACCGCTCCAGGTCATAAATAAGATTTTATCGTTTTTAAAAAAGTGATTGGAATTCTTTTTAGCTTTTTAGGTAGTCGCAACTGTTGTTAAAAGACAGTTAAAAAGGACGTATTAAAAATTCTCCTTAAGATTTATTCTTGTTCTAGTTCTTTACGACTTTGTCATTTTGTTAAAATTTCTTATAATATGACGGGGTCAGAAGCAAAGGCTAACAAGTAGCATTGTTTTACAAATTGAAAGCATTGTAGTTCTTTTTCTGCACTTCATTGTTTTAGAAATTAGTTCATTTAGTATGCTTTTTATTTAGACCGGGGCTTGGCTTGGCAGTTCTCTTCGCAATATTAAAATGAATCATTAGACAAATTAAAAGACACTAAATTTTCTATCATTGCTTCAAAAAATTGGAAGAGTTTCAATTTTTCTCGATTATGTTAATAAATTTAATATCCCTTGAGATAATAATAATAAGAATAAGCGCCTTTTAGTATGAGGAATAAAGAATACAATTACAAAGCCTAATAATAGGCAGAATTTTATAAAATGAAAAGTATTATGAATGTACAGATATTAGTAAAAAAGAGAAAATAATTATTTGTTTAAACAATTGTTATTGTAGAAAAAAGAGAAAAATACGTTACACTAACTTGATGAATAAGACACATGATTCCATGATTGATAAAAATAATAATTTAACAACAATAATTAACGAAGTTGTTCATTTCAAAAGTTAAGTAGATATTTTTTTATATTGCAATTTAAATTTGCTACTATCAAGTAAAACTATTTCATTAGGTAGAGAGCTATATAATTTACAGAGTTGTACGTAAATGATCTCTGAAACATGTCACTCTGATGCTGAGGCACCGTCAACCTGTTAGGAAACCTCATATCACGAGAATGTATATTTTCACGAAATACAAATATCCTTTTTAAGGAAAGTGGCAGAGTCGGATTATTTAGAGTTTTAACCAAGAGACTTTCTAAATGTAAAGTTCTACAGTTGTTTATTACTAGCCACTTGAGATATTTACGTATAAGAAATATGATCAAATTTTCCAAGTCAAAAATACGGCGTGGCATGTATTCTGTAAATTTGATGCGTTTATAAAGTATTGGTAGCCAAAATGAAGGTAAATTTGTGTATCAATTGCATATGTCTGAACCTTACAGTGCTTTCAATATTTTCAAATATGTGAGGTATAGATAATAAATAGAAGAGGTCCAAGGATAGATCCTTGAGGTATACCAGACAGAATTTGAATTTATTCTGAGTAGTAATTGTTTTCATTAAAAAAATTTTGGCACCTGTTATTGAAGTATGATCTAATAAGATTATCAGCAAAAGTAAATGATAAAGGGTGTTAAAGGCTTTTGTGCTACAGTTGTACTAAAGCTCTTTCTAAAGTCACATTGACATGATTCGAAGATCATTAAAGTTAGAAAATTAATACTTTGGGGTAATGGTTTATCAAAAAAAAAATTCCATAGATCTGGAAAATAGGTAGCCCTCTAGGCAACAGTCGAAACATGTGTGACATAGAAGTACAAATCCTGATTTTATTGAAAATTCTTATCTACTAAATAAAATGGTCGCCAAAACATTAAAATAAAACAAGCATCCATTTGTATCGATATATATGTTATAGAGAACTAAAATATAAAGCAAACTCTTTTTTAAATTTTGTTTACGGTACAGCATCAATCTCTGTATAGAACAGCCGTTATATAAGCGACAATTTGCTGGAGTTTATTATTAATCAGCGCAATTTATCGGATAATTAGTTTCTAATGATTGCTTTTAACACCCATCTATTACAGCGTTGTGCCCTCTTTGGGTCGACGGGTTATTTTCACAAATAAATTTTCCTTCGTTTTGACATTGACTCAGTATATTTTAATCTAACGTTATGGGCAAACCGAATTTGATCGTTTCTAGTCAGTACACATGTTGATCAAATGGAGATAAAAAAAAAGCTCCTCAAAGTTTGATGTGGAATCGATCCATCACGTATTTAATTGTCTATTGTTCTTGGAAGATAACCCAATAGACCAGGGTCGATAATTTTTGAAACCAAAAAAAATAATAGTAGGATGAAACCCATTGAAAAAGGAAGAGAATAGAACAAAAATGAAAGGAAAAATAAATTACGGGCGATCCGAGGTCGGGAAGGGGGGGATTTTAAGGGTAGAAAACGATTTATCTCGATTTCCGGCAAAACTTCAAGTCCTATGGAAAATCGTTAAATAGTAAAGTTGTAGGTAATAAAAAGATTTACAACTTTTGCATCCGCACTTTTTCACATAACCTCAAAATTAACGTGAAAAATTCAAATAACCAAGTTTTTGGTTTTTTATTTTTATCTTTTACAAAAAATTTTTTTTATCCACGAAATTTGGTGAAAACTTACCTTTTTATGTCCTAAACACAATGTAATTTTTTTAATTTAAAATATTTATTTTTTAACCTTATTTTGACTTAATATCGAAAAAACACCCTAATTTTCAATCGAAAATTCTCACGTCAAAATATCTGCTTTTTTAAAAAAGTCGGAGGGCTTTTTGTTCGTTGAAATCTCTACTTTCTGATGGTGTTAAAAAATATATACATTACTATGGTAAATGTTCTCAAAAAAGTGCAAAGAAATGAAATAAACTCGAATCAGAAATTTTTTTTTTAGATCAATATGTACAATTTTGAGCTATTTATTAAGATTTATACTCTTTTTTTATCAATGTAACATGGAATCTTACGTTTTTCGAGTAAATAAAGTATAAATTTTAATAAATAGCTCAAAATTGTACATATTGATCTAAAAAAAAAAATTCGGATTCGAGTTTTTTTCATTTCTTTGCATTTTTTTGAGAACATTTACCATAGTAATGTATATATTTTTAACACCATCAGAAAGTAGAGATTTCAACGAACAAAAAGCCCACCGACTTTTTTAAAAAAGCAGATATTTTGACGTGAGAATTTTCGATTGAAAATTAGGGTGTTTTTTCGATATTAAGTGAAAATAAGGTAAAAAATAAATATTTTAAATCAAAAAAATTCCAGTGTGTTTAGGACATAAAAAGGTAAGTTTTCACCAAATTTCGTGAATGTAAAAGATAAAAATAAAAAACCAAAAACTTGGTTATTTGAATTTTTCACATACATTTTGAGGTTATGTGAAAAAAGTGTAAATACAAAAGTTGTAGATCTTTTTATTACCTACAACTTTGTGGTTTAACGTTTTTCCATAGGACTTGTAGTTTTACCGGAAATCGAGATAAATCGTTTTCTACCCTTAAACCCCCCCCTTCCCGACCTCGGATCGATCGTAATTTATTTTTCCTTTTATTCTATTCTCTTCCTTTTTCAATGGGTTTCATCCTACTATTCTTTTTTTCACTTTTTTCCATTTTCAAAGGCTTCAGCACTGGTCTACAAGTAAATGATAGGCGAATGAAAAATTTGACGTAACAACAATCCAATTTACTTCGTCTATTTGCAATCACCTGCGCAAAAGCAAGCAATGACAATATCAGAACATTAACAACATCCGATGGAGACGTTACCAAGATACAAGCATTTATTGACACTTCCGTAATTCTCACAATTTAAAATATCATCAAATTTTTTCACCGAATATCTCTCGAGCGTTGATAAATAAATCAAAATAATTTTAATACAACTTCCTCAAATACGTTACTTTTTGACAAGTAAAGTGCTTTCAAAATCAAAGAAAATTATCTCGTAGTTATCAACGCTCTTGGTATATTATCATTATACATTTCGCCACCTTTAAAAAACTTACGGGCCTTTTAGGTTATCTATCTACGGCATACGTTGAGTAGGTTTTTTTTTAAACTTACGATATACAGGTGACCAATAAAGTCCGCATCATATGGGATTTTTTTTAGCTTTATTCGTAATTTGACTTTGGCAGCAAGTTCTGCTTCGATCGGAATGAAAATTGAGCAAAAAAAAAATAGTAGTCACGTGATTCGCATTATCGGTCAAATTTTAATTTTTTCCAAAAAATAATTTAAAAGTGGGGTTATTTTTAAAAATATCGAAAAAAGTTATTAGCAAAAGTCTTTTTAAATGCAGTTTCTAGCCCACGTGCAAAATTTCAGCTGCATAAGATAATTTTGATTTGTTACCCTATTTTGTAAATTGCAACACTTTTGCAAAATAAGACTCAACGCAACCTACATAAAACTTCTTAGTTTTGACAATGCTTTATTTCAGATACATATCCTTTAAAGTAGCGCCATATTAAATGTGTGTTTTTCTACAAAATCAGAATTGGGCTATTAAAATTTAGTCGCATGTGATGCAAAGTTTATTTGTTTTTGACCCTGTATAAGGTAACTCCATAAAATAGTAATTTACGTTACAACCGGAAAATACTGTTTTTTTTGGACGAGTCGACAAAATTCTAGGAACTCTGCGAGTCCAAAAAAACGTTTTCGGACGTGTTGCGTACACTATTTTTTCGGCAACCGTGTAGAATAACAAATCAATGAGACACATTTCTATATTATATTTCTTTGTAGAACAAAATTTCGAACATTTAAAAAAAAAAATTCCATATGATGCGGACATTACTGGTCACAATGTATATTTCGGATTTTTTTTTATTGAGGTTTGCTTACAGTCGAATTCCCCATAACGTCAAAGTAAATAAGCCATTACATCCCATTTTATTGGCACTAGATGTCCAACCCTTTCTGTTGTCTCGTCTATCATTGTCCAAAGCGAACAAAAACGAATGATAATCCGTTTATGAAACAACGATTGTCGTAACAAAACATGTTGCCAAACACCTCGAAAATCGCAGTTAGGCAGCTGACGTATAAAGTACACAGAGTGTATACAAAACCGCTTTTCATTTTCAGCCCCCTTTTCACGGGGTAAATGCGGGGATGCCGGATCGAGAGGCAGAGGCGTAACTTTGAAATATAAATCAAGCCTAAGATAACGTCATAGGCCGAGAAGTAAAAAAAAATTTCAGTTGACAGATATTAAAAGACGCATCCTTTTTCATGTAAGGATTTTCAGATTCAAATTTAATTCTCGCAATATACAGTGTGACTAGTAAAGTCCGCATCATATGGGATTTTTTTTATTAATAGCTTCATTCGAAATTTGACTTTGGCATCAAGTTCTACTTCGATCGAGGCGAAAATTAAGCAAAAAAATAGTAGTCACGTGATTCGCATTATCTATCAAATTTTAATTTTTCCCAAAAAATTATTCAAAAGTGGGGTTATTTCTGAAAATATCGAAAAAAGTTATTAGAAATTTTTTTAAATGCATGAAAAATGTCAGCTGTATAAGATAATTTTGATTTTTTACCCACCACTAAAATTTATTTTCCACTTAATGAACACTTTACTAATGATACTGTGTTCTTTTTTGTCTTAATATTAAGGTGTATTACTTTCAGACACAAACTACGTTTTCAAAAATACTTATTTTATGAAGTTACCTTATACAGGGTCAAAAACAAATAAACTTTGCATCACATGCGACCAAATTTTAATGGCCCAATTTTGATTTTGTAGAAAAACACACATTTAATATGGCGCTGCTTTAAAGAAAATGTATCTGAAATAAAGCATTGTCAAAACTAAGAAGTTTTATGTAGGTTGCGTTGAGTCTTATTTTGCAAAGGTGGTGCAATTTACAAAATATGGGTAAAAATCAAATTTATCTTATGCAGTTAAAATTTTGCATGTGGGCTAGAAACTGCATTTAAAAAAAAGTTTTTTTAATAACTTTTGTGATATTTTCAGAAATAACCCTACTTTTGAATCATTTTTTTGGAAAAAATTAAAATTTGACAGATAATGCTTAATTTTTATCTCGATCAAATAAGCAGAACTTGATGCCAAAGTCAAATTTCGCATAAATTTATTAATAAAAAAAAATCCCATATGATGCGGACTTTACACTCACACTGTAGATACAAACGGCAAATAATTATTATGCTAGTATAAATGGACTATTTTTAGGAACAATTTTTTTTTCACTGAAGGCTCTAGTAGTTCTTTCTGCGTCCAATTCAGTGTGTAAGAAATGTTATCTGAATCCTTTGGTTTTGCTCCCTGGCACCTTACTGCAAAGCATCGATCTTCAAAAATTAAATTATAATCAAATGGAACAAACAAGTGAATAGGGGGGTTGTAATTTTGCATTGCACGCCAATGAACCAGTGATAATATAGTAGGAAACACTGAGCATATCGCATTAATTTCGCCTTTGTCTTCCATTTATATCAGCGCTGATGGTACACGACCAGCGCCCTTCATTATACTGAATTGTTGGAACTGATTTTATTACAAACTCAGCTATATTTATATAATACATCATATATTTATTGTAGCAGACATATTTGTTTTTCATTAGGGTGCCGTATTATGCATAATATAGGTAATTAATATACTATGTACTATAATGTATTTACGAAACTCAATTAGGTTACAACTAAATAAATCACAATAACATGCTAAAAATTATCACTAAGAATACCACAAGAGATTAAATTAATTCCGGAAATTTATTCGAGCTCACGAATAATTTGAAAATTATCGAGTCGATAATTTTTTAACAACTTAATAATTGGGAAAGAAAGAAAATACTTTGGTCCCAGCACGTGGACGTGAACAACCTCTTTGACCTCTAAGTTCTTAAAATGTGCAACTTTTTAATTAATTTTATTGATTTTAAATTAACCTGTTGCGGGGTTACTGAGCTTTAAACCTCAGTACCCCACTAAACACTTTTGCTGAATGTAATTTTATTGATTGATACCTTGATAATTACGACTAATTTTATCTTCACCATGTATTTTAGACATTATACTTAAAAATGTTTTATAAAAAATTTAAATAATCTTCGACACCTTCTTTTTCGGAAGGTTTTTTCTTCTTCCTCAGTTTATTCGGTTGGTTTATTGCCCATTTACTGACTTCTCACATACTCAGTATGTTTTAACTTTTATCAATTTTTCCATATTCTGTCTCTTTTATACATCATTTTTTAATTCCATAAAAGCTCCATTAAGGTTCTTCAACATTTTCTCTTCAGCTAAAACCATCAGCACTAAATATATTTTCTGTCTCCTGATGATGAACGTTTCTACGTTCGAAACATGTAGAGACCCTTGAGAATCATTCTATTAAATTTTGTGGAGGAAGACTTTTTGTTTTTTCTTTCTTTCCCATACTTTTAACTCCACTTTAAGCATGGACTACTTCTTCAAATTAATTTAACAATTATTAAATGGAAAATGATAAATAAAATGGTGTCTAAATATTATATATATTTTATCAGACATAGATATTTAGTTAATGAATCGATATGTTCTATTCCATGTCCAACTTTTTCACGACATCTTACTTATGTAAGAAATTTTTTTTTAAATTTATTTTATAAAAAATGTAGACCTAATTTTGTTCAACTGTGTTTTTGCGAAGTGTGAGATATGGCAAATTTAATATAAAAATGAGCTCCATAAGAATAAACTGGCGTTTTAATACAATATTAATTTGTAGGTAAGAAGTTACAAATAACATACCATTGTATCATCTACAAACACCTAATCATAACATCAGTTATTTAAATTAATGTTTTGTAAATTGCCTTTATTTACAACAAAAATAATAGAAGATGGTTTCCTTAATGGAACAAATTATAGTAAAACTTTAAGTCGGATGTGAAACCAAAAAAATGGAAGAAGGTTCTGATTTAAAATATGAAATCGTACGTGTCAAAGTTTTAATAGGTTAAAAATTTGAATTTATTTCCTTAAAAGTTGTGATTTGTCAAAATGCCGACCTCAAACGAAAATACTTTTTTTGACATGTTTAGAATTTATTTTGAACGTTCAGTAAATGCGATTATTGCAAAAAGATTTTACGCATACTGCAAAACGTTAGTTTTATTTTGAGCTTCTCATGTGTTTTTTATAACTTTTCAGAGCCATTGTAGAAATATAAATTTTTCGTTCTTGTTTTAATAATAATATTAAATAAATACATTTCCTTATTGATTACCAATAATACTGTCAATTTTAATAATTAGTTTCGGTTCAATTAAAAATATCAGTACCTATATTAATTAATTTATTTATACAATTTATTTTGGCAATATATGTATGTTATTTTTATTATAAACTAATTAATTGTTGGTTAGTTGCGGTTATTTATTTATCTTAATTTTCTTTGCCACAAAATATTTGCAAAATATCTACCTAATTACCTACATGGGATTTTTAGTTTTGTTTTATTAACTATTTAAATATTTAGGTGTCTGCTTGATTGCTTTTTTCTATCGGTATATAATTATTTCTGATTTTGAAATAATTCAAAACTCGCTTAATAATTGTTTTACTTTAATTCTTAAATTTATTTATATCTTACGACTGCTGAGGATACCGTTTACACAAAATCGACTTAAGCTACTTTATTTCAAGGTATATTTTGTTAATAATTGAGAATTGAAGTATTTGTACATTTAACTATTGTACTATTCACTAAAGCAAAGATAAATAATTCAAAAATAATCGCAGGCGTTCAGTTGTCATGAAATATTACCAGCTTAATTTAATTAAACGAGTATAAATTTGGTATCACTAAATAGATAAAGGTTTAAACGCTGTTTGTCATGTAACAGAATTTTAAATCAGGGCTTTCATAATAATTTCTAAAAAGGACACACTATTATTTTTACTATTATATTTTTAAAATGAAAAAAAATATGAAAATTCATTAAGCGGATTGAATGTGGTAGTTCAAAAATATTTTATTTCATTTTGTACGGTAAATCAACTTACCATGTACTCATTTGCGGCCGGTAAGTGGAACATTACAGTATCAGGTACTGTAAAGTATTGCCTAGCAACCATCTTTTGTTTTTAGAAACAATGACTTTTTACTTTGGATTTTTGACAAGTTGTCACTTAAAATTATAGGAAACAAAATGGTTAAGTACACATATTGAACATTAATTATTTAATTCATCATATATACATTAAACTAAATTAAACTTGGAATTTAATAATACCTATATAAGTTGTTAAAACTTATAATAACAGTAACTGTCATAATTCAAAACAAAATAAAGGCAATCATGGCCGACTATAAAAATGCGTTCCACGCCCCGACTAGTATTTATTGGAAAATCGCTATTTTGGCAGCATGTCTTACTATAAATAATATACTTTTTTCTACCAACTTTAGTAAATGAAAAATGTTACGCAACTACAGAATAGGCTCTCTTTTACAATTTTTTAAATAGTTTGCTTAACTAAAGTTAGTAATTTTTATTTTGTTTTGAATATAATATATCTATCGATACCAAATAACTTTGTGTAGATGCTTTAACTTGTAAAAGTATTTTTTCTACCAACTTTAGTAAATGAAAAGTATTACGCAACTACAGAATAGACTCTCTTTTACAATTTTTTTAATATTTTGCTTAACTAAAGTTAGTAATTTTTATTTTGTTTTGACTATATATTTATCGATCCCAAGTAACTCTGTTTAGATGATTTAACTTGTAAAATTTTTTTTCTACCAACTTTAGTAAATGAAAAATATTACGCAACTACAGAATACTCTATTTTACAATTTTTTAAATATTTTCCTTAACTAAAGTTAGTAATTTTTGTTTTATTTAAACTATATCCAGTGATACCAATTAATATTGCTAATAATATTTTAAAATTTGTAATATTTTGTTTAATGTTTATATTCCAGACTCGGCTCCTATGTCGCCTCGTCCGTAAACCAACTCGTACTGTAATAAGTCACTTACCGGCCTTGTAACGTACTATTACTGCGTGTTAGAAATTTAATAGCCAAAGCTCAAGCTGTAGTATCGCTGACTTTGCTCAGCAGCCACGCACATTAAATAACTGATCAAAACTATCAACCTTATAAAAAAAGTTGGGGATAGGGCCGTCTTGGCTACACTAGTTTTAGCTAGTAAACATTTATTGTATACGCCAGAATATTTTCTAAAATAATCGGCAAAAGACTGTCAAAATGACACGATCGACAAAGAACGTCAAAACATTTTCAATACCTACTTAGACAAATGTCCATTTTTGTGCTTGCATGTACAGGGTGTCCCAAATTCGAGCCTCATCATGGGGATCTCGGAAACTAAAAGAGATACAGCATCGGTCAGATTGTGGCAAAGTTGCGCAATTTTGTACTGAGCAATATCGCAAAAAAATATCTGAGCTATCTTTTTTAGTTTTTGAAATTTTTGCAAAAAACTGAAATTTTGAGTTTTTGTTTTTTTAAATTGCTCGACTTATTTTATCCGCTACAGAAAAACAAGCACAACATTTTTATAGCAACTTTTTACGCTCCATATTGTGACGTTTTTAGAATTTCGTTACAACGTTTCGTTTTTGTGAAACTATTATCAACTTTAATTTTTTAAATACGGACCTGCATTTTTATTTTATTTTTTGATAGCCATTTAAGCCCTGAAATCAACCATGTACCACACTTAATTATATTTAGACGTTTTGATGTCATTATTACATCTTCAGGAATGTGATAATTATTTTTAAATACGGCCCTGGTATTAGTTACTTAATCTTTTTACCACATACAACATGTAAATGGATCCGGAATTTTATACAAATAATTTACTATATTTAAGTTTTTATATAAATTGTAACAAAGTAAAAATAAAACCAAACAAAACAAAGGTGGCTATGACAAGAACTTTTACTTGATTGTTTGGCTTCATTATCTTGACAACTGCAGTCACCATTTATACTGAATATTTCAGCAAAATTATGTTTTCTGCTTTAGAAAAGCGCGACATGTTACAAGTTTATTATTCTTCCAATAGGAATTCACAAATTTCTTGTGGCCGTTATTTACAGGACTATCCTGAACGCTTGCAGCCTCATTATAGTTATTTTGCTACGCTTGATACTAATTTAGCCCAGTATGGTAGTTTTAATAAACCAAGAGTCAAATATGGTACACGAATGGAGCCGGAAGAACAACAAAATATTTTAGATTCTGTAAGTTTTAATTTAGGTTTCTAAATGTTCAAATTTACCTATTTAGAAAATTTTATTTAAGGTTAATGATGCCCCTCGCGCCTCAACTAGGCATTTCTCCAGCGAACTTGAAAAACCGAGGATGAGGATCTGGAGAACATTAAATTATCATGGATACAAACCCCTTCAAAATTCATATAAGTCAAACGCTGAGACCTGGTGATTCAGAAAGAAGACTTGAATTTTGTAATTGGCTTAACTTGAAACTTACCAAAGATGGCAATTTTTTAAACAAAGTCATTTGGACTGATGAATGTAATTTTACAACAAATGGATTATTTAATAGACATAATGAGCATTATTGGTCTGTGGAAAATCCCAGACAAAATCAGGAAGTAAGACCTCAAGGACGACTTTCTTTTAATGTATGGGTTGAAATGTGGAACAATAAAATTATTGGACCTTTTATTTATCAAGGCAAGCTCACATCTCAAAGATATGTGGAATTATTAAATAATAATATTTTGGACGCATTAGATAACAAGCCTTTGGAGCTATTAAGACACTTATGGTGGTAGCAAGATGGCGCTCCCCATAATGGTAGAGTGGTTACGGAGTTACTAAACCAAGTTTTTCCCAATAAATGGATTGGAAATCGTGGATTTATACGATGGCCAGCAAGAAGTCCTGATTTAAATCCGCTGGATTATTTTCTTTGGGGGTACCTACAAAATCGTCTGTACCGTAATACACCACGCGACAATAATATGTTACGACGGAACTTAATCCGAGAAGTCAGGGCAATCCCTGCGAGAGTTATTCAGCGGGCGATATTTAAATTGCGGAGGCTTACTCAGAAATGCGCAAGAGCGCGGACACTTGTTTGAATACCTAATATAAATAAGGTTTTTACTTTTTGTTTCTGTTCTTGTTCTTTTCTTTTTTAATTTATTACTCTAAACAAAATAAACAACAGTAACATGTAAGGTGTCTAAATTAGCCAGTTTTTGCCACCCACCAAAATCCCGCTAAACGATATTTCAATCTAACAACTAACACCAGGGCCGTATTTAAAAATAATTATCACATTCCTGAAGATGTAATAATGACATCAAAACGTCTAAATATAATTAAGTGTGGTACATGGTTGAATTCAGGGCTTAAAGGGCTATCAAAAAATAAAATAAAAAATGCAGGTCCGTATTTAGAAAATTAAAGTTGATAATAGTTCCACAAAAACGAAACGTTGTAACGAAATTCTAAAAACGTCACAATATGGAGCATAAAAAGTTGCCTTAACAACGTTGTGCTTGTTTTTCTGTAGCGGATAAAATAAGTCGAGCAATTTAAAAAAACAAAAACTCAAAATTTTAGTTTTTTGCAAAAATTTCAAAAACTAAAAAAGATAGCTCAGATATTTTCTTGCGATATTGCTTGGTACGAAATTGCGCAACTTTGCCACAATTTGACCGATGCTGTATCTCTTATAGTTTCCGAGATCCCCATGATGAGGCTCGAATTTGGGACACCCTGTACTATACGACGCCCTTGAATATTCTTTAATTACTAGTGTTTGCTTATTCGTTAATGAAATTAAAATTAAGTACTTAATAGTGATGATTTCTTAAAAGTGTTATTTTAAGCCATTTTTTTAAGAAAAGCGTTAATGTCTGTAGGGCTAGCTATAGAAACGGAATTTGAGGGATTATTTTTTCCAATTTCCTTCTATTTTTACAATTTTTTAATAATTTTTAACCGAATTTGTTGTATATTATGAAACAGTAATGTGTAAATATTATAGATAATCAATCCTTTATATATATAATAATAAGCTGTTAGCAAAGTAGCTACATGAATCATACACGTGGGTACCTCGGGGTGCCCCGGACGCTAAAATACATGATTTTTTTAACGGGGTATGCCCTAGGATACATAATATAATGTGTAAGTGTTTCAGAAAGCATTTTATCCACTAAAGAAATTTAAATGTTCATGTCTTTCACTAAATAAAATGTAACTAAAACACTAATGCAATACCTAAACAAAAACGAATTTATAAAGTCAGAATATATAAACAATTAAAATATCTGACATTGTTTTTTTATAGATATAACTTATTACAGTTATTTTAAATATCCACCTGTTTCTCATTTTTTACTTTAAAATTGTACCCTGTTAAGTAAAAATAGTTTTAAAGATAATATAGGAACATGATATAGCTATTTCATAAAAAATAAACCCAAGACAAAAGATTTACAAGAACGTAGTATGGGTAGGAGGTTACTTTACCTTTCCTTTCGGGAAGTTTTGGTTTGTTCTTTAATAATATATTTTTTAATTTCCTCTGTGGCCTGAGGGATTTTATGTCTTTTTTCAGTGCTTAATACTACCAATAATATTGTACACTGAAATTATACTTAAATTAGATCAAATAAACAAAAAGTTATCTATTTACTAATAATCCCACATATTATACCTGTCCTAATGCAATACTGTTAATTTCCACAAAAAAAACAGTTGGCCAACTCAATAGTTCTAATGAAAATGCATGGTTCATTGGGACTAATCTATTGGGCTTGTCGACGAGAAGCCGTCGAGGCAAAATACATCGCATATTGTAGGCAGAAAGAGCTATAAGTTTCCTGTGTGATGTATAACTGAGATGGAGCAAATGATACTAACTCATAGTTTAGTTATTTAGAAACTAAAAAGCTACTACAATCTTTGTTACAAACATCCCATTCCCACCAACGGGTATAAATGGGGACGAGAGAATAGGAATATCTTTTTTGGACGTTTCGTGTGAAAAATATTATTATAGGATGAAGACACATCAAATATCCTTAATTAAAACTGACGTATGTCTCGATCGGAAGAAACTTAGTGGATTGCAAAAAATAGGACACATATCAAGAATCATAGGAAATAAATATTATTTTTTAAATTTACAAAATAAACGTCATGTCTTTATAATTCGTATTTTCTATCAACAGCTGCTACGTAAGTACGTTTTTTCTACAATTATGCAAGTAATTATACTGTTTTTGTTATAAGAAATGTGTTTATTTTTAATAAGGACGTGTGAATTGCCTCATTTAACGTCAATTTAAAATTATTTATGATGTCTTGAAAACAATGGTGTATTTTAAAATAAGTATAAAACAAACATAGTTTACTATAAGTTAGGCCACAAAATGTACTTTAATTGTTAGAAAAAAGTTAAAACCTAATTATTAAATTGTTTCCTTTTATATCAGACAAAGAGTAGATCGTTTTTTTACAAATGGACAAAGTTAAAGCATCGTTTGATTGGAGAAATGTCGTGTAGGTAACAATAACTCCACTAACATATTTTATCCGGAATTAAAAATAGTTCTAACATTAAATATATAATAACCTGGGAAGTGGTACTCCTTGATTCTATAAATAATATTGACCACACATGCTTATTTTTTCTCCCAGACAAACACGTTCTCATTCTTCTTTTAACATAAACGAAAACATTGGCAAACACTGGGGTTAAGTTATTATTGTCTGAATAAGCGTACTTATGCATCTCAAATTTCAGGATTATCCTGCAAATATCGTATCGCAAACGCCGAATAGGGGTTTGTAGGTGCTCGTTGACAATTTGCCTTACGTCTAGTTTTTGGGTACTGCGAACTTTATGTCACCCAAGCCTTTCTTTCTATTCGAACCGATTTTTATTAGAAAATGGTATATATTTAAACTAAATGATTGATTCTAAATCAAAATGAAATCAGTACTGATTAAATCCAGGTCTACGCTAGATTAACTTAAAAAGTTAACGCTGCCTACTGATTAAATTAAAGAGTCCGTGATTAAGCCGTCTTATTCATAATTGATTAATATGAGATTATATTACTGATTATATTTTAATCAGTTTATAGAAAATATTTTAATCATTACTGATAAAATTGTGTAATCATTTTAAATTTAATCTTAAATCACTTTTGATTAAATTTAATAAGGTTAAGGAAAATATTCAGAGATATTTTAAGACGCCCCTCAACGGTTTCTTAACTTATATTTTTATACAGTGATGGGCTAAAATATGGAACAAATTCATTTAAAAATCAGGTATTCATTTTTTGAAAAAACGCTCGGACACGTCGATTATAATTCTTTCTTCCAGATTTTTTGCCTCAAAAATAAATGATACCGGGTGTGTCAAAAAGTAGATGTAGCAAAATTTTTTTGTTTTTTAAATAGAACCCCCCTATTTTTACTTATTACCCTAATTCTACGTCAAATTCTGCGCATAATTCACGTAGCATACTCTATCCTTATCTCTAACGGTTTTAGAGAAAAATTACATCATAAAAAAAAATTCTTTAAAAAAGGTTAAAAAATTAGTTTATTAAGTGTTGAAAATGCAAACCATTAACTTCTTGACAATATGCTAATCTACTTAAAACCCCATTCTAAAACATTATTTACAGTATTTTCATTGATTTGCCTAATTTCATATCTAATTTTAAATTTTAAGT
Source organism: Polydrusus pterygomalis (assembly GCA_963969555.1). NCBI lineage: Eukaryota > Metazoa > Arthropoda > Insecta > Coleoptera > Curculionidae > Polydrusus > Polydrusus pterygomalis. The sequence goes on along the minus strand of OZ018378.1, from coordinate 6,788,482 downwards.
CTTCCAAATTTTGTGGTTTATCCGTATACACTTTTGATTTCAAATAACCCCAAAGAAAGAAATCCATAGGTGTAAGATCGGGAGATCTATGGCCATTCTATGGGTCCTCTTCTACCTATACATCGTTCGGGAAATACAGCATTCAAATACTCTCGTACTTGTCGAGCATAATGAGGCGGAGCACCATCCTGCTAAAACCAAATAGACGCTTCTGGTAGATGAGGCCGATTCGGATTTGGAAAATCCGCTGCTAGTGTGGGAATTAATTCATTTTGAAGAAATTGTAAATACCGGTCTCCTGTAAGATTTCCATCGAAGAAAAAAGGTCCAATAATTCTATCATTTAATATCCCTGCCCAAACATTTACTTTTTGTGGGTATTGCGTGTGCTGTTCTCTCATCCAACGGGGATTATTTGTACTCCAATACCGAAAATTTTGTCTGTTTACCGAACCATTCAAACAAAACGTGGCTTTATCGCTAAAAAGTATGTTGCGATGGAAAAATATATTTAAGTTGCAAATTTCCATCATAGTTTCACAAAACTGTAGTCGGCGGTCGGGATCATCTTCGTTTAGCTCGTGCAGCAACCTAATTTTGTACGGATGGTACTTTTCTTGTTTCAATACCCGCAACACAGATCGTCGGCTAACATCATTATTAAGGGCTACTTCAGTGGATGCACTATGAGGATTATCTTCAACCTCTAACAAAATGTTCAATTGTGAGTTTTCACTAATTTTTGGACGACCTGGCCGTAGACGATCCTTTACATTCCCTATTTCCTGAATTTCTTCTCAATTTTACTTACTGTAGATCTTGTAATCGGCCGTTCTGGATCCTTAGCGTTAAACAAGTTACAAACTTCTTCTTGACTTCTTGTTTTGTCTCCACATCCAATTAAAATTGAAATTTCAATTCTTTGTGTTTCATTTAAATGCACCATTATCACCGTTTTTCAAAATTATACCTAAACTAATTTTTGATTGACACATGACTTGCTATCGTAGTAACAATTCATTTAAATTTACCTGTTTACCTTTAAGTAGGTACATGTACCTTTTTTTAAAGAATTTTTTTTTATGATGTAATTTTTCTCTAAAACTGTTAGAGATAAGGATAGAGTATGCTACATGAATTATGCGCAGAATTTGACGTAGAATTAGGGTAATAAGTAAAAATAGGGGGGTTCTATTTAAAAAACAAAAAAATTTTGCTACATCTACTTTTTGACACACCCGGTATAATTTCTTTTTGAGGCAAAAAATCCGGAAGAAAGAATTATAATCGACATGTCCGAGCGTTTTTTCAAAAAATGAATACCTGATTTTTAAATGAATTTGTTCCATATTTTAGCCCATCACTGTATAGGTTGCACTACCACTAGTTTTAAAGAAGCTGCCTGTCGAATTTAAAGAAATTAATCGGTATAACGCACAACATTGCTACTCTCCAAAATGTTTGATTAGGGTGCCATCAGTTTTAATACACGCTAGGAAAAGAAAAACCTTATCAGAAACAAAAACAACCCTTTTATTTTGTTGAAAGGAGTATTTTTTGTCAAAATCCTTTTATTAGACAAAATGGGTAAGCGGGTATTATTACAAACACTGAAAGGCAAAGGCAACATAAACATACAGATTTAAGATGATGATCCTGAAGCTTTTCTACCGTAGCAGTACTGTACAATTTGCCTTTAGTGTTTTTACAACCATCCACTTGCTTATTAGCAACAAAGACAAAATGAATCGGCACCGTGCGAGCGACACGAAACGTTGAATGTCAACAACGGAGGCATTTTAAAATTCATTAAATCGAACATAATTTAAAAGGTTGGAATGTTTTATACAGTTGATCAGTATCAGTAATCTAATATGATTATTTTGTTTAAAAAACGATACAAATCATACAACTGATTTACGAACTGATTAAAATTTGAATCAAGAAATATAATCGAATTAATTAAATTAGACAACCCTTGCTGTTGGATCAATTGTATTTTGTACTGTGTGTAGGTTGAAACTTACCATTCCGACATTCAATAGGTACCCAACCTTCGACTATATGGCGACCTACGCGTCCCCACAATTTCGCTGTTTTAGGTCATTAAACGAAAAATGTCAAAACTTGGTTCTACTTACATGAATTTCCAAGAAAGGAAGCCATTACCTCGAACCTTCATTTTTAATTAAGAAAATAATTAAATAAATGAGCATCGCACGGTGTAGCTATGCGCCTCGGTCTAGAACGCGCCTTTCGGACCACGATTTTAAATATAAATTATCTTATTAAGCGCCTGGCAAGATGAAATAACGATCTTTAATAAATTGTCTTCCATAAATTTCCTTAAGCTACCCTTCATTAAAGTGAAACTACCTATACTAACAAGCTGCTTCTCGAAAAACGGTTGCGCCTAGACCGGGAATCTCGATCGGTTTTTTAAAACTGATTAGATCTTATTTATGGTGCAGCCAGAACGATATCTGATTTAAGTCAAACGTGAAAAATAGACGGATCTTTATTGGATTATTGGTTTAAAAGACAACATTGAATAAGACACACAAATCTTAGTGTGTGCTCGAATTTCTCACGCGTCTGCACTTGATGCAAACCTACATGTTGACGCAATCTACTTTGATTTTCACAAAGCGTTTGATCGAATTAATCACGTGATTTTGCTTCGTAAAATGGGAATTATATGGGATACGTCCGCCATTCCTTATATTGATTGGGAGTTATCTTAAAGATTGAACATAGGATAGGTGAAACGTTATCTAATATAAAAATATGTTCACTTTGGGGTACCCCAAGGATCCCATCTGAAAACAAGCTTCCTAATAACCTGAGTGATAACTTCTAGCATTGTTACTTTCTCTTATTCCTTGATCTAAAAATCTACCGCATAGTTAAAAGCATCGACTACAATCGTCTCCTCCAGTCTGGTATCTTATAGGTTTAATATCGTGGGGTACTGCAAATAAAATGCAGCTTAATAGTTCAAAGTGCATGATAATTTTCTTTACAAGGAAAAATGTACCAATTTTGTATACCTATCCCATTGGAGATTGTAAACTAGTACGGGTATCAACGATGAACGATCTTGGTGTCTTGTTCGATAGTGAAAGGTTTGTTTATCATAATGAATGGGCGATTTCCAATGCATTTCAAATCTTAGGGTTTGTCGTAAGGCAGTGTTATGAGTTTGATGATTCGGTAGTGCTATAAAAGTTGTATTTTTTAGGCATAGGTTATCTCGAGTACTGTTGCGTGGTCTGGTCCCCATTTTATAGGACTCATATCGCCAGAATTGAAAGAGTTCAAATAAAGTTTGCGATTTTTTGCTTTATAAATTTAAAATTGATAAACTTTTTCAGACTCACAGTGCGCGATTCAACATACCTGGTCTCGAGTCGTGTTCATAAACGTGTCATATAATAATGAGAATGTTCTTGAATGACTTTTCCTGTAGCTATTCTATTTGTATTTCTGTATTGTATACTGTAACGTGTAACAGAAGATTATTGTACTTAACCATACTACTTGGGTAATGCAGGTTATATGTTAAGTAAATAAGTAAAGACAGTTTTATTGGGTCTTTTTTTTTCCTCAGTCTGACGGCTCTGAACAACAGATAACCAGTTATTTACGGAAATTTACCCTCATATCGACCATTTAGAATTAACCTAAATGTAAATGTGGTTTTGCATATCAACATATGATTCAGTATTTTTTCAGTCACTTTTAAAGCTTCAGATACACACATAATATAAATATCCTAAATATCTACTCCCCTGAGAATATGTTATGCCAGGCATTAATTAATATGAATATCGCCTTGCTATTTCATTCACCATTCAAAAGGCAGTTCTGCTGTTCGACTTCCTCGGTTAATCCAGCCCAACAATTTTAAAAAGACAAGTTCCATGTCCTCTTTTCCTGGAAGGTCATTAAAAAGCGCTAAGTCAACCAATTCATAAAAACCATCGGGAAAGTACAAATTAATAGTGGAAGACATTTTGTGTAATGGGGTAATTAATCAGTTTTATAAGTCAGGAGTAAATTGTGTTTTCATAGGCCCTAACGATTAATAAAGAGGAATTAAACATGTTTTAACATGATTAATTATTATGTCTTGTGCATTATCAAGGTCTATAGCTGAAAAGAAAAGATAAGACGGATGTCAAAGATCGAAAGAAAAGTAAAAGACCTTAAGTAATAATTTATTATGAAGATGACACAACAATAAAATAGTATTTCAGAGAAAAGCCCACATCTACATCTGTTTTTACCATATTGTTTGTAGATTTTTAGTTTCCTCGCAGAGAACGTATTGTGATCGCTAAAAAAATGTTTTTAAGATATCTAGTGTCGACGTATTAGGCTCCCCCATATCATTAAAAACATGTTTTCCATATCCGTTGATGTACCCCAAAGGTATTTATCGATTCTTTTGTTCCCTTTTTATTTTGGACCTATTTTTAATAACAAGTACTGTTAATAACCAATGAATTATATATTATATATATTCAAATTTAAAATTCTATGTAATGTAAATATATTTCTTTCTGAGTAAATATTTTTATGATGACCATAAATCAAATTTGAAGAGTTACAATGGCTCCCGTGGTTTTTAAAACACTTCTAAACCTTTTTATAACCAATAAAACTAAAATTAAGACAGTAGTGTTCAGAAAAAAATTACAGGAAACACATCAATTTGTTTTTTGAAGCCAGCCTCCTAAAAAAAAGAATGTTAAACATAGGTAGTAAAATATAGGTAGTTAAACGAATAATGCAAGCTATGGGGGACGACATTGAGTTGTGTTTTCTAACTAACGATCTTTTTTTGACTCGGTACGATGGGTTCAATTCCGCCATAAAACCCTGATAATCTATGTCAAGATTTTTAAATTTGTTCCTAGACTTTACATTTATTTGCGAAACTCTCCGGTATCTTGTTAGAAATAGCGTTTTGGTCTAATGTATAGGTCGGTTTTTGCTCGACGAGGTTCGTTAAGCTGTAGGTTCGATAACTCGGCCAAATTTAGCCAAAAAACGAAACAAAAACGGACATTGAATAAGAGAAATGGTTTCGTATTAGAGCGGCGTTTATTTCAAGAGATTTTTACTTAAATACCATGTTTTTTCTTAAGGAGGAACAATTTTATATAAAACCGCTCCATTCAGTAAACCTTTAAAGGCCTGGAAGTGGCCTACTATTTATTATTTATATTTTTATATACAGTGTCACCAGTAAAGTCCGCATCATATGGGATTTTTTTTTATTAATAGCTTTATTCAAAATTTGACTTTGGCATCAAGCTCTGCTTCGATCGAGATGAAAATTAAGCAAAAAAATAGTAGTCACGTGATTCGCATTATCTGTCAAATTTTAATTTTTTCAAAAAAATAATTCAAAAGTGGGGTTATTTCTTAAAATATCGAAAAAAGTTATTAGAAAAAGTTTTTTTAAATGCAGTTTCTAGCCCACATGCAAAATTTCAGCCGCATAAGATAATTTTTATTTTTTACCTATATTTTGTAAATTGAACCACTTTTGCAAAATAAGACTCAACGCAATTTACATAAAACTTCTTAGTTTTGACAATGCTTTATTTCAGATACATTTTCTTTAAAGTAGCGCCATATTAAATGTGTGTTTTTCTACAAAATCAAAATTGGGCTATTAAAATTGGGTCGCATGTGATGCAAAGTTAATTTATTTTTGACCCTGTATAAGGTAACTCCATAAAATAAGTATTTTTAAAAAGTTTGTTTGTGTCTGAAAGTAATACACTTTAATGTTAAGACAAAAAGAAAACAGTGCCTTCAGTAAAATGTTTTTTAAGTGGAAAATAAATTTTAGTTTAACTTAACGTAAAGTTTATCTATTTTCAACGATTTAATTTAAAACTCCTTTACTTTATTTTTTATTTTTATTTTTTTACTTCCAGGCACAAACTACGTTTTCAAAAATACTTATTTTATAAAGTTACCGTATACAGGGTCAAAAACAAATAATCTTTGCATCACATGCGACCAAATTTTAATAGCCAATTTTGATTTTGTAGATTTACACACATTTAATATGGCGCTACTTTAAAGAAAATGTATCTGAAATAAAGCATTGTCAAAACTAAGAAGTTTTATGTTGGTTGCGTTGAGTCTTATTTTGCAAAAGTGGTTCAATTTACAAAATATAGGTAAAAAATTAAAATTATCTTATGCCGCTGAAATTTTGCACGTGGGCTAGAAACTGTATTTAAAAAAACTTTTTCTAATAACTTTTTTCAATATTTTAAGAAATAACCCCACTTTTGAATTATTTTTTTGAAAAAATTAAAATTTGACAGATAATGCGTATCACGTGACTAGTATTTTTTTGCTTAATTTTCATCTCGATCGAAGCAGAGCTTGATGCCAAAGTCAAATTTCAAATAAAGCTATTAATAAAAAAAAATCCCATATGATGCTGACTTTACTGGTGACACTGTATGCAACTTATTACTAGAATGTTAATTGTGATATATTGTGTACCTAATTACTAAAAAGGAGTGCAATTAATCCTACAAATAGATCAAAAGCTAAAAATAAAACATTCATGCAATTTATATTCAAACGTTTTACTGCTTTGTATATTATAATTTCTATTTTCTTCAGCATACACAATTTTTATGTCTTATACTGCCTCTAAAACAAATGGCAGAGGAAAGGAAACTGACATGGTATGAATAATAAAATAGAAAATTTAGCTAGAAAATTTGAATTTTCTTATGGAACGAAGTTATTGAATTTTGTTTCGCAACACAGACTTTTGTATTACTTTATAGTCATTTAATTCATTTATTTTTCCCGTGTCATGTTAAATGGAATAAGCACATTTTTGTCTTCAGATTGATATATACGATTAACTTCAATCAACAATTTAAAGACCATACTTGACACTACTTATTGTTCATAATTAAATAGACTAAAACTTGATGGCGCCATTTCATTATCTAATTTATTCTAAAAAATTGAAAATCCTACTTTTCTTCTTTGGAGGATTAAAGCTCAGTACCCCACAAAACACTTTTTGCAATGTAATTTTATTGTGATATCTTCATAATTATGACAATTTTATCCTTATAATGTCTTACTGACATACACTTAAAAAGTTTTATAAAAAGTTTTAAATAACCTTCGACACCTTTTTTTAGGAAGGTTTTTTTTTCTTCCCCAGTTTATTTGGTTGGTTTAGACCCCCTTTAATAACTTTTTTAACATATTCAGTATGGTTTAACCTTTATCAATTTTCTTCAAATATTATGTATCTTCTACAGATCAATTTTTTAATTCCATAAAAGCCCCCCATTAAGGTTCTACACCATTTTCTCTTCTGCTAAAACCATCAGCACTAAATTACTTTTCTGTCTCCTGATGGTGAACGTTTCTACGTTCGAAACATGTAGAGACCCCTAGAGAATTTTTATTCTATTAAATTTTGTGGAGGAAGACTTTAGGTTTTTTCTTTCTTTCTCATACTTTCAACTCCACTTTAAGCATGGACTATTTATTCAAATTAATAATGTTAAATAATAGTAAATAATGATAAATTTAATGCTTGTTGTCGGAAATAGGAGATATTAAAAACCAACAAAATTTAGTCTCTGAAAACTGACGCGTGAGCCTGCTACGGCTCACTACTGAACTGGGAACTTTTAGGAAGGAACTAGTATCAGCTGTTAATGTCACCTGTGGATGTCAACTGTCGAAATGCTTTGTTTTTAGAAAAAGTTGACTCTAGTTGTATAAAACATATTTAAATTCGGCAAGAAGAAAGGAAAAATCTTGGCTGAGCCGAGTAAAATTTTTAATAAAACCGCTCAACTTGCTATGCTATAAAGAAGCAACTAAAAGGAACTCGGCTATTATGTATTGTCAAAATTAAGTATTGGAGTCATAAAATATAATTTATTAAAGCCACTTTTATCCAAAACTAAAACAAGCCCAAAGTATGTACATCAAACTATTTTCTTTATTTATTCGTCTGGTCAAGTGTTCGTAACAGAATAAAATATGGACATCAAAACTAGTAAAGCGCACAGTAGTGGGTTACTTTTAGACACGTTTTTAAACCAAATATCCCTATGGGGTCAGTGTTTTTATTTCGAACACAATACCTTAACTGTCCAAATGTAAATAGAGTTGCACGTACACACAAAAGCATAATTTATTTTAAATATGACTCTGTGACAGGCAACAAAACTTTTAAAGCTTTTATATATTCATAATAGCCGGCTTTTATCATTGCTAGCGCTTCGCAGAATACAGGGTGGGCTGTGGAACAGCCGATTAATTGACTTAGGTCTGCTTGGGATTGTTCGATTTTAACAGTGGATAATTTTTTTTAAAGAAATCGATTTTAATCGGTGAAATTAACTTGGTTAAATTTTCATTAAAAAGGAAAGTAAATCACTATTTTATTACATCCTAGCCGAATTACAGTTCGATATGACTGTGACCAGTTTTAACTGTTTATTTCTCACTTTTTCACTCTCATTTGAGTTATGGTGTTGTATTGTGGGGTAATTCTTGATCGGCCATTAAAGCTTTTAGATAGCAGAAGAAAACTGTTCGTGTGATTGCCGATGCGGGTTACTTTGACCACTGTCAGCCCCTTTTAAAGAAATTACAAGAATAGTTTTTCCTTAAATTCTAACTTTCATAACTACTCAACCAGAGGTTCTAACTTAATTAGACCTAAAAAAAAATTGCTACAAGAAGGCCATATAAGTATATTAATATCTCATTGTATAATGCACTGCCTGAAAATGTAAAGCTGCTTAGTTATTCAAAATTCAAATCTATGATTAAAAAATCTTTTCACCGTCACTGTTCTTATTCAGTTCGGGAGTATATTATGAACACAGCTCAGCGAATAAGTTGTTTTAAACATTTTGTTTCTGTTGTGTGAGAAATATTAAAATATATTAAAAAATTACTTGAAATCCATAAAAATAATAATATTTTTTAATAACTCCGACATTCACCACTACGGCAAAAGGTCGGCTCACTTTATTCGGCCAAACAGGTACAGACTTGGTAAATCTATAAATAATTCGCTCAAAATTGGGCTTTATAATGTGCTTCCTACAACGGTGAAAAGTTTAAACGAAAAAAAAATTTAAGATGTCATTAAAAAATTTCTTGAATCCCATGCTTTGTGCTTAGTGGTAGGATACTTTGATTGATTTGTTTGATTTATGATATGTTGTTGCCATTGGAGCGTTTGTTTTAAATTTACCCCGTTATTTTTTAATCAAACTAAATGAGACTTAGACATAACAAAACTATAGTTAACGTTTCAACATTTCTATACCATCATCGATATAAATAATACACTATTACCTACCGTAACTTTCCTTACTACCTTCTTCTTATATCCTTATTCGTCGACTTTTTAACAAACTATTTTGCTCTCGATTATCTTGAAGCTGTATTGTCTCAAGGCATATAAACTTAGAAAAAAAATCCCACATCGACGAACGAGTCGATAAAATATCGGGCACCAATTCTTGACATAAAGATTTTCTTGAAAAATATATGCTCAGAAAAATGGCTAACATCGATTGAGTGGAATCGGTAAAAAATTCGGGCTTAAATTTTCCAATAAAAGGAGATAAGCTTGCCTCGTGTAGAGTGTTGTAGAAGTCCTCAATAATTGTATCTGGATAATAATCTGTTATATAGAATAATATCGCGTTGTCATGAATTCAAGAATTCCGTCCCTACTTTAGCACTTGTCTTCTTCTCGCCCTTTTTGCTTTATAGGTGGTTTCTCATCTTGGACAGACATTATATTGTCCTGTAGCTTTTCGCTATCTGTCGTCGGAACAAAGAATTATGTAGGAAGCTCAATAACTGGAACTGAACAGCGGGCTATTCGCCTTAAAGTGGCAGAGAGATTGTTTTTATAGTGGAATTTTTCGGTAATATTAAAATCGATTTTCAGAAAAACGTTCTGAATATTTTATATAAGAGGTTTATCGTTTCTTCTTCTGGTATAATTTTTGGGTTGTTAAAATTTGTATTTCATGATAATGTATGTAATTTCATTAAGCCATTTAAAGCTTTTCCGCATAATTAAAGGTGAAGCAGCGCATTTTTTCCGTGTAATCCTCGTTTTTTGTCCCTATTGGCATGTTTCTTTCTTTAAAACCAATTATTTTCGGATTTTAATTCCTCTGTCACAAAAACAAAACCCTATATTTAGCCTTAGAACGTTCCTACAAGCTATTTAAATACCAAACAACCTATAATTCTAAATTAAAACCCTTACAGAATGACAGAGTATATCTATAATTACCACAGAAATTCTTTAGATAAATACCTTTCCAACCACGAGAGAGAGGTCGCTATTTAGATGTGAAACGCAACCGCTTTTTTTATAGAAAAGATTTATATGGTAGTTTGTATAACTCACGGATTGATGTCGCGTCCCAAACGATAGAAATGTCACATAAGGTCCTCCTGTCACCCGTAAAAACTACCTAAGTTTAAAAAGATCTTAAATTTCAGATGTCCCCAAGCCGTATTGTCCTTTTGAGACTCAATACCGTTGAATGCAATGCCATACGTCCCGTACCCATTGTATAAACTTTATAAAAAGCAAACTGAAGCTCAAAGAGCTCGGCATAATAACATCTTCCGTCCCCGTCTTTTGTTGGTTAATTGGCATTGGTTAAAGCGAGAGACGTACAATAAAAGCTTCACCCTGGTCTCGGTTTAACTTGGTCCTCCTCGCTCTCTTGAGAACATATCGGTTGACATTTTTCTTAAGAATACAACGCATGCATAAAGTTTGAAGTAGTCGGTAAATACTAGCGAAAGAATTTTCGGCTTCGAGTGGTCATGCGTTGTTAGGTTGGTTAAATATGTTTGGATAAGGAAATGAGGGGGAAATGGAGGTAGTGGTGTTAGGTTCTTTGTGGGAATTTAATGATATTTAATCACCTGGAAGAAAGCCAATTATTTTGATGATGGTATTTTTTTTTAACTACGAATTACAACCCATTTTTATGGTCTTATTTCTATAAACTTATCTTTAAATAAGTAGTGTGATCTGTGTGATGCATGCGATAGAATATTGTTAATATTATTTCATTGGGTCAGACCACTGTTAGATTTAGGGACTCTACTTCGAAGTAGCACCGTGGAGAAGTAAAAAAAGCCAAGTTTATCGTGGTTTGTGGAATACAAGAAGTACAACAAGATCGTTAAATTGTACCAAAAAAAAACAGCAGTAGCTAAAAGAGTTGTAATTCCGTCTGACTAACATTATCAAGTAACCAAACGTAACTTTATACAAATTCTCCAAATTAAATAATTTTAACCACCGAGACAGGTACTTTCTTTCATATAATAGCAGTACAATGGCAAACCGCAGGGTCTTTGAATTTCATCCGTCCTTTCAGATATCAAAGATACTATTTTCCAGGGATAGTTATTCGACTTTTGTGTAACATTTTGCTTGAATTCACCTGGTTGCACATTGCAAATTGACTGTTTGTTACGAATGAAACGGTCAAAGGGACAAAGCGGGTACAGGACCAGCTTGAGGGGATACAAACTGTCAATAGACTCATTTTAGTTTAAAAAAAAAGCTATAAACTTGACCACCTGTCTTTAGTTATTGCAGGAGGAAATGCCATAAATGTTTTCGGGGAACATACCTATATTCTTTGATGCAAGAACGCAAACTCCATATTATTATTCCTATCATATATAAAGCTGATATAGGATAATGTTTTATATTCAAATGAATCGCACCATATCTAAATTGCAGCGTTGTTAAGCCGTCCATTGTCAAATAAAAAAGTTTAAACCATTTTCTTTATCTTTGCAGAGATAAAAGTCTAAAATCATTTCGGTAAAACATCAACAGAAAAAGGGCACGCGAGTAAATTAAAAAAGCTCAGAGAAAGGTGTACCCTCTGGGGGCTCGCTCTATATGGGGCTAATATTTCGGACAAGAGGGCATTATTTATTTTAATTACCAATTTTCTGTCGGAAAGATAATTGGAAAGTCGAGCAAAGACAAGCCATAAATAATTCTCATGCCTTTTTCATTAAATTGCCTAAATAAATACGAAAACCAGCTGGTTTCTTGTAAAAAATAAATTTAACATAGTTTAAGGGTCCTAAATCCATAAAAATAATTTATTGTTATAAATGTCTGCATACAAAAATTTATTTCTATAGAAAAACTGAGTTGTGAGACGGCTGTAGATGGTAAGGGTAGCTATAGAGTATTTGTACCCAGTAAAAGTGGAAGATGGCTGATGGAGGCGGTCAAGTTATGCTAACGCACTCCACAAATTATATAAATCAAATTCAAACCATAAACAAAACAAACTTTCATATTATCATCATGGATCATATATTATATCTGGCATGTTGCTTCTTCGTGTTTAGTCAAATACATAATTGAGAAAGGAGAGCATTATTGCTTCTAACCGTGCTCCTAACTTGCTTCTTGCATTATTTGAATAGTACTAATAATGCAGGCAAATAAAATAAAAAAATAATTCAAATTCAAATTCAAAATTGTGGGAATATTTTTACGTGAAGTGTCGTTTGACTCATTTTAATCTAAAATTTTTAAAGTCCGAGGAGTAAATTCAAACGTATGATCGATTGGCCTAAAAACCCTTTCACACGGACGGACGTTCCGCAGACCGGTGACCTGTCGCTGGAACCGACGGTTGAAAAAACCGGCGCTGGTCCGTGTGTCAAGTTATATTTGGATACACCTAATTATACGACCGTCCGTGTGAAAGAAGCCCTAATTTGTCTTTTATTCCTTACACATAAAGGTGACGTGTAATACGTATTAATAGATCGAAATATGTCCAGATAAGCTAATGAGCCTAATGAATGAAAATTGCAATTACTTGAAGCAATTATTTTTTAGTAAAAGCAATCGCTTGACTAGCAAATGCTATAAGTAAAAGCAATTGCTAGATCTGGATAAGAATAAAATTTTGAAGCAATTGCTGTTTTTCTGACACCTCTGTGGCAAATGCTTATTCAACACAAGTTCAGACGTGTCTTATCCACTTGTTCAGATTATAGATTCCATGTTTTGTTTGGTGCCTAATTTGCAAAAGAGTTGACGTAAATACAACAACGTTGGTCTATTTATTGAGTATAATAGTCATCTGTTACGTTTTTGTGGCAAATAGGAAATTTATATTTGTGATATGGCAGATTTCAGTGAAAATGAGGAAAGTGATAGTAGTGATGAAGAAATAAAACACAAGCAATTGATATTCGTTTACAAATTAAAGGAACATAAATAAATCTCTCTGACCGCAACCGTTTAGCTTCCAGAACAGCTTCAGCAATTGTAAGAAATTTAATAAAAATATTGGCCTTCTCCAAAACTGCATCCATTACAAAGGTGTATGTCTTACAGACAGTAGTTTGGTGAACACAGAGTTCTTCACCTACAGAGTTTTGAAAGCCCGGATCCGCCAATTTCCGCAGAAAGACTTTAATCTTATTTAAAGGCGACAGTGCACCCCTCGCCTTTTACCAGTATTAGTCAAAAAATAATTTGCCAACCACTCAACATTTTCGCAGCAAATCGATATAACTTTCTAAAATCATCATATCTGCAATTTTTACGTACACAATAAGCAAATGATGCAGGGTCTATCTAACATAAACAGTTGAAAGCGATTGCTACACTAGAAAAAAACAATTCCTTAATTTATTCATCACATTTTAAGCAAACGATAGCAATTTTGCTTCTATTTTTTAAGAAAAAGCATTGACTAGAAGCAATTCCTGCACTTTTAAGCAAATGCTGGACGCAAAAGCAATTACTTTAGTTTTTATTCATTGGCTTTTAAGAAATTACTTCGATTTTATAAGAAAAAGCAATTGCTACATTTTTATTCATTAGGCTCAATGTCTGTATGCACCATTACGACTAATCGGGGTAAAATTTAACCGTTAGTCAATTCTATAACTTATCGCGATTTTTGTCATCACGGTTAAAGTTTAACCCTGATTAAGCAGCAATACAGGCATTAGAGACTCTCCGTTTAAAGAGACACCAAATTTTTGCATTCTCAATCATGTTTCTTCAATAATTTTTAAACTAAATGTAAATACGGCCCTGAGGAACCGGATGGCGTTTTTGACAAGACGCTTTACCTGAAGCCCTGTGACAATATGGCAGATGGGTTTTCGTCTTTGTTGTATTCCGAATTTGCTATCGTGACGACATCCAGCTATTATTTACCGCTTTACATATTAGGTATGCATTTTGGCCCTATTGTTGGGTTGAGGTCCATATCTAACTCAGTTTTGAAATGGAATTGAATTGCTTTTTTCAGTTTATTTGTTTCGTGCATAATTTTTATTATTATTTTTATATTATAACGACAAGCATTTCTAACACATAAAATTGGATAGGCCGACTTTTGCATTTATGGTTCTGATAATAATATCTATACACTCCATTTTATAATATTATCTTCAGTATAAAAGGTCCACAGAAGTTGATCTTTCTATTCTCTCTCCTCCATTTATGCTCTTTGGTGAAAATGAGATGTTTGAAATAAGTATTGCCTTTTAATCCTAAAAATTGTCTGCCAGCTATAAAAAAACATTATTTTTATCATTGGTAGTCTACCTAGCTACTATTAAATTACCTTTTTCTGATCCCATTTTTCTAGGACTGGCCCTCTTTAATTTTCTTTAGCTAACTTAAATCTCTGTAGTGACAGTGACGTTTTGCCCCAGTTACCTAGGTATAGTACTTTAACTAAAAGGAAAAATTAATATGTTATAATACTTTTTAATCTATCTAATTTTGCCCCAGACTATCACCAGTGACGTTTATTTTGAGAAAATAAAGTAAGGAAACCATAATAAAAAGTAAAATGGCGTTGGTTGGGATAAGGCTTAATAAAACACAAAAATTAACGACAATGTTTTTTACATGAAAATATTTATTTTTACAACCACGTAAAACCAAATAAGGTTAGTTTCTATTTATAATAAAGTATGTTAATAACAACAGAGGATCAAGATACTGCTTTGGCAATACAATATTTTAGTAGCAATATTTTTGCGGCACAAAATTCACCATTTGTCTTGTGGCTCGCCGCTAAATTTGGATTAATAAACACAGCGGCATGGTATAAAATGTAAGTAAATAAGGGAAATTATTTTAAAAATTAAATCTACCTATCTGGCATAAAATGTAATACCATAAAAAACAAATCGTTATAAAACTGCCCTGTTGCTATGTAGTTGTAAATATTCGTTGTTTCCGTACCAAAACTACTTTTTAACTGCTATTAGAACGCGGGGCACCAGCGCCGGCGCAGCATGTCAACTGACAGAATGCAAGCTTTGAGAAATTTTCGATTCGATAAGTATTCGCTCTGGCATGCGGTCTGGTTTTGGGGGTCATTACTTCACTTTTTCAATGCTTACGCTTTAAAAAAAGTATGGAGTATGTTTCTAGGACATCCAAGGAGTCACTAATTTAATTATTTTAAATCATTGCCATAAAACACTGTTTATCTAGTAGTATGTGCGGTTTAAAATATTTTCACATAATTAAAGTTCTTTGCAATCTGCAGAGATATTTTAATGTAAAATCGTAAAATCCAATTTTATGCACTTTCATGAATTCAATATCCTTTGCAAATTAGTTGCAGAAAGTCGTATGTTTTAAATTGGAAATATTTTTAAACTAGACTGGGTACATATCGCTAATCGTCAGCCGAGAGTGCATCTAATATTAGTACTAAAAAGATTTACAAAAATTTACAATAAAAAAATACTTTTCTTTTCTTTTTTTCTATTTACTATTGCTTTTTTTGCCTCACCTTCCTGCGGAACGTGAAGGGAAAACATATCGCCAAATTGTCATTATAACAACTGACCAAAACTACACAATGGTGCAAAATTTCCGTTTTCTCGTATAGATAGGTAGTTTTCTGAGACGGCGCCGTATAGGTGCTCTTTAAACTCGCACACCTTTGTGCAATGTGGGATATACTTTCCATATTTGCTCTATAAAAATATGTAAGTATTCAATCGATTAAAACATAAGCAAAAAATTATTCTTACATGGAAGCTATCAATTATCAGCTAATAAATTTGTAGAAATATTATTGTGCCGAGCCCTTCGGGCACGGCACTGTTCTAGTTCGTTCGTTTAATTATACGAGAGCTGTCACTTTGACAGGTAAGTGTAATTTTTTTAGCTTTTTCGTAGCGAGGGTTATAGCTGTAAGAATTCGAAATTAAAAAATTTTCAGGTACCTAAATAAGAATGTTTTATACGATAGCTGTCAAATTTTGACAGGTAGGAGTCAGTTTTTTTTATCCTTTTCGTAGCGAGGGTTATCGCTGTAAAAATCCTAAAGTGAAAAATTTTTCAGATCCTAAATAACAAAGTTCTATACGACAGCTGTCATTTTGACAGGTAAATGTCAATTTTTTTTAAGCTTTTCTTGTATCTAGGATTAAAGCTGTAAGAATCCAAAATTTAAAAAAAAATTCAGTAGTTAAATAACAAAGTTCTATACGACAGCTGTCAAATTTTGACAGGTAAGTTTACATTTTTTTTTTTAATGTTTTGTAGCGAGATTTATAGCTGTAAGAATCCTAAATGAAAAAATTTTCAGTTCCTAAATAACAAAGTTATATACGACAGCTGTCATTTTGACAGGTAAATTGCAAGTTTTTTTTAAGCTTTTCTTGTATCTAGGATTATAGCTGTAAGAATTCGAAATTAAAAAAAAATTCAGTACCTAAATAACAAAGTTCTATACGACAGCTGTCAGATTTTGACAGGTAAGTGTAACAATTTTTTTTTAGCTTTTTCGTAGCGACGGTTATAGCTGTAAGAATCCCAAATTAAAAAAAAATTCAGTATCTAGATAACAAAGTTTTATACGATACCTGTCAGATTTTGACAGGTAAGTGTCAATTTATTTTAACTTTTTTCGTAGCGAGGGTTAAAGCTGTAATAAAACTAAATTAAAAAATTTTTCATTACCTAAATAACAAAGTTCTATACGACAGCTGTCAAATTTTGACAGGTAAGTGTCAATTTATTTAAACTTTTCTCGTAGCGAGGGTTAAAGCTGTAATAATCCTAATTTTCAGTACCAAAATGACAAAGTTCTATACGACAGCTGTCAAATTATATATACTTAAATAGTAATTCTTATTTTTTATAATTTGCTACCATTTCTATGCTATTTAGGTATAGACCAATATATTTGAAAAAAGTAGTATTTGAGATGACCTAAACGAATATCCAAACCAAAAGTATATCGGACGCACCCAATTCGATTTATTAACAATCCAATATGACCCTACATTGATTTTAAAAAAATCAAAAAAATTACTTCCCAACTTTCGGTCGCGTTCGCAAACAACAGTATTTTGTAGCCCAACGTCGTCTACACGTCAAAAAAGTTTAAATCGATTAAAATACTTTTTGCCACCTGTATCGCCGTACAACGAAAAAAAACATATTTTTCAACTTTGACTTTAATAACTTTTTTCCGGTACACCCTGTATATTGGAAATTTTTCTAAGACGTACCCCTACTATTCCTCTCTACATCCAGAAAATTTTAATCGTTTTGCTCTAACCGTTTCCGAGAAAAAAATTCGCGAATATCTAAATGTGGAACAGCCTCCCACCACGTGGCGACGGATTATCAATGTCGGAACGCCATCTTTAAAATCGAGATTACAACTATTTCTGAAACATTTTGGGCAAATATTTTGGTAAATAAAATTAGAAGAAGGTTCAAGGTAGATATTCCACCCGATTTAAAATCTGGAAATGTTCTTATTAGTCTAGCAAGTCACGCTGAAAACACCCATTTTTCGCCATTTTTGACAGCCGGATTTTCAGAATTAATAATTAATTTAGATACATCAATATCAAGGCACTCTTAGTCAAAAGTGAATGGTGTTAGAATTTGTAAAGATTGCTTGTTTCCGCACCCAAAAAAGCGACTTTTCTCAATTTTGCGAATATATTTTAATAATTTTGGATATGTAGAGGTGTTGAGAAGTAATCAGCGCATTTTTTGAGAAAAAAATAAAACGGTTTTGTTAAAAATTGAATAAGCTACAGTCGATATAGTAAAAAAAAAGCTGCCGTTTTTTCCGTATTAAAGATAAATAAACGAAAAAATATCTCTTAAATACAATTTGACAAGCTCTATCCGCTAAAGTTTACAAAGTTTCGATCAAAAGTCGTTTTCAGTACGAAAAAAAATAAAAACCGTGAATAAATCAGGCCTAACTTTATGATTTCCACTTTGTTACAATTTTCGGCAATTTCCATTCCAGTTAGGTATAGAACGATATATTGGAAAAAGGTAGATTTTGAGATGGCCTAACCGATTATCCAAACCGAATGTCGATTGAATGCACCCAATTCAACTTATTCGGTACCCAAGACGACCCTGCAATGGCCATTTTTCAACTTTAAAAAAATCAAAAAAATTACTTCTCAATTTCCGATATCCTTCATCTACGAACTTGCTCTTTATTTGACGGATCTCTCCAACCTCCAGAAATGAAAATCGAAAAAAATAATTTTTGCGACCTGAAATGCGTTACAGCGGATTTCGCATATTTCCCGACTTTGACGTTTAATAACTTTTTTTCGGTACACCCTGTATATTTAAAATTTTTCACAAAATGTGCCCCCGTTATTCCTCTATAAAACCAAATAATCAAAATCAGTGCGAAATGTACCACTTTAGAGAAAAAAAATCGAAAATGTCAAAAATCGTGATTTCAAAAATCGGGTACGACGACAACCCTCGAACATTTTCAAATGTAGGAGGAGATATACATATCGCTCGAAAGGGGCGATATGTAATAAAAGGAACAATATTTTGATGACATGTTTTAGAATATCTTTATAAGTTTATTGTTTGTTTTACATAAATTGAGAATCTAAAACAAACAAAAAAAAATAAATCGTTATTAAAACAATTTATTTTTAATTTTAAAGAAGTATAGTCCATACTCAAAGTGGAGTTAAATGATATAGAAAACAGAAAAGCACAAAGTCTTTCTCCACAATTTTTATTCAAATGACTAGGCGAACCTAGAATTCATAATAATTCAAATCGACATGTTTCGAGTGTAGAAACACTCATCATCAGGAAAACAAAGTAAGAGGTACAATGCTGATGTTGTTAGCAATAGAAAAAATAATAGTGGGATTAAGCCGTAATGGAGCTTTTAATGGTGTACAAGGGGTGTAAAATTGAAAAGTCAAAAGACCGACAATCAAGACTTCAGCATACTGAAAAGTCAAGGGTTAGTGCAAAGGCACTGTCCTGGGCAGAAAAATGAGGAGAGCAAAAGAAAAATTAGGGAGTTTTAAAATTGTTTTTTTTCTTTTTCTTTCCATCTTACTTCAATACTTTCACATCTCTGACAAAGCTGAATAAAATTCAAGATTTTTCACTACTTAATAATGATTTTCGCAGATAAGTCTTTTTAAAACTCCCTATAATTTTTTCTTTTGCTCTCCTCATTTTTCTGCCCAGGACAGTGACAGTGCCTTTGCACTAACCCTTGACTTTTTAGTATGCTGAAGTCTTGATTATCGGTCTTTTGACTATTCAATTTTACACCTCTTGTACACCATTAAAAGCTCCATTACGGCTCAATCCCACTATTATTTTCTCTATTGCTAACAACATCGGCATTGTACCTTTCACTTGGTTTTCCTGGTGATGAGTGTTTCTACACTCGAAACATGTCGATTTGAATTACTATGAATTATTCTAGGTTCGCCTAGTTATTCTAATAAAAATTGTGGAGAAATACTTTGTGCTTTTCTTTTCTCTATATAATTTATTTTTATTTCCATTTTTCCCCTTCATTCGCTGCCACGGATATTTCCTTGAGGATCTACGGTTTAACGTACTCTCTGAAGAAACCTATCCATTGGTGAGATGCCTGATCTCACCCGACCTGGATGAAACACTTTTCACTTTTTCCTATTACATAAGGCTTAATAAAACTAAAATCCATCAGACTTGAACCGGTTTGCCGACCGAGGGATGCAAACCCACAAATTCTTGTCCAAAAGTTAGCCCGTTATCGTTTTAATTCCATTTGGTTGCATTGCGATGACCCAATCTTATAATTATTACACATTGATTAAAATTGTCCATATTATATTCTTTAATGTACTATTCGAATTTTAGGAACAAAACAAGCTCATTCCTTGCTTGTCGTAAAGAAACCTAATTATAAAAACGTAATCAAGACGTAATACATTGATCCTGGCACCTATTACATAAAAATGATTTCCATTGTGCCAAAATCCACAAAAATCGTTCATCTGACCACATTTCCCGGCTCTGGCTATCACGAATAGTCGGCAATCGAGGTCGCGTCACCATTCTTATCCCACCGGAAGCGGAAACAGACCGCGTGTCGCCGGTGATGTCGCACAAAATCGATCGACCAATTTCTGGAAATTTACTTTATGTTTGGGAAATTGCATTCGAGTCGGTTTAATAGCTATAAATTTAGATACGTTAACTTAACATTGTTAAGACAGAAAACTGGATTATTTCTCTCTAGATACAGCTATAGAATCGCCAACCAACTGACTATGTCGAAGTTAATGAGTGGAAGTAGTACGGAATAGTACGGATACCGAATGCAATGAAGGTTATTAGTCTAGGGGTCTAGAATCAAAACTCACATTCTCCTAGTTTTATAATTTGTGGTAAATCGCAAAAAACGTTTATGATCGTATCTATGTAAGTTAATTAGTGTTTTTTTTGTTTTACCTTTTTCGATAGGCATGTAGATGATATTTATCGAGTTAAATTATTGTCGATAGTATGATTTTTTCAAAGTATTTTTTTCTTTAATTAATAATAATTAATTATTAATAATAATTAATAATAATCGCCGCCTTATTAATTTTTGTGCGAGTGGATAATGTGAGTTTTGCTACTAAACCCAATTTTTTCACCGCAATTTATATGGGAAAATGTGAGTTTTGATTCTAGACCCTCAACTATTTATTTTTAGTTTAAGAAGTATTAATCAAAACGGGAGGCTTAATACTAGTGAGAATCATAAGGCGCGATGCGATGTGGTGGGGAAACATATTTATTTCTGTTCGCCTTATATATTTTATAACTCAACTAACTTATTGCTAGAGCACCTTTTCATTTATAGCAAGGTGCCTGATAATGACGATGACAAATTTTAAGAGATAACTAAAATATATGTACAAAAGTCTATATTATGATTGATTCGAGATCCGCAACTGCTTCTATTCGGATCTATACAAACAATAATATTTATTATTATTAGAGACTAAAATTTTACAGATCCCAAAGGGGAGCTGCTCCTAATTTAATGCCAATATTTAAAAGCAATATCTCAAAAACGATAACTTATAATATAACTTATAAATTTTCGAAGACACTTATGTTGGATTGCACAAAGGTTTTTAACAATAATTACCTAATCAGATAACTTTGACTGTGATAGTAATGATATTGACTAACAATTTACTCACAATCAAAGTAGCTCGGTTAGCTTTTGTACAAGTCTTGTATAAGTTTGTAATTGTATAAACTTGTACAAACTTGTACAGACTTGTTCAAACTTGTACAAATTTGTATAAACTTGTCCTAACTTACAAAAATTATTCAAAAGCTAACAGAGCCACTTTAATTGTAAGTAAATTATGTTTGTCAATGTGACAGTCAAAGCTGCCTGATTAGTTAATTATTTTTAATACCTTTGTGCAATGCCACCTGTAAAATTTCAGCTTCTTGGGCCTTACCGTTTTTGATATTTCCCCTTTTAATAATGATATTACATTAGGGTCAGCTCCTCCCAGAGGGGGGAGTCAATGTATGTATGCCCTTTGTGGTAAGTACTAATTGCATGTAAAATTTAATAGTAATAAATAAGATTTTCAAATGAATTATTATGCCGTCTCTGGTTTAAAGGTCCATCACTACCTACCTGATATCCGCATCCTAATTATAACTAAGCCTAGATCAAACAAAAAATTTCCCCAACTGTATAATATTTAAAATAGCATTACGTCATTTCAGCAAGTAATTTTTAAACCGGTAAAAAAACGTCCTTTGTTATTTTGTTTTGGTTAAGTTTATTCGAGGTTTATTTTGTGGCGAATATGACCTTACTCTGAATTCGGAGCAACTGAAATTATTGATTATGTGTCGTGGCATTTCTATTCGCATCTTGGAATTTCGTCCTTAAATTAACAGTTTGTACTAAGGGAGAAACGATAAGTAACAAAGCGTTGGGTAGCTGAAAAGCATCTTATTCGAAATGATAAATTGTAGGTTAGAAAATTATTTTTGAATAAAAAATGTAAAGAATCATAAGAAAATATTAAATTATGATAAAGGTTATGCCAAAAATAAACATTTATGTATAACTATGTTTGAATGTCTAATGCTTAAGAAAGTAAATTACAGTAACTAGGACAAGGGGGGGGGGGCGGGGCGGAACAGGAAACAGCCAAAAAATATGAAATAATCCGTGACTTTGCAGTTGTGAAAAGCGTTTCAACTGGTATGTACAACTAGGTATATCTAGTCATCTTCAGGTGAATACTAAATAAGCAAAGTATCCTATCTAGTATCTAGTGTTAATAGAGCTATAGTTACTTTGCTTATTTAGTATGCACCTGAAGACGACTGAAAATACATGCCAGTCGAAACGTCCAAAAAGTCCAAAACTATTATCATTTAAGTTAACGTTGATACCCTAGGCCTAGTGTGTTATTTACTCTAGCAATACCTGTGATTAAATATTTAAATTTTAAGAATTAAAAATATTAAAATATTGATTTTGATAAAACAAATCCATACATATAAATAAAAGCTATAAATTCCATACCCAATATATTTTGTTGGAAATATATATCCGCAACATTTGTGGAAATTTTAAAATATTTATGGTTTTTGATTATAATACCTTTACAGGCCAACGAACATGGATTAAAATTGATTCCATTAAAATTAAACAATGGTCTCCGAAAATAATAGATAAAAATAGAGATAAAACCGATGTATATTGTATTAAAATCGTTTTAAAGGATAATGGAGTAAAAGTTGAAATATGTTTTTTAGTTCTTGGTACTTTGTTAAAATAATTAAATTTATTGATTGATTTTATTGTTTCATCTTGCAGTATACAAGAACCCTTTCAAACGTCCCCGATTTATTTTTATAAAGTAGTTATTTTTAGCTTTTATTTATTTTAATTTAATTTATAAATAAAGATAATACAATATGTTATGAAACATTATTATACAATTGTGGAAAATGGAATTTTAACCGTTTTTACAATACCTACATAATGTACAAGAATGGACTCGTAAAAAATTTTTTGAAAAAATTCATCATCGTTTCTTAACTTGCCATGTTATAAAAAGAGTCACCTAGTATTATAAATGTCTGGGCGGGCAATGTTGAAAGTAGGGTAGGTAATCGCACCATTTCCAGATGATAATGATTCTGATTTAGCAAGTTTAACGTTAGGGTTTCAACAGGATAGTGCTCCTTCGCATTATGCTGTCAATATAAGGAGGTACTTAAATACAATTTTTCCAAGGCGGTGGATGATATAGGTAGATGGGGGTCTATAGAGTAGCCACCCAGATCGCCCGATCTTAACCCAATGGACTTTTTGAGGGGTACGTAAAAAATTTTGTTAATAAATTTTAACCACCCTGGATAGATAAGCTTAAGAAGTCCATTCAGGTCTTGAGTTGATTACAGAATGTAATGTAACGTAAATATGTTTTATTAAATAAAATTAAAGTTGATACACGTAGGTGGTTTTAAAGATCAGCCCTGTATATTTTTTAAAAAAAAAAAAAATACATTTAAAAAAATTAATTTGACGGGTTCGAGCGATTCTTGATTAAGTGGGTGGTATTCTATATAAAAAGCTAATCCGTTTCCTTATCATAAACCTTTATAAAAAACATTTTTATTTTAAGAAAAATTCATATTTCTATTCTAACGGCAACATCAAAATGTTCCTGCAAATAAAACCAAATCACAAAACTCAAAAATCAAGTAAAAATAAAATGTTTTAATATCAGCCATACTTAAAATTGTATATGAACTCCCGACACAGTCATGACGAAATAAAAAGGTTTACATGAAATTTAAACTACAGCATAAATTCGAAAATTAAAAGTCCCAAGTATTAGGGTTCCCTCGGGATGGCCTAAATACCATATGAAAAGTTTGATTACGGGAACAGTTTCGCACATTTAATTTAATCAAGCTGGGTGTGCGTTTTCGGGACCATTTTACAACAACGACATATTATAATGTCTCTTTTTGTGGCATTTTTAAAATTAAATCCAAATGGATATGGGAAATTCTTTTAACTTGAAAATTAAAAAATATATTTTCTCGTTTATATGCTACATATTGTAAAGCTTCCTGCACAATAAACCCAAACTCCAAACTCTTGCTTTACATAATTTTGTATATCATTGCTTCAACTAATTGATTAACACGTTTATTAATTCTTTGGAACTCACCTGTCACACTAAAAAGTGACCATTACTTGCCAACTCATGACTCACATTTTATGCTACCCCCAAAGGCCTACAACTTTATAGAATATGAAATGCCCTTTATAAAATAAACCACAGTTTAAAAAATATTCGCACAATCCAGACGAACAACAAATTTTTGGCGTTATGCAACTTCTGAAACACCTTATATAATAATTTTTTATAAATAGAGTAATATTACTTTATTATAATCAAAATAATCATCCTAATAATAATCATATGATTAACCTCCAAATTTTACCACCGGCTTTAAATATCGAATTAATACAATGGGCGTTTTCTCTATAATCGAATTTAACATAATATTCAGCTATGCCATCCCAAATTAGAAATATATCCCAATAATAAAAAGCTTCCTAGTGTGTTCCAAACTTTTCCTACAAACAATTAGAAAGGCGCCGGCGCCACGAAACAGAAAGTTTGAAAAATGAGATTAGATACCTACTTAGTAAGTCATCCCATTATTTTATTTGCCAGTCTTTTAAGGTCGATTATATCATTATCTTTTTTTCAATATTATTAGACAAAATAGACAAGAACAGGAGACCAGACGCGAGATATAATTTAGGTAGATGCCGGCGGGTCGACCATCAGTCCAAGTTCTTCTGTTATACGTTGCCAATTTAAATAGTACGTGAAAAAATCGGCTAGCAGGATTATTTCATCCGTAAGGGGAGGCAATATCAATTTTTTTTTCCATCATATATCTTACTACCGTCTTCTCTGCCTGTTAAAAGGATTTCTTTGCTCATGCGAGAAATTATAATTTTTTAAATATAAAACTTTTTCGGCATTTAAGTAGGTATTAAAACCAGACACCTAAATGCCCTTATTTGTAGAATTGCTCATTTAATTATGCTTTTTTGTCAGATGTACAGAATATTTTCAATTTTATTCGTCGTAAAGGGAACATTAGGAATTTAAAAGCAGCTGTGAAATAAAAAGGGGGCTACTTAAATAAAATTAAAATGTATCTTAATGCCTGTTACATTTTTGCTCTAATTTTGTAACCTTATAAAATTTTACGTTTATTTCCTACCAGGACAACATTTTTAACTTTCCTGCCTTCCTGAGTTACTCTAAAAAATTAAAATTTTTAAATATAATCATGTAATTATGCTGTTTACTGCTCTACAGTTCACACGGTATTAATTATTATCTCCTTACTGCGTTGTTTACAATTTTTTTTACAACATTTGCTATTTCACTGTGATACTGAAATTCTATAAGGTTATTTTTTTTTTAATTTTACGAAAACTTTTCATCACAAATAAAGTATAAATTATAAATTTTCCTTTTCACATAAAATAAAGTTTTAAATTCTTAATAACGTCAATTCAAAACAGAGTGTAAAATATATTTTCAAATTCCAAAAATAATATTTTTCTTATTTTATCAAGCAGAAAATCACTTTATTAACTAATATAACACAATTATCCAGGAAAATATATTAATTTTTCTCTTGACACTTTTTTAATGGGTATCAGGTTGATGTTTTTACCCTTATTGGCGCTTTTTTATCCAATATTTGATACAAACAATTAATTACATATTTTTGTTAAAAGAATAATTTGTACAAACATTTTAAGGCAAAAGTCAGTAACAAGGACACTGTTGATCAATATTTATATTTCTCAAGTAAGAAATTCCTTAATTATAAATGAGTTTATTTTAATTTGAGGCGTATTATTTTTAAATAAGAGTTTTCAAAACTGTATAAGAGAAACAGTTTTTTTTTAAATCCTAATTTAAAATTACTTGGAAGTATTTTTTGCAGAATCGACCATTTAATTACACTTTTTGTCGGATATAATACGAAATAAGCTGAATTTTATTCATCGTAAAAGAAACATTAGTAAATTAAAAATAGCAACTGTAAAGTATAAAAGTTGGTACTTAAATAAAATCGGGTATTAAATTTGTTATAAAGTCCAAGTTTTATCGGGATAAAAGTGAAGCTAAATTGAATTTAATTATAAATTGCCAACATAAAATTATATACAGGGTACAAAGCACTTCTTTTTAGACGTGGCTATAATAACAGCTTGTATGGAAGAGTAGAGTACTAGTTAAGTGGAATTTATTTTTGGTACACACTGTATAGGCATGAAAGCATACAATTAAGTAAGTATTATAAATTTAAAAGGGATTATTTCGAAGTAAACGGGTTTAGAATCTAATTTAATAAATTATAAAGTGTTGAAGTGCCAACCCATTTGCTTGATTAACTTTTAACAACACTTTGACTTTTTGAAGGGTCACTAACAAAATTGTATAGCTTTTTTATTGAGGTTTTGTGATCCACCTGTCTTAAGAGTTAAGAGGTAATACGGTTTACTTCAATTTAAAAATATTGGAAGACCTTAGTTTTCAAAATATACTATAATTTATGTATTTATAATTTGGGTTAGTATAAATAGGCCAATAAAAATTATTTTCTCCCAAAGAAAGGTCGTAATAATGTAATGTAACAAGACAAATAACGTTTGAACCTTTAGCTACCCAGTAATACGAAATTTACACCTGTTTTCATGACTGCCGAACGCCTACAAGTATTTTTGAAATATTTAATTTATATATATAATATAATATTTATAGTATAGAAGTCGAATGTACAAAAATTAAATAAATGGTATGAATGAATATCGCGAGTAAAAGCGATGCTCTTAAGCATAAAACTATTTAAATTGAATTAAATAAACTAAGTCTTCTTCCACTAAAATATTCCGAAACCTTTAAAGAGTTAGAGAATGAATTCTTAGAATTCTCAACATGTTTCATGCGGCATCATCGGGAGAAACCAAACAAAAGTATGTTGTAACGATAGGAGGAAAGGTGAACATTAACTCAATCGAACTTTAAGATAATGAGAGAGAACGTTATATTAAATAGAGTGAGTGGAAATATTTACAACCAAACTTAAATTGAAGATTATGAGGAGAATATATTCATATACATAGAATTATTGCATTTTACGGGGCACACATAAGTATTCTGAGACAAATTAATCGGACTATAGAAAAAAGAATTAACGGAAAAAGTTTCACATTAGGAGGATAAAACCTTAAGCATATGTAGGTGTTAAAAAGGGTACCTTAAAGTGTGGTAGAAAATTTGTCAATATAAAAAATTGATCAGAATATGGAAGAGAAAACCATTTTAGATTTATATTACTACTAAATCGAAAAAAAAAAACCGAAAAGAATATTTAAGTCAGTAGGGAAATTTTAATTTATGAAATGTTACGTCCTGAAAAAAAAAATCCATTGATTAGGACTAGACGTAAAAGATGATGAAAAAATGTCTCTTTTTTATCATTATGTAAATTGTGCACTTAATTTTAAAAACGTTAATTTTATATATTCTACACGTTTCACGAATAATAAAAACGTAATGGTCGATTTATAACACAGAGAATTAATGATTGGTAAATTTTCATAGAAGAGCAGACGTTTAACAGTATGAAGCAAATAACTGAAATTCTCAAAATGCTCTTAGACGACCAATCAAACAGTATAACAACAGGTATAAAAGAAAGCCTTACTAAAATTGAATGCAAATTTCAAAGAAACAAGGCCAAAATAGTTTATCTGGAAAAACGATCTTTATTTTTGGAGCATAAACTACCAAAAAACCATATTATTATTTCTGGACTTATGCTAGACGAATCGCCGATTGTAACTAGATTATTACGAGGTTAAATAATCTGATTAATTTGTATATTGCTCAAACTTATCTAAATAATGTATATAAAACTACCTCTGGTAGTAGTTGAGTTCGTCTCTTATCTTAAAAAAAGTAAAGTTTTTAATTCAGGCAAGCTTAAAATCTTAAAAAGTACTGAAATTTCAATATCAAACTACAAGCCCGAATTAAAGGGTAAAAGTTAGAAATAGATAATTTATGATATACTTTGAAAGACTTGGAAGCCAGTGAGCCAAAGTATTACACTGATGATGAGAACGGGATTGACTCGGATACAGAGAAGGAAAATATAAATAATAAAAATGGAACCGAAGGTAAATATGTAAAAGAGATTGAACAGGTGAATAAAACCTCTATATCAGCAAATGGATCTTGTCTAAAATGAAAGGAAAAAATACCAAGCCCTTTTGCTATTAACTCAAGAAAATTACAGACAAAGCAAAGATGTGGACTCGAAATCTAATGTCTTAGGTCCAATACAGTCTGTAAAATATAAGACAGTGTACTTTAAAACAACACCACTAATAAACCTTAAAAAATATACATATTATATACTTATAATTAGTTATAAATAAAATGAATACTTATATAATACTATTAGGGATTTTATTTTAAATACAATTAACACAAAAGTAGCTATTAATGTTTAAACTTATAATAATCGCTTCTTCAAATCGCATGGAAAATACTTTAAAATTATCCACATGAATATTTGACGTATAAATAAAAATCTGGACGAATTTAGGGTATTTTTAAGTACATTTGATTGTACGTTCGATTGTATTGTCTTATCTCAGACATGGTTGATTGACGACTAGTTTATAATGAAGGTGATATTAATCAAAATGTTGGGTTGGTTATTTTTATAATAGAAACGTTTACTTTTCGATAGGTTCGACTAAGGCTATATTCAAAATTTCTAAATAAAAATATTCAAATAACTGCTGTTTTTGTCATCAACATCATTATCAACTTGTCAACTGTCAAATTTGTGAATGATCTCCACCTACCTCTTAAACTGTACAAACAAAAATTATGCACCTATATTTTTAGACGATATAAATATTAATATATTATTAAATCATGAAATCTGTAATAATACTAAAATTTATTGCATGAGAATGGGTTTATTTTCACAATTAACAAACCTAGACTACACAATAATTCTGGTACCTGCATTGATCACGTTTTTATTCACCAAATAATTGAATCAAAGTCTCGGTCTCAAATGAAGACTTTGTGACTTCTTTTAACAAAAGTTGCAGAAAGAGCACAAACCCTGAACGCTTTGTACCTAAACTCCTATTTTCGTCCCAAATATACCATATCAGGCTTATATCGATAATTCAGTTCTCCATATTAGCACACACACAATGCCTTGCAATCTCCTTACAAAGGTTTGTGTTTTGTGCTTTGGTCAAACAAAGACAAAGTGGGCATTCGGGCTTGTTTAGATTGAGTAAGTGGGATGAACGCGGGTAAATTTGACGTAGTTTCATTATATTCCTTATTTGGAACTCCATTTTGGAACTATATAGCTGGAATTTTGGCATGACACTGCTTGTGTTAACTTGAAAAGTGGAGCTATTTAGTTAGATGGTCGGGATAAGATAATATAAAGTAATGGGCTTATTGAAAATAATTCTGTTTTTATTGTAAGTATTCTAAAAAAAAAATCAAATGTTTAAGATATTATGATTTGTTAACGTGAAAATTTATTGCATACCTAAAGTTTGAAGACGCCGATCAACCTTCAAAGTCATCATTAGAGACCGGATTATATGCAACCAAAAGTCTGGGAGATATGCACATATATGCATATATTTTTTAAAATATATGCAAGATATATGCAAAAAAACAAAGAAATATGCAATGAATATACAGTAATACGAAAAATATAATATGACTTATTGTTGGATTAAATTAGAGTTTTACTAAACTAAGGCATTGGGTATTTAATAAAAACCACCAAAAAATAGGTAAACGTGTAAAAATTTTATTAAATCTGCATTATGGTACAAATACAAATAAAAACATTAATATTAGTCCGCAGAACTATAATATGCACTGGTTACAATAATGTAATTCAAGGTTTTTTACCAAAAAATTCTGTCTTCTATCACTAAGAATATGTTTATATAATGAAAAAGATCTTTCTACATCTACTGATGTTATAGGACAAAATTTTAACTTTGGAACTAGGCTCAGTTTAAAATCCAAATTATCTACATTTTTCCCTGACAGAACTTTTAAAACATTTATTAAAAATTTAAAACCTTTATTCTTTTCTATTATTCCTTCCAACTTCGACATTATTGCTTTTCCTACCTCACCTCGTACTTGCTTACAATTATTAATGCATTTTTTACAATATCCATTGACTCTAATAGACTACTAGATGTTTTTTCTAGTTTTAAAATACTTTCAGCTACAAAACTATAGTTACATTTTATATAATCATTGTTGTTCCACTTTAGAATTTTGAAATATTTGTTTGCATTTTTTAATACACTGAGAATCATCTTCAATTTGAGAAACAATCTCTTTTAATTTTTTGAAAATGCTCCGCATAAAACACTGCCGCACGAATACAGGTGCCCCACCTGGTCCAGGTGGTAGTGGTGTTCCGGGCACGTTCTATTTGTAAAACTGCACTCTTGATGGAGCTTTTATCAAAATTTTTTTCACATTGGCTATTAAGTCATTGGTCAAAGGGAAGGAAGCTCTAATAGTTTCTGCAACTCTATTTAATCCATGAGCCAGACAAGTTACATGAATTAAATTTTCATAAAATATTTTTAAATTTTGTCCTACCTTCAATCAGGGTGTTCACAGATATTTACTTTTGAAAAATTACATTTTTGAACTTTGACAGCGTCTAGCTTTCTAACTGTACGTCTTAGAGCAAAACGGCTTACATGTCCCTATCTTCGATTTTTAATATATTTTTAATAGTGTGAACTTTCGGTTAAACCGGATGTAAGAAATATAGTACTTCGGATTTGACCGGAAGTTGACACTATTGGAAAGGTAATAAAAGTCGAAGATAGGGACATGTAAGCCTTTTTGCTCTAAGACGTACAATTAGAAAGCTAGACGCTGTCAAAGTTCAAAAAGTAATTTTTCAAGAGTAAATATCTCGGAAACTGTTAAGTATAGACTAATAATGCTTTTATTAAAAAATGTTCAGAATTTTATGCAGAATCCAAAAAAATTATATAAAATAGGGGTATCCATTTAAGATTTAGATCTTATCCCCCCTCCCTCCTAGGGGCTTGAAGTAACTAGATTGACAATATACGCAAAAGATGTCCCCCTCGAAATAAAAATCGACGGGTCCGAGCGATTTTCCACATTTTCATTTTAAAGCAGGAAAATCGAGATGGGAAGTTTTCAAATGAACACCCTGTATATGACGCAGCATGGAATAAATGGATAAGAATTTTAAGAAAGCGCCCTTAAATAATTATAATCCTTTCACAGGTAAATAGGTATCTAAGATAATCGGTAAATAAATGAAAATAAAATATTTCCTTTTGATCAACTTAGTACCTACCTGAATTGGGTTATACCTTTTAAATTAGAAAAATATGCAAATTATGCCCTAAGTGCCCTAAATATGCTGTCGATGTCCAACTTTCAAGATATAAGTATACAAAATATGCATTAAATATGCATTTGCATAAAATCCGGTCTCTAGTCATCATGATTCCATGGACATCGTAAAAATTATTAAACGTTTCTATTCATGTTTAAATGCTTTACAATTTTATTATGAAACTTTTCTGTCGTCGTTTTTGTTTCGAAGCTATGCTATGGGTCCAAAAACCTTTTTAAATAATATTCCATCCTTTATACTAGGGTTTTTTTTATTGAAAGTATGTAATACTATTAAGTATAAACGAACCCAATCAAATTTATAAAGAACAATGCACGACTAAAACGTAACAAAACCAAAATATAAATTGGTATTTTTCACAATGGCTCTAAAAACATTTATTGCTACGAAAGCTCGCGTAAGGCAACTAAACCCTTATTAATGCCAGCAATGCCAATTTGGCCAGGAAATATGGCAGGTATTCGCGCTTCGCATATTTGGTGGTAGTTTTCGCTAAACCCTGATTTTTAATTAAACATCGGTAAAGCATAACGTGAAAATATTAGAAATTTGAAGGTCACAATTTTTTAAAACAACCCTTATTAGCTGTTTTAGTGCTTTTTATAAACCGTAATGTATTTTTTTAACTTAGAATCAACTAGAAACGTTTGGTATAGGATGAGATAAGGCCAGTAAATGTTTTATGGGATGTTGAGAAATTATTAGGAGAAGTCGTATGAACAGTTATTGAAACTCATTGATGTCAACAAAATTTTAGTTTCCTGTCAAGCTGGTTTTCGAAAAGGGTATTCTACAGACGGCCATTCAATGGATGATTGAGATATTGAAGAGAATCATCAGCCAATGGGAACATATATTTTAGTAGTATTTTTGGATTTTAAGCGGGCATTCGAAACAATTGACAGGCCTAGACTATTGAATAAATTGTATTAGTACGGTATTCGTGGAAACGTTTATAATTGGATTAAAAATTATTTAAGTAACAGGTCACAAAAAACAAAGATATTCACATATTCAAATAAAAATATAATAAAGTTCCTCAAAGAAGTATAATAGTCCAATATTATTTATATAAAACATCAACGATATGCCTTTAGTTTTAAAAATGGTTCTAGATGACACCTTAATTTACAATAAAGTTTTAATATTTTCGATGGTCTAAATGCTCAAAACTCTGAGATAAATATATCATTAAATTGGCTGAAAGTAAATATTAAAAGTTCTAAAAACTAAATGTATGGTGATGGGTAATAATTTAAATTGTCAAAATATAAATTTTGTGTTTAATGGTGAAAAATTGGAATTAGTAAACAGTTTTAAATATTTAGGGATAATTATTGATTCAAAAATAAAGTTCTTTAATTATTTTGAAAGTATCATATCGAAGATTGCCGGAAAAGTAGGTTATTTTAAAAGAATTAGTTCTAATTTAAGTTTGGTTTCTAAGAAAACTTTATTCAATACTATTACATTTTCTTTTTTGTTCTTCGGTTTTATATTGTGCTAGCGGGGAAATATTTGATTAGTTCCAAACTTTACAAAATAAGGCAATGCGGATAATTTTAAATTGTGACCCAAATACAAAAATAAATTTTTGTTAAAAAATTTAGATTGGTTGAATGTCAGAAACGTAATTTTTTATTGAGTATGTATCTTTATACATAAAATTTAAAATAATTTATTGCCTGATTGTTTAAAAATGTTTTGTTCTTTTAATTATTATGACCATCATAATTGTAAAACAAGAACTAATCAACATTTTTATGCGGATAGAGTATCTAAAACATTAACCTATAAGTATATTTTTCATTAAGGTTTGATAAATAATAATTTGGAAAAGTTTATTAAATCTCAAATATTATTAAAACGTGTTAAAAAACTTTAAAAATAACATTAAATTAAAAAACAAAATGATATGTATTATTTGATACAATTTGTAAATTGTTTAACTTTTCTGCCTATTTTTGTTTAAAGAAGTTTGCGTTTTAAAATTTAAAAATAAATTTATAAAAACTTGTTTAAAAAAATGTATTAAAAAATATTTAATTGTAGCTTTTTGCTAAAGAAAACATGTTACTACTAGTACTACAACGTAGGCCAAGGGATTTTTTGAAAATCAACCCCCAAGGGGGTAAAATCAAGGGTTGACATTTTTATAGGAATTTCTGTGTCTCAGAAACGATGGAAGTTTAAAAATTGCACTTAGGTATTGAAAAATGGAGTGTAGCCTATTTTGAGGTGTCTATTTTCATTCCGGCATAGAGAAAAAAAAGACCAGAACCACATCATACTTGACTACTGTCAACAATAACTTTCCTAGCGATTTAGTAATTTATATCACTTTTTCCTATTAATAATGGCATTGCTTTTACCTCACTTAACAACCATTATGGTTGATAAAACCTAAAATGCCTTAAATCCACTTTCCCAAGCCAACAAATCCTTAAGCTCCGCTTACTTATGCACCACAAAAAGTTCCTGATAAAGTTTCAGTCTAGCGCACTTAAAATTCCATCTTAATTGTTCTTGCACCGGCTCAGGTGTGCTTCTTATTAATAGACGAACAATGTAAAGCTGTTTTCTTTGTTTGTACGTGCCGCGTTACCTTATGGCTGAATAGTTGCTGCTCCTGCAGCGTAATGTCATAATACAGGATAAAGCCATATTCAAAATAAACTTTATTATGAAACGGCGCTAGAACGGTTTCAACGAGAAAACTTCTTTTAACAGCTAGTTTAAGAAGATGTCTTCTATATATCTCTGGCCCCCGTGAATAAGCAAACAAGTCACCAAATTTGCAAAAATGAGATATTTACATATGATTGTAGAACAAACCATTACCTTTTTTGTGAATAAGCAAATAAGTCGAATATGATAAATTGAGTTAGTCTACTTCTTGCTAATATTAGTTTTTAGTAATAAGCAGATAAGTAAACTTATCTTGTTCACGGCGGCGATGTTATAATTATGTTCAAATATATAGAGTTATTTCCTGGTGCACGGAGAAATACCTCCGCCACGCTAAAAACTTATTAAGTTATCTGTATGTTCTCTCAGCAGGTGTTTTTTTGTGAGGTTATAATAGTTATCCAGTAGATAGAATATTATATCGACGAGTTTGTATTATTATTTAAAATTGGGAGGAAAACAAGCAGCAGCACTCAGACTGTCAAAGCTACATAATGGACCCGTTGCAATTAACAAAGACAAGAAACAGAACCTTATGGAACTTTTGCCCCGGCCTTATTGACATGGAGTTTCGACCTATTTACGGAGGTTTATTGGTAGCTGATGTTCCTGACATATAGATCCAGATTTAGTGGAGATCGATCCGGACGGGTAATAATATATTATTAGTATTATTTTTTTGGTCGTGTTGTTGTGCATAATACGTTTTTACTATTGCAAAATAAATAATAATAAATGAATATTACCTTTAATATAATATTGAATAAGTATGTAGTTTAAAACACACAGTTGAGATATCTCGAGTTATCCTAAAATGTGTTTTAAACTATAATTGTGAATATCCGGATAAGTCGCTCAAAATACACTCAAGATCGTTTCATTGCATATAACAATATTCTAACTTATACATTACCTAATTTAGTTGTAGAAATCAGTAAAAGATTTCCATAATACCTTTTAGGCAATTTACCTTAACTAAATTAATATTGTTTTGTCTATCCTGAAATTTTTATAAAGTCGACTTATCTGTTTATTCTTGGGGGCCAGAACACAGATTATCCTGGACAAGATACGTTTTTTTTGCGCGATGAAGAAGTTCTATAAAACTTACAAGAATAAGTTTTTGCAAATATCGATAAATTAGAAAACACCTAGTGTATATTTCAGGTATGTATATTATATATATGCAAGATACAGGCTATTGTAAGTAAATTCACAACCATTGTTCCAACAAAGATAGCGCAGTCCCTAGATTATCAATAAGCATGACGATTTACGCGCTACTTAAAATTGCTCAGGAGGTGGCGTTGCCGTCGTTTTAAAACTAATTGTTGTCGACGGATCCGATAGGGCCTTAGTATATCTTACGATAATGGTATTTCTAAAGAGAGATGTGACACTAATTGTTATATACAGCGTACAAAGGAAGGTTTAAATGGATGTAGAGTCAAGCATTGTATTACTGCAGTCTTCTTGTTAGCTCTTAAAGATTATTAAATGTTTAATAGGTGAGAGGGGACGATTATGAGTGCGGCGTTAAAAGTGTTTTCAATCTGAGGTATATGATGATTTACTTCCTTGGAAGTTTATGCGATATAAATTTTCTAAATTATTTCATTCTAGGGTTAAAAATGACGCGTTGCACCCATAAAAACAATATCAAAACATACCTTTTTCACCACCAACATACCTATTTAATAAGCGAATCGAAATTATGTGTTCATCAGACGAACTTCTCCGAAATTGTTAACAAGAAAATTGGTTGCCCTGCATGACGAGCACCTCGAATGATATACGAGCCTTGTTTGAATTCTCGAGGCCCCCAATTATCGAAAATTATTAGGTGCCTCTGTAGCCACGTCAAAACGACTAGCTTCTAAAGTACGGCAGCCATAAATTGTATAGCTGCGCTACGAGCTATGCGACGTTGCCAGCTAAACAATAGTTTTATTTGTTTTTTTATTTTACCCATCGATTGGTGGTTGTTTCCTAAATAATTATATAAATAAATATTCTTGGTAATTGTGGAATCAATATCTGAGGCGATGCATGGAATGAGTTAATAGACGACGTAATCAAATCTCCGCTCCAGCGGAATTTTTAACACAATTTGGCATCGAGCAAGATTGTGACCGTCTTGACGAAGACGTTGGTGTTGAAACGCGCCGCCATTTGCCCAAAGGAAGTGATGGTGCAGAACAACACGGCCTGCACGATAATTTTACTCCGATTTGACTTGTAAATTTTTTGTAACCTTCGTGGTTATGAGGAAAAAGTATTCAATTATTGCTGCTCGGGTTACCAATTTTCGATCAGGTATTAATGTGGGGACAGGTAAAGTTTTTATTATTTTTTATTGGGA
Source organism: Polydrusus pterygomalis (assembly GCA_963969555.1). Classification (NCBI taxonomy): domain Eukaryota; kingdom Metazoa; phylum Arthropoda; class Insecta; order Coleoptera; family Curculionidae; genus Polydrusus; species Polydrusus pterygomalis. The sequence goes on along the minus strand of OZ018378.1, from coordinate 6,751,442 downwards.
AAAGGTAATTCAATCGGGCATCCCCTGTTGCACAGGAAGCCTGGTAATCGCGTCAAAATTATATTATTATTGTAATGAACCTGTTACTTGCGGTAATTCTTTTATACGTGCTTCTGCAAAAAAGTGTTTACTTAGTATAGACAAAGACTCTTTAAGAATATTCTTGGATTATTATGCATATAAAAGAAAAGAAAAAATCTATATTAGGTTTAAAGGTATTTTACCAAAAGTTAAACAGTTTTTTGACGATATTTCTGCTCTTGAGTTCACCATCTTCAATCTCCAATGCTACTATAGTTGGGCCGCGTTGTTCACCTTTACATGGAGTTTAGAAGAAGGTAGCATTTTTTTGATATCTCCAAAGATGAGAGAGAACCAGTAGCAGTAGAGATAGATAATGAATCATATTCTACTACTACTTAACGTTTATAAGCCAAAAACTTGACTAGTTACGTATAGATAGAAGTAGGCTTTTCAAGTCAGTGATAATATACAGGGTATTACTTTTAAAAAAATTACTTATGATCACCTTTTCAAGTAAAAAAAAAGTTAACTGTACTTTCAAACTATCGCACTACAACTACGAAGGCGTTGAAGGGCCACATAAATATATTTTTTTAATATTTCTACTTTTAAGTAGGAATATTACTAAATTCCGACTTTAAACGCGGACTATATTATTGTGAATTATATTGTTTATAGTTTAATATGTGTTTTATATTTCTTTTCTCAGATAATTTTTAAAAACGCCATTTCTTTATTTCACGTTTTTGTCGGTTTGATTTTCAGGTTAGAAGAGGATATTAATTTTTTTTTAACAACTTGTTGATGTGATTGTGATAAAATCGGTGAACTTACAAAAATAATAAGGTTTTTTGAGATTGGTAAAAAACATCAATACACCAAAATCACCTGTTTTGTCCACAAAACTAAAAGTTGAAAGAAGTTTAGGATGTCGATTTAATAGACAGTTTTCATTGTCTTTTAAAAGCGATTCTGATAGCCGCTATTTGTCAACTTTGACATTTGAGCTGTCATTTATCGTTATCGTTACGGATAAGTGGCGGGAGCTGACGGACGGAAGACAAAGCCATAGCGAAAACGGAACGCATGCGAAATGGCCATTTTTTTGACAGATGCAATCAATGTCGTCTATCATGATGTTTTAGAATTTTGGGTACTAGGAAATTAAAACCAAGCAAAAAAGATAGCACAACACGTATATGAAAATATGAGCACAAACCCTTAAAGATAGGTTATGTCATATTTGTTATGTTTACTGTCGAATTCGACTTAACGTTAATTAAGCGAATTGAACGAAAACTATTTTAACGATCTGTCAAATAGCGGCTTCGTATTCGTATTCGTTATGGTAAACCGTTTGAATTTGCCAATACAACGAAAACTCTCTATTGACAGTTACCAATTCAACCATTTCATTGGTACATCTTTCTTGAGGAAACACTATATTGTGCCATCATAATTTATATTTTTTATTTCTTCTAACCTATTTCTTATTGCATAAGGATTATTTTTTAATTGTGTCTCGGCCCTTTATGACCTAATTTTCAGAACGAGTCGTTACTTGGTTCGCCATATACGTCTAACGTACCACCCACCATGAATCAAATTAAAGTATTCTTATTTTTAGAACAATAAAATGGTCAAAATACGAAAGTTTTGACAGTTTTGACATCAGCTTGTTTATTAATAAACTTATGTCTACACGTCCGTGAAAAGTTGAACTCATTTTAGGAAATAGATTTTATTTAAACAATTTTATTTTATGTTTTCCTAGCATAAGAAATTTAGGAGTCTAATCATTTTTCATAAATAATAATTAATTTTCCGAGATGTTAATGATAAATTATTGTACGCTTCTTCAAATAATTCTAATACTGTGCCAACTATAGGGTTAGACGTATCAAATAAACAATACATGTTTTCGTGTTTATGTTGCTGGATACTTCAAAACCACGATTATTCGGAAAATTGACGCTAAATCAAGAAAATAGTTCCTTTACAGCGATATTTGGACGGCTTTATTCCATAGAATTATTTAGAGCCTTTTACAAAATAAAAGCGGCCAAAGATTTTATTAACTGACTTCGATAACTCATTGATGCTGCACTGTCCAAATTTCAACATCGCAAATACTTTTCATAAGTATAACAGTAATTTGAAGTTACATTTTCCTAGCTTTTTATTTTATCCCAATATATCTGGGATAAAAAAAGATTAAATGAAAACACCTTTATTTTTTATAATTCACCACGCTGTTTTTGTTTATGTCGACGCAAGCTGATGAATAATTCATGCCCCCAAAAAGCGGTTTATCTCGTACATTTTCCCTCAAAAAACTTCGAATTCTCCCACCATACCTGACGTTTAGACAGTTTGATAAGTGAAAAAGGTAAAGACACAATTCCTCATTTCTATTTGTGCCAAAAATTTAGTTCTTTCGGGTCGTCCCACGAGCCTTTAGGGGTTGGTAACGTAGAATTTAAAATTGAAAAGGGTCGAGTGGTACTTACTTTTAAGCTTTAACCCATATCAAAGACTAAGCGGTGTTAAAAATGAAATTATTTAACACGTTTTGACCTACTGCTGCGGTTTGAATGACGTATCTTTTGAGAATTATTTTAATTTAGGGTCGGACGTTCTTTGTTTATTAAAAAGGCATTTTTGGGGCTTGTCAGAAATATCTGAATCAGCGGTATTACTCCATTTTAATTACAATAATTTTGATATTCGCTTTATAGGAGAATTTCGACGTGTGACCATGAGTGTCCATGTTTATAACGATTACTAACAAGTTATTAAAGAAATACATTTTATTTTACTATTACTACATTGTTTATTTATTAATACTAAAGTAATTTTTATACATTTGACTTTTGTACAATACTATTATCTAAAAAACATCCCGCCAAATTTAATAATTAAACATTATTAAATTCCTTATCATTGAATAGCTTAAAAAAGTTAAAAAGTTGTTTGTTATTTAATGGATCATTTTCTCTGGAAGAAAATTATCAATGGCTTAGAAAGGGAGGGGGGGGGGCAGTGTGCCACGGGTACCATGCCAAAGGAGTAACATCAGTATTAGGCTTAAGGTCGTGCCTGCAGGACCCATATATAGATAACCAGTATATTGTTAATGGCATGTTACAACATTGTGACCATTATGGATGACTAAAGCGGGATACAGTGTGACTCTTATGTTTGATATACAGGACGTCAAAGTTTGAAATTAAATACTGATTTTTTTTTTGAATAATTCGAGTACCTATTTAATAAGATATTAATTTTAAATTTAATACATTGCTTCAACATAAAGAGTTACATCTTTCGAGAAATGCAAAACAAAAAGCAATTGTCAAATATTCAAAATAATACCGGCTAACCCCCTATTTTTTAGTACGTGCGCCAGTGAACAAACCCGAACTATATTTTTTCATGTAATCATTTGCTTTTGATTATTTTTGTCTCTTGTAAAGTTTCGATAAAATGAGCCGTTGTGAGATTACCATGGATACAAGATCTAATTAAGTGAAACGTTGCAATAGGTGACAATACCGAAAGCAAAGGACTAGCCAAAAATAATGTAAGGACAGTGGCGTCCAGATAAAACCTGTAGTAGTAAACCAGTTAAATAAAGTTATTTTATTGTCCTAGTAAGAACTTGCTATTGCTAATATTCTTCACATAACAGTAAAACGCGACTGTGTTATCACTCGTTCTTAAGACAATAATCTACAATTACTTATTAAGTAACAAGATAAATATTTAAAACATATTATTTTCATAAAATTATTAAAACGTTAGTGACAAATGGAGAGCAGTTCAGGTTGAATCCACATATTTTTATTTAAGAATTTATTTAATAAAGGGAGGTCGCATGTGTTTTCAAAAAAATGGAGATCATATCGATCAATTTCTTTAAAAATATTTTTTTAATTTTATTTGTTATTTGTTTTTTGTTACTAACATAGTCATAATTTTATGAAAATAATATGGTTTGAATATTTATTATCTTATTATGATGTTTCAAATTAATTTAATAAGGAGTTGATCAATCATTGCCTTGAACGATTGATAACAGTGGCGTTTTACTATTATGTAAAGAACATTAGCTATAGGAGTAACTGACTGCTTAGTAGGGCAATAAAATAACTTCATCTAGGTTTAGTACCTACTACAGGTTTTTATCTGTACGCCACTGTCCTTACATTCTTTCTGGCTAGTCTTTTGCTTTCGGTATTGTCACGTTTTGCAAAGTTTTACTTAATTATATCTTGTATCCATGGTAATGCCACAACTTAATTTGACATTTGAAAATTTTAAGCCGCGCTTGCGGGGGACCCATATTTTTCAAATTATCTCCAAAACACATCATTTTATCGAAATTTCATAAGAGACAAAAATAATCAAAACCAAATGATTACCTGCAAAAATATAGTTTGGAAGTCACTGGCGCACGTACTAAAAAATAGGTGGGATCAGCCAGTACTGGACAGAGAATGAAAGATGTAACTCTAATTTTGAAACTATTTTAAATACTCGAATTCTCAAGAAAATCAGTTTTAAATTTAAAACTTTAACACCCTGTATATCGAACATGAGGTCCAAAAATGAAAAATGGCATCATAAAAGTCATATTATTTTTGTCAAGGAATATATGGTTAATGGATTGACCTCTATTTTCCGGATCACCTGTATAATAGTAAAAAAAAAAGAGTATCGATTTCGACCGGTAATTATAACAATTTAGCTAAAAGCTTGTTTGCCGAAATGAGCAGGTATTTTAAAATATGCCCCATTTGGAAAAATGTAATTTAAAAAAACAAATTCCCGCTTGTAACGATCCCTTTATTTCCACTTTCAACCCTCGGAAGCCAATTTTGCAGCATTACAAAACAATAGGACGGTGCTTTTCGAACTAAAAGCCCTTAAGTGGTTGGTTCCGGAACTGTTCGGCAGCATCATAAATATGTATTTTAAAATTTATTACGGAGGTAATAACCTACCTTGCCGAAAAAAGTTTGAGTAGTGCATTGTTGCCAAAATATTCCAAAAAAATTGACCTTAAATGAAATAGTATATTTTATTATATTACATAAAAAGTGTTCAAAGTGCAAACGAGGAGGTATTTAGCACGACACGTTAGCCGAGTGCGGAAACTTCTCGAGTGTGAGAAAATCACTTTCACACGAGTAATGTACACAATTTTTCCTACGACCATACAAAATATTCAAAAATAATTTGATTTGTTTTTAATAGTTTGTAGGTATCATCATTGTGTTAAACAAATTTTTTCAACACTATAGTTGAACAATTTATTTCAACTCTAGAGTTGAAAAAACTGAAAATAATGCCCATTTACACATTTTAACTTACCTAGATTTAAATAAATAGAATACCTTTTTCTCCTTTTTGCTTACGCACATCATACCTACTATCTATGTACAGTGAATACATTTCGTTTTTGATTTTTTCTGCTTGCATTCTTTCAATAAAACAATAAGATACCTTAATATACATACAAAAACAACAAAACGCAAAACTAAAACATAACCTCAACATTAGTGATGGGATCACTCGAGTGAAAAATAACCGATCACTCGATTTTTTCAATCACTTGAATAATTCGATTATCTTCGGAAATAACTCGAGTTACAATATGAGTGACGAACATATGGTTTTTATTTTTCAACGCGTCTCCAAAGTTGCTGCCCGCCTGTCAATCACTCACTGCGGCCAGAGCCATCTCGTAGCGAGCGGCTACACCGAGTGGTTTTCGGTATTATTGGCGATATTATTCATATTAAATACTGCATTACGGGTTGCCTGGGTAGGATAATAGGATCTATTATAGTGGTGAGTATTCAGTATTCATAAATATCATGAGTTATGCAATATCGTGACATCTCAAGGTCAAGTAGTCAAGTGGTTAGTTAAATTAAATTGTAAGTTGTAAGATCTGGAAACTGGGAACCATGCCAAAAAATCCACAAATATCTCCGCCACATTTAATAATCCGCAAAAAATCAATCGATTAACAACACCGAGTCAGTTATTCCCAATACAAATGCTGTATATCAACATGAACGATGAACCGCCAATATTAATAATTAATATTAGAATTTGAGTGAAAAAAAATCGATTATCATTCGATTTTTTAAATCACTCGAATTCTCGGTAGTCGATTATTAAAATAAGTCGATTTTTCCCAACACTACTCAACATTATAGAAAGATAGAAATGGAGTTCAATATCGATAGCTTGTTAATGATAAAAGTTCTATCTAGATTCGATTTGTTTTGAATATTGCTAAAATAAATTTACTTACATAAGGCACATTCACTTGTCCCATATCCTTAAACATTGTATGGCTATTTTTTTCCGAGATAATTGTAAAATTATAAATCGGTATTTCCTAGGGTATTCTATTTCTGCTCTATAGCTGCCCCTTTTTTTCTGTGGTTCAACTCAGTTGACATGTTTGGTGGGTTGCCTGACATATTTTCAATTTTTGATATATTATTATTTTTATCATAAATACTGTTAGGTTCCCAAAAATTACGAAAACATAACTCGGTGTTTGGGCTCATTATGGTTCAATACAAATCTAAGGATATTATTATGTCCCAATATCAGCTGATCGATGACAAATTTCTGCTGTCATCTGTTTTAAAACGAGAGTATTCGTGCCGTTTTCTATATCGCTAATGGAATGTCACAATACTGTGACCATGAAGGACTATATAGTTTAGGTACCTTTACCAGAGTTACAAATTAAAAGGCACTATTATAGTGTTTCTATTATAAAGTACACGACAAGACATAAAATGTAAATAATAAGTGACCAGTTCTGTTCGCATCGAAGCATCAGCTGATTAACATTTGGTATTTATACTATATGCAGTGACTAATGGATGTTGATATTATTTTGCAAGCTCCCTGAATAGTCTTTATGAAGCCCCCAATTGATTTCTCCGACCTATACACCCCCTGATTCCAAATACATTTTTTCTTCTTTGTTCAGCAAAACTTCTTGACAAAGCTGTTTCACTTCCATTCTTAAAAGCAGCAACAACTCTCTCTGTAGTCCAGAGAGTGGCAGGGAAAATACCCGTCACTAGTATAGGAAGCTACAAACCAACTTTGCTCGCTGGCAGCAGCTATAATACTACTTTAACCCAAAACAGATTAATGTCATCGATACTTTGTTATGTAGGCCTCATATTGGTTTTAAAATTTTAAATAGTTTTCCTAAAAACGGTTTAACGAAGTCGTGAATAATTCGTTACAAATTAAAATTCGTTTTTATTGATATGATAATAAAGAACCCTGTCTATCATTAATTAAAATTTTTAAAAATAAATAAAATTCAATTATAAATAATAAATGAGACATGAAATGCCCATCAGCGTTTTTACTAATTTGAATTAATATAAAATGTTTTTAAAACGAATTTGACGTATCTGAACTGGCAACGCTGCTCCCGCCTAATCCGTACGCTGAGTGTAATCGTAAAGAGAAAACCCGCAATGTCGCTTTAATCGAGCCGATTCCTCCTCTTGGAAAAATGGAGCAAAATCACGTGGCAAAAATGGAACAGATTCTGGATTTGTTTGGCCCTTTGTTGTAATGGAAAGCAGGGTCAGAGCGTCAAGGGCGAACGAACGAAAGATAACTAGAGATAATTCAAATATTTGCTGGAATTTGAATACCGAAGAAAGATACAAATTTTTCAGGGATAAAATGTGTCTTTGATTAGAAATCTTTTCTTTTGTTAGTCAACGAGATAAAGAACTTTCCCTTGAAAATTTAGAATGACGCTTTGCCACATCGTATGATGATTTGTGACAAATTGCTTTGATGAAGTTATGATTTGCCATCTATACTGGAATAAAGACTTATTTTATTAAAATTGCTTTAGTTTTTTATTAAAAGAGATAAAAGATCGTTTACTGGAACTTGTGTAATGCACAATAGTGTTAAGTTGAATGTAGAGGGTCGCGAGCGCTTACATCCCGGTCATAATCAGTTCTGACAGGTAATGTAGAGTAAACTATTCAATGCATATATTACTGTGGCATAATATCTGAAGCCATTTATTTTCCTTAATGATTTATAATTTCGATACGGCGTTTCTAAAACCAATTTGAAAATGTTACAATTATACTCATAATGAAAATGTTTTACTTATACTCTCAAAGTTGAGTCATTTATTTTACCAGGTTGTAGAACTCGTAAAAATAAGTAATTATACCAAAAATCATTTATATAAAAGTTGCAGAATAAAGAAGTCATTAAATACCCAAAAATAAAAAATATCACGCACTTTAGCGAATTATTTACCACTGGTCAAATCGAAATTCGTACTAAAATCCGTAAAATTAATGAATGATAAGTAATTTGTATCCTACAAAACATACCCAGTATCGCCAGTAAACAAAACATTGATAACGCAGTGGTCGAGAATATCAAAAAATCAGGTCTTACAGTTTTTAAATTTTACATTTTTTTAATTGTTAATAACTTCTTTATTCTGCAACTTTTATATAAATGATTTTTGGTACAATTACTTATTTTTACTAGTTCTACAACCTGGTAAAATAAATGACTCAACTTTGAGAACACCCTGTATAAATTGGCGAACAAACGCGCGGCTTCGCTCGTGATATTCAATTGTTATAAATTCAGCTTCGTAACAAAGCAGCGGTACCATACCTACTACCCAGTAGAACCTTTAATCCATATTATTTTTAAAAATATACCGGGTGTTTCAATAAAAACTCCCAGGCCCATTATTTCGAAAACTAAAAGTTACATGTAAATTCTGTAAACGCCAGTTTTTAGCATCTATGATTGGCTTCACAACTGTGTAAAAAATGTGTTTGAATTTTACAAGATGTAGGTGGCGCCACGGTGCAAAGAATTTTTTCGATGAAAGGAACTTTTAAATGTTGTGATAAAGATAATTAATTTTTGATGAAATTATGTCCCATAAAAATTTGAAAAAACATGAACGGAGATATTTGGGGTTAAGTTTTTTTAAAAATAATTTTAACTAGTATTTTAATTATATATATTTTTAATATCCTTTAGCAGATGTAAATTTAATTTTGGTAATGATAATTTTAGTGATAAAACTCTCGTGTGGCGCTGAATTATTACGCCCAGTGACGACTCAGGGGGCGCCTTAACAAATAATATTGGGAAAAAGTAAGACGCCACTAAGTTTTTGGTAATTTTTATATTTTTTTCGGATTAAGCAACTAAAAATATCATTTTCGTGTCTGTTAAATTGTTTTCATATCTTGCTATGTGTGTGTATAAAAACGGCAATTATTTTGAACTCCTCATTCGACCCCATTAGTTAGTTTTTGGTATTGTTCTAATTTTCATTAATAATTTTGTATAATTTCTCATTAGTTATTTTATAAAATTTAGAACATCTTTTAATTTAATTTTATTATACTTTAATGTTTTAACTTTGCTTTTAAACAACAAAAAATACAACATATTAATTATTTAATGATTTTAGTTTTTTTTAAATTGTTTTTTATTTTTATTTCTCGAAAACGAAGAAAGAAATGAAAACAATTTAACAGACGAGAAAAATATATTTTTAGTTGCTTAATCCGAAAAAAATATAAAAATTACCAAAAACTCAGTGGCGTCTTACTTTTTGCCAATATTATTTGTTAAGGTTAAGGTGCCCCCTGAGACGTCACTGGGCGTGATAATTTAGCGTTACACGAGCGTTTTATCACTAAAATTATCATTACCAAAATAAAATTAAAATCTGCTGAAGGATATCAAAAATATTTATAATTAAAATACTAGTTAAAATTATTTTTAAAAAAAACTTAACCCCAAATATCTTCGTCGGACATCGGACATAATTTGATCAAAAATTAATTATCTTTAAGAGAACACATCATACTTTGGGGATATAATTAATTGGAATACATTAAGATAAGAACTTACTTATTTTAACAGAGTAAGCATAGACTTTTAGCAATATAGCTTAAAGATATGGACAGTTATTGGTACCCCCTTCAAAGTAGGCTACGCCCCTTTTTTCAACACCTAAGTGAATTTAGAAAAAAAAAACAATGTGTACCTATATAATTAAAAGAACTTTTAGACCTCCACAAGTTTTAGTTTCTGTGATACAGAAATTCCAAAAAAAATGTCAACCCCCTTAGGGGTTGATTTTCGAAAATTCCTTCTTAGTGAATGCCTACGTTATAAGGAGAAGACATCCTTGATATTTCATGGTTCTGGGAATAGGGGTTTATGCGTTGATGATTTGATCACTTTTCAATTTTATATAATAGCATAGATTGAAGTTAAAATATAAATAAATAGTAATAATATTTAATAGGATCGACAGGAATATACTAAATATTCAGCGCTAACGATAAAATTTCAAATTGAGTACCTAATTTAAATATTTTGATACTGTAATAATTATTGGTAATTTACAGCCAATAAATCGAATTCGATCTTCGTTCTCAATTTAACCAGTATTTTAATGACGAATTTTAATTATGCCTAAAAAATGTGTTAATTAATCCAAAATGTAAAAGTATATTAAGTATAATAAGTTTTTAATTAATAATAATAGTTCGATCTTGTGTATATATTGACTCGCTTAAACTATGGTTGTATCGATCATCGATTTAAACTAATTTGACTTATTAATTTAAAGTTATTGCTAGTTCGCATATTATGTAATTATTGTTAAAAAACATGTAGGATCAAAAAACACTTTTTAGTTTCCAACTTTAACCCTTGTATAACTTTTAGTAGATAAAAACTACTTTTCCAAGTTTGACCTCAAAGCAATGACCCTCTGTTGGCGTCGGCCAATCCATCCAATCACACTTCAGGAAAATGGCATCTCGAAATTTAGCTGGTCTGGGGATTATTATCATTATTTCTTATCTTTCAAGTGTTAGTTTTTATTGGTTAAGAATCTATGACTTATGATAAAAAGTTAGGTAGGTAGTTTTTTTCAGAAAGTTTTATCTGCAATCATTATATCAGCATAAACAGTGGTTTGCCAAACAAATAAGTACTTAGAAATATCTATATTCCGTATATCGATTTTTTTTTGCACATCTACCCATTTTTTATAGTGGAAGTTACCTACCCGCATTGGCTGACAAAATTAGATACACTTCAACCACCTGGCTTTTTTTATAATTGATTTCATAATAATTTTCCTGTGTTGGTAAATCTACAAATTGTATGTATCAAGACCTTCTGAGATTTAGGGAGGAAAAAGAATACAGGCCTGTTCATTCAAAAAAAGCATCGTGAAATTTTGATGTTTAATTCGTGGACTACGTAGGTCACAACCTTCCACCGTGCGAGCAAAAATTATTTGCATCAAATAGGGCTTGGATTAAAAAACGTAGGGCTTGGTTTAGATCACAATGATCGGGGACGATATATCTAACCAAATCTGGTTAAAATTTTGTCGAATTCATATTATGACATGATATATATATATATAGACAAATACAAATGTATTTTTGTTGTTTACAAAATTAACAAAGTAAGAATATACAGAAAGAAAAAGAAAAATAAGTACTTGCACTTTATAGGGAAATAAATTTAGCTGCTCTTTAAGAATAGTCCTGCATGTTCCATAAGATCTTCCCACTTCTTGGGACAGGCCTCTTATACAATTAGTTGGCGTATTTTGCATTATTTCACGAACGTTTGCAACAAGTTCTTACAGATGGTCTCCCTGCTCTTTTTTTGTGTTGTATAAAACCTGTTTCCCTAAACACAGCCACGGTTTTTTTCAGGCAATGATAAAAATCCCCAGCAATAAATGCGACGTTAGGAAAATGTTCGTGAAAATCGTCCATGCACAAACGCGGATTGTATTGCCACTCACCATTTACTCTAACCCCGTTTTGAAAATACGCTTCAACCATAAATGTTTTGTGCTGTTCCGTAAAACCCATTGTGTGAATTGTTCAAGAAATTGGAAAAATTAGCGATGAATCAAATTACTTGTATTGTAACGACTGTCAAAGATGACGGAATAACTGATTGATTGTTAATTCAGGTAGTTACTGACTTCCACCAGGTATTAAGCTCTACGGCTAAGCATTACGTCCTTAGATGCAAGGCCCTCTTTGATGCAAATAATTTTTGCTCGCACGGTACCTCTAGATGTTATGTTATCGAGAATTGCTCTTTTTGCCAAATTGATAGTTCTCACCTTACCTGTTCATAGAAACTGTGGCCAATTTGACCATTAACATTTTATTATTTTATTTATTTTAGATAATCGCAGATAAGCGAATACCTATCAACTAAAAATTGATGAACCTTGAAAGTCCCCTTAAAAAAAAATAGCAACTCACGACGAAACCTATAAATTCAATATCGTTAAGGATGACATTCGTTTATCTCGGCCATAAACAGTTATGAAAGGCACTGCAAAGTGAACTGTTCAATGAATCACAGTGACATATCTGAAACCATCCATTTTTCTTTATCGATAACTTTAGAAGAAATATCTGATGTATTTACAAGATGAAAAGGGGAATGGAATAGCTACGGTGTTTACTTAAATCTGGAAATTTCTGTTGTTTAAAATGTTTAGATAAGTAAAGTAGAAACTTTAAACCAACAAAGGAAAATTTTAATGCTTTCCAAAACTTCCGAATAATAGATTTTGACCTTCCTGATCGTTTTAAATAGATTTGTGGGGTAATTTAGCCCTTACGCTCATTTAAATTACTTGCTCCATTTATTTTATTGACGAGAAATTATTTAATTAAACAATTTATTTAAATTTATGCTTCGATGGCTGAGCAGCTAAATAAACTATTGAATTTTCCAATTACTAAAATTAGGTAATTTTGTTCATCATGTCATTCCGATTCCGAATCAATACCTTTTTAATGAACACAAACATTGATTTCGGGTCGACATAAAATTCCTGCTATATTTGGTCGTTGCCTGTTATTGTTTATGCAGGAACATTATTAAATGTCATGATAAAGTAGCATTTTAAATAATTATGACTAATCAGCAGGTTAAAAAACATAAACAGTATATTATTCATGTGGAAATAAGTGAAGAGAAGAAAATTTTGGAAACTAAAAGAGTAAAAGACCAAGCCGAGGGGGGGGGGGTGTACCTCCAGCTATTCCTTAGTTCTTTTAAATAAAAACGGCATCCTACAACCTGCAAGAAATGTTACGTTCTCTTGATAGCAACACATTTTCGTAATTTGATATTTTCTCTTTCTATGCCTTCTAAAAGTAAAGTAATACCTCTATTCTTTCTTAGCCATTTGTTTTTATCATTTTATCACTTCTTGATATACGGGGAGTCACAGTTCACTTTGAATTTGTCGCTGGAAGTAACAAAGTATTCAGGATAAAAAAAACTAGAAGTTCCTATACTATTTCTTGGTGCTTTAAAAATGGTACATACTGATATATTTTTAATTTAAATATTTATTTTAGATTAGTATATTTCTAAAATTAATAAAATACAAACTTTATTTCCTTTTAACTACATAATATTATAGTTGAGTCTATTAAAGTATAGTATACAATATAATATGTATATCAAATTTTAATAAAATAAAACAAATAGAGTAAATACAAGTTGTAGATAAACAATTACATTAAACAAAATAATTACAATCTTGTCAGGCTAGAATTAGTGTAAATTTTACTGAGTAAAAATATATATTAGTTATAAAATTGAGGTACCTACTTAGCAATAGGGTACAAGAACCTAAAAAAGTCATTTGCCGATAGGGTTATGTTGCCAACTGCCCTGTTTTTCCAAGATACGTCCTCGTTTTTAGGGTGTCCTGGGTATTTTTTAAATAGCGTCCTGTTTAGATTGAATCGTCCTTGTAACATCTTGTTTTTTACAATTCGGGCGCCAATGATGCCGTTAAGGTCATTGACAACGTGCATGCTGCTTACCTATCGTCTCTTTTCAACCTACTATTTTCGCGTACCAAAGTTGTTAGAGTGTAGGTTTAAGTTTAGTTAGGTGGTGGTGTTGTCTCTAGTTTATTTATTATTGGCAAAGTTATGAGTAGTTGCTGTACGAATTAAACCTATTCAAAATTGGTCATAAAAGGTCCAAGGTTCCCTATTAGATAGGTATAATTTTATAATTTAACAATAGTTGTATAATATTTGCAGTTTTTACCGCGGGTCTTTCGGTTTTTCATATTATTTGAACAGTTTTAAATGATTGCGAAATTAAGCCAGTTTTTAAGATATAGTTCACTTTCATCGACCCTGTTTATATTTCTCTTATACTGCGTACTGTTTTTAATTTATATGTCCTGGTACTGGTTTTTAAAATTTGGAGATGGCTATATAGTTGTATAGGGATACCTCCTGTATAATAATTTTTCTCGAATTCTTCATTTCGATAAAAACTTTTGTTCTTATCTTAACGACCCGAGTTGGCATCGGAGCTAATCGGTCCAATCACTTTACGAAAATGGCGCCTTCGAAATTTGGCTGGTGCGGGATTATTATCTTTATTTTTTATCACCAGCTTGCCTGATTTTATTGGTTCGGAAGATTTAGGAGGAACATTAATACAATTTGATTAATAAAGTTTCCTCGGGCTTTGCGGATTACCAAAAATAGGCTTTAATAATAATTGATTCCTTTTGGCCGACGAAAAAGAAGAAATAAAAAATTTATATTAATTATTTTTTATTAAAATAAAAAGACAACAGTATTGAGTCCGATATATACATGTTTTTTGTGCTCTCGTATGTATCTTGTTAAATTAAAAACCCTGACAGCTTAAACTTTTTTAAGAGCCGCCTTTTTAAATGGCCCCTTCGGGGTATTTTATACCAATCTGAGATACATTTCTCTCGCTAGTAAGTGGGAAACTGATTACAGAGTGCCACGTTCAATAATTACCGATGTTTTATTAATAGCACATAACAAAATTTATTTGGTAGGTATCATTAATTTTCTTACAAGGATGGGTCCAATTTATCACTGTAAACTAAAATATATATTATATTATTGGATCACGCAATTGTTTTTATTCGGTAGGTATATATATATAGTTTGAAGCGGCAATAATTTGGAAACATGAAAAACATTTGTAATTGAAAAGACATAAATCTTCGTTAGTACTCGGAGGGGACATCTGGCCAACAGTTATAACTTATAACTCAAGAATTTCATGGGATACAAAGTCTATGTCAAGTTGTAGACCCCTTGTTGGAATCGTTTGGTACGCTAGAGAATTTTCGCACAACACCCCTCAACGTTTGAATGTGCAGACATTATTTATCATTCAAGTCAAAGTCTGCCGAACTAGCAGAGCTAGACCACTGGGATCAGTCAGAGAGGAGATAGATCGGATATCGTAAACAACTTGCGCAAAGCAGATGGACATGGCTGACAACTTGTAGCCTCTCCAGGCAATTGTGGCCTCTACTTGACGGCAGGAAAACCGCAGCCCTATTACAGCACAGTCGGAAGAACCTAAGAGAAATATCACTGCCGTAGTCACCGGACATTGCCTGTTCGGTAGACACGCTGAACGTATGCAAATACCAACTAACGACTTCTGTAGAAGTTGCAGAGATGAAGAAGAGAAGGAAAGTACCCAGCATTTCTTGTCTGAATGTCCCGGCCTCGCGAGAAGAAGGTTCAATGCCCTGGGCGAACCATTCTTTAATAATCTGGAGGAAGTGAGCAGCCTCCAACTGAGTCGACTCACGAAGTTTATTAACAGTAGAGGCTGGTTTGAATGAGCTGTCATGTTGCGTTAACCATCAGGAAGCTGATGCGGATAGGTTCCGCGGAACCTGTGTGGTACCACAACGGCCCTTCTAGGGCTACGTATGGCTGCTTTGACAATGGATCTGCCACTCTAACCTAACCTAACCTTCTTAATTACCTTTTGTTTTATGTTTCTTTTTTCTTTTTTGGAGATATAGTTTTTGTTTTCTCTTTTCTCTTTTTGTTTACTTAACAGCTATTTATTAAGTTACTAGGTCTTCAGGTTATTACTATATTTTCCCCCATAAGTTTAAGTGTAAGATGAACCTTTATAAAAGTAGAAGTAGAAGCTGTAGTAATCTCACTTTCATATTTTGTATAACAAAAGG
This sequence comes from Polydrusus pterygomalis, assembly GCA_963969555.1. Lineage (NCBI taxonomy): Eukaryota > Metazoa > Arthropoda > Insecta > Coleoptera > Curculionidae > Polydrusus > Polydrusus pterygomalis. The sequence goes on along the minus strand of OZ018378.1, from coordinate 6,735,277 downwards.
AAATCGAAACTTCTGAATAATGATTTTATTAATTTATTTTAATATTTACGTTGACCATAAAATAACGTATGTCATGCTAAAACTCTACTATTCCTATTGTACAATACAACTTTGACCACAATCATTAACGTTATTATAAAGTGGGGTGCTCGTATAATAGCGGGCCGGTTGATACGAATCATTGAGCCCAATAGAAAAGGGGAATTTTTGATTTTTAGATAGATAACATTGTCAAAATTTTATTCTGTTACGCCATATGGGATAATATACTGGCAGTTAGAGTTATATATTCTAAGCTTGACATAAAGACATTTTTAAAGTCGTTTACTTAAAAAAAAAACGTAATTAAGCCGTCCTATTCAAAACTGATTATTATAGTATAGGTAATCAGTTTATATTAAATATTTTAATCAAAAATGATAAAGTTGGTTTCCATGTGTCCATAATTTTTTATTGAATCTTAAATAATTTTTAATTTATTTTAAGAAGTTTATAGACAATAAGGAGTTCGGTTTTATCATCAGATTTGTCGGATTGCTCCGCGCTTGTTCGTTTATTGTCGCAGACGAGATCGACAGCGGGAAATTTGAATGCCGTTCGTTTATCATATCGACGAGCAACTGGAGGTTTCCATCGATATGTAAGAGGAAATTTTCAAAAGACGGGAAATTTAAAAGTCTAGACTTGTATAACTTATGATTATGAAGAACTAAAAATAAACTCACTTTTCGTGAAGTTCGCCGATCCAATATAACTATTTCGTTTTATGAGAGTGAAACATCCCCGATTTTATATTAGAATTGATGATCCTTAAAATTTGAAACTGTTTCCTAGGCAAAGTCTAATACTTTCGCCTTCGCTACTTTTCGACCACAACTATCACAATCCAAAAATAGATAGTTTGTAAATGGAACAAGATTTTTGCAGCAAAATTTATTTTTATTGCACTATTTTTAACTACAAACTATTTTACTAAAATTTTTAGGTTAGAAAATAAAATTGTAAACAATTAAGATCGTTCGCTAAATATTAACGTGTCTAAATCCTCCGTAGTCACATGATCTACAAATTTCCTTGCTCTGGTCCCATGCCGGAGGTGAAAACCGAACTCAACAAATATTCAAAGATGTTTTAAGAAGCCCCTAATTTGTTTATTAACATATTATTATAATTTGTATATGCTGAACTAGGATAAACTAGTTTTAAAGAAGCTGCATATTTAAAGGAACTAATCTGCATAGCACATAAAATAGTTTTTTTTCAAAATATCTGATTGGGCTGTCAGCAGTGGCGGCTCGTGACTAGCGAGTCAGGGGGGGAGCTGGCTTTAAATAAAAAAATTTTAAATGTCTATTATTTTCGAAAGTACGTGTCTGTTTTTTCCGAGGTTTTTCTAACTTTCTCGTTGTGAATTTTAATTTCATTAGCATAAGCACTACTTAAACAAGTTAAAATATTAGTTTGTCCTAACATCTCAAAACTTACCACATTATGACGATGTTTTGCACTATTTTCATGTTTTTTTATTTTCTCTGAAAGATGTTTTAAGTCCTGCACCCCATTTATAGTCCAATTATCATCCCCGTCCAAAAGAAGACACACGAAACAAAAAAAAAATTTTTCTTCACAACCGCATATCCAGGATTTTTTATTATATATTTCTTTGTCAAACTTACGCGTAAACTGTGCATTACTTTTACATTTTAATTGCACTTGTACTATGTTGAATTTTACGTAACGTTTAGCGTAACTAATAAATAACTCAAAACAAATAAACAAAACGTCAGCGAGTCAGCGGCATCGACAGACGACAGGTCGCATCGCGATTCGCGAACAGTGGGCGCGGAAAATTGGAGCTCTCCGTGGCCGCTCGTTGTGCGATGTGTAGGTGACGTCAGGCCTCCGTCGTCATGACAACCCATCGAGAAGGCGCGTTGAATCGGGACGGATAATCGGTCGCCCGCCGCCGCCCGCGCTTAGTACAACCTTGAGAGCGCGCAACTCGCTTGTCTATGAGTATAGCCTGCCCGTTAGAATAGAGCTACGTTTGGTTTGAATTATTTTAATTGATTGCTTACATACATTGCGTTATTGGTTTTTTAAGTAAAGTATTTTTGGATTCTGTTTGAAATAATTGCAGGGAGGGCGGCGCCCCAGAGCCCTTCATTAACCAGCCGCCACTGGCTGTCAGTTTTGATCGACGCTAGGAAAAGAAAAAAATATATGAAACAAAAACGTTTTTATTTTGTTGTAAGATAAGAGTATGTTGCAAATATGGGTGGTAAAAGAAAGGAAATTACCTTATACAGTATTTTTGTCCAAATCTCTTTCGTTAGACAAGATGGGCAAGCGAGTAGTTTTAAAAATACTGGAAGGCAAAAGGCAACATTTATAAACATACAAATTCAAGACGAGGGAAGTTACTAAATCTTTTATGCATTAACACTGCTGTAAACTCGCCCTTATGGTTTTTACAACCACCCCCGTGATTATGTCACACGTAAAGACAAAATGAACCGGCACCGTGCGAATGACACGTTAAAAGCCACTGCTACCTGCTACAGGAAACTTATGGGGTTGTTCCCCGACTAAGAAGGTGTTGCGGTTACTCGTGCGACAGCAGCTTCCAAGGTATTTTAAAATTCCTCAAATCAAATATGATTTTTAAAATTTGCTCATTTTTGATACAGTTAATGATCAGCATCGATTTAATGTAATCCAATATGATTGTTTTGTGTAAATAACAGTACAAATTATATAACTGTTTTCAATATACAAATAAATTAAATCACACTCTAAGCTCCTTTTGCCGATATATTTATTAAGCCTGTTGCAATCTCAGATGAAAAAAAAGAGACAAAATTATCCATTTATAAGAATATATGCGCTCACTTACGAGGACGATGCGATAGTATATTTCGAGTTTCGGGCCATTATGAGATTGGAAGTGCGCCGGTGATGGTGGCGTAGGAGAATTATAAACAGCAAAAACTTTTTGCTACTAATGGCGTATAAATTCCTATATTTTAATCGCTGCGCTGTCTTCGCTGTAGGTATCTGTGTCTTCCTTTTGTATATTATTCTGTGGTTGTAACCATATTATTATTAACATACCTTTCTGGTTGCTATTTTCATCAACATTCTTGCATAACAAATTAATAATAAACATCAAAGATTTCCCATTTTTAATGAAGTTTATTTTTATATTTACCCTCCCTTTTGTGACTCCATCGTTGGCTAAGTAAATACCCTTTTAAAGACCTTATTAGGTATTACGGTTTTACCGTTCTATTCTAAAAATTGTCATCCCCAACTCTTTATAAAAATTTAAAGGGGTGTGACGTGCAGCTTAATATTTCCTTCTAAGAAAATTAAAAAGGAAATCGGCTTAAAAATGATAAGTAATTGGTTTCCGCAAAAGACCTACTCAAACGAAAGTAAGCCTCGGTCTGTGCTTTTGTCATTCTTAAGTGGCGATTATTTCTGATCGAATCCACCTGAATCTTTTCCGAACATGGATGGCGGAAAAAGAGTAGATAGTTTTCTTTGAATTTAAAAGGCGTCACGAACAATATAAAAGTTGTGTCAATTTCTTTGTAACCAAGGGCGAAAATTATATATTTAATGTAGTGTTTCGTTTTGTCTCAAGGGGTGGGATCTTCTGCTAGACCACTATTTATTATAATATTTTTGAAATATTTATCTTGGCTTGGCTATTGTTGATAGCATAGAAGTCAAATAATAAACATTTTTTTAAAATAATTTCTAGCTAAACAAATATAATAATGGTTACTTTTCTAAGATGTTCTAGTAAAACCAAAAATTTTTTAAAATCTTTTAAATCTTTTAATTTTGCACACAATGTGTATGCTTTGACTCCTGCCGGGGTAACTGGGCTGTGACAAGCCTGGTACCCCAATAGCATTTTACTTCAAGCTAAATGGTAAGCCAATTTACCTCATTTTATTAAATTTCATTTGCTACATTTCCTCTTTTTTATCTTTTACAGATGCTTTAAATTTTGCGAAACCAATTTTTTCTTTCCCTCTTATTTCACCACTTCTACATGTCCCGACAAAGTTTAATGAAACTTAAGATTTCTTACTATAGACTTTTATACCTAAATGATTTTCACAAAGTATGTTAAAACTATCTCATTTTTCTTTCGCTCTCTTCATTTTTCTGCCCAAGACAGGGCCTTCGCACTAGCCCTTGACTTTCCAGTATGCTGAAGTCTTGTGGGTCTTCTGACTATTCATTTTTTACACCTCGTGTACACCATTGAAAGCTCCATTACGGCTCAATCCCACTTATTATTTTCTCTATTGCTAACAACATCGGCATTGTACTATTTACTTTGTTTTCCTGATGATGAGTGTTTCTACATTCGAAACATGTTGAATTATTATGAATTACTGTAGGTTCGCCTAGCTGTTCTAATAAACTTGTGGAGAAAGACTTTGTGCGTTTCTTTTTTCTAAATATAATAATATTTTGAAACAAAGTCGATAGGTTTAGAGGGTTTCAAGTAATTGATATAAATGTAGGTTGTAAGCAAAAACCATGGTAGACGCTGGATGAATTGTTAAAAATATATAAACCCTCCATCCTATCAACGTTATCTAAATAATCTAAATAGAGATTTACGACGACTGAAACCTTGTATACCTGCTAAAAGACATTTTAAAGTCTTATTTTGTACTTCTATTAGCATTTCCTGGAATTTTGTTTTGTAGAAGTCACAAGACAAATTGTCTATTAATCCAAAAATAGCCACCCACCGATGTGTAGGTGTGCGCATTTAATCTGTCCAAAATACTTAAATAGAAATAAATTTCTATAATTGCCGGTGTATAATCCTAGTTTGGCCGGTAAATTTGCAGAAAGGCTTATAGAAATGATTAGCATTTTAGGTAACGTTGACTAAAACATTTTATTGTGATTTTTAATTCCTTAAAGACGACCGAAAATATATTAAATTACTTAATTTGTGAACTGTACAGTTCATGTGCAACCATCGGAAAAACAGAAAATGACATTTTTTGAAAAATGACACTGAGAAAAAAGCCTTTCCTTCTAAGAATTCACATACTCTTTATAAAACTGTTTAATACTATTATGTGACAGCAACGTGCTTTCCTACTGTGAGACAACGAAAATTGCTAGACCGTTGTTTAGTGATATTATCACGGCAATTTGGCCAATAGGAAATAGGAGTTAGCAAAGTTTAAACAAACTTGCTCAACAAATACGTTGAAACTAATACTACGGCGCGCGGCAAATGCGCTACGAACGTCCACTAACGTCTTATTGGATTATAGGTTATAACGGATACAATTCGTTTTTGGGGATGCTGTTCTGCTTTCCTAATTGTAGAAAAAACCCTTTAGTTGGAAGAAAATGCGTTGCATTGAGAATATACAATTTATTTCTTAACAAAATTGCTGTATTAAAAGTAGTTCATTATTCAACAAGAATGTGCTGCTAATAGAAATGATTACTACCAATAGAAATACTGTTCTAGCAAATCTGGAATTGATACAATACTAAAGCGGGTTTGATACTCTAGCAATTTATTTATTATGGGTTAATAAAAAATATGCTATCAATACAAAATATGTCTTAGCAAACCTGTTATATTAGATCATTTTCCTCAGTGTATTCTCTTTAAAAATAAGGGTCTATAAGTGTAATGGTGACACTAATAAATTCTATAAATTTTGTTTATAATAGATATTTTATGGACTTAAAAAGGTGTTCCGGGAGTCTTTGGAACTTGTAGTTACAAACCTCTAGTAATGATGATTACTATAATTACTGTAATAAAATCCACCGTTTAAGATATACAGGGTTGGGCAAATGTTCCGGAACGGCTTAATTACAGGCGAACGAAAAGTGGTATCGGATCCGGGTTTTGGGCAATTTATAGTACTAAAATTTTACTATTTGACTAGTATACCATATGTCAGTAATGTCACCAACTCTCAAGTGTTGACGTTATTATTTTTTTTTAAATGGAACACCCTGAATATTTTTACATTTTTAATTTCCACATAAAATTATAATTATTTTTTATTAAATGCACTATTAGTCTATACTTCATAGTTTCCGAGATATTGAGTCTCGAAAAGTGACATTTTTGAACTTTGACAGCTTATAACTTTCTAACAGTACGTCTTAGAGCAAAACGGCTTACATGTCCCTATCTTCAATTTTTATTATCTTCTCAAAAAAAATCAACTTCCAGTGAAACCGGAACAACTATATTTCCTGCTTTCGAGTTACATCCGGTTTAACCGGAAGTTGATTTTTTTTGGGAAGATAATAAAAATTGAAGATAGGGACATGTAAGCCGTTTTGCTCTAAGACGTACTGTTAGAAAGTTATAAGGTGTCAAAGCTCAAAAATGTCACTTTTCGAGAGTCAATATCTCGGAAACTATGAAGTATAGACTAATAGTGCATTTAATAAAAAATAATTATAATTTTATGTGGAATTTAAAAATGTAAAAATATACATTGTGTTCCATTTAAAAAAAAAAATAACGTCAACACTTGACAGTTGGTGACATTACTGACATATGGTATAATAGTCAAATAGTAAAATTTTAGTCCTATAGATTGCCCAAAACCCGGATCCGATATCACTTTTCGTTCGCCTGTAATTAAGCCGTTCCGGAACAATTGCCCAACCCTGTATAACGGTTTTATAGCTGCCTCTAACAAGACCTTGTCACAGCTTTAACTTAAAGTCACAAAATTTGTGGAATGTAGCTTTTCCGGACCTCTAATAAAACTTAAAATGTTTCTTGGGATAGGAAGTGCTAATGATTTTCATGTCGCTACTTGTAAGTAGCAAAAATAATGATGAAAAAACATGAGTGGGTAAGTTTTTTATAATACAACTCATCACCAATATAGGTTAAACCAACAATGTCAATTTGAAAACACCTTACGATAATAATAATTATTATCTTCCCTGTATAATTTTCCCACACGTTTTCATTAAAGTACACTTTAACAAGAAAATAATTGCCCGTATTTTATGTTCGCTATAAAGTTAATCTTTACAATATGGTTTACATCCAGGGATTTAACGCATTTTTAACTCGCTTATAACGTCATTAAAACTTTCAGATGTGACAAAAATTACAGTTTTAAAACTACCAAGTTTAAATATAAATTTCTTCTTTTAACAGTTGAATTCGTGTTTGAGTTTCATGCTCTGTAAAAAGTTAAACTAGTTTGGATTTAAATTTTGTGTTAAGAGCGTGCAAAGAAAAAGGAATTAAACGTTTTTCTTGTACCCGGCGTTATTAAAACTATTCTGTTTCTGGATAAGGCGCAAACGACCGTTAAACTAGGATTTTAATATTAGTTTGTATAGAGGTGAAGTATTTTAAAAGGGAATTACACTGAGAAAAAGCCTTCTATTCCTTACAAAATTCATATACCCTTTATACAACTGTTTAATACTATATGTGACAGCAACGCGCTTTTCTACTGTAAGACAACGAAAATTGCTAGACCGTTGGGTAGTGATAATATCAAGGTAATTTAGCCAATAGGAAATAGGAGTTAATGCTACCATGGAATGGTTTATAGCCATTATTGCTCTGAATACTGACAGTAATTATAAAGTTTTATTGAGGGTGTAATCTGGTTTAATATATTGTAGTACAGTACAGTACTGTAGTTCTCAAAAATTTAAATAGCTTCTAGTGTGATATTGTTCTTGTCGTTTAACATTGCATATGATTATCTATTATACAACAGGGAATACTGAGATGGTAAAATCCGTCCATAAATTATAAAGTCCAATACTAATAATGGATTATGCGAAATAAGAATATTCTATTGCTTTATCTGACATGCAAAGTTTAAAAAAAACTTAAATACAAAGTAAAAATTAATTAATTGAAACAAGTATTGGTACGATCAATAAAATTCAAATCCAGACAAAACAGCTAGAAGACTCCGAACAACGATGTGACCTGCGCAACAAATACGTTAAAACTAATACTACGGCACGCGACGATTGCCGATCGCTATATACGAACCCCCACCAACGTCTTGTGGATTATAGATGCTAACGGATACAATTCGTTTTTGGGGACGCTGTTCTACTTTCTTAATTGTAGAGAAAGCATTGAGAAGATACAATTTATTTCTTAACAAAATTGCTGTATTAAAAGTGATTCATTATTCAACGAACCTGTGCTAGCCAATCTGGAATTGATATAACACCAAAGCAGGTTTCATACACTAGCAATTTATTTAATATGGGTTAATAAAAAATAAGCTATCAATACAAACTATGTGTTAGCAAACCTGTTGTATTAGATCGTTTTCCTTAGTATAGAATTAACATTGGCTACGTTTTGATAGTTTTTATTTTTAATACAAAGAAGAAAGAAGAGCAAGGCTGGCATTAGGCAAAATAAAAATTTAAGAAAAAAAAGTATAATATTGTTTTATTACTGTAAGTAAAACACTTTTTTACTTAAATTCCACTTTTTATTGACAATACGACATGTTTCACTGCACTGCAGCTTCGTCAGGTAATGTATATATATAAATTAAAGTGAAAAAAAGTATAGCTGCAAAATTTAGGTCTGAATTTAACACTACTATAAATAACAATTTTTTTAGAATGCAGACGAAATTACCTTTTTTAATACCTTGGCAGACCATGAAAAATTTCCATACGAGTGCTGTAAAAAGAGTAAAAATGCAGTAAGGGACCGCTAACCTTCAATTATCGATGGTGGACTACAGTAGTTTATCCAAACAATAAATTTATAAGTTTTGCAAAAGTAAAAACTGCTATTTAATTTTTTGAAATTTTTTTCGTATATTATACTATTATTTGTAAGTAGATTTGTAACCCGTAGATTTACCCTTCATTTCGAAAACTGCTCTCGAGTTAGATATATTGCGTTATTATCCCGTAATGCTTTACATCCGTTTCTTGTTACTCGCAGCGTTCTTTTGTTTTATTTTTTCCTATCATTATCGCCGGTATATTCGACAATATAAATCAAAACATTAATACAAGCACCAAACATATTTTCTAAACCAGAGAATAATGGGCAACGCTTAATACATTATTTCAGTTTAACTGTGAATAGTGTAAAGTTCTTAGAATGTGAATTTATGTTATTCATATATTGTTGATCCGATCAGATAACAATACAATATTATGTGATTTATTTTTTTAAATGCATAGCTCTTTTCAGCACTGAATATATTCATATGTACAGGGTGGAACACTGAGTACACTTTTTTTTTACATCTACTGTGGTATTACCACCGTTTTCCTGTTTTCCCCCTCCTGTAGCCCCCCCCCCCCCCCTCCCTCTTTATACGTTTATAAATTTAAAATTATGAAGAACGAATTACATCCCTCACTCACTCACTCACTTTTGGACACTACTGCATATAACAATATTTTAAATTTTAATCAGAATTTCACATCTGTCTGTATCATTCGTTATACATAAAATCAACAATCAACAATTCCGGTATCCCGTTCTATGTTGTTGTACAAATTACGCCAATCTCTGTCAGCTGGAAGGCAATAGCGCGAATTGTCTGTGACAAATTTAATTAAATGAGGGGATTTCACAAAGTTATTTTTACTATTTTATAACTGTCCTTTTATATCTGGTTTTGGCAGAAGATACGGACTAACGTATATTCAAGTTTAATGTCATTTTAAATTTTGATATTATAGATAGATATAGATAGACAAGTCATTATTTTTAACTCGGCGAAGAGGAGCATTGATGTTTAGGTATAATAACCGAGCATATTACAATATAATATTATAAATTTACAATTACTGAATAGGTACATAAGTATTTTAAGAGTATTGGCAGCAGCACTATGCGATATTATATTAAGTTACGAATTAACCAAAGGTTTCTTACCCCAAATGTATTTAAATGAGACGATAATTGTAGGAATTCCTACTGAATTGTAGATTTTCAGAAAAATTAAATAGTTGTATACTTTTAGTAACGTTAGGTTTTAATAATGTTGTGTGGCTTGAAACTATCTTTTAAAAGATATATAGCTAATGTTAGAGAACCTGTTTCAAACCTCAGAATTAAATAATTTGGAAATCATATAAGAAAACAATGTTCATATAGAGCTGTTCGATGACGAGGTATATTAAGTTGGTTATTGTGCCGAGTTTTGCGGTTGTGGGTTGTAGAGCAAAATGCTTCTCCCGTATGTATCAAGGAGTCTCGGTCTCAAGCAATGTGTGCGAAAAATAGACCAGATGCAGTTTTAGTCTATCTGTTATACATTCAGCCATTTTAAGTCACATAATTTGTGTCTTACATCTGTCTCTTAATAAAACGAATACATGAATTTTGAACTCTCGGCAATCTGCGTTTGGACTGAAAATCAAGGCTTGGGCCATAAACGATATCTGCATAATTACAATGCCAAAGAACAAGAGACTCGCTTGAAATTACGAAGACATATAATTGATTTTTGAACAATCTTGCAGACCTGACCCTTTTAAATCAAAGACTGCTATCCTGAAGAAATCCCAAATTTTTGTACTTTTTACTGTGGGGATAGTGACATATTCCCTATTTGGCTCAAAGAACATAACAGCTAATTTAGACAGGTTAATTTTTATACCAATTTTAGTAGAGTATTCGTAGACACTACCAAGGCATCGGTTTATTCTTTCAGCAACCATGGCTGCTGATGTTATGGCTTTATATCTGCTAATGCTAATTATCGTGTATTTTACAGGAGTTTTGCAGAGTAGATACTAACACTCCATCCTCTCTACAAATCGTTCATTCCTATGTTATTTTTCTAAACCATACAGTTGTTGGTCCATTTAAGCAAATTATTTTATTTGCTGTTTTGTAGAAAATTATTTTTTTAACCAAACTGTTTAATTCAAACTTATATTTGCTTTACAGTTTTATATAAATGTATTCTTATGGCATTATTTTATGACTTTATATTTTAAAAATATTTAAAACTGAGTTTTAGTTTACACTGGGAAACGGCTAGAGATACTAACTAACCGAAACGTTGTGTTAAGTAACAAAATAAAGACCATGGAAGTCCTAAAAAGTAATTTTTGATGATTATTTATTATTATTATTATTATTATTATTAATAATAATATTATTAAATATTCATTCTTATTTTAAATAGCATATCCTTATTATCAGCTGTATAAAAAGTAGCAATGTTGGAATGATGAGTTTTATGGTAGTTTAGGATTTTGCTTGGTAGTTAACGGAGGACTGTTTAAACTTCTGATTAAAAAACATTACGTTTCTATTTAAATTTTTTGTACTTATTGATAGTTATTTTTTTAAAAAGTGATGTTTTTCCACTTGTCCCCAAATCTTGAAATTGCTAATAATTATTTCATTGTAACTACTTACATGCCTTTATTAAATTAGTAGCATAATTTTTTTTAATACTGTAAAACATGTTAAACCCAATAATATAACTTCTAGTAACTTTTGACATTATCATAATTATTACTGGTGGATTCATTGAGGTTTATATCAGAGCCGTATTTAATTTTTAAGAATTTGACGATGAGTTTTTTTTAAATAACTTTTAATTGGCGTATTAGAAAATAATAAAATTTGGTGTAAGAGTCCATCAGACAAGGACCTTCAAAAAAGTATAATACAATTTTGATGTCAAATTAAGGGGAGCCAATATTTAGGGGTAGCAAAATTTACAGTGTGTTTCCCATGGCCAGTCAGGCGATGTACCACCCGGTATATACATCCTGTTTAATGCAAGTTTCCATCTACAGTAATATTTGATTAATGAAAGGTATAAATCATTATGTGATTTCTGTGATAAGCCGTTCTCGGTGTGATAATGCAGGTGTTGATTTATTGATTTAGATCACGGCTTGCATGTAGGTACGATTATGCGAACGTGTGTATAGTAGACAAATATACAATTAATATAAATTATTAGTTTATTTTATTATGCTATACAATATCATTACGTAATAATGATTCATATTGGTCATCGTATATCGGTAATAATTTTATTAGATACTATAGTCTATTTAATTTGAAGACGTAGTCCCTGCTTAAAGTGGAGTTAAAAGTATAGGAAAGAAAGAAAAAACTAAAAGTCTTCCTTTACAAAATTTAATAGAATATAGAAATTCTTTAGAGGTCTTTACATGTTTCGAACGTAGAAACGTTCATCATCAGGAGACCGAAAATTTATTTAATGCTGATGGTTTTAGCAGATGAGAAAATGGTGTAGAACCTTAATGGAGCTTTTATGGCATTGAAAAATTGAAATGTAGAAGTGACATATATAAAAAAGGTTGAAGAGAGTTAAAACATGTAATGTAATCACACATTTTAGAAAATTAATGGGTGAATGAATTCACTTTCCGCTACACGTGAACGTGAACATAAAATTTTTTATTTTATTTTTCTTTACTGTGTGATTACTAATTTCAGCATATTTAAATTACTCTCTCGAGGGGTTACTGGGCTTTAACCCCCAGTACCCCAAAAATCATTCTTCAACAATTTTGACATTATGACTTCTACAAATGACAATTCTTATCTTTATACTGTCTTACAGACATATTAATAATTTTAAAAATTATCGACACCTTCTCTTTAGAAGGCCTTGTTCTTCTTCCTCATTTTATTTGGTTGTTTAGACTTCCTTTACTAATTTTTTTCACATGCTCAGCATGTTTTAACTCTCCTCAACCTTTTTTATATATGTAATTTCTACATTTCAATTTTTCAATGCCATAAAAGCTCCATTAAGGTTTTATACCATTTTCTCTTCTGCTAATACCATTAGCATTATATAAATTTTCTGTCTCCTGATGATGAACGTTTCTACGTTCGAAACATGTGGATACTAAACAAAATATTTAAAAATGTTCAAATATAACAAAAAACTTATAAGTTATTCAGATTTATTGGAAAAAAGAAAAATGTTAATTTTCTTGAATCTTTTGCAAATTCATCAATAATTTTTTCAATTAAATGTATTTTTTTTTCTTTTACAAATTTGCGATGATCACTCATCATACATAAACCGTCCAATCGGTGCTCAGTCATAGTCGAGCGAATCCAGGTTTTTACTCTTCTGAGAGTTCTGAATGATTTTTCGACTGTACATGTAGTTGGAGGTAAACAAATTGCTATCGCAATTGCCTGACCAATAGTATATCTATTTGTATATTGCTATTATGACTAGCTGTGTAAAATAAAGCTTTATTTATTCTATTCTAATATTTTTCCTTCGCTATTAAGTGAATATTTTTGAATTCCACATTTCATTTTATGCAACAAGAGTTCGTTTTACCAATTTTGTCAATTGAATTGTATCTCAATAAATATGTATATCCCAGTTAAATAAAATATCTCAAATCTATTTGGGCCAGGGGGAGGCAAGCGCACCCCCTTCCCCCCCCCCCCCCCTTCGGACGCCCTTGATGAAGCAGTCACTACAATTTTACATAGCACTATTATAGATTATTTTAAATAAAAATGTGATTAATTGTAAAAACACATTTACATTTTCTCTATCCCTATGATATCTTTATATATATTCATAAGATGTTAGCAACTATATTTTTACTTTTATTTTTTAATTAGGATTCAATTTACACAAAGTATTTTAAAAGCTTCCAAATTACTTTCTAAATTTTATTTATTCAAATTAAATTCAGACCAAGAAAAAGAAAGTTTGAAATAGGATTCGCGCTCAGACAACAAAAAAATACATTTGCCGCTTTTTTGCCGTAGGATCTTCTTTCAATTCAATTATATTATTCCCACGTCTAAAATACAATTTTTTTTGTTAAGCGCCCTTGATGTTTGTAGTGTTAATTTTTTTTAAATGTCTGGTGAAGGCATAAAAATAAAATGGTATTTACAAATAGCTGTGCTTCTCGTTAATCGGTTTTCCAATTCCCTAGTTCAAAATCTTCCTTCGTTCTCTTTCTTGTTCTCCGTTGCTGCGTATAGTTTATCTTTTTTCCCCATTCTTTCCCCCCTTGTATATCGGCTCGACTTTCGAAAAACTGTTACTTACACAACGTATATTTCCATAGTTTTTGTCGTGGAGTAAAAAAGATCCAACAGCGACCATAATTATAAAACAACGTGGGTTCTGGTGTATATACCAGCAGCTTCCTTGAACTTCCTCTTTCTCCAGTGTGGTTCTTTATGCAGTATCCAAGCATGGTCAGCTACACGTGACTTATCGGTATCTCCTTTTAGCATATTGTTCTGTTCTCTTTAACCCTTGCCCCTTGAGTGTCAGCGTACTCAAGCTGATATTCGCTTTTTATTTAAAATTATCAACAACTATCTTGATGATCCAAATTTGCTTTTCGGTATAGGTTTTAATATTCCTTTACGAAACTTTCGTCACAATAATGTATTTGCAAACTGTTTTTATAGAACAAATTCGGGTAAACATTCTCCCATAAATCGCTTAACCACACTTTATAATACTTTTTCTATTTCACGTTCATAATAAGCTCAGTACGATACGCATTTGCGTATCGTATTGAAGCTATTTCGATACGCGTTTTTTCTTTATTTGATGTTGGTAACATTTAAATGTTTTATTTCATTGACTTGCGCGGCCTTTGTGATTTACAAGAAAACCCATTTTTCGCAGAGGAAAAATATCTTGATAACTTATTTTTTTATTCTGTGTGGATATCAGTTATGTATGTTGGTTGCATAAATCTATAAATCAATCTTTTGTAGATGCTTCCAGCTATCATTTTCTGCCAAATCCTATCCAAAATTCAATCTACTAACCTTCCAATGTCGATTTTAACTTCAACTTTATTTGAATTTTCCATCTTCCCTATACTAAATTGCAATGCGTAAAAACACGTCTTTTGAAATTCGAAAAAAGGTAGCAAAATCTCCCGAATTTCCGAACGCTCTGTATATGTACCGAATGTGCAAGGATCACACAACGTATTTCGTTCACTTTCAAATCTCATATCGCTCAAATAACTTTAGAATCTCGTGGTGAAAATGGGCCAATAAATCAAAAAATGACAGTTTGCAAAATAATTTTTGTTGTCCAGGGGCTACTATGATAAAAAATAGTATTACCAACATAAAATTTAGACATAAAAATTTACAAAATTTGAAGGATTTATTTTCTTTTTACAATGTATTTTTCTTGATTATAAAAGGTGAAATGGAAAAAAATGTATAAAGCACATGTTTCATAAGGCGTTTTAGCGCACGTGTCAATAAAAAAACTCGCCACTTTGTGGCTCGTTTTTTAAAATAGACGCGTGCGCTAAAACCGTTTCTTATGAAACGTGTACTCTAATATACTATTATACCACAATATTGATTTGTTCAACTCTATCAACATTTAAAAAAAGGCTTAGAAATCATGCTATTGATGTTCTTAATTTTAATTGATGAACTAATGGTAACATTACAATCTTAGTAATAGGTATACGTCTGTACACAACATTGCAAACCGTGGGTGCCAAGCCTGGGCCATTGGCTTATTGGCATCTTATTTGTGCAAATAAATAAATAAATAAATAAAATAAATAAATCCTCGTTTCGAGTGGTCTTAGTGTCTCACAAATATAAGATTGGCTGCACTCGCAGAGGATCTGGTAGACACAATTTTTCCTGTCTGTTGTTTGAGCTTGTTGGTCTTGTCGTCATTAGGTGGCTTCTTAAGGTGTCTTTCGAGCTAAAAACGGTATTGATATTATATTATTGTCTTATTTTGTTAACTAATCTCATGGGGAAACCATTTTTGTTAAGGTCGGTCTTGATGTAATTCCTCGAGTTGCAGATTGTAATTTTCCTATCGACAAGGATTCTTACTATGCCATGTTTTGTGTTGTTTGTGTGCTTTGAACCGAGATATTAGCCTGTCAGCGTGTAGGTTTCCTGTACGCTGAAGGATGGGTGTTACTTATTTACTATTTACCTGAAGACGACAGGAGATACATACCAATTGAAACGTTGTAATTTAAAACAAATAGACGATGTAAGTCCAAAACTCTTCTGTCATCATTTAAAGCTGGTTAGCCAATCAAATTACCAATGTTATTTCAAATATTACCAATCTGCATTTACAATTTTAAATCGCCGAACAAAATTACGTGCTTAATCCCATAAGCCCAACTGTGACCAAAATCGAACACATCCCATTCCATAATCAAATGAAGCTGTTAATGCAAAATAAATGCCGCGACCGCAGCTAACACTAAACTTTGAACAAGCTTTAAAAGATTAACTCTGTCTCGTTCTAATGCATTAATAACATAGAATAACATCTGCGAGTCATCGCGTCATCAATCATCGGGACCAAACACGACGAGGCCTTTAGACAAATAAAAAGCACGGAAAATATTATCATGTTGAGCGATTAGAAAACTTTGGACAAACGACGCTTACGAGAATCGCGACGCGGGCGTCGAAGTTTGGTAATAATTTTGCCTAATTTTAACCTAACTTTAGATTTTAATCTGAAACATAAAGAGTATGTGATTATTTGTAGTAAATCACTGAAATAAATAACCACTTCATGGTTGTATCCTCACAAAATGGATGATTTAAAAAGTCGATTAATTGGCAGTATATATTAGAAGTAATTTCGGTAAACGATCAATATTATACAATGGGATGGTGATCTATACTATAACAACCTACCAAATAAATATAAAAACATAAAAAAATTAGCACTATTTAAAAATCAAACTAAATTGTATTTTTTAACAAAATAAATGATTCCATTTTTTTAAATTGAATAATATTTGACTTTTTTATTAATGTCCTTAAATATACAGTGCGTTTTTCTTAACGCGGGCCATAGGGATTTACATCGTAAATCTTAACGTCTATGTTAGGCACATTGCTATTGAGAACTACGAGTTGAAATTTTACACAAATATTTCTTGTGGTCTCATATCCAATTTAGGACCATGTTTGTATTACTTTACTAACGCAAAATATTGAAAAATACCATTTTAGTTATAATATCACGAATGTTTTGCCCAGCCCTGTATATTAAGTTTACCCAGGTATATTTGATATAAACTGGTATATGTGACATTTTTATAATATTTGGCAAGTTGTACCGAAATTATACAATGTTGATGATTATTTAGTTTGTATTAAATATGTTTTATTTTAAGTGGTTTAAAATGTATTAATTTTCTTAACAATTCTAAAGCAGAACTTTTATTTCAATAAAGTTTAATAATTTAAACTAATTTAATGAAAGTCAGGAAAATACTGACAGCCGTGTCAATATTTTTCTTTATCTAAGGTAGTTAATTACATAAATTACAAGGGGGTAAAAAAGTGTAATTTAAAAAAAATAAAAAGAGCTTTTTTGGGTATCTCTTGGAGATTTTTTGCACAGATTGTATGTTAACTTCTTCCTCCCATCTCATATTTTATCTATTCTCAAGTTTTAATATTATTTGTTTCATATAAATGTGCCTAACATAGGCTTAAAGTTTTACCATGTAAATCCCTATGGCCCGCGTTAAAAAAAAACGCAGTGTATATATTTATGTATTTTTATAAAAAAATGTTAATTTTTAAGTTTGCTATTGTTTATAATTTATATTCCCTATACTGGACTTTTAAAGTTCGTTGGGAATTTGTTTATAAAAAGAAAATGGCCGAAAGCTGACCGATGTTAGTGATTGAAGATTAACCTGCTTGAGTTATAGGATTACCCACTATACATAATTATCAAGTATGAATGGGCGAGTGAATGAAAAGAAAGGAAAAAACTATTGAAATCATACAACCTTACAAACAAAACATAGATCACGATCATTATACCCCGCCAGTTCACAACAGCTAAAAGTTGGTTTTTCTAATATTTTTTCCAACTAAAAAGATTTCACGTTTCTTATGTATCAAATACCCACCACACAACTTTTCGCTTACGATTTGGACTGTAAAGGGGCCCATTCGCCAAGTGTGCAAGCAGCCTTTATGACATTGTAAAGTTAGAGCTGGAAAGGTCCGATTACTGAAACTTTAAGACTTCATCCCTACCAAAGGTTAACAACAGCCCCGACTAGTTTAGTTTGACTGTCTTCCCTAGTTAGTAGCTCACATCGGTGAGCATGAACTAAGAGTAGAGTATTCATGCATAATTCAGTATGCATGTTAATTGTTAAGTAAACCTGCTAACACTTCAATCTAAGCAACCCCTGTAGAATTTATATATATATAAATGTTAATGTAGTTCTGTTACATAAATTTATAAAAGCGTTCAAAAGCAGATATTTATATGTATAAAACATAAAATACGGAATCATTTTTTGCTACGTCACTGAACAGAAAAAAGCTCGTTTTAGCCCAGTTTATGATGATTTCGCCAGTTTGAATGTTTACCGCAATAATCAACTGGGGTGTCATTTATCAACCTTAGTGTCACAAGCTCTATGCGTTTTTACGGTCTTACGGGCTTTTGTACCAGTTCTTTTTCGGTTTAGGGTTTTGTTTGTTGAAGATTATGGTCGATTTAATGCTTGATCCCGTTGCAAACAGTATTTTTTTTACGTTTTGTAGGATAAATATTTATTTTGAGAGTACGTGCATCATTCACCGTTACTGCTGATAGATCAAGGATTTGTGTACCTTGTTTGAAGTGTATTTATGAATGATTTAATATAGTTGGAGATCTATTCTTTACATCAGAGTTATAACAAAAAATATCGCCCCTCCCCTCCGGAATTCATTAGACTTTACCTATGTTTGTTTGAAGGTGGTAGACAATAAAGTAATATCACAAAAATTACCTTGTCGAATTTCCATTGTCTTTATTTTGTTACTTAAATCAAGGTTTCGGTTAGTTACTATCTCTAACCGTTTCCAAGTGTAAACTAAATTATAATTCTAAGGCTACTGTCTTAAATACTATCCATGTGCAATGAAGCTTGATGACTCCGCCTACGTGCTTATTGGAGTGTGAAATTTGAGCTGCTGGTTTTGGACAAGAAGAGGCTTTCAGATATTGGGGATATCCAATCCTTGGTTTACTTAATATATGGGTATTTTGATTCATAAAAGCCGCTTCTTTGAATTTTCGTTTTCTCCAGTGCTGTTCGGTGTACAGAACCTTGGCTTCTGACCACTGTATATTATGTTGGTTGGTCCATACATGCTCCGCTATATCTGGTCTCGAAGTTTCACCTCTTTGAGTATATTTTAGATTTTCTTTAACTCGTACGGGAAGAGGTATTTTTGTTTCTCCAATGTACGATTCGCCACACTCGTATTTCCGGATTTGAAGGCTGTTATAATATTATAGTTTTTGGTTTTCCTTCTAATCTTTTCAGTAATTTTTTTAGACTTTACCTAGAGAGCTAAAATTATTTGTAAATAAAGTGAGTCTGTAAGAAAGCATATAAATTTAATTTGGAAGTTTTGTTGAGAAAAAATTGGTTTTTGGGCCAAATATGTGCGGTATAGTAAAATAAAAGCTAATACCTAAATAATGAATCTAAAAATAAACAATTTTTATATTATATTCAATAAGTAGTACCTATTTAAAAAAAAATTATCATTACATTTTGATAATATTATAAAATGAGTAAAAAGCAAATTGTTTGATCCAAAATGTGAATGTTTTCACGCTAGAGATAAAAGGCATCATATTAGGCATTCTTTGGGGCATGAGTAAAAGGGAGTTTTATTATGTAGGTCATACAAACATATCTCTGAAAGCCCTTTTTGGGTTAATATGTTCTGACAGAAAAGACACGGAAATATTTAGACCATTTTCACAACAGACAGAATAAAGCTATTAATTTGTTTTACAAGAAAGGATTTTACATATTTTTTTAATTTTCTAGAAAGGATTTTATATTTCTTTAAAAATACACAACATAAATGATATTTTTAGAAGTAGTAGTTTTTAATGTCTGTATTACATATGACTGAAAAATGTTAATCGGCGTGCAGACACACTTTTTTTTTATTTTAAAAACTTTGTCTGCACGCCGCGCCGATGAAACAGTAGAAAATGTAATTGATTAACAGCAAGAAATTATGATTTAATTTATTTTACTATATTTTTTGATTTAAATTTTAAATAATCCTTGAAATAAACATATTGGATTACCTTAAATCGATACTGATCAATTATGCCAACCTTTTAAATCATGGTTGATTTGGTTTGAGTTCTAAAATACCTTGAAAGCTGCTGACGGACAAACCCGATAGTTTTTCAGTGGCAGGTCGGCAGGCGACAGTCACTCGTTGGCGTTATGTATCGTTCGCACGTTGCCGGTTCATTTTGGCTCTGCGTGTGACAAAAGCAAGTAAATGGTTGTAAAAACTATAAATGCGAGTATTACAGTACTGCCACTGCAGAAAAGCTTCTAGATCATCATCTTAAATCTGTATCTTAATGTGTCGCCTTTGCCTTCCAGTGTTTTTAACACTATCCGGTTACCAGTTTTGTTTAATAAAAGTATTTTGACAAAAAACTACTCTATAAGGTAAAGTTTTCTTTTTTTTTGACAACCCATCAGCATCATACTCCTACCTTACAACAAAATTAAAACGTTTTTGTTTCTTATAATGTTTTTCTCTTTCACGTCCGTTAAAACTGATACCCGATAAGACATTTTGGAGAGCTATTTTGTGTGCCATGCAGATTAGTTTCTTCAAGTTTCACAGGCTAAAACTAGTTTATTAATATGCTAGTTCAGCTTTTCAACCAATTTTATCAATATTGATTAAAATATTGAATATAAATTGGTTAAAATATAATCAGTAATTCTTAAAAATCAGTTTTGAATAAGATGGCTTAACCACGGACTCTTTTATTAATCAGTAGGCATAATTTTTCTAAAGTGTCTAGCTTTGTTATAACCTTTGCGTTTACAGTTCTGCACGTTTTAATAATACATTACCGCCATTTTACAAAAAGCAACTATGGTTAATTAAAAAATGATTAAACTAAATTAACCTAATAGACGCCTTGCAAACACCTGGTGATTTATAAAAATGATGGCAGATGGTCGGTGGCCTGGCAAAAACCAGGTAGATTGGCAGAAATAATAGTTTTTGTTGATCGAGGTCTGTTTTATGTTATGTAATATGATAAAGCCATTAATAACTAGGTAATTAGTCTAGCATGATGAAGTTAATTTTTGACGTTTTACTAAAATATTTGACGTCCTGTTGTGAAAAGATAATTTAAAATTTGGAATTTTATTATTATTTGGTTTCAAAACAAATTAGAAATGACAAGGGACCTAACACAGAACCTTGCGGTCCTCCATATTTTAAAGTTTTTTACTAGAGCATAATAATATTTATCTGAATATACCGCGTTAAAGAGCTTCATATTAAACTTATAATGCAAAGTGACGACAATTTCCAATATCTTATTACTTTTGCTAATAATTTTTTTCTTTTGTTTTAGTATGCCAAGATACAACAATAGAAGAATCCAAAGAAGTAATACAAATCCTAGGAGAAATGAAGGAAGACCCACGCTGGTTTATTAGAGGTCCATGGTTACTGTCAAAAAATCTAAAGTCGCCATGTACAGGGTGGCCAACTAAGAATGCGAGGTACTGTATCTGGGAAAATATCCATCGTAGAGGCTTGCGGCAAAAAAAATTATTACTAAAACGGCCAAGAGGAAAACCTGGAAAATATTTTTAAGTTTCTAAATCCACCGCTAGAGGGCGTAAATCCAAAATTTTCCATTTTTTGAAGGGTTTACCCTTACCCTAGTGGCCATTTCAGAAAGTTGAAAATATTTTCCAGGTTTTTCTCTTGGCCGTTTTAGTAATAATTTGTTTTTGCCGCAAGCCTCTACGATGGATAGTTTCCCAGATACATTACCTCACATTCTTAGTTGGCCACCCTGTACAGTTTTTTTAAGATAATCTTTATTGCATCCTTAAACAAGACCTTAGTTTCAACCGTAAAAATATATCTATTATAATAATTCATTTGTTTCTCACTTTTACTGTTACTTTTTGAGTGTCAACTGGTTCAGTGACAGTGTCGTAAAATATTTAAGCTTTATTTACGATAGAAATTCAAACTTGTAGTTCACCAATCGAGAGCCATTGTAGTGAAACAGATGCAGTCAACATTCATTTCGTTGTTGTATTCTAATTCAACATGGAATAAAAATTGTCTAGACGAATTATTTCCTTCAAGTTTAAACTGAATAACAAAAAAGATAAGTGAAGCATTAACATCGCTTCCACTAAAGTAGCCTACAGACTGCTTGGCTGGACGAGTCGCTCGTCGATCAAAGCAGCTAACAAAAACGTATGGTATAGGTAGCAGTAGCGTATTAGTTCACAGACTGCAGGTTGTTTAACCTAGGTTGCATGCTAGTCGGCACCCGAAAATACAAAATATGCTATTGGCTACTACACTACTGCTACCTATACTGTAAAGCATGCACTGCGCCTTGTTTTGTTCGAATAGAATGTTCGTCGACTGGCTCGTCGACAAAAGCAGCCAGTAAAGTCGTAATCTGTGGGCTCCTTAAAAATGACTTGTCTTGTAGGAGACACTTTGTGTTTTTTCCAGGAAAAAAGTTTTTGAGCTTCTGTTGCTGAAAATATTGATTTGCAAATTAATCTAGATGCAAATTATAGAGACAAAAAAAATTATTGCAAAGATGCAATTGGCGAACAGTGAATTTTTTTAAATTTCTATTTTGAATACGATCGGATGTATTTTGACAGTATACATTTCCCTTAAAGATATTGGAGTTACCGGAGAACTTGCAATTCTTCTGGTAACTATTGTGATTGTGATATTATTGTGAATAATTCTAAAATTTAAGTATAGTTAGTAAATAATTATTAATATTTATAAAAGGACTGATTATTTGTAACGAATTTAATTCAAATAGTTATATTATAAAAAATATCTACCATCTATCAATGTCTTTTTTCAAATTATCGCTTTTTGAGCTTATGTAACTACCCCAAAATATTCGGTTGTAAAAATTATATAAAAAAAAAATGTTGAAGAATTTATGAAAAATAATAACATATAAAAGTATTGTTTCTAATATGTTTCTAAAAAATTGCTGGTATTCTCATTTTCTCTCCAAATAGTTTTTTATAAAAAGGGCCACAACTTAAAATGTTAATTTGAAGAAATAGTCCATGCTTAAAGTGGAGTTGAAAGTATGAAAAGGGAAAGAAAAACACAAAGTCTTCCTCCACTAGTTTAATGGAAAAAAAATAATTCCAAATATTAAGGGTCTCTACATGTTTCGAACGTAGAAACGTTCATCTTCAGGAGACAGAAAGTTTTAAATCTATGCTGATGGTGTTAGCAAAAGAGAAACTGAAATTTAGAACCTTAATGGAGCTTTATGGATTTAAACAGAAGTGTAGAAGAAACATGGGTAAAATATTTGATAGTGGCGAAACCACGGAGCGATTAGAACATAATGAAGAGTTGTGAAACAACCAAAAAGTGGGGAAGAAGAAAACCTGTCTAGGTGTCGAGGCTTATTTAAAAATTTTTTAAAATTTTTTTAAAATTTGTTGTTCAAGGAACTAAAAAATTTTTAAATAAGCCTCGACACCTAGACAGGTTTTCTTCTTCCCCACTTTTTGGTTGTTTCACAACTCTTCATTATGTTCTAATCGCTCCGTGGTTTCGCCACTATCAAATATTTTACCCATGTTTCTTCTACACTTCTGTTTAAATCCATAAAGCTCCATTAAGGTTCTAAATTTCAGTTTCTCTTTTGCTAACACCATCAGCATAGATTTAAAACTTTCTGTCTCCTGAAGATGAACGTTTCTACGTTCGAAACATGTAGAGACCCTTAATATTTGGAATTATTTTTTTTCCATTAAACTAGTGGAGGAAGACTTTGTGTTTTTCTTTCCCTTTTCTTAAAATGTTAAGTTAAAACCCGTGTCCAAGCATTTTTCCAAAAAAAAACTGTACTGGATTTACAGAATTTATTTCAAGCTACAAACTCACCCTGTATATCCATATCTTATATAATTTAATGCAAGAAAAATAAATTTGAGAGTTAAATTTAAAAAAATGTGTTGTTAATTTGTTTCATATATTCTTAACATTTAAACAGTGTAAATAGCGAACAAAATAAAATATATATTGTAAATATATAAATATGTTTATTATTTGAAATGTTTGTGAATATGTTAAAACGGGTTACAGAGACTTTTCTCAAAAAAGGGTTGTGATTTAGGAGAATATGTTGACATTTATAAGAAATATATGTTACAAGACAAAGCAACGAGATTATAATATACTTTAAAAAAACAAACCTTTGCAAAAAAAAATGTTTATTTTGATAAATAATGTGCTTAAAGATTCAAGCAGCTTTTCCAAACTTTTGCAAGTGTATCTACATGCTCCAAAAAGGTTCATGGTGTGATAAATTGATCTAAAAAAACCATAATTTAAAGGTTATGTGACAGTATTTAAGTGCTATTTTAAACAGTCACAAAATACAGAATGAGACTTATTTTACTGCCAGATTTCCACATATAGATACGTAGTATCTGAGCTGAGACAGCCAAATTAAATTCGATTGCTTAAAGAACTTTCCATATTTTGAAAATTTAATAGTTAACAGCCGAAAGCAATTTTTTTTTGCAGGTTTAAAATTGATGTTCTTTAATGAGTGTAGGTTTCATCATAAAATAATTTATTTTTAAAAACAATTAGCTGATTTAATGTTAAAACTCTGTCGGAGAAAGTTTACTTTGTAATGTATTAATTGTACATTATATATTTCAATGTTTTATCAAAAAAAAAACCTAACACGCAAATCTATATGATATTAAATAGAGTCGGTTAATATTTGGTATATTGGTAAATGTTTAAATTGATTTCTATTTATTAATACTGTAAATTTTATTTGTAAATATTGTGTACAGATGATTTAAATATATATTTTCATCAGATCCAAAGCACTATGTTGTAAATAGTATTTGAAGCTTCAGACTTGTAATGTAATATGTAATTAAACTTAAATAAAAAATATTTATAATTAATATGGTGTTTTACTTTAGATATTAAAAGCGCACAATGATATGAAATAAATAAAAGTGGCGTGCATATTGATTATAAGGAAACGCTCCAAAAAGCAATACTTTTTTGCGGATGTAAATGTTCGTTTCCATTTGTTTAGGTATAAAACACTCCGGAGTTCTATAGAACTTTTTCACTCGCTTTAACCGGTAAACAAGGCCATCAAAATAGTTTTACCAGCATGTTTTAGTATTCAAGAAAAAATAATAATTGTACTAATTTAATAAACGCAAGTACCTAAAACAATATAACAGAACATAACTTTATTTATTTCAACACAAGTGGAAAAAGAACATTTTTTTAAGAATAAATTTTAAGACAACTAATTTGATAATATAAATGAAAACTTATTTTTTTTATCTGATGCTCAAACAGCCCTCCGTGTGCTGCCAAGCAACATCCTAAACGGTCATAAAATTCAATTTTTACATTCTTAAATTGATACGCAGAGTTCTTTCAAATTTTGATAACGCATATTTTAACAAATACTTTGTGTGATCCCACAGAAAAAGTCGTTTAGTGAAAGATCAGGAGACCTAGCTGCCCAATTTATGGTGTAATTTAATTAGTGTTTCACTCTCGTCTCGAGACGAGACGAGAGTGGTCCGGTCTCCTACGAGATAAGACTAGATACTTTTCTGATTTTGATTAGGATTTGCTATAAACTTTAAAAATAATTCCGTTAGTATCACTTGAAAAAAAAACTTTCTCCATTATCGACATAACAAGGTCGCCAGGGAAAAATTGGGACACGTTCCTAAAAAGCAATAGAAAAAGGACCAAAAGAAAAATGAATCTTTTTTTATAACGTCTATAGTTTTTGTCGAAATTTTTGATACTTACAGAGAACCATTCAGTCATAAAATGTCGCACATGCAGAACACTTCGAATAATCTCCTAGAACTATTGTTCATGTAGGTACCATTAAATCATTGTAATTTTCTCTTGCATACTGTAAAACATGTTGAAACTAATATAAACTAGTCTAGTAATATTTGATATTCTCAAAATTATTACTGGTGGTTTCATTCAAATGTGTATCCACTGTCGTATTTAATTTTGAAAAATTTTACGAAAAGTACGTATTTTCAAAACCAATGTTGAAGTTGTAGTAGTTGCAGTCAAAGAATAGACAAGACAGATAATCATTTAAAATAAAAATTTTCTCAAAACACTTTTTATTGAGTAATGGAAAGCAGAGGAAGTGGTGCTTCCTTCGGTTCCATGGACTTCACGCCACTGTGAATAATAATTAAACTTAATAAAAACATTGTGGAGATTCCATGGATCGAATTGCAGCAATCGTCAAGTTCGTAAATAGATATTATTTTTTAGAACGGGGTATTCTGTTTATCAGAGACAAAAAAAAGCAAAAAAATAACGTTTTTTAAACGATGAATTTTATATAAAAAAAATTACCTTGCATTAAATTTTATACATAAATTTCATGGAAAAATAATATTAGGGGATAAAAATAAGATTATCAAGGAAGATGACTTAGCAATAAAGCACGTAAACTTTTTACCTAGTATAATAAATATGTTTAAAGAATGTCACGTCAATAAATCGTTAAAATAAATGGCTTGTGACATCAATAAAAAATTAAGGATTTGGAAAACCACAAAATTCTTGAACAAATCCTTCTGTTGGCACGTTGCCCGTGTCGTGAAATGTAGACTAAGTCTCTCTTATATAAAGAACTTCTGTAAATATAATTATTATATAGATTCGATTTAGAAGTTTAAAAAAAATATAAACTCAAAAGTTACAGTAGATATATATTTGTACAGTGTAGCCACCAGAGTTTATGTAGCATGGTAGGTACCAGGACCGTATTTAGAATCTGTTGACCCCACCGGAAAATTTCGTAATTATCTCCTTTATATTATAAACAATCTGTAAACGATGATAGTATTGGCGTGTATTAAATACTGAAATACTATATTGTAGATTCTATTTTATAAAAGGTAAGATGGTTTCACGTTTTATTTTTGTATTATAATTATTTTTGCATGCTGGATAGTAGTAGCGTATGCTTGGTGAGATTTAAAGATATTGAAGATTATGCGTTAGTTTACAAGCAACCCATTAGAAAGCAGGTGGGGCATCCTTTTGAAGGCAAACATGAGTCATTTTATCTTGTAAAATAAAATTATCAAAAAAATTATAATATTTTCTATTATCCCCTGGTACTTGCTACCTTCCATACTATACCAAAAGCCAAAATTGAATTTGGAACACATGTACGTCCCAGCGCTTGCCAAAACTCTTTCATAATTATATTCAGAACAGAACAGGCCTTGTAAGGTAATTAAAAACGAACTAATCTACAGTCTACAGCTGACTAATGCATTTCTGAAATCAATAGCCTGCCTGGGCTGGCTTCAAGTACTTAAACTACTTTTTACACATACTTAACATGTGTTTTTATGTACGCTTAGTTCAAGTTGCGTTGATTTGTTAAATGACTTTGTAAATATTGTGGAATATAATACCTCGTTTGTTTTTTGATTATCCAAAGGATATCGAATTGAATATGGATTAGTGTTGAGTTGTGGTAACAATAAACATATGATGCTAATTGGTTAAATTTTATGTAACGAGGTCATGTTAAGCAGTTTAATTACTCTATTTCAAAGAGTTATTCTTTAGGATTTTTTCGAGGGGGAAATCACTAAAAAAATTTGTACACTGAAATTCCCCTTTCAGAAAAAATTCCCCGAAATACCCTAAATTTTAATACCTTGGAAATTCCTTTAATTTTGCTGCAATTCCCCAAAAGTTCCCCGAAATTTCCCGCAATTTTCCAAAATTCCCTGCAATTCCCCAAAGCGCTCTTGAAATTCCCAGCAAAATTCGGCCGATTACATTTACAACAACGTTGCCAAATTGTAGAAGGTATTATTAAATATTATGAAAAATACGTTTGCGCCTCGAAATACCCCGAAATACCCTGAAATTCCCCCGAAATTCCCCCCAAATTCCCCGAAATTCCTCGAAATGCCTTAAAATTCCACGAAATGCCTCTAAATTCCTTGAAATACCTCGAAATGCCCCTGCAATTTCTTACTTTGTACACTAAAATACCCCAGTGATTTCCTCCTCGGATTTTTTTTCCATTGACCCGAAGATTATTGTGTCCCAATTATTATAACGCATAATCCAGTACAACTAATGAAATGCCCGGAGCAAATTAATACAACGCTGGGACTAGTGGGGAAAGGTAGAGTTTTAGCTACTTTTCATCATACTGAAAATCCCATAAAATCCACGTTTGAGTGCACGACTCGCCGGTCAGATACCTTCCCTTCCAGAAGCATTGGGCATGCGCACAAACCTCTTGTTATCGGCCTGTCCTTCTTTATGGACATGCTCAAAATACACTCCAGAACCGGCTCGGCTCCATTTTTGTTGTTGTATCTTAAGTTTTCTCTGTATATTCCTTGTTGTTTATTGGGGGTGTTAAATATTTACGGATTTCTAGTTTTCGTGTAGTTTAGTGAATTGTGTTTGTGCTTTCAGTGCTTCCGATTGGAATATAAACAATGACAGGTAACAGTCCTTGTATAATCTTATTGTGCCCAAATTAGGGGTAAAATACCGGGTAGTTCGTATTTTTAGTAGGTAAATATGGAGTAGTGATGTATCTTGATATATAACTTTATTTTATTATGATCAATTTAAACACATCTAACTAGGCCTAGGCTACACAAATAAGGTATTAAAATAAAGAAAAACCCACACCAAAACAGATTATCCCGATGCACGGAAAGAAAAAAGTAAATATATAGGTACCTTGGTATGTTTATATTAATCCAAGGGTGATTCTATGGGTCAAGTTCTAGGGCAAAAACTTTTTCAAATTTTGAACAAGAAATTGTGCTTAAAAATGTTTTACATGTATCCAAGTTTTTGCCAAATTGTAAATTTGTAAAAAAGTTATATACCAACTAATATTTGACTTGAAGACGCGATAACATTGAAGATTGGTTATTTTGCTGGTTTTGTTTGCTTTTTATATTCGATTTTATAAGTTTTATAGTTTAATTGTTCTCTTTCTTTTTAAATAAGAAACATGACGACGAATCATTTTAAAACAAATTTTAGAAATAAACCCTTAAAAACAATTTTCTATCCTCAAAATCCGATAGGTTTACAACTACTAAAAATGCCAGAAATAACTACCTTATTTCTCAACTTGATCAAAAATTGAAACGAAAGAATTAGGGGCAAATTTTAACTGTGTAGGTACACGCAAAAATAATTTGAAGGTCAACTTTTACAATTTCTTGAGCAAGAACTTAAATTTTAAAGCCTGGACCTGTCTATTTTCCCATTCGTCAAATGATAATGTTGCAGTGCGTATGTCTAATCGTGTGTAGCTTTGTTTACATGCTTATCTAAAGGTAAATATCTATGGTTCTCCTATATAAACGGCTTAGTTATACTGGAGTATAAGCTCAATTTTGCAATTATAAAAATATATAGTTTACGATAATTTTACTAAAATATTTCTATACCTAACTATCTACTTGCCGCTCGATTCCCATATCTAATGGCTGAAGTAACCATCAATAACATCAAAACTTCGCCAAATGACCCGAAACCAAAAGTCACCATACATCCTTCACAAGCTTTTACGACATTTTAGTATAAAATGCCATTAAAACCTATTCTGGCACTAATACAAATTTTGGTCCAAGTCCGACACCTTTTCTCTTGACCCATTCAAAAAATACAATAAACTCAATAAGAACCTATTGATGCCTTTAAAAATACCTTTTAAACGTTTTCAATGTCATTCTGCAATTTGTGAAGGCTTTTGTGTGGAAGGTACTTCACGCAGAGAGGATATCTTAAAAACTAATTTTATTTAGTTTATGTCTTGGGGAATGACGATAGATTTTTTTTCTACAATGGGCATGATGCCTTAAAGGCGATTTCGAAGAAATTTACCCATGGAACAATAAATTTTGGAAATGCATCTGCTCGAAATTGGCAAGCGTAAGGATATTTTTTCATTTTTTTTAAGGCACCTATATGAATCCTATTTTTAGTAGCTTATGGTGATTTAAATAATTCGTCCTAGTTATTGACTTTAAATTATATATCAGTAGCGGCTCGTTAGGAGAAGCAGTTTTGAAACATTTAGGTAACTCTATAATAATAGTTCCTGTATAATTTTTACGAAACCTCTCTAATACATTTTTAATACCAAGTTTCTAATATTCATTTATTTTTAACATCTCGGCCAGCATCGCAGCCGTCTTTATCTGTTTCGTTATTATCGCATCGGAGGCATGCTTCCCCTGGGCTCGATATTTTTAGGGCAGTCATTAGTAAAAATCATATGTTTTAGGGTTAGTATAGGTCATGAATTTCTAATTTAGTGTGGAATGTGAAAGGTGTGTCCATGATTTATGCCTTTAAGGTTAAATTTGTCGGTAATAAGCTTTTGTGTTATGGTATGGTTGGATATTCTGCTCAATTTAAAAATATTTTGAATTTTACAAGGTGCGCTCAAAAAGTAGGGTTTGTTTTTGTTTGATTTTTTAAATGAGTAGTTTTTTGAATTCCACGTCCCATTTTAGAACTTTTTCACTTTATAATATTTGATATCATTATTATCATCTGGGGTATTTTCTTTCTAGGTCCAACGTCAGAAAACTAATAGAAAAATTTCACTTTGTCAAAAATGTGAAAACCGTATATATTTAGCTGCCATCTTATAGCTCGTCTAAAACCCTTTAACTTTTATAAAGAATGTCCAATCCCTATCTCTTAAACAGTTTTTGAAATAATTTGAGTTTTCGGTATTTCTCTTCTCGTTATAGGTAGTATCTTTTGTCAATAAATGTTAGTAGCCATGAAAAGGCAGTGAAAAATCATAATAGTTAATTAAGGACTCAGTGTTCACCTCTAAGGATATGTCGTCCTGTATAATATTTCGGCTAAAATACAACTTTCTACCTGCCTCGCCCAAAACATAAATCATATTGTTTAATTAAATTTTGGAAAATTTCATTTTGCCTATAAATAAGTGGACAATAAACTTTACAGTAAAAATGTTTAACTTAATTACCAATCTACTTATTATATACCAACATTATTTTCATTTGTTTACCATTGGTACAGAGATCTATTGCCAAAAAAAACTACAACTAGAAGAGAGAATACCGAAATTTTTTAAAAACTAGGAGGGATAAAAAATAAAGTTGAAGAGTTTTTGACCAGCTATAAGACGGCATACACTAATATAGCGTGTTTCATTTGACAAAAGCGGCATTTTTCATTTAGTAGTTTTCTGATTTTGGACGTAAAAAACACCTTGTAAATGAGAAGTTAAATATTGTATAGTGAATAAAATATGTTCTTTTAACCTAGTAAATTCAGGATAAAAATTATGAATTACTTTGAGTCAAAATTTAAGTAGATATTTTCATACCAAAGAGAACCTTGCAAGTCAAATTATCTTGAAACTATAACTTTAAACTATAATACCCGGTATATTTATTAAGGGTGAGAAGAGAGTAAGTTTACTAAATTTTATTAAGTTAAGTTAAATTTATTCAGTTACATTTAAAAAAAAATAATTACTTGATTTTTTTTAAATGTTACTGAATAAAGTCTGTAAGGAACTTTAACTATATAAGGTCGCTGTTTCCGACCTTTGCCTGTCCATTTAAATCAGATACGAGCCGCCACTGAATTATATTTGACTTTTACTCAACGTTATTGGGTATCTAGTTATTTTTCCAGAACAACGATCAACGACTAAAAAAGCACACATTCTCACATTCAACCAATGACTTATTTCAAAATGTCGATTTTTGTTTTAAATTATAAAGCGTTTTAAAAAGTTGTCTAAAATGCAAGCGAATAAATACACAATTATTTACTTAACAATAGAAAAATAAACTTAACCCAAAATCGTTTTTATACCACAGACATATTGCGAAAACATTCGCAGTCTGTGCAACATAAAAGTCAAACTTTCCTAGACCTAATTTAAACAAGTCTCATTTAAAAACATATTTTCCTACAAAATGGTAAATTTACGTCAGCTGGCCTAAAACAGCGGCATTATTTTTAGTTTTCTCGAAACTCTTGAAATTTATTTTTATTAAGTTTTTCGTCGTTTCAAACTACAAACTGTCGAGTGACGACTATTTTAATTAGGTTCTAACATTCTGAATTATGCCTATTTTTCTTGAATAAAGGCTGAAATAATTTACGAGGGTAAATGTAATTTATTGTCTAGCTTATTTTTTATTTTCGTTAATTAAATATTAAATAAAAACACAGGGATCGGCAAGACGTTCGCAAAATGATTTTTTTTTATAAGAGTATTACCGAAAAAACTTTTTTCTACTACCTCACTAAAAAAAGTCACTTTCGACCCCGAAACAAGGGCAAAAAATGTCAGCCAATTTTTTTCCTCCTATCGATGTATATACACAATTTTTCTGAAAATTCTGTGGATTACTAAAACGTGTGTGTACATCCAACAAAAATGTTTTCAAGATGGTGTCACTTCCGGTTGTACCGGAAATAAATACTTACTTTATTATTCTAAATGGAACAGCTTATATAAATTTACATATTTGATTTTCCTCGAAATTCCAATCCTTTGAATGGCACAATATTCTGGCAATTCCAGCAAAATTAATTTTTGTTGCACTATTTTTAGTTTTAAACTTATTTACTTATTTTTAATGTTTACAAAATTTGTAGGTTAGAAAATAAAAGTCTAAACCATCAAGATCGACAAATGTCAATCTTTGAAAAAAATATTTTTCGCTGTTGATTTAAATTTAATATTTTACAAAGAGTGACATATAAACAGATTATCACAAGACTACGGATAGGAATTTTTACATCACTGAGTGCGTTATGTACTACTTACGACACGCAAATGAGTGTAGTAAATTGTACTTTATCGCACACGAGTAGGAAACTTGGCTAGAAAGTCCACACGCATGTTGAAATATATTCTTTCAATACGTGTGTTGAAATATAAAACAGCTGATAGCCGACGAATTTGACAGCAAAACTAAGTACACGAGGGCATTACTGCAAATAAAAAAAAATATTTTTTTGTTATTTTTGGAAACCTAAATTTATGATAAAAATATTAATATATCAAAAAGGGAAAATATGTCAGGCAACCCACCAAACATGTCAACATTTTAAACTGCGTTGAACCACAGAAAAAAAGGGGCATAGAGTAGAAATAGAATACCCCAGGAAATACCGATTTATAATTTTACAATTATCTCGGATAAAAATATCCATAGAATGTTTAAGCATATGGGACAAATGAATGTGCTGTAAGTAAATTTATTTTAGCGATATTCAAAACAAATCGAATATAGATAGAACTTTTATAATTAAGCTATCGATATTTAACTCCATCTCTATCTTTCTATAATATTGAGGTTATGTTTTAGTTTTGTGTTTTGTTGTTTTTGTGTGTATATTTAGGTATATTATTTTTTTTTTGAAAGAATGCAAGCAGCTAAAAAATCAGAAACGAAATTTATTCACTGTACATAGATAGTAACTAGGTATGATGTGCGTAAGCAAATAGGAGAAAAAGTTATTCTTTTTATGCAAGTCTAGGTAAGTTAAAATGTGTAAGTGGGCATTGTTTTTATTTTTTTCAACTCCAGAGTTGAAATACATTTTTCAACTCTAGTGTTGAAAAATTTGTTTAACACAATGGTAATACCTACAAACTATTAAAAACAAATCAAATTAATTTTGAATATTTTGTATGGTCGAAAGAAACATTGTGTACATTACTCTTGTGAAAGTGATTTTCTCATACTCGGAGACTTTCCGCACTCGACTGACGCCTCGTGTTAAATACCTCCTTGTTTGAATAGTACCACTTTTAACACTCGTTATGTAATATACTATTCCTTCCTTGGATATTAATACCATTCACTTTGCGTCTAGCATCAAACTATCCGTACAACTGTCAAAAAAACCGTCTTTATTTATCGCTATGGATGCACAAAACGCCTCTTTTTGTGTTGTTTTTAAATGATGTTTTCGATTTTTGCTCCAAATAGCACAGCAAAACATTGTCTGATACGGTTTACCTTCTTTATATTACACCATTCACGAAACTGAGTGTACACTTTCTCATATTATTTCATGTATTTTTGATTTAGCGGGCAAAAGATTTGATACAACGATCTTCAGACAATATGGTATTGGACAATCTTGAGCAAAATATTGTAAATTGAAAAACGATTAATTTGACAATCAATAAATTTGAAACAATTGCAAGTTTATTTGTATATCACAAAAATTACAACAAATTAACTCGGAAACAAGTTTAATATCAATGAATTTTATTGGCTCGCTGACTTGCCGTTATTCGGCGAGATTCGTGATTTTGGTTGGCGTTAATATAATAACAAAAATGGTTGCCAACTTTTTTTAGGGCAAAAAAGTAACTCCCCAACAAGACAGCTTTTCCAAAACATGCTATTTTAATAACACCGGGTTTATTAGGCTTAGGCATTCAACTTTTTACCATTCAATCTTACTTTTAACAAATTTCCTGATGCTGTTACCGAAGCCATATTGAATAAGCATTACCGTCAAACATCGATTTCACCGTAATATATGAACGAGTGATTCAAAATTTATGGAAGACATTTATTTGAACCAATGCCGATTCACTACATTCAATTAGCTTCGTTTAAACTAAATCAGAAGAAAATTTAGGGCTTTCCCGATGCTCAAAAGTGGAAGCTATAATTCAGAGGAAATCGGCAGAACTAAATTTAAATGTACGCCTAATAATTTATAGGTCGGTTTCATGATTTCTTGTCTTATATTAAAATATTGAAGGGATTCGTTCAAGTGCGGTGAAAGGGGGAGGGGGAAAATGGAGAAATAGTATATTACATAACTAGTGTTGAAAGTGGTACTTTTCAAACGAGGAGGTATTTAGCACGAGGCGTCAGCCGAGTGCGGAAATTCTCCGAGTGTGAGAAAAGCACTTTCACACGAGTAATGTACACAATTTTTCCTAAGACCATACAATATAATCAACAAGAGTTTGATTTGTTTTTAATAGTTTGTAGGGATCACCATTGTGTTAATCAAATTTTTTCAACACTAGAGTTGAAAAATTAATTTCAACTCTAGAAAAAAATAAAAACAATGCCCACTTAAAGGTGGCTTTATAGTTGCCGTAACGTAAGCTTTAAGCAGTAACATAAGCGGTAAGAGAAATGAACATTATTATCAGTAACGCATCCATTTATAGTTCATAAAAACTTAAGCAGTAAGAATTGGTCCCACAACGTATATAAGCAGTAAGAAATGGTTTATTTTCATTTCTTACTTTACTGAATCGGCCGGGAACGGTCATACTCGTACATAACCGACTTGTTTACAACCATACGATATAACCTTACTTTTTATTTAAATACTTGCATTTTCGCTTTTTTAATAATAAATAACAACACAATATTGTTCCAGCTATAACAAATACGTCTTGCTCATCAGTTAAATCCATTTTAAATCAGATTTGAAACAAAAGCAAAAATTTTTAATTATAACCTAACATACCAAACAATTTGTTCTTACTTCTTAACTAATTAGAAACTATGAATGTGTTTTGTGTTACGGCTTAATTTTTACGTCTTACCGACTACTGCTTACTTATTACGGCTTACGTTACGGCAACTTTAAATCCACCATTTGCACATTTTACCTTTCCTACCTAGATTTAAATAAAAATAATAACTTTTTCTCCCATTTGCTTACGCACATCATACCTACTACCTATGTACAGTAAATACATTTTTTTTCTGAACTTTTAGCTGCTTGCATTCTTTTAATAAAACAATAATATAGGTACCTACGAAAACAACATAACACAAAACTACAACATAACCTCAACATTTACTCAACATTATAGAAAGATAGAGATGAAGTTAAATATCGATGGCTTGCTAATTGTATGGATATTTTTATCCGAGATAATGGCAAAATTATAAATCGGTATTTCCTAGGGTATTCTATTTCTGCTCTATAGCTGCCCCTTTTTTTTCTGTGGTTCAACTCAGTTGACATGTAAACATGACAGTTGGTGGGTTGCCTGACATATTATTATTTTCCCTTTTTGATAATATTATTTTTATCATAAATACTCGTAGGTTCCCAAAAATAACGAAAAAAAGGGTTTTTTTAAATTTGCAGTAATGCCCTAGTGTACTTTACGACACTCAGCACCCCAATTCACTCCACGTGTCCCGTAAGTTTGTTATTTTTAATAAATAGTTTTGTTATCAAATTGACATCTGTTTAAATTAAATATACCTAGTGTGCTTTGTATTTCTACACTCGTGTTGAAATATTTTTTTTCAACACGCGTGTGATATTTAGCACTTTCTAGCCAAGTTAACCGTGCTGTTATTGTCATTTTCGTAGGTGGTCGTAGGAAAATAAAATTTTCCACGGTTTTAGTTTTTAAAATCTTGAAATATTTACTGAGAAAATAATTAAACAAAATCTAATAGAAACTCGCGAAACCAGCTATGTACGTCACAACACACCGACCAGTCGCAGGGATTCGTGCTGAAGGTCGACCATCCGGCTTCTACCTGAATGATATCTTGAGTCTGTCTTCTGTTCTTGTCTATTTAAGTTATCGAAACAAGGATAATTATATATATTAGGTCGCACTACTCACAATAGAATTGCGCGTATAATGAGATGACTTACTAAGTATCTGATCTCATGTTTTTCAACTTTCTGCTTTCACGGCATCTTTTTAATTGTTTCTAGGAAAGGTTTGTGACACTCTAGATGGATTTTTATTATTGGGATATATTTTCAATAGGTTCTTATTCAGAATATATAAATTTGGTTATACACTGAGGAAAATCATTCAATAGGTTTTTTTTAATATATGGGTTGCCACAGAAAAAAATTCTTTTATACCTAAAACATTTCGTTTAGGCGCAAATTAGGGCTTTTTTTTGACAATATACAGTGTCCGCAAGAAAGTCCGCATCAAATGGGATTTTTTTTTATTATTAGGAATAGGTAAAAATTGAAAAACCAGTTAGTTTTTGCTTACCTAAAAACCAAAAATGACGTATACTGAAGCAGCTGCACGACTTGCGTTACTTGTCAAATTTGACATTTTTAATAAAATAGGTTCAAAAATGCCCTTATTTATCAAAATATCGAAAAACTTTATTCGAGAAAGTTGTTTATTTAGGCATTTTTAGCCTTTGTACGAAATTTTGACAGACTAATACAATTTTTATTTTTTGCCAGATTCTTGAAAATTTTGATCAACCCTCGTAGATTAACTTTTATACATCGATGTAAAACCATTTGCCTTTACTTCATTTGTAATCTTAATGCAATTTTGTGTAAATTTTTTTCCAATTATTTATTTTGCTTCAAAAACTGAAATTGTTATTGATCAGTATGTAATGTTTGATGCAAAGTTTATCTAATTACATCAGTTTTGTCAAAACCGACGTTTCTCATTTTTCTTAAGTTAGTAAACAGATGTACAAAAAGAAAATATTAGGAAGCTTTCGTTGAAATTTTACTTAATTAATGTTGGATCAAAAAGAATAAATATTAATCGCTCGAAACATTTTATTCAACAAAAATATAGTTTTATATAATTAACTTAATTTAATAATAATAATTAAGTAAAATTTCAACGAAAGCTTCCTAATATTTTCTTTTTGTACATCTGTTTACTAACTTAAGAAAAATGAGAAACGTCGGTTTTGACAAAACTGATGTAATTAGATAAACTTTGCATCAAACATTAAATACTGATCAATAACAATTTTAGTTTTTGAAGCAAAATAAATAATTGGAAACAAAAATTTTACACAAAATTGCATTAAGATTACAAATAAAGTAAAGGCAAATGGTTTTACATCGATGTATAAAAGTTAATCTACGAGGGTTGATCAAAATTTTCAAGAATATGGCAAAAAATAAAAATTGTATTAGACTGTCAAAATTTTGTACAGAGGCTAAAAATGCGTAAATAAACAACTTTCTCGAATAAAGTTTTTCGATATTTTTTTAAATAAGGGCATTTTTGAACCTATTTTATTAAAAATGTCAAATTTGACAGGTAACGCAAGTCGTGCAGCTGCTTCAGTATACGTCATTTTTGGTTTTTAGGTAAGCAAAAACTAACTGCTTTTTCAATTTTTACCTATACCTAATAATAAAAAAAAATCCCATTTGATGCGGACTTTCTTGCGGACACTGTATATTTGCGTCTGTTCGATCTCTTTTCCCGTAACAACCATAAAAATATGTACCGGGTGTCCCACTAAGAATAGCTTACGGCCGTATCTCAGAAAGGATTAGTCGTATGGCTTGCGGAAAAAAATTTTTTCAGTAAAAGTGGCCATGAGAAATTGCTGGAAATTATTTTTAAGTTCCTCATTTCGCCGCAAGAGGGCACAATTAAAATTTTTTTTTTAATTCTAAATTTCTCCGAAAATTCCCATATAAAGGTATAACTCTGATTACATCATCGAAAAGCTTAGACAATTCTGCATCATTTTGGTTTAAGGCTCGTAGGCGTACCGACCTTGATAAGAGTGGGGGAAGCTATTGAATGTGTAAACATTAAAATCGCTGTAACTTTTAAACGACTTATCCGATTTTACTAAATTTAGGCTTGTTTGGAAGGGAAAGGTAAGTATCTTCAATCTCCGTATCCAACAGTGCACGATAGTGTTTAATAAAATGGCTAGAGGGCGAAATTTGCAATAATAACAGTTTTTTCGATTATATCCCGAAAATTCAAATCATACGGTATAACTATGACATCATAATCGGAAAGTAGATGAAATTTGCAAGAAAAGATGTGAAGATCGCTGTTCGATATCCTTGTTCGTTTCAGAGTAATCGCCAAAGTAATAATTATTAATACAAATAGCGCCCTCTAGCAATTTTATTAGAAACTATCGTGTACCATTGGATACGACAATTGAAGGTACTTCCAAACAAGCTTAAATTTAGTAAAATCGGATAAGTTGTTTAGAAGTTAAAGCGATTTTAATGTTTACACATTCAATAGCTTCCCCCACTCTTATCAAAGTCGGTACGCCAACAAGCCTTAAACCAAAATGATGCAGAATTGTCTAAGCTTTTTGATGATGTAATCAGAGTTATACCTTAATATGGGAATTTTCGGAGAAATTTAGAATTAAAAAAAAAATTAATATTTTCCAGCAATTTCTCATGGCCACTCTTACGAAAAAAATTTTTTTCCGCAAGCCATGCGGCTAACCCTTTCTGAGATACGGCCGAGAGCTATTCTTAGTGGGACACCCGGTACAAATAAAATATTTTTAAAAAATGATTTTTTTAATTCCTAGAAAGTTATCATATTATTCACCTCGACTACATCTCAGTGAATAACTTCTATGCCGTGTGCAATAAACATACACTTTTTGCACTAGTTGCATAAATAACAATAGTTGTAGCTAGGCGGACTACCAGTGGCAATTTTTTTTTTCTAACCACACAACTTCAATCACAAAATAATTTTTTTATTGATAAATATTTTTTATCACCGCAACATGTATTTTTTTAGGGCCATGGAATTGTCTTTTAGCAGCAAATAAATAATATTTAAAAAATAACCATATTGAGGTTAAAACAGAAAAACAGAGTTGTTTTTTTGGCACCTATTTAATGCAGATTTTTTGCTACTGCTGATGGATTTTTGGCTACGGCTAATACAGTTTTCTCTCAGTATAGTGAAAAACCCCATTATCCTAGGTGTATTATGCATACTATTATAAGTATTATGCGCCTATTAGTAACTGGTTATAGATAAAAATATGTTATATAATCGCCAGAAGCTTTTCATATTATTAGTTTAAAAATAACTAGTTAAAAATTCTTCTTGCATACGCAGGCACACCTGTGGTTTATTCATTAAATTTTCAAATAAATTATAAGAAAGGTAACGGTAACTTCATTAATAAAATAAACAGCAGATTCGTTTGTAATGCATTATGGGAGTTTAATATTCGAGAACAAACGTCGCCGTAACATCTTTATTGACGCTTAATTGTCCATTTTAATAAGACATAAAGCACGTTTGATTATTGTCACCGGAAATACCGTAAAGCGTGATCTGACACGATGATGGTTTAATTTATATAAACCGACAAAGCTAATGTTATTGGAAAGACAATAATTGCTTTTTGTATACAAATCAACGTCGAAAAAAAAACATTTGAAGATGTTTTTGAGAACTGCTACCCACATAGCATACCTCGTCCCGAGGGAGTAAATAATTTACAATTTTAAAATTATTTTATGTTCATTTTACGTTCCTACGTCCCGGGACGTACTAGGTATATACCGTACGAGCAAAAATTATTTGCATCAAATAGGGCCTTGCATCTACAGACGTAATGCTTAGCCGTAAAGCTTAATACCTGTTGGGTGTCAGTAACTACCTGAATCAACAATCAATCAGTTATTCCGTCATTTTTAACAGTCGTTACAAGTAATTTGATTCATCGCTAATTTTTCCAATTTCTTGAACAATTCACACAATGGGCTTTACGATACAGCACAAAACATTCATGGTTGAAGCGTATTTTTTAAATGGGGTTAGAATAAATGGTGAGTGGCGATCCATTTGTGGAGAAATTATTTGACGACTATCTACGTTTTGGTTATTGATTACTTCGTTTTTCCTCATTTAAACAACATTATTTTGTAAACACCAGTTGCAAATTTAGAACAATTACAAGAAAGGATTATCCAAAAATGTAGTAACATTTCTCCAGAGATGCTGGTCTGGTCAACACTTTCGAAAATATGAAGAGAATTTATGCTTGGTGGCCAATTTCAGCAATTTATGTAATTATTTTTCTTTTTCTTTCTGTATATTCTTACTTTGTTAATTTTGTAAACAACAAAAATAAATTTGTATTTGTCTACTTATTTTATTACTCATTAGTTTGGCATATCATGTCATAATATGAATTTGAGAAAATTTTAACCTAGATTTGGTTAGATATATCGTCCCCATATCATTGTGATCTAAACCAAGCCCTGCGTTTTTTAATCCAAGCCCTCTTTGATGCAAATAATTTTTGCTCGCACAGTATATTGTAGGTATCTTTATATGGATACACAGTATTATCCGAAATACGTCCATAAAATCATTTCATCCGCACCCAAAAAACATTTATGGTTTTCCCCGTATAAACACAATGTTTTATTTGTTTTCATAAACTGATATTTAACTGCAGTCACTGACAAGTTCCGTCGGTCTGAGTAAACACTGACGCCATGTAAATTCCTCACTGGAATAAAATGACAGCATTAAGAACACATGGTGTACTTCAGCTTTTGTACAAATTAAAACCGTTTGCCGACGTAAAAGATAATTGCAGTTCAAGGAAATATTTGATGTTTGTAATGTTGGTGAATATTCAATATGTCTGATGTATCTACAAGGGAGTTTAAAATGTCCTCTTTAACGACGAACTATACAGGGTGTTATTTAAGTATGTGGCCACACTCCAAGGGGTGCTTCTTTAAGTGGTTTTAAGGAAAAAAGTTCATATAAATATGGGTCCGAAAATGCATACTTTTACGATACAGGGTGTTAAACTTTAAAAAAAAATCGGATGTTTGTAAATATCTCAATAGTCTTTTATCCGATTTTGTTGAAATTTGGCAATTCTGTTTGTAATAACAAGAGGATAATTTAGCCTCAACTAGATTAAAATTATAAAGTCCAGTGGCGTACCGGAAGACAGTCCAATTAATATTTTTGACAAAAAAATTGCGCGCCACTGAGTTTTTTTTTTAAATTATGTATTTTTTTCGAATTGAGCAACTACAAATAGAACTATTTTATCTCCTGAGTTTTTTTCATATCTTGCTTTGTTTTCGAGAAAAGAAAATAAAAACCACTTTATTGCATGTCCCCGGGAAAATAAGACTAAACAATTTAAACTAAGTACCAAACTATTAAGCAATTAAAATTACAGTCCTCTTTTGAATTTTAAAATTTTAAAATTTATACGAAAAAATTCAAAAGAGGACTTTTAATTGCTCAATAAAATCGTATAAAAGAGAGACCCTGTATCGGAAAAATTATGCATATTCGAACCCATGTTTATATACACTTTTCTTCTAAAAATCACTTAAAGAAACACTCTTTGGAGTTTGGCCACATACTTAAATAACACCCTGTATCTATGATCTGGTCCTCAGTGTTAGGTAGGTACAATTGTGAAGAATGGGTTGATCTTCCGCTGCATCATGAACTTGCGCATTATCGCTAGAAGCTAGGTCCTCAAATGGAAATTAGTAAAAAAATGCATTCGAGACAAAAAAAAACGGATTCATAGGTTGGAGGATTGTCTCCTTAAAATGAGCAATTATTGCAATTGAAATTTCTTAAAAACATCTCCCAATTTAACCTGTACAATATGCTAATATTATTATACATACTACACTGTTAGAAATCCTGGACGTGAGAATCAAAAAAATTTATAATCAATTAAAATAAATCAAATTTAACTTAAAATGTATAGTTATTTTAACTCTTTTGTGTTTAGTAAAAATCAGATTTTAAGAACTAACTTTTCTGGAAGTCGTTTTAACATAACAGCTAACTAAAATTAACATGCAATTCTTTTACGGTTCAAATGAATCAAATACTAGTAACTTTGATAAAGTTTAAGTGATTTAAGTTTATAATCATTATCAATATCTTTTTTAGTTAAAATTTTAAAATAAGTTAATACTAATATAAAAAATGTGTCAAATTAACTAATTAAGTTGTAATTTTTACTGCACAATAAAATCAGATTAATGTCAAAATAGTAGTAACATATTTTATGAGTTACTGATTGACTGAAGCGGTTTTAGTTAAATTGACAAAAAAACGGGAGTGGACTTTCTGGGACATAAAAAAAAAAGTTAAATTTGATTCTTTTCTTTTAACAGTGTATTCAGACATATCGGACAGCTTATTTTCATACTCAAAATACTATAACATGCTTTTACGTTTTACCATCAATTTTTATGATCTGGCAATGTTATACCCACTTCAAATGTAATGTAGATAACTACAATAGAAAGTAAAATACAAATTTTATTTTTATACTGTATGAGAATATAAATTTATCTTCTTCAATTTTAACTAAGCTAAAATGTATTAATATCACGAAAACTACAAAGAATTGTAGGCAATTTTATAATACAGTTTACTTTATTGTAAACTTAGCTTTTATTCATCGACTCCAGACGGGTGGTGTAACGTCCCACCATCACCAATCTATCAACAAATATACAGCATTTTCTAATTTCTATAACTGGATGGTTAAAACCAATGATTTGGTACTTATGTCTACTACATGTCATTCATAAACGCTATTAAAATGTGTTGACAACATCGTTTGTAGGAAAAAGGCGGTGAAAAGCTCAGTGGGACAGGGAGTAGGGATTACGGTGGATTTACCTATTAAAGCGACCTTGCTACTACAGTTTAAACATATCCTACAAATAACCCAGCTTTCTATTTACTCGCCTATGAAAAAGTAGCCGGAGGGGTCCTTGAAAAACAAAAAAAAAACAATTTTAAATTTTCGTTTTTCTAAAGACTTCTTGAATTTTTTAATAAATATGCCAGGTTGCTACTGCAAAAGCTAAATAAAACAACGTAAATAGAATAAAACATAAGCTTAACAATTTATTTTTATACCCAAACTAACATAAAATTGTTTTATGGTTTTGCGAAGCTGTTCGGACACTCATGAAAAATAATTTATAGTATTTTTGGAATATTTATGATCTTTAAACTTGTAGATTGAAAGTTAATTAAACAAACAAACTTTTTTAATTAAATACTTATTACCCATTAGTAAGTAGCTAATACAGGAAGCGCCAGAAACATGAAAAAATGTTCAGAGGAAAAATAACACTGTAAAAACTAGCAGTAATTTTCATCAACAAACTGCTTTTATCACAACATTAAGGATTTTATGCCGATTAAGAAAGTAGTAATGCTTTTTGTTTTATTGCTATAAGCGTAACATATTATTGCTCTTTCGTCAATCGTCTTTAGCACCTACTTTTAGTATTTATATAAAATTAACTTAGGTTTTATTCAAGTATAAATGCTCAGCACCGCAAATGTTGGGATGTTATCTCTCATTTCCCATCTCGTAAATCTAACACCGCAAAAAAAGAGGTATTTTTAAATATAGATCAATTTTCGTTTCATAGAAAGCTAATTTTTTAGACGATCAACAGTTTTCCATATAGACTTTTCGTTATTATTCCTCTTGTCTACTCCTTCCATCATAGATACAATAATACTATTATTTAATCAAAAAAAAACACAGGTTATTCTTACTTGCCGTTGGACACAAAATACACAATAAAAAAGACAAAATGTGCACGTGAAGCAATAAATGGCAAAACATGTAATAGGTAATAAAACGAAAACATAATTTTTTATTTATTATGAAGATATAAAACTTGTTAGTGTTGGCATTTCCATCATCAGACTCATCGACTGCTTCACTATTGGCATTAGCATCAGCAAAAAGACGCTTGTACCGTGCGAGCAAAAATTATTTGCATCAAAGAGGGCCTTGCATCTAAGGACGTAATGCTTAGCCGTAGAGCTTAATACCTGTTGGGTGTCAGTAACTACCTGAATTAACAGTCAATCAGTTATTCCGTCATCTTTGACAGTCGTTACAAGTAATT
The DNA here is from genome assembly GCA_963969555.1 of Polydrusus pterygomalis. Lineage (NCBI taxonomy): Eukaryota > Metazoa > Arthropoda > Insecta > Coleoptera > Curculionidae > Polydrusus > Polydrusus pterygomalis. Next base: position 6,690,402 of record OZ018378.1, on the reverse strand, counting down.
TGATTCATCGCTAATTTTTCTAATTTCTTGAACAATTCACACAATGGGCTTTACGGAACAGCACAAAACATTCATGGTTGAAGCGTATTTTCGAAAAAGGAACCGTGGCTGTGTTTAGGGAAACATGTTCTACACAACACAAAAAAAGGAGCAGGAAGACCATCTGTAAGAACAGAAGAACTTGTTGCAAACGTTCGTGAAATAATGCAAAATACGCCTACAAATTATATAAGACGCCTGTCCCAAGAAGTGGGAACATGCAGGACTATTCTTAAGAAGCAGCTAAATTTATTTCCTTATAAAGGGCAAGTATTCCAAGAAATACAAGCCGCAGATTTTGAAAGACGCAGGAATTACTCTCAATGGTTTACCCAAAATTTATTAAAAAGAAATGATTTATTAGACCTGACATTTTTTTGGATGAAGCCTGGTTCCACCTCTCCGGTTATGTGAATTCTCAGAATACACGCATGTGGAGTAGTGAAAATCCCCGTTTTCTGTGGAGTCCACATTGCTTCGATAATATGAAAAGACGTGTGAATTTATGCTTGGAGCATGGCGGTGGCCAATTTCAGCAATTTATCTAATTATTTTCCTTTTTCTTTCTGTATATTCTTACTTTGTTAATTTTGTAAACAACAAAAATAAATTTGTATTTGTCTACTTATTTTATTACCCATTAGTTTGGCATATCATGTCATAATATGAATTTGACAAAATTTTAACCTAGATTTGGTTAGATATATCGTACCCATATCATTGTGAGCCCTACGTTTTTTAATCCAAGCCCTCTTTGATGCAAATAATTTTTGCTTGCACGGTACCTTGTACCATCTCTATTGCTTCACTCTCCAAATCAAATTAAATCGTTTATTTTCCTAGAGATAATTTACAATTGCAGGGAAATAGTTACGGTCAATATAAAACTAGATTCGTAAGGTGTAACTACATGTTGTTCCTGTGACGCCCATTTACCCAAATCATTGTTACTGTGCCAATTTGTACGAGCGCGATTCGAATTATACTTCCTCTGTATTCCCCTTCCATGGCAGCAAATACGTTTCGATAGCGAAGCACTCATCGCGATGTTTAATATTTTATAATATGGAATAAGATATTTATTACTGTCTAATTTTCTAATTTGTAGGGTCAGCACTAGCCGCCCCTGGCGAGCCGCCACTGATTTACCCCGTACAATATGCTAAAAGTATATATATATACCATCCAGAGATATCGGACAGCTTATTTTCATACTCAAACTACTATAAAATGCTTTTACGTTTTCCCATCAATTTTTATGATCTAGCCATGTTATGCTTACTTGAAATGTAATGTTCCATAACTACAATAGAAGTAAAATAAAATTTTTATTTTTATACTGTATAAAAATATAAATTTACCTTCTGTAATTTTAACTAGGGCAAAATATTTTTACGGGTCCATTACTTCAGCGTTTCAAGGATCTAGCCCCAGGAGTGGTACTAGGTTACTTTTTAAAATAGCGACAGCGAAGAGGAAGCGATCGCTGTTATATCACAAACCTTTTCTAAAAACAAAACGCCATTCTATTGTTCGCGCAATTTTTTTTTACAGTAGTGCAGCGACCGATTATAATGGTATCTTTATTTCGATAGCATTAATAGAAAAGAACAGGAAATCAAACTCGATATATCCTTCAGGTAGATGGCGGCTGGTCGTTCTTTATTTCTTGAAACTGAGCGTAAATACTCTAGACACAAGTAATGGAATAGTTATAGTCTTGTTTTCTTTAACGACTGTCCCTGAAGGGATAAAAAGGGTTTATAAAAGGTTATATTGGAAAAACTGTTTTTTGACGGACTTTCTTGACTTATTAATAATCTTTTCCCCTAAGGTGTTTATAAATGCAACGTCCAAGGAAAGGTACTGTGAGCGTTATTAACCATCGTTAATGCAATAGATACATTTTTTGTCTAAATAATGATGAATCTATATTTTGGGTATTATTTTTATGAACAAAGGTAGAGAGAAAAAAATAGTGTTAGAAAGCACCAAGAAATTTCTTTTTAAAAACCATATAATTACCTATTAAAGGTTCTATTGGATAGTAGGTATGGTACCCGCTGCTGCTTTGTTTCGATACCGAATGCATATCAATTTAATTGCGCGAGCGAAGCTACGGTTGATATAAAAATACATTTTTCTACTCCTTACTCGGTAAGTACTTCATTTTGATACTGATTTGAGGGAGGTAAATACGTTTTATCTCCCTAGGGAGGTAAGTAAATACTTACCTCCCTAGGGAAGTACAAAGTACGCCAGCATAGACTTCTCGGTGACTCTTTTATCACTTGCATTAATACTGCACCAATTCTTGAAGTCCTTGTAACACCGATTGTACCGTTCCTTCGATTTCTGAGGTAATAGAGCAGCGCAAGCTGCATTCGCAACTGCATCGATATCCATTTTTTCGATTTCTTAAAAAAACTGACACTGACTGAACGTTTGTTTGATTATGAACATTATTAATTCCATAGCAATCAACGTGTCAACACTAGGAAACCTGTCATACTTACAGGGTATTTTAGTTGGATAGCTAAAATTATAAAAGTAAAAAACATTTTTTTTTAAATTTGAGGTAACTGGAGTAGAAAAAATATAATACAAAACTCGGGAGGCAGTATTCTTGACCAGTCTCGGACTATTTTGCAAGCCCTCGCTATCGCTCGGGCGCAAACTATGTCCTCGACTGGTAAGTATCACCTGCCTCCCTTGTAGTGTAAATAACTATTTTTTATGAATATGAAGGAAATAATTACTGTTTACTCTTTTAATGAAGCCGTTGCTATAACTGAATCGATCATTTGTGAAACAGCACATGTCAATTTTTTATTATTTTACAGGAAATGAAAAAACCTAGAAATAACAAATAATGTTCCTAAGAAATTTCGTTTTTTAACAGTGAGATTTCAAAATTTTGTCCATTTAGAACGTTTTAAAATATATAGATAGAAAAAAAAATACAGTAGTTAAAACTCCGGGACATGTGATGTTTCTGAAATGAACAATAAAAAACGTAACATAGTAAAGATTTTTATTAAATACAGTGTCACTATTAAAGTCCGCACCATATGGAACTTTTTTTTATTAATGAGGTTAGTTAAAATTACCTATCAGCAATCGTTTTTGCTTCAAACTAGACTAAAAATTATATATTCAATTGTCACCATATTATTATTATGTAATTCGGTATCTGTCAAAAATAACATTTTTGTTAAAAAATGCTGAAAAATGGCATTGTTTTACCGAATTTCAAAAAATGTTATTAGAAAAAGTTGTTTCTAGTACAATTTTAGGTCTAAATACAAAGTTTCAGATGTCTAGCGCAAAGTTGAATTTTATGCCATTTTTTCAAAGTAACTTTTTTTTTATATAATGTAAGTTGGCTTAATGGATTTTAAACTATTTGTTTATACTATACTTAATATTTTATTTAGTTTGTATGCTTATTTTTTCACTAGAATACCATTTTTTTTCGAAAAATAAAATTAGAGGCAAAAAAAATTTACACGGGTGCATGGTGCAAAGCTATCATAATTTAAAAATTTTAACAGATATTTTTTTGATAGAACATACACGTAAAAAGTATAAAAAACTTATAATTAAATTTTCAGATATCAGATTAGTTCACAAATTTCAAATGACAAATTATATTATTTAATATTTCATAAAAATCTTATTTTATACTAAATATAATTTGTCATTTGAAATTTGGGAACTAATCTGATATCTGGAAATTTAATTATAAGTTTTTTAAACTTTTTACGTGTATGTACTATAAAAAAAATAGAACATATCACGTCTATCTTATAAAATTTTTAAATTATGATAACTTTGCACCACCCGTGTAAATTTTTTTTGCCTCTAATTTTATATTTCGAAAAAAAATGGTATTCCAGTGAAAAAATAGGCTTACAAACTAAATAAAATAATAAGTATGGTATAAACAAATAGCTTACAATCCATTAAGCCAACTTACATTATATAAAAAAAAAGTTACTTTGAAAAAATGGCAAAAAATTCAACTTTGCGCTAGACATCTGAAACTTTGCATTTAGGCCTAAAATTGTACTAGAAACAACTTTTTCTAATAATATTTTTTAAAATTTGGTAAAACAATGCCATTTTTCAGCATTTTTGATGGTGACAATTGAATATATAATTTTTAGTCTAATTTGAAGCAAAAACGATTGCTGATATTTAATTTTAACTAACCTCATTAATAAAAAAAAGTTTCATATGGTGCGGACTTTAATGGTGACACTGTATAGAAACAGAGGATAGAACATAAATTTATATAAATATTTAAGTATTGTCTTCATCATTTTCAGTTGTTGGCCAACTTAACAATTCATCATAAGAATAATTGTGTTCTTCGGGAATGTATGTTAAAAGTTGTTTGATGTTTGTTTGAAGGTGATATATTTGAATCAAAATACCCATATATTTAGTAAACCAAGTATAGATATCCCCAATATCTGGAAGCCTCTTCTTGTCCAAAACCAGCAGCTCAAACTTCACTCTCCAATAACTACGTAGGCGGAGTCATCAAGCTTCATTGCACATGGATAGTATTTAAGACAGTAGCCTTAGAATTATAATTTAGTTTACATTTGAAAACGGTTAGAGATACTAACTAACCGAAACGTTGTGTTAAGTAACAAAATAAAGACAATGGAAGTCCGACAAGGTAATAATATTTTTGAAGTTATTTGATATTGTCTAGTTTCTTAGAATTTATTGAAACTTGTCCATGGGGATTAGCCAGTTTCTGCGCAGGTTCATGTATTTGTACTTAATCAGATGTGGCAAGTCTAAATTTATGACGAGTTTTACAAAAAAATGTTGATTGCTTTGATGAGTTTACAATCATTTAAACATACTCCAATATCGAGTAGATTCTATCATATTTTCTAATTACTGTTTGAATAGCAGCAAAATTACGATCGTTTGATAAAAAAGAATGCCCTCTTTGAGGAAAATACTGATTTATTGTTTCGAATCTGTTCGTCTGAACCAACGCCATAAGAAATCTTGTTATTCTATGGTTGCGATTTTGGCCACCGCAGCTGTCGAAAAAAATATGCAGATGCTTAGTACTAGCTGGAATTTCCTGCTTTAAGAAGTCCAAAACAAATGACGCGACTTCGTTTGGTCCTTTTTTGCTATACCTTCATTGTAAACATAGAACATGGCTTGTTGCTTTCCAACTAAATTTATTCCAAATACGTTAACAGTTAACTGCCTTAAGTAAAAAGGTTCTTGTACTAGAATAAGAGGCAACTGGAGATTTTGCAAATAATCAAATGTGATTACAACAGTATCATTATTGGTAGAATTTTTAGATTCTTCGATTAAAAGTTTAAGGTTATTGTAAAACTTTCTAGCCCTTCGTTGATGCACCATCAATTCTGCGACAGCTACTCGTTTTTTTATATAGCTTCTTTTTTCCTTTTGTTTTTACCAAAACATTAAGAGCACCATCAGTTTTACTTTCACTACTAGACGCCATGATTAAAAATCGGACAAGTGATGTTTCTGTATGGAATGGTGTGTTTACCTTTAAAGAGTATATTCTCGCAATAAATTAAAAATGGCAAGAACATTGACATGTGCCGTTTCTCAAACGACCAATTCAACTATTAGAATTTCCAAATTAGCATATTATTGGGAGATTTGGCAAGGTATTTGCGACAAATATGTCGATATTTTTCGTACAGAGTACCACTCCTATGCCATTCTTTTAGAGCTATTGGCGTTTCGACTTGAAATTATTTATGTAAACATAAAGTTCCAATACAAATAGGTTTCCAACTAAAAATACTAGAATTTTGCATTACTTTACACATTATAGAAAAGTAGTTTAACCTGTTCGACCTCCAGTGAACATACCTCCAAAAAACAGAATGATTCAGTGATTCATCCGGATTTATCTGATAATATTTTTTTCTCGTAACCAGAAAGTACAACCGCAGTTACTATCTGACATATAGGGTTAGTTGCATTTTTAAAGCGTTATTTACTGACCTTCATAAATCAGGGCCGTATTTGGCCACGTCCATTTACCGCCGGTGTAAACATATTGACGGCCCCTTTGATTTATAAAGGGCGCCTAGATTAATGGAGCGTTTTCGCAGTGTCCGACTTGTTTTTTTTTTCTATATACACTAAAGAAATCATTCAAGACAAGTTTTTTTTCGAATACATGTTTCCCGTCGGCTGATAAAGAAAGCACGATGCCCAAAAACTACTACTTTGCAGGATAGCCGAGCAAGTCGAGAAACCCGGTCAATTTATTTACGTAAATAGAAACGCAGTCTTTGCTGTCGTCATTCGTATTGTACCGATGGTCAATAAAGATTTTAAAACGTATAAGCTTTGTTTTGGTTCAAGCTTAGAACCGTTCTAGAACAGTCCGCACATGCGCAGTGACTTATTTATGTTTTGGTTGAGTTTAGAATCGATTCCGAACTGACATTCAAGTGTTTTGGTTACATTTCGAACCGGTTCGTAACCGTTTTCGAACTATCATTGCAGTTCGAGCTTTTTGATAGAACCGATTCGGGATTTTTAGTTGGCACATGCGCAGTTGAATTTTTCTAATGAAAATAGGCGTCAACTAACTTTCTTCTGTGGTAAAGATCCCTGTTTACTGTTTGTTTGCTTGTTTGGCTAAAGTCGATTCACTCAGTAAACCTGCAAGATGGCCGACATGTCATATGACAAAAATCATTGAAAATGCAAAAAAAATTTTTATTAAGCTGGAATATGACTTTTGTCATATGTATGGAGGACTTGAGGTAGGAGGCCGATCGCAATGGATTCGGTCCCAAATTAGCATCGGTTATTCAGTTTTACGAGTTGCCATAAGATGGCGCTCATGTTCGAAGTGGGCTATCAAATAAATGGTTTCTTATGGACACGATAACTATTTTTATTTAAATTAGTTCTTTAAGGAACAAATAAGGACTTTTATATAAATTTACACTTACTTTCTTATACTTATTAGTAAACTCGGCCTGTATAAAGTTCCAACGATGCTTCGTTTTTAAAATACAGGAACATTCTAGCTAGAGGGTGAGGGTTTTACCTTTGGAGCTAGAAAGAGACTTATTTGGCTGCGTTTCATCTCTGAAGAAGATCCTGTCTTACCACCCCGACACAAAGCAAACTCTACTTTTATAAATTGTACCATTATTCATTATAAATATGGAAATTAATTACAATACAACGTTATTTGTCTTTTCTTGCCTTCAAACGTTATTTGTTATTTCGAAAAATAAAATGTCAATTGTCAAAAGTAAAAGCACAGAAAAATAAAGTGTTTAAGTAAAAGTTAAAAACTATGGAGGATCTAGTTTTCCATATTAAAAACGAAGAAGAAGACAATATCAGCCCACTTCGGACGCGAGAGCCATCTATCGGCCAATAGCGAACTAACCAAAAAACCGGGACAGAATTTGAAAATGCTGCTATTGTCGATCGGCCTCCTACCCTCTAGTTCTCCATAGTCATATGACAAGTCGGCCATCTTGCAGGTTTACTGAGTGAATCGACTCTATGTATCTAATAGAATAGAAGTAATATTAGATTAAATAAAAATAGATTTTTTTACAACTAATCTTTATCCATTTTTGCTGTCTGGTACTGTGCAAGTTACTCAAAACGGTCAAAAAATCTTTAACATGTATTTATTAAATTTTGAGGTTATTGTTAATTTCCTCTTCTTTCTTTTATAAGAAGCTGTTTTGGTTTCTTCGACTGCGAAGCGATTCTAAAACAGTTCCAGAATTTATTGAGTTCTGCGCAGTTCTCGAACTGTTTGGAATCAATCCTTATTTTAAAACCAAAACAAAGCTATTGTTATGGGGTAGTTTTTATATAGAAAAAATCATAGACGCACACGAGGTCGTTTTTTTGCACCTAGGTATTCGTTCTTTTTTTCCGGTAACCATCTTTCAGCGAGCGCTTTATAGTCTATTTCTTACTACAACGGAACAGAGAGTGACGAACTAACTTAAAATAATGATCTGTCGTTGTTCCGCTTGGCTTAAATTGAACGGAGTAATGATTGATGTCTGATGGTATGGTGTACTTTTAGTGCAAGTGCGAGGTGCATGACTGCAAACCTAATTTTGTGTTCAGTCATATAAGTGTTGTGTAGATGTGTCCTTTTATTCAAGGTATATTTGTTTTCATTTTCGCGTTAACCATAAACTTGATCCTCTGTTGTTATTAACATACTTTATTATAAATAAAAACTAATCTTATTTGGTTTCATGGTTGTTAAAATAAATATTTTCATATAAAAAACATTGTCATTAATTTTTGTGTTTTATTAGGCCTTATCCCAACTGATATTATGTTCCTTTAGGTAAGAACTTCTTTAACTTCTAGGCTATTTTATTTTCTATTCCGATTTCCTTACTTTATTTTTTCAAAATAAACGTAACTGGTGATAGTCTGGGACAAAATTTCTATAGATTATACAATAATATTATAAAATAAGGTCATCAACTCTCATATTAATTTTTTCTTTTATTCTTTAAAACTAGATATTTACTGATTGTTAAATTTTAAAGCCCGGGCCTGTCGATATTGTCCCATTTGTTAAATAAAAATTTTGCAGTGCGCATGACCATGTGAGCATAAATTTGTCACTTTTTTTTATTATTGTTTGCTGAGCTAAAGATATATTATTTCTATGAAGTATGAAGTATATTTTCAAGAAGTGAGAAGACATGAAATGTAATATTATAAGGAAATGCATAGTTGATTATTGTTATATTCGAGATATTAGTTTTATTTTATTTGATGTGTGAAGGTCGGGGTAGTATTTTTCAGTGTTTCAGAACAAGCAAGATTTTTTTCAATTTTAGAAAAATAGTAAATTGAGGCTACTAGGAATAATGTCCAGTATTGCATTAAATAAACTTTATACCGTTCAAGTTCCTAAAACTCCCAATACACAATAACTTGCGGCCTATGCGTCACATTTAGCCATTTCCCTGTTTGGCAAGCGTAAAGGTTTATGTAAATTTCCGCCAGGTATATACGGTAAGAGAGGAAAATTTGAGGGGTGGAAATTCATATGTTTTTCGCTGATATGGATTTCATTTTATGTGGAAATATATTTTTATTTTGATTAATTCTATAAGATATTGGTGAACATAAATATTTTGAAGTTTCTTTTAAAACGGTAAAATTTTCTTTCTGTTATTGAAAAATTTCAAAATGTATAAAAATTTTAAAAGTTGAAAATGACACAAAGTCTCGGTCTCGAAATTGTATAACAACATAAAAAGCGGGAGTTATACGTGCCCTTTCGGGCATAATCAGACCTAAAATAAGAAACCTAACTAACGTACATTATTAAACAATACATTCAAAATATAAATCTATTCCCAGCCATTCTAAATTACAAAAATCACCCACTCAACATTTACATGTACCGTGCGAGCAAAAATTATTTGCATCAAAGAGGGCCTTGCATCTAAGGACGTAATGCTTAGCCGTAGAGCTTAATACCTGTTGGGTGTCAGTAACTACCTGAATTAACAGTCAATCAGTTATTCCGTCATCTTTGACAGTCGTTACAAGTAATTTGATTCATCGCTAATTTTTCTAATTTCTTGAACAATTCACGCTTTACGGAACAGCAAAAAACATTCATGGTTGAAGCGTATTTTCGAAACGGGGTTAGAATAAATGGTGAGTGGCAATACAATCCGGGTTTGTGCATGGACGATTTTCACGAACATTTTCCTAACGTTGCTTTTATTGCTGGGGATTTTTATCATTGCCTAAAAAGAGCCATGGCTGTGTTTAGGGAAACATGTTCTATTCAACACAAAAAAGGAGCAGAAAGACCATCTAAGATTAGAAGAACTTGTTGCAAATGTTCATGAAATAATGCAAAATACGCCAACAATAACATTTCTCCAGAGATGCTGGTCAACACTTTCGAAAATATGAAGAGACGTGTGAATTTATGCTTGGAGCATGGCGGTGGCCAATTTCAGCAATTTATGTAATTATTTTTCTTTCTATATATTCTTACTTTGTTAATTTTGTAAACAACAAAATTATATGTGTATTTGTCTACTTATCTTATTACTCATTAATTTGGCATATCATGTCATAATATGAATTTGACAAAATTTTAACCTAGATTTGGTTAGATATATCGTCCCCATATCATTGTGATCTAAACCAAGCTCTACGTTTTTTAATCCAAGCCCTCTTTGATGCAAATAATTATAATTTTTGCTCGCACGGTATTATAAACAAAACAAAACGAAATATTAGAGAGTAGTCAGATCAGTTCGGTCAACAATAAGAATAAACGAATATGATAATGTAATATTATATTTGTTGGGATTAATAAAAGAACAACTGTACCCTAAAATTGTTAAGAAGTGACAGTACCAGGCACATAAATCAGGTTATAAAAAAGAAAAACAAACACCAAGCTAATCGAAACTTATTAAAGTTCAAACTGGCTCGAAATTAAATACATTATTAACGCAAGTAAGTATAGGGCTCTTTTTAGCTGTAGTAGTTTCCATTTTTTCTGATAGATCTAACTTTTTACCTTTAGGATATTCGTGTAAAATTTTAATATTTTTTGGAGAAGAAAAATGATGTCCAAAACTTAGCAGGTGATTTGTAAAAGCAGACTTAGTCTCGCTGATATCCGAATGCTTATACTTATTGAAAATGCTGAGATATTACTAGGGTGAAGGATAAAGAGTATGTTGCTGAAGGGTTGTCGAAAAAAAGAGAAACTTTACCTTATAGAGTATTTTTGTGTCAAAGACAAAATGGACAACCACGCAGTTTGAAAAATACTGGAAGGCAAAGGCAACACATAAACCTAGAGATTTAAAATTAAAATCCGGAACCTTTTTTGCCGTTTCAGTACTGTAAAACTCGCCATTAGTATTTTTACAACCACCCACTTGCTTATACCTAGACAAAGCCAAGGAATGATTAAAATATTCACATTAAAATCAAAAAAAAAATCCCTTACTCCACAGTCTTAAAATTCTATTCCTATTATATAGCCCTACTGACATTTATTTAAGTATAATATACACGTTATTCTATATGCGGTTCATATTTTTTAACATTAAACTATAACCTAGGTTAAGTCTAAAGTGCTACAAAATATTATTTACATTCAAATGAGTCTTACTTTAATATTATTAGCATTAATAGATTATGTCTGCAGCACTGCGGTCTGTTTTGCAACACAAATTTCCTGCATTAGTGGTATCATATAATTTCAGTTTTAAATACTTAAGCTGGGAGTTATTAAAGTCTGACCTCGGGGTTAAATACTCTATAAAACTTCACTAACTCTGCACTGGCCATGGATGTTCCCAGAAACGGCATTTTGTTTCACTTAATTGGTAAAAACTGAGTCAATGTTTCCCAACATTTCTGTATTTTTGTCTCGTTAGCGACAAATATGGCATCAGCAGATGTTGAGAATATGAAATATTTCCTTTAATTATATGAAAATTTCCAGATACTTTGCCCTTTTTTTGGTTTTTATAACAAGGAAATTTATTCATTTCGAGCCTTAAATATCGGACAATATTTAAAACTAGCTTTATTGTTCTATTTGGCTGGAAAGAAGAGAACAATAATACACCACAATAATACAGCACGCAATTTTTTGAAGATTGCTAGAAAACTACCTATTTTCTAACTTGCTAAGGGCAAGAGAGCGCTCCTCCTTGGGTTCACCGGAATACTTCATTGAGGAACCCCTATATAATTTTTTTTTATTTGTACGGGTTTGTACAAACAAGCTAAGTGCCATTTTATTTTTTTTTATCTTTTTGCATAAAAACGCCATCGGACGTGTCCTCAAAAAATTTTAAGTGCCGCTTACCGCGTATAGTACTGCAATCAATTTGGCAAAGTCGGGGAACCTACAAATCACATGCCTTATTTTATTCTTTTTTTTTTTCCTTTTTTTTTATAATACACATTTTTTGCATTAACCTTCGAAACAATGCTAAGCTTACATTACTATAATATGTTTTAGCAAATAGTAAAATCAAGACTTATATATATCTTTTGCCCTTTTGGAAATAAATACTCAAATATAGTTTTTCTTAAATATCTTTGTTCTATAATTTTGGCACTTAGCCTGTTTGTACCGAACACCCTTCAATTATTCTAATATAAGCATTGTAGGCATTATGTTGTTGCTTGAAACTAATTATGTTTATGGTTTAATTTATTTGATTGGTATTAAAAATATTAGAACTATATAGTAGAATTTCCGTTAAATGTCAAAAACACTACAAGATAAAGAATTCCCCGCTTCTTATTTCATGTCTAACGATTTCCATAAAACTGTGCACTAGGAGAGCCTCAAATATAAAGTGTATTGGAGTAGCAAAGGCTATGGAAAAGTCCCCAATTGAGAATTTTTGATGCTCTCAAATTAATTTAAAAAAATTATAAATACATATATTTTCTAACATAGTTTTTCCGCACACAAAGAATTGAGAATAAACAAAGCTACCCAATTACATAAAGGAATTGGTTTTGACAATGATATTCAAATAATATTTGAATCATATTTGTAAAGTAATTATATTTCACATCCAGACCATTAAAGGGAATTATAAAAGAGCGAAGAATTAGCTAGTGCAGGGGATGGAAGCGATGGAGGCAATAGAATTTCTCAAGATAACGCGCTTAGTTTAGGTCATTTAAGCGGCTGTTAATATTTAACATAAATATAAATATAATATATCTTTTTTATTTATATTTGGATCGCTATATTGTCCCCATATTTATCTCTATTTGGTTCTGATATTCTGCAAATTAAAAAAAATTCAATTACCGAAATGACGCGCTCCACATCCCAATCCTCCCTTATATATTTTTATTATGCACTTTTTACTTATTTATGAATATGGAAAATTTACTTTTATGCCTAATTTATGAGTCAGTTCTTTGTGGATGATCTAGGACACTTGGTTATGCCTCCCTAGATTAGCGTTCAGTGCCAAAACAGCACAACCCGCCGTAATATATGTTTTGGTTTCTTTAGGAAAACTGCATTTTCTACACACATATCGTCCACTTTCTTTTCAAGATGATATTTTCATAGTTTCTTGTTCGAATGGCATGGTCTTGGACAGAAATTATAAACCCATCTATCTCAACGTGTAAGCTGCCATTTTTCTAACCAATTTAGTGATATTTATTTATCTGTAAATATGTCCATTTTGCAGAGCAGAGTACGTTATTATAGTATAATGATTTAATTTCAAAAATAAACTGTTTACGCTGTTGCAAAACATCGAAACATTATTTTATTTTATTCATCAAAAGGGAAAGTATTACTTCTCTATTCTGTTTTATGCTCTATTATTACTCTAAGGCTTCCCATCTCGAATGACAGCTCAAATGTCGTTCGCGATACGGGCGCACATAAACTTTATTTTTTCGGTTTTATTTCATTCGATATTGCTGTTTGTTCTATGTTGTATTTTATAGACGCCAGGAAAATTGCATAGCTGGTTTTAGGGAGGAATTTTAATACACTTTGTGCAACATTTTAAAATAGTAATTCTAAATCTATTATTTCTTAATTTCAACTTATTTGGTTGCGACGCTAATACGGGTCCTTTAATCTTGGATATCATTAGCCAGGGCCTGCTAGAAAGTAAATAAATAATACTTTATTTTGTAAATATATAATCTTAATAATAAAATTAATTTAACGTTGAAACATATTTTTTATTCTAAACTCAATAAAATGTCGTAATTCCTGTATACATTTTGCGAAACGTCTCTAGTATATTTTTACTACCTCCAAGTCTCTAATATCTAATATTCAAGTATTAATAAAATAAGTCCATAACGTCTTGGCCAGTTGCGCATTATCCTTATCTGTATCGTTTATTGAAGACTCGTTCTCTACTTAATCGCCGTTTAATGATATATACAAATAGAGGCATGCTTCCTCTTGGCTCGACATTTATACAAAAATTATATGTTTTAGAAAACGTGGGTAGTAATTTTCTTGCATGATGAGACAAGCAAGTGTTTTTAACCAATTCATTTTAGGAATTAGGTGAAGATAATGGATTTCTAATTTTATGTAAAATTTAGAAGAGGTAGTATGTAGTGCATTGATTGAGGGTAAGAAAATGGAAGAGGGTAAACCTATAAAATTTATTAATTTAATTTTTCATGTGGAACTGTACTAACCCAGGCTGGAAATCACAAGAGAGTTTGATAAAGCTTTTATCTACGACCTATAGGATACAGCATTTTGAGTTGTGTGAGTAGGGAAATAAGATTTATGTGCGAGCGATTCTTACTTTATTAATTTTGTAAACAACAAAAATAAATTTTTATTTGTCTACTTATTTTATTACTCATTAGTTTGGCATATCATCTCCTAATATGAATTTGACAAAATTTTAACCTAGATTTGGTTAGATATATCGTCCCCATATCATTGTGATCTAAACCAAGCCCTCTTTGATGCAAATAATTTTTGCTCGCATGGTATGACCTAAATATTTTTCTAATGTGAGCTTCTTACTTAACTTATTCTTTGACACGACAACGTGTCATATTAAAACTTTCTAAACTAAAAATATTTTAAAAAGTAAAATATAACAAATATTAATTTATAACATAAAGGTTTTTAGCTTTTTAGCTCTCTGCCATTCCGACTAATTCCATTCAACAGATACCCAATTTACCGAGGTGCTTTATTCCAAAATTTTAAAACAATTAATAACCGGAGTCTGGAATAAAATAATGTTTCAGTCTCATTAATCTACGGGCAGTAGGAAGCTCTAAGATGGCGGGAGTTGCGTCGCGACGCTCGAGATGCCCGATAAATTTGCGTAAGTTTGTTCGTTGAAGGTCTACGCGCGGTTTTAAACCATCTGTCTTTAAAGGGGACAACTTACAAACTTTTGGACAATTAATGGTAATTTTTGGTGCTTTAAATTTTAATTCTACTTTGCGTTTATTATCAAACTTTGAATTGGGCTGTTACATTCAAAAATTTGTTGCTTGAAAAGTCACGATGGACTAAAAAAAAACGTGGTCACAGTGAGCTGGATCTAAGGACATGAAACATGGATCGCTGATTTTCTAGCCGGACTCATGTTAATTGGGCCAGAGCCAACATCAGACCTAACGGCATCAGTGATTACAGATCCAAAATAATTTCTTATTAATTTGTGTTGGGCTACATGCTTGGTGAAACTGTTGTTCCATTGCGCAGGAAGAAAAAATAATAAATACTTGTTATGTTTCACAAATTTAATCAGTTTCCTGACACGTGTTTCGGCCCTTGCGGGCTATTGTCAAAGGAGTACAAGAAGATACTAAATTCAATTTTAATTTTATAACATGTTTATTATTACCATAATATGATATAAATACCTTTATAATATCACGTAGAATTAAGACATCCTCAAAATACAATCCAGAACCGACTCGGCGGCATTTTTTGTTGTTTTGTTTTACGTTTTCTCTTTGAATTTCTTGATATGTGTGAAGTTAGCAATATTTATCACCAACGTTTATGCAGTAACGAAATTTTTGGGGGTATATGTCAATTCGCCTGTAGCGTTTGTAAACGAATTTTAATTTTTTTAGTGACGAAGATTAAAATTCTACTATTTGGATTTATCGTCTTCGTTAGTAAACTAACATAAAAGGGTAAATTACCTGCTATATACGAACTTCCAAAAAAAATGGAGGAAAAAGTGACAGGATAAAAACTTGAAAAGTAGCGTTTGTTAACAAATTTATTTTAAATATTTTAGTGGCGAAGATTGAAATTCTAGCCCTATAGAGTAGTTTACTAAAGACGATAAATTCAAATGGTAAAATATCTACCATCTTCGCCACTAAAAGAAATAACATTCGGCGTATATACAGGGGGAATTGACACGTACCCCAAAAAAAAAGAATTCGTTGCTGGATAAACGGTGCTGATGAACGTTGCTAACTTCACACATATGATTTCCGTTTTTTTTTTTATTGTGGATTGTCGGTGTTTAATACTTATGCATTTCTAGTTTTTAAATAAGGTAAGTATGAAGTAGTGATCGTTTTTGATATGTAATTTTATTTTATTATGATCAATTTAAAGACATCTAACTAGGTCTACTAGGCCACACAAATAAGATGTTAATGCACGGACCTGTCTATTTTCTCATTCGTTAAACGATAATTTTGCAGTGCGCATGCCTATTCCTGTGTGGTTTTGTTTACATGCGCAAAGGCCATAAATTGGCCACTTTCGTGATTCTTGTTTGCTTATCTAAAGGTATGTCCATGGTTAGGACCCGATTAGAAAAAATATTACGGTCATAATCATATTACGTTAACCGATACCTACCAGATACAGAGCTAAGATACCCAAACAAAGCATCATTTTAATCTATCCATGATATTATGAAAATTAGTCCGCTATCTTGATGTATATAATGTCATCTAAACAACAAAAGGCATGTTCAAATTCAGGTACCTACCAATCAGACATAGAAGACGTTCTCATTCTTTGTCCCGCTTATGTCCCTAGACACTTAGGACCAATTTTAACTTAAAAGATGACGTAATGTGTTACGCTTTCTTGGAGTCACTCTAATTTACAGTCCATATCCGAACTGCTCCTATTATTTTTGTAACAACATCATTCAATTTTTGTCAAGAAGTGTCGTAGGTATACATAAAGAAAAAACATCCTCAAAGTATATCTAATAATAATAATAAAAAAAAATTTATAATAAGACGTTTATAGATCCTTTGTAGAATGCAGTAGGTTCTTGGAAGGACAATAAAATAATTTTATTTACGGTTAAGTACCTACTACAAGTTTTTATCTGTACGCCACTGTCTTTACATTATTTTTGGCTAGTCCTTTCATTTCGGTGTTATCACTTATTGCAAAGTTTTACTTATATCTTGTATCCCTCGTAATGCCACAACGGCTGAATTGATTTAACATTTGAAAATTATGAAATTACCGTAAGCCGCATTGGCATCAGTTAAGGATTCATACTAATAATAATAATAATAATAATATGTTTATTTTCAAAGTATTACAAATTATAACAAATTTACAACATAGAATAAAGAAAATATGAGAATGAAAATAAACAGATCACATTTGAAGTGGCATTTTCCACTTGTTGTGAGTAAAATAAAAAGTCCATTTTCCAGGTTTTTTGGTCATAATCGGGTAATGTCACAATTTAGTTTCACAAGACACATCCGGGAAAATACAGTCTTAGTTACACTTAGGCACTTATTAAACTTGATTTACATATCAACCATTTTTTATTGACCAGTGCCTGTTTTATTTATCGCACTACAATATTTACAGTCTATCAAAATTTTTACACTTCATAAACAACTAAAAATATATTTATTTAAACAAATTTTCAATTTCAAAAATTGACCTATAAATCCATTCATTTAGTAATTTTTTGTACATTTTGATCTTTTCAACGGTTCTAATGTGGACAGGGATAATATTATATAGCTTAGGTGCCAGCGAGGTTATACTCTTAGTTGTTATCGCCTTGTTACACTTATGTATTTGGAATCTTTTGTTTACTATATTCCTAGTTCTGTGTTGATGAGTTGGATATTTTAGTGTTTCCTTTCCTTTAAAAATTCTAATGGCAATTTTTTGACAATATAATTGCCTTATGTTTAGAAGTTCGGACTCTCCAAATAGTTTTTCAGTTGAATACCCTATGTTTTTGTTGTAGATGACCTTTATTATCCATTTTTGTATTACGTTCAGCTTATTGATATTAAAATTATTTACCCCTCCCCATCCACACAGACCGTAGGTCAAGTGAGATTGCACAAGTGCATAATACAATGTTTTTAATTCCGACAGTCTCAAGTGTTCCCTGAGACATTTAAATCTGGATATCAAGTACCTCAGCTTGTTTATCACATTCTTTACCTGTAAGTCCCACCTTAAATGACGGTCGATTATAATCCCTAAATATTTTACCGACTTGGTAGCAGTAATTGTAACATTATCCGATATTTTTAATGTATTAATGTTAGGGAGTCCTGAAGTATATGAGCTAAAAGTAATAAAATGTGTTTTATCAGCATTCAAGGTAAGAGTATTTAAGTCAAACCAATCTTTCAACTTGAGAAAATCCTGTTTTGCCATATTTTCCGTCTCGGCCCATGATCTACCTCTAATGAACAGAAAAGTATCGTCCGCGAAACTACCTATTTTACCCCCTGTATCCAGATCGAAGATGTCATTCATATACAAGACAAACAGCAATGGACCGAGGACGGTACCCTGAGGCACACCGTAATTTACGGTTTTTAATGTGCTTGTTTTTTTGCCTATTTTTACTGTTTGTTGTCTATCTGATAAATAACTTTTTAATAACTCAAGACAAGATCCCCTGATTCCATGCCGTTCCAATTTTATCAACAGTTTGGTGTGGCAAACTGTATCAAATGCTTTGGCAAGATCAACCATGATGCAAAGAGACGGTTCTTTATTATCTAGCGCTTCATAAATTTGCTTTGTTAAAAAAACTATAGCATCCTCAGTTGATCTACCAACGCGAAAACCAAATTGATTTTCAGAGAGCTGTTTGTATTTTTCGAGAAATTTGGTTATCCTATTTTTCAGTGCCATCTCAAAGACCTTTGCAATTGAAGAAATTAGGGTAATAGGCCTGTAGTTAACCATCTCAGTTTTATCACCACCCTTATACAATGGCCTAATTTCACCTACTTTAAAGATTTTAGGAAAATATCCTTTTTCTATGCATTTATTAATTAAATAGGTCAGATGCGGGGAGATTATTTCAGAAATATGTTTAAGTGTCTCAGATCTAATTGAGTCACACCCCGGTGCTTTCTTAGGTTTGAGTTTTTGTATTAGGGAGTTTACTTCTGTGGTAGATGTAGAATTCAAAAACAGTGAATTTATGTTTTTTGATCTATTTGGTAAATTCATATTTTTTGGTGGCACTATTTTGTTTGCATATTTCTCTCCAATTTCAGAGTAATGAATATTAAAGGCATTTGCTATTTGTTCAGGGTTATTACAAATTTCTCGATTTAACATTATTTCATTTATTTCTTGTTTCTGGTCTTTGTTTCCGGCGGTTAGGTTGTTTACCAACGTCCATAATTTTTTAGATGAATTTGAGATATGGTTTACTTGTTTTCCATAATATTCCCTCTTTGTCCTTCGTATCAGAGATGTTAATTTGTTCTTATAAATTTTATATGTTCTTTGAGTTTCCTCATTTTGAGGATTTTTTAGGCAAAGTGTGTACATTTTGTTTTTTGTTGCAACTGACCTTAAAATCCCCTTCGTCATCCAACACTTATTTGGTTTGTTTTGCATATTTATACTGACACTTTTTGTACACATTTTAACTACTGAGCTTATATTATTTACCAATATTTGCGAGGCCAAGTCTAGTTCATGATTAGAGTAAAAGGAAATCCATAAATCTGGAGATTGCAATATACTTTTAACCCTATTGTAATCTGTATAATTTTTTAAAAATTTTGTATCTTTGGGTTGTTTTATTAGGATTTGGTTTTCGAATTCTATGAAGGCCATAATAGGATAATGATCTGTGAGATTGTACTGATATATTAGTGATGCAACTTTTATTTCATGTTTACCAGACTTTAAAAAAATGTGATCGATGCAAGACTTTTGTTGATTTCCCACCCTTGTTGGTTTATTTGTGTATGGTAAAAAACCATTTGCATAAAGGCAGTTTAGATATTCCTCGGAAATATTGTTTTGTTTAAGAATATCAATGTTTATGTCCCCGATCAAACAATGACAGTCCCTATCTGTAAACGTTCTAAGATAATCATCCAGGCTGTGGATAAATTCATTAGAGGCAGTTTCCTGGGACCTGTACAATGCTGAAACAAAAAAATTGGTTTGACCGATACTTTTCCAATTATCTCCAAAACGCATCATTTTATCGAAATTTAATAGGTGTCAAAAATAATCACAAACAAATGTTTACCTAAAAAAATTTAGTTCGGATGTCACTGGTGCAGGTACTAAAAAATAGGGCGGTCAGCGACTTCCCCCATTTTGAATATTTGACAATTATTGTTTTTGCCTTGTTTTTCTCAAAGGATGTAACTCTTTATGATGAACCAATGTACCAAATTTAAAATTTATATCTTATTAAATACTTGAATTACTCAAAAAAATCAGTTTTTAAATTTAAACTTTGACGCCCTGGATAATAATAATAATAATAATATTAATAATAATAATAATAATAATAATAATAATAATAATAATAATAATAATAATAATAATAAACTAATAATAATGTTTATGTTGTCTTCTATAAACTTATTCTTCAATCCCCTGAAGCTGAGCATGTTAGGGGCAAATCGTATTTTTTGTTTTAGTATGTAAATTCATAAATCATAAATATGTATTAAAAATCAAGTTTTAAAGTAAAAATGTTAATTTATAATATAAACGCAGTTTTTTTGAAAAAATATAATATTATTGCCTATAATAAAATTATTAATTTATAATTTTTAAGTAAAAAATATTACTTATATAAATTTATTATATATTATTTATTCACAACAATATTAAATAATTAAAGCATTTGTAAAAATATTTTAAATTTTAAATTTTTTTAATGAAATCAATTTTTTAATTTTTGTTGGTAAATAATCGTTTAAATAAAAACATAAATATTTAAAAAAATTTTTGTCCTAGGGACTTATTTATTTTAGGTTTTATGGTTATTTCATTTTTATGACGTGTATTATGAATAGGGTTTTTAAATTATATAATGTTTTTATTTTTAAATATATATATTAAGATGTTATAAATGTTAAGTTGTCTTTTGTTCAACTTTTTTGTTGGGATTTGTTATATATCGAACGTAAGGGACAAAAGTTAAAAATGGTATTATAAAAGTCATATTATTTTTGCTCAAGGAATATAATATATTCCTTTCATAAATAATCCATAACCATATTATGGTTAATGGTTTGACCTCCTTTTTCCGGACACCCTATATATTTAGTAACACCACTGTTTATTTTTCTGCCAAGTATATTTTTTAGAATCGGAATAAGAGATTTTTATTTTGGGCAATATGAATAACTTTAATGGAAAAAACATAAAATAAATTCTAGTCAAATATCTATATTATATTATGTAACTTATATGTCTACTTTATTGGATTAGTTTGGATGTACCCATATGAAGACAACAAAAGCTATCAATCTCTCACAAGACCCAAGATACCGATTTTATCAACTTATCGAAATACAAAAGAAAAATCTTAATCTCAATACCTTGTCGGGAACCGTGTATACATTACAGGTGAGAATTTCATGTGGATCATCCATCATGCGTTCGGACGTCTCGCAGCACAAAATTTAAAATAGGCTTTCATTTTATTTGTAATTGCTCGAAAATATTAATCTGCCGGTGTGTGTTTGTTTTTTGTTATTACGTACCATAGTAATACTAGAAAATTGTGTAAACGATGGAAACAACTAACTATGCAAAGGGCCCAAATTGGTTATTGAAGTGAAAACTTCTTTAGGCGCGTTTAGCACTTTTTGTGGGCACTGAATTAAACTGAGCCGTCACGCGTCACGCGTCAGGCTCGGCTGTGCTACGCTAGAATTCAACTGCTATATTCAATCCGAACTGACCCTGACCCGAATAAACGTTATATGAAAGAGCATGCCGCCATCGGTCGCATTCAGTATCTACGTGGAAACAGTCAGTGTGCGTTGTCTAGGCACTCGTCTGCGTCTCAGGTATGTTCTGGCATTTTTTAAATTATTAAATTATATATTTACGTAGTGTGAAGTAAGGTTTACCGTAATTGCTTATTCCGTGGACCTAATTTATTATGATTTCTGACTTCTGTTGAAGATGTAAAAATTCAAGGGTTGTTCAATTTTAGGAAATATATTTTTTCGTATGCAGTAAAATTATCCCGTATTCCAAGTTTATGTTATTTTTGAAGTGAAAACTTCTTTAGGCGCGTTTAGCACTTTTTTGTGGGCACTGAATTAACCTTGTTGAAGTTTTCACTTCTGTCGTGTGGTCTTAAGCATACACAATTTTTTTTGTCTTTAAAGAAGACCCGCTCAGTCTTTAGTTTGGAAGCCCATTATTACCGCCGCCTGTTGGAATCAAGTTGTTGCTATTCCGGTTAAATACAAAGAATACTACCGTGCGAGCAAAAGTTATTTGCATCAAAGAGGGCCTTGCATCTAAGGACGTGACGTAATGCTTAGCCGTAGAGCTCAATACCTGTTGGGTGTCAGTAACTACCTGAATTAACAATCAGTCAGTTATTCCGTCATCTTTGACAGTCGTTACAAGTAATTTGATTCATCGCTAATTTTTCCAATTTTTTGAACAATTCACACAATGGGCTTTACGGACAGCACAAAACATTTATGGTTGAAGCGTATTTTCAAAACGGGGTTAGAGTAAATGGTGAGTGGCAATACGATCCGGCTTTGTGCATGGACGATTTTCACGAACATTTTCCTAACGTTGCTTATATTGCTGGGGATTTTTATCATTGCCTGAAAAAAACCGTGGCTGTATTTAGGGAAATAGGTTCTATACAACACAAAAATGGAGCAGGAAGACCATCTGTAAGAACAGAAGAACTTGTTGCAAACGTTCGTGAAATAATGCAAAATACAACAAATTGTATAAGACGCCTGTCTCAAGAAGTGGGAAGATCTTATGGAACATGCAGGACTATTCTTAAGAAACAGCTAAATTTATTTTCTTATAAAGTGCAAGTATTCCAAACAAGCCGCAGATTTTGAAAGACGCAGGAATTACTCTCCATGGTTTACCTAAAATTTATTGTAAATAAATGATTTATTAGACCTGACATTTTTTTCGGATGAAGCCTGGTTCCACCTCTCCGGTTATGTGAATTCTCAATTATTTTTCTTTTTCTTTCTGTATATTCTTACTTTGTTAATTTTGTAAACAACAAAAATAAATTTGTATTTGTCTACTTATTTTATTACTCACTAGATTGGCATAATATCATGTCATAATATGAATTTGACATTTAACCTAAATTTGGTTAGATATATCGTCCCTATATCATTGTGATCTAAACCAGGCCCGACATTTTTTAATCCAAGCCCCTTCGATGCAAATAATTTTTGCTCGCACGGTACAATATTGGAAGCTTTAAAAAAAGACTTGCTGTTTTCAAGATATATTAGCACAAAGAACAGAACAGAAATTGAGTTTAAATAATAAAATAGAGGCGACCGTACACGGTAATTTTCCAATTACTGAAATGTCGGGATTACTGCCATGGTCTAATTGTGCAGACGAAACGGAAATTAAATTGTTACGTGTATTGCAACCCCAAATGGAATTGCATCTGTCAGAGTGCACAGGGACAAATTAAGAAGGCAGGAATAAGAAGAATAACGGGGGTGGATGTCGATACTTTTTTGGACAGATGTGTTGGGGAAATGCCGTAAATGAAATAAACACTTCCTTATTAAAGGTGACATTGTGAAGTTGATGTAAAGTAATTTTGGCCAAAGAAGCTTTTCGCATTTTGTCGTTATGCATAATAGCTACCATGCGAGCAAAAACTATTTGCATCAAAGAGGGCTTTGATTAAAAAACGTGTTGGTTTAGATCACAATGATATAGGGACGATATGTCTAACCAAATCTATAGGTTAAAGTTTTGTCAAATTCATATTATGACATGATGTGCCAAACTAATGGGTAATAAATTAAGTAGACAAATACAATTTTATTTTTGTTGTTTACAAAATTAACAAAGTAAGAATATACAGAAAGAATTTCTTGGAATACTTGCACTTTATAAGGAAATAAATTTAGCTGCTTCTTAAGAATAGTCCTGCATGATCCCTAAGATCTTCCCACTTCTTGGGACAGGCGTCTTATACAATTTGTTGGCGAATTTTGCATTATTTCACGAACGTTTGCAGCAAGTTCTTCTGTTGTCTTCAGATGGTCTTTCTGCTCCTTTTTTGTGTTGTATAGAACCTGTTTCCCTAAACACAGCCACGGTACTTTTCAGGCAATAATAAAAATCCCCATCAATAAAAGCAACGTTAGTAAAATGTTCGTGAAAATCGTCCATGCACAAACCCGGATTGTGTTGCCACTCGCCATTTACTCTAACCCCGTTTTTAAAATACGCTTCAACCATAAATGTTTTGTGCTGTTCCGTAAAGCCCATTGTGTGAATTGTTCAAGAAATTGGAAAAATTAGCGATATTACTTGTAACGACTGTCAAAGATGACGAAATAACTGATCGATTGTTAATTCAGGTAGTTACTGACACCCAACAGGTATTAAGCTCTAAGGCTAAGCATTACGTCCTTAGATGCAAGGCCCTCTTTGATGCAAATAATTTTTGCTCGCAAAGTGATATATCGTCGCTTTGAGCGAGCGACAAAGTAACCAAAACGCTCGCTTAGTTACCATAGAAACCATAACAAAGAAACGTTTAGTGTATCTGCGACATTTGATACAAAAATAGACGTTGATGGCCTTTGACAGATGTCGACAATAAAATACATTAAATGTTCATTAATTACAGTTACCACAATTTGCCAACTTTAATTACGAAAAGTAATAAAAAAATAAGCTATTTTTATTGCAACCTATCGTTTTCGGAGACTTTCATTATACTGAAAGTTGTAGAAATTTATATTTGGTAAATAATTCGCAATATTCATAAATCACATTGGTGATCAAATTATTGCGGTAAATAAAATACCAATTTTAGTTTAAGAAAACCGTTTAAAAATTGGTTGGTAGTAAACTCATCTTATTTTGAAACAATTTTGTGCTACTAAGGGTGGTAGAAATTTATTTTTTACCAATTCAATGAATTTATTATTATTATTTTGTCAAAGTTCAAATGTGCCAAAGAATGGTTTGTTTATAAAAATGCAAAGAAGTCTACTATAAATAAATTAATTGATTCAGCCGATACTAGGTGGAAATCTATATTATAGTATTATGGGATACAGTAAAACAAAGTTGAACTTATAAATTTCCGATATATTAACTAGAAAGATGACATTTTTCGCTAACACTGTATCTTCGTCAGGTGACAATATATAAAAGGTGAAAATAAAAATAAAAGGTTGGTGCAATAAAATTATTGAAGATGTAAATAAAACAGTGGAAGGGTTACAATAGCGGGGAAATCCAACAGAGGGGTTTAAAAATTAAATTAAATAACGACTGTTTACTGCCAATACCTCCTATCTACACTTTTGGTCAAAAATGAGTTAGTTACGCCAATAGGTAGATCTTTGTTAATTGAATAGAAATACCTCCTAGTTCCTAAGATTCATATTTTCGCGCCAGTTTTCAAATGGAAATATCAGCAAACTACACAAGTCTCATACAGGGTAAGCAATTGCTTAGAAAACTAAATATATTTTTTTCAAAGTATGACATATAATATGTCATTAAACACAGGAAGTGTTAGAAGAATTCCAAAAATATACATAGATATATATCATAAGATGACAGTATTTAAATAAATAATCAATAGGTACGAAAGCCATTTTTTATTTTTATTTTGCAGTAAATAACATTTTAACAAACATTTTTACAAAAACATATGTGTAACGCAAAGTAATGCTTACGTTTCGAAATCTGAACTGTCAAATATAAGGTTATACAATAACTATTAATTTTTACCAAACATTTCTATAAAAACACCGGTTGTAGAAAAAATTATGTTCCAACCTTCTTGCTTAAAGCAACAATATATCACTTTGCGGTCTTAATACACAAAAAATAGCTATTTTCAGATATTGCCATCTTTTCATGCAGACAATTTTATTGAGCAATAATTGTTTTTAACAAACTAGGTACACTGAGGAAAAAGATCTAATACAACAGGTTTGCTAAGACATAGTTTGTAGTGATAGCTTATTTTGTATTGACCAATGTTTTCTTCTTATATGAAATTATAATACCATAATTATTACTCACTACAAGTAAGACTTCGTGAGTTTCATTATATTTCATTTTAGTTTATTCAAAGTTCTAATTTAAAATTTGCAAATATTTTATTATATGTACCTATATATTGAATAAACTTTTTATTATTATTATTATTATTATTATTATTATTATTATTATTATTATCATTATTATTATCATTATTATTATTATTATTATTATTATTATTATTATTATTATTATTATTATTATTATTATTATTATTATTATTATTATTATTATTATTATTATTATATTAAATAACTTGCTAGTGTATCAAACCCGCTTTAGTGTTATATCAATAGTAGATTTGCTAGAACAGTTTTTTTATCTATTGGACAAATTACCGTGATATTATCACTACACAACGATCTAGCAAATTTCGTTGTCTTGCAGTAGAAAGGCGCGTTGCTGTCACATATAGTATTAAACAGATGTATAAAAAGTACGTAAATTTTTAAAAGGAATAAAAGGCTTTTTCTCAGTGTAGCGGTAGTATTCTGTTACGTATACTGTATACGTTAACATTATATTCATCTATTGAAACAACTTGTACAAGCTGATAAAACAAACCTAATCTTGTTAATTTTAATTTAGATCTCAACTTATTACCATATTAATTATATATTTCTATGATGAAATTTAGCCTCTTTGTTTGGCTTCTCGTACAATAATAGATCTTCATTCGAAGATAGTACATCTTTATTTAAGGTAAGTCCGTTGTCTATCTCTGATGAAGCGTTAACTGGTCCTTTCGTAGACTCATTTCGTATTATACCGCAACCGCTGTCACATTCTAACATCATTGATGGCATAAATCTTTGAAATGGCATCGTTTAGAACATAACCGCAATTTTCTTCTTATATGACAATGACTGTACGCGACCAGGTTAACTTTTATTGGATACTTAAGAGTGATTTGTGCTTCTTTTGTTCTAACTTTTTCAGGGGTAGGTTTAATTAAGATAAGGTGAATTGCTTTTTTTATAATATATATTAAGTTCTTGCGATTTAAATCAACAATTTAATTTTGTATTAAAGTTGTTAGCATATAGATCTTCTGTAAAATGTCCTAGATAAACTGAAATGACAAATTATAGAGGATTGAAGGGACAGACAAAATTTATTAATAGAGAGAGAGTATAAAACTAAAGAAATATTTTAAATGTGATCTTTATTTTCAAAATACAGGGTGTTTTTAAGAGGTGCGGAAAAACTGCTACCACAAATTCCTGAGGCTTAAATATGATGATATATATGAAAAGGAGAGTCGGTTGTACGCCGTATTTTAACAAATGAAACATTATTTTTTGTATTAAGCATAATTTAATTACTATTGCCTAGCGCTTTCGGCCCATTATAAGGCCATCATCAGGGCTTAGGTTCTAAAAGAAAAACACAAACAAGAGTAAAAAACAGCAGGAACAAACTACGTGAGAATACTTACTCGTCAAATTATGTCCAGGAGACAAGAAACGTAGTAAAAAGATATTTGAAAATTTCTTAACAAATTTTCTTGGTAAAGGTTTCAAATTATAAACAACACCTGATTGACATTTGACACAAAGTGGTGAAGGACATCTCATATAAAAACGTAGTTACTATACACAAAATGACGAGTAATAGAAAACAGAAAGGTGGTACAAAAACTTTAAATAAGCCATAATGACAGCGGCGCACCCAGGATTTTATGTTAGGGGGGGCCCGCCAACCAGTGCTGGAAGCAAATTTTTTAATAAACTTTTAAGTTACCCATTTTTCTAGAACTTTGGAGCTTTTTTAACAGGTACTCTTGCAGGGAAGATCGCAATAGCCTAGTCATGGGAGTCGTTAAACGGTTTCTTATGGGGGGGGGGGGGGCATTGGCGGCTTGTGACTTGTTAACTTGGGGGTGTACTAAAAGCTTGCTGTAGGCGAAATGCGCCGCAGGCGAAATTTTTTTAAGACCACGCCCAAATTTGGTCAATAATTATTATAGTAAATATTTTAAAAATTTATGATTACCTTCTTATTCTATTGAAAATGAAATAAGATAAAAAATAAAAAGGCTAATTTATTTTTCATTAGTGGGTACATTGTTTAAAAGTAAAGTTTATTCATCTGTTTTTATTTGCAGCAAACTTATCAATAACAATAAAGTCCCTAGATTTACACTTTGTGGTATGTATCAAGTTAATTTCGAGAGTTTAGGTCTTCCCTTAATTTTAATTTCAATTTTTTGCTTAATACTTAATGAGTTAAAATTGTTTCTCAAACATTCATAGTCGTTTTGGCATTAAAACTGTTTATTTTTATTAAAATAAGTCTTTACCACCCCAAAATAATAACAAAAATATAAAGGAAAACTCAAAATAATAAATTCATACATTCAATCAAACCATATTAAATCTCAATAAGTCAACTTTTGTCAATAAGTCAACTTCCAGGGGGAGGGGTGGGGCAAATGCCCCACCTGCCCCCCCTCAAACGAGGCCCGTGAGGTAAATCTAAGAACATTGACTTTTTAAATACTTATCCACTTTCATAATTTTTCGTTTCATTGGGGGTTTTGGGGGGGCCAAGGCCCCCTTGGCCCCCCCCCCTGGGTGCGCCACTGCAAAATGAATAAAATTGTATAAAAAGCTAGGTAACTCCGTCAACTGTTTAAAAGAAAATAATTTAAACAGGATTCTCAAATTATGATATCTGTATTCTGCAAAACCGTCGTATTGTTAATAAAATGGGAGGAGTCAAAAGTTCACAAGCGTAGGTTAAGGCAAATAATAAATTCTTATCGCTGGAAAAGTCTAAAAATTGGGTTTCGAATGTTAGTTTCATTGAGTCTTAAATTCAGACATGAATCTGGATAGTTAATTGAATGTCTATGAATTTTAAGGTCCTCGAGATAGTCCAACCGTCTGTGGTGAGAAACTATGATTATTAAATTTGAGGTGCTGTCCAAATACAGACGTACCTGGTCGGTTGATAATGTTCTTTTATTCTTGTTTCTAGTTTTCTTACGGGTTTTCCAATGTATGCTGGGCAACTCAGCCATGTGTTAAATGTCAGTCAGGTGTTGTTTATAATTAGAAACCTTTACCAAGAAAATTTGTTCAGAAATTTTCAAATATCTTTTTAGTTTTTTTTTTGTCTCCTGGACATAATTTGACGAGTAAATGTTCTCACGTAGTTTGTTCCTGCTGTTTTTTACTCTTGTTTGTGTTTTTCTTTTAGAACCTAAGCCCTGATGATGGCCTTATAATGGGCCGAAAGCGCTAGGCAATAGTAATTCAATTACGCTTAATACAAAAAAGAATATTTCATGACGATATAATCCAACTTACCTCAGTTGGAAAGTCTATGATTTCGGAGATACAGAGTGTCAAAAGTTCAATTTGGTTTTAGTTTAGCCCAATATTTGGTTAATTTTTTTTGAAATATAAAATTAGGTAGGTAATAATGTCTTTAGAAATATAAATATTTGTTATTATTAATATTATTATTAATCTAGTGACTAGTGACTTAGCCATTTCTCTTTTTTTAAATCAAATTTTCGTTTTCTCCAAATAGTGGTCAAATATCCGTATCTGGGTAGCAGTTACTTAAAGTTTTAAGTTAAAAAATAATTAATTGATAAATTAATAAAAGCAAAGAACGAAATGGTAAATGCGTTACTAGTAATTTCTCTTAACACGAACATGTTTTTAGTAAAAAGCACAGTAAATTTTTGGAAAAAGGATCATAAAAATAACCTCTCCCGCCGTTATAAAGACCTGATGGCTGTGTCAATGTACAGATAGATGTATACATAGTTTCGGGTTTTTTTGCATTTTTTTTTAATTTAAAAATAATAAAGATCTAAATACATTATCCTGATTGGAACATCAAAGGTCGACCTTTCATCCCTCAAACGACAGACGGGCGGCAAACACTTTTGATCCACTCCGACCTACGAAAATCTTTTGACGGCAAAATTGGAAAACTGCTTCACCTTGCAGCAGGATTGCAGCTGAAAATCCTATTTATT
Source organism: Polydrusus pterygomalis (assembly GCA_963969555.1). Lineage (NCBI taxonomy): Eukaryota > Metazoa > Arthropoda > Insecta > Coleoptera > Curculionidae > Polydrusus > Polydrusus pterygomalis. Next base: position 6,660,277 of record OZ018378.1, on the reverse strand, counting down.
TCTTATTTTAGCTGAAAATTCGCGATGAAAAGAGCTTAAAACAATTTAGTCGAGAATTTATTTAAAAGTTACAAAGAGGTTCACCGATCGATCGGCTTTAAAATTGCTATTTAAAGGTAATATTAATAAAGCCTATTTGTTTTTAGGTTTTTATATTATTTGTGTTCTGTTGGCAATTACAGCAACGGCAGTAAATATACAGTGACCAGTAAAAAGTTTTTTAGCCGTAGCTAAAAATCCGTTAGTAGTAGCAAAAAATCTGCATTTAATAAGCGCCGAAAAAACAACTCTGTTACTAGGTTCGTTTTTTTAAATTTACTTTTTAACCTCGATAAAGTCGTTTTTTAAATATTATTTTTTGTCGCTAGAAGACAACTTTTCTTCTTTTCTTTATAAAAAAATAGGATTTTGTAATTAATTGAGGTCATGTAATTAATTTATTTAAAAAAGTATTGCTTTTTAATCCTACAAATTATCTGAAAGCTATAAAAAATTTTTATCATTGGTAGTCTACCTAGCTACTACTAAACTACCTTTTTCTTAGGTCCTTTTTTTAGGATTGGCCCTCAGTGACGTATTCGCCATTTTATTTTATTTTTTATTAGATTTCGTTACTTTTCTGTTCCCAAATTCAATCTTTGTAGTGACAGTGACATTTTGAGCCAGTCGCCTAACTATAGGTACCTAGTTAAAAAAAAGAAAAGTTAATATGGCCAGTGATGGCCTTATTTCGTATATAATACTTTTTAATCTATAGGTATTTTGCCCCAGACTATCACCAATGATCTTTTTTTTGAGAATCAGTTGGGATAGGGCTTAAAAAAACACAAAAATTAACTACAATGTTTTGAATATGAAAACATTTATTTTTACAACCACGTAAAACCCAATAAGATTAGTTTTATTCATTATAAGGTATGTTGAAAACCTTGAATATAAGGACACATCTACACAACACTTATATCACGGAACACAAAAGCAGGTTTGCAGTCATGCACCTCGCACTTGCACTAAAAGTACACCATACCATCAGACATCAAACATACCATTGACATACTACACAGTAATATTGCGCTACTAAAAAGGATGTTGTTTGTCTAATTTGTCTCCTCTATTACCTACATTTTATGTATTGTTTATTATTGGTTATATTATTCTATTTTTACATAGGCGAGACTGCCCCAACGCCGAACAGTTCCCAGTACCGGACAGTTCCGGTTTGGCGGTTCCTGCGCTATAAGGCAGCATCTCTCTATTATATTCTGTTGTGACATCACAAATGCGGATTGTGTTTCGCGCCATTTGCTTGTCTGTCGCAGTTGTGTAAACATATGAGTGATTTTGTGAATTTTAGGTATTTTATCCTGACATACCTAAACTGCACTGTACCTTCTGTGTATCTAAAGGTACGTTTAATAATTTTTTTATTGATTAGTTTAAATTTTACTTTAATAAAGGCAGCAAAAATGCCAGCAAACCTACGAAAATATTTGTGTACTTTTAGAAGTAACGTTTTTTTCTAGCATGGCGCGGTGCCTAAGTACCAATATCCAATGAATTTAATAATCGCTTAACTCAATATACAGCTGCGCGCCGCCTCTGGTTCGAAGAAACATAATTTCTAATGGTCTATATACAATCCGCTTGCAACTTTTATAACTTTATTATATACTTTTCCGTATATTTCTTAATTTTCTCTACATTCGTTACACACTTGCTTTCCTCCCCATAATCTAAAGTTTGTTTAAAACTTTTCAAAAAACTTTTCGTTCGAATAAAGTTTTGGCGGCGCGGCGTTTCGTATTTTTGTCTCAGCAGCTTTACGAAAATCTTATAATCTTCGGATAGACCAAATCTCTTCCTGTTAGGGGAGTATAGAGTAGATAAAAATTAGTCATTTATTTTAGTATTGAAAATACTACTGGGTGCGTATATACGGGTCTATTTCATGAAAAATGAACGCGACATGCGACATGTACATAAATAACACGGCGGTAAAGTCTAAACAAACATCCGAGCAGCACAGGATCGATTACATCATCTGCTGAGTATTAATACTGTTTTGTTTTGGGTTTCGGCATTTATTATTATATTTGTTGATATTAAGATAATATGGCCGGGAGAGAGAACAGTTAGTAGATAGTTATTAATGATACTTGTTCAATGAACACTATAATGAAACGTGTGCAACGTTAAACCACGAGGCGTCAGCCGAGTGGCTTAATTACACAAGTTTCATTAACAAAGTTCATATCGAACGTGTATCATTCAAAATTTAATCTACGACAGTGCAAATATATTTTATTCGTCTAAATTTCATTGATATCAGATAACGTTTTCGTAATTTTTAAAATTTTCAGGTGTCCATATTAGTCGATATTATGGTAACCGCATTTTTGATTGTTTCAATTTCGATAAAATTGGAAAAAAATAAACAGTGAATGCGCTGAAACAAAGCGAAATAGCGCGGCGGTCTTGGCGTATTACACAGAAAGTCGGGGGAGAATGGATATATCAATCCAAAACATGTCATAGCCGACTTAAGATTTAGACATTTCATGAACAAAGAGTACAAGGACCAGCAGGTAAATGGCTGTGTATAGCTAAAGAAATAATTTTGTCGCTATTTTTGAAAAGGTGGTTTTGAGCTCTCTTCAATATGTACTAATATACAGATTATCATATATTTTTTATTTTAACAAAACAGTCAAATTTACACATTTCTAAGTATAATTTACACATTTCTAAGTATAATAATTTAATTATTATTTCAAACTTAATCGGAGCATCCATGCCGTCATAATAACGCGTGATAGCGGCATGTTACATACCCACAGATACAGTGGCGGATTCAGAAAAAATTGACAGGGGGGGCACTTACTTGTTATCTTGGGGTGCACGAAAAGCCCGCTGCGGACAAAACGCGCCGCAGGCGAAAATTTTTTAAGACCACGCTCAAATTTGGTCAATAATTTTTAGTAAATATTTTAAAAATGTATGATTACCTACTTATTTTATTGAAAATGAAATAAGATAAAAAAAATAAAAAAAGGCCAATTTATTTTTCATTAGCGGGTACATTGTTTAAAAGTAAAGTTCAATCTTCTGGTTTTATTTCCAACAAACTTATCAATAACAATAAAGTCCCTAGATCTACACTTTGTGATCTGTGTCAAGTTAATTTCGGGTTTAGGTCTTCCCTCAATTTTAATTTCAATTTTTTGCTCAATACTTAATGAGCTAAAATTGTTTCTCAAATATTCCACATTCATAGCCGTTTTGGCATGTTTATTTTTATTAAAATAAGTCCTTACTACCCCAAAATAATACACTTTCTTTGTAAAAAAAAACACAGATTACAGTTTTCTGTAACAAAACACAAATTCTAAAATCCTAAAATGTATGCTTTTTATCTAACGTGCTTTTACGCCATCTTTTCGCTAATTATCAAACCACGTTGAAAACCTGATTTTTAATATCCATTTCTAAATGCTGTAAATTTTTGGCAATATTTGGTTGTTACAGTACAATGCTTTGTCACTGTGTTTGAAATTTTGGGTGTTGCGCTTAGGTTGGTTCGTGCGAAATTATTATGGCAGGGGGGGCACGTGCCCCTATGCCCCCCTCTAAATCCGCCACTGAGGAGTAATCTGTGCTGTGACAAAATGGTTTCCTTCTCGCCACTGTATGTGGTAGGTATTTTCAATACGCCTATGATACTTGCGTAAGATGCAAGATCTGTTAATTTTTTAATAATTGTCCTGTCAAATTATTATCGTTAAATCAGACTGCATCTTTACAAATTTTATTCGCAATATCCGCATAATACTTCTTTATAGACTTATATTCTGGAAATAATGATGTACACGGAGAAAAACGCCTTCTATGCCTTATACGAATTCACATACTCTTTATAAAACTGTTTAATACTATATGTGACAGCAACGCGCTTTCCTACTCTAAGACAACGAAAATTTCTAGACCGTTATGTAGTGATAATATTACGGTAATTTAGCCAATAGGAAATAGGAATTATTGCTACTATAAATTGGTTTATATAGGCATTATTGCTCTGAATACTTACCGTAATTATAAAGTTCTATTGGGGGTGTAATGTAATGAAACTTGACATTAATCATAATAATATTTGTTTGCTACGGTTAATAAAGCATACTTGCCACTAAAAATCAGTACTGTAGTTCTCAAAAATTTAAATAGCTTCTAGTGTGATACTATTGTCGTTTAACATTGCATATGATTATCTATTATACAACATGGTTTACTGAGATAGTAAAATTCGTCCATGGATTATAAAGTTCAATACTAATAATGGGTTGTGCGAAATAAGATTCTTCTATTGCTTTATCTGACATGCAGAGTTTAAAAAAAACTTAAATGCACATCAAAAATAAATTAATTGAAACAGGTATTGGTACGATTAATTAAATTCAAATTCAGACAGGGCAACTAGAAGACAACGAACAACGATGTGACCTGCGCAACAAACACGTTAAAACTAATAATACTGCGCACGGCGATTGCCGATCGCTACGAATCCCCATCAACGTCTTGTGGATTATAGGTTCTAACGGATACAATTCGTTTTTAGGGACGCCTAATTGTAGAGAAAATTTTTTATTGGGAATAAAATGCATCACATTGAGAAGATACAATTTAGTTCTTGACAAAATTGCTGTATTAAAAGTAGTTTATTATTTAACAAGACTGTGCTGCTAATGGAACTGAGTACTACCAATAAAAATATTGTTTTAGCAAAGCTGATTTTGATACACTAGCAATTTGTTTAATATTGGTTAATACAAAATAAGCTATCAATATAAACTATGTCTAAGCAAACCTGTTGTATTAGATCATTTTTCTCAGTGTAATATTTACAGATTAGAAAAGCAAATAAATTAAATCAGACATCCCATCCTGTTAATCAATAGCATTTTTTACAGTGTATATGACAAAAAGTAAGTAATGAATCATTCTTTTTTATTTGCAGGTCCCACTTTGTTCTACCTTCCCTTCAATTTAAACCTCTATCGTATAGCATAAACGTCCAGAAAATATAAAAATATTTCAAAAGTTGCCCAGAAGTTTGAAACAGATTAATTTTCCTATTTTTCCCGGCGCGCTTTTAAAAGTAGATAACATCGTGTTTACCGAGATTTCTGCCTCAAGATGGAGTCCGCTGTTATAAAGTGTAGGCAAAATGTAGTTTTATGAGTGGGAAAATATGGGGAAATATTACTCGGTCTAAATTTGAACACATTGCACAATTTTAGTTTTAGGAAAAGTTTTATTATTATGCTGTCATCTGAAAGAAAATTATTACCTCTGCCGGCAAATTAATGAACTTTGAAAGTGCTGTTTTTACAATTGGGCACTAGCACGTGACGTCACAAATATAACCTCACTTTCCACGGGGGGACAACAAAGCGTTTTAACAGTAAAGTTAATGTGATTGTTTTGTTTTATTTTTCGAGTTTTGTGCAATTTTTGGAACTTTTTTGATATATTTAGGGTTTGGACCTGTTCTAAGTGCTGTTAGTGTTAATTTTCATCAAGACTTTTATTTTTAAGTGATATTACTCTCACGGTAAATTTAAGTGTTTTAAGACTGATTATTTACCTTAAATGTAGTTAAAATTAAGTCAGAGTAACAACCTACTATATTTTAGAATTCTAAAGTATGCTACAGGAATAAGTTGGCATTAATTGATGGGGTAGAACCTTATTTTTTATTGAAGGACTCTTAGTATAGTACTACTCCCAATGAGGTTCTTATGATATCAAAAAATATGATTGTGGATTGCTTATATTATATACTTACTACTGCAAATATACAATTTTGTCAGCGGTTTTATTTTATAGTAGAAGTAAAAGCTCACAATATAGGGATTTTTTATAGTTTAACCCCCAAAGAAGTCATAAGGGGGATTAAAGTATATTTGAAGGAACATTATTTATTGATTTTATTAACTTAAAACTACGCGAAAGTACTCAAAACATAAATAATGAATCGGAAAAAGTGGGTATACAAGTTTGTATTGAAAAATTGTTTTTGTTGGATCTTTTTGAAACTTACTCTAGAAAGTAACTAATAAATAAAACACGTAATTCTTTTTGGAAATCAATCCCTAAAGCTATGAAAAGTGGGTGTATAATAATAATTTTGTATTGGAAAAAATAACTTTAGTAGAAAAACTGTAACCCATATGTGCTTTTTCACTAAATTTTGATTTTTACCCTATGTAGAGGAAGCAAAAGTAAAATTTTCTACGGCAAAGCTAGAAGATAAAATATATCTTATTGAAAGAGAGAATAGTTTAAAAAAAATATCCTGAACTTAACAAATTCTACTGGATAGTACCGTGCGAGCAAAAATTATTTGCATCAAAGAGGGCTTGGATTAAAAAACGTAGGGCTTGGTTTAGATCACAATGATATGGGGACGATATAATAATATCTAACCAAATCTAGGTTAAAATTTTGTCGAGTTCATATATGACATGATATGCAAAACTAATGAGTAATAAAATAAGTAGACAAATACAAATTTATTTTTGTTGTTTACGAAATTAACAAAGTAAGAATATACAGAAAGAAAAAGAAAAATAATTACAGAAATTGCTGAAATTGGCCATTAATCTACCCACTTCCTGGGACAGGCGTCTTTTACAATTTGTAGGCGTATTTTGCATTATTTCACGAACGTTTGCAACAAATTCTTCTGTTCTTACAGATGGTCTTCCTGCTCCTTTTTTGTGTTGTATAGAACCTGTTTCCCTAAACACAGCCACGGTTCTTTTCAGGCAATGATAAAAATCCCCAGCAATAAAAGCAACGTTAGGAAAACGTTCGTGAAAATCGCCCATGCACAATCGCGGATTGCTCACCATATTTACTTTAACCCCGTTTCGAAAATACGCTTCAACTATGAATGTTTTGTGCTGTTCCGTAAATCCCATTGTGTGAATTGTTCAAGAAATTGGAAAAATTAGCGATGAATCAAATTACTTGTAACAACTGTCAAAGATGTCGGAATAACTGATTGATTGTTAATTCAGGTAGTTACTGACACCCAACAGGTATTAAGCTCTACGGCTAAGCATTACGTCCTTAGATGCAAGGCCCTCTTTGATGCAAATAATTTTTGCTCGCACGGTATATTATAAATAGTATCCGCAGCTTTGTTCGCACGGCGAATTGATAATGATTAAATTGCGCCAGCGAGGTCGCCGACATCCGGTAAATTGGCAAACATAAATAACTTCAATCAAGAAATATTGAAAACACTAGACTCTTGACCCTGTCTAATAAAAAAAAGATCTCTTACAAAACAAGCTTTGACAAATATCAAATTTGGTTTGTAAGGTACCTCTCTCACAATTTTCCTAAGAAGCAATCCATCGATTTTTCAGCAAAACAATGTTTTATTGTAAACATAAACTAACTTTTAAACCATTAAAAAAAGTAATAAAAAGCACCTTTTACCCTCTCATCTAATTTTTTCATTTTATATATACTTCCTTATGGGGCAAAAACCCCATAATATCTATCTCAATCTTGCCCCGAGCAGTTTACTTGAGCCTTGACAAATGTTAGCAGGAAAAAGTGTAAGGCAACATTTTCGGTATCAAGTAACGAGACGAGATATAATAAATGACGTGTCATCTGCATAACTGATGGCCCGATATAAGGTAATCGGTTTGCGTCATCAGCCAAACGATTTCGGGAATAAAAGTGGGACGTTCGGTCTGTAATAGTTAGATTGGGAGGATTGATAGACCACACGAGAAGGGTATTTTTGTATGATATGTGTGTGCGTTATGATGGGGTGTGGACATTGGTGACGGTTATAATATTCACGATTTTGTCATATTATCAAATCGATAAATAATTTCATAATTCTCAAATAGATAAAATACAATATATTATCCTTTAACATATTATTTATTTTCGGCAGGAAAAATATGTAAATACTTTACTCAAATTTTAATTCGGTAAATTGTTAATATCAATAACGACCGAACAAGATAGATATTTCATTCGTTTGATCACTACAAGCAGTAAGACCTAAAATCCAATTCTCCACTAGGTTCCTCAAAAATTATTGTGTCTTAACACCTTTTTGTCCAAAAAAATTACCTTGTCGGACTTCCATTTTCTTTATTTTGTTACTTAACACAACGTTTCGGTTAGTTAGTATCTCTAACCGATTCCAAGTGTAAACTAAATTATAATTCTAAGGCTACTGTCTTAAACACTATCCATGTGCAATGAGTATGAAGTTTGAGCTGTTGGTTTTGGACAAAAAGAGACTTTTAGATAGTGGGGATATCTTACTTGGTTTACTAAATATATGGGTATTTTGATTCATGAAAGCTGCTTCTTGGAATTTTCGTTTTCTCTAGTGTTGTTCCATGTCAAAAACCTTGGCTTCGGACCACTGTATATTATGTTGGTTTGGGTATTTTGATTCATGAAAGCTGCTTCTTAGAATTTTCGTTTTCCCTGGTGCTGTTCCGTCTCAAAAACCTCGGCTTCGGACCACTGTATATTATGTTGGTTTGGGTATTTTGATTCATGAAAGCTGCTTCTTAGAATTTTCGTTTTCTCTAGTGCTGTTCCGTGTCAAAAACATTGGCTTCGGACCACTGTATATTATGTTGGTTTGGGTATTTTGATTCATGAAAGCTGCTTCTTAGAATTTTTGTTTTCTCCGGTGCTGTTCCGTGTCCAAAACCTTGGCTTCGGACCACTGTATATTATGTTGGTTTAGGTATTTTGATTCATAAAAGCTGCTTCTTAGAATTTTCGTTTTCTCTAGTGCTGTTCCATGTCAAAAACCTTGGCTTCGGACCACTGTATATTATGTTGGTTTGGGTATTTTGATTCATGAAACCTGCTTCTTAGAATTTTCGTTTTCTCTAGTGCTGTTCCGTGTCAAAAACCATGGCTTCGGACCACTGTATATTATGTTGGTTGGTCCATACATGTTTCGCTATACCTGATCTCGAAGTTTCACCTTTTTGAGTATGTTTCATATGTTCTTTAACTCGTACGGAAAGAGGTATTTTTATTTCTCCAATGTACGATTCGCCACACTCGCAAGGAATTTGATAGATACCATTTTTTGTGTTTCCATTACGGGGCGGCGGCGGCGGCGGGGGGGGGGGGGGGGGGAGAGAAGGGGGTTACTTTTGTAAGAAGCTTCTAAGCGTATTTCCGGATTTAAAAGCTGTTTTGATATTTTATAGTTTTTGGTTATTCTTCTAATCTTTTCAGAAATCCCTTTAATATAAGGTATTGTAAGAAATGCTTGCTCCTCTTGCCTTACTTTCGAAACGTTGTGTTAAGTAACAAAATAAAGACAATGGCAGTCCGATAAGATAATTTTTTTACTATTATAAATCATAACTATACATTTTTAATTATAAGAATATCCTGACGGTTTTAGTCTACAGACTGTTCTATCCGTTAGTATTGGCCTATCCCAGTATAAGAGATATTGAGGAGATTCAAGAACTGGTTCGGGTGAGTATTGATATATGGTGGAAGATTTTCGTTTAATCCTAGTTATAAATCGATACTTTATGAATGATCTTTTGCCACCTGATTATACCTCCTTCCCAGATAAGCGTTGGGCGTGCCATTTTCTGTGGATTTGCTTTGGGTTATGGCTTGCTATCGAGTCTAAGGACGAAACGACCGTCGTTGTTTACCCGTCCCAGGGTATCCATTATGCTTGGTTCCTTGTGTATTCGAATACAAAATACAGTTATACACTGTCAGATATACCACTACTTTGTTACTTTTAATATGATAGAATGTTCTCTATAAACAGTGACTTGTCTAATCGACGCAAAAGTGCGTTTATGAATGAAGTGATTTGTCTATCTTAGTTGATCGTCGATGGACATTTAACGTTATAAATAAATTTAAAGAGACCAATACAATATTGTAACGGATTTTTCACCGTGAATTTAACATTCAAAATTAATTACGGCATTGAAATTCATTTCTAAACGGTCTAAACGAATAGCACTATAACACAAAAAGATAAAAGCATAAATTCTTCCGGGTAAGCTAATGAAGCTCATTCATTTTGGGCCTTTCGAATCAATAAACTCTCGATTGAAACACTTTTTGTAGCCGCGGCACTTTGGCAATCTTTTTTGTGAAAATTGGGCTATTATTTTCATGACCTAATAAAGTCTGATTGAAGCTAACTTAATTTGAAGTATACAACGTGCGGAAGAAAGTTCGGCGTGATTAGTTTCTTGAAGAAAATCTAATAGAAATTTGTTTTCGTTTTAAATTATGTTCGATTGTTAAATTCTTTAAATAATTTTCTGACACGAAAATATTTACTTTGCAATTAAAATGTTTTTGAGTGGGAAGGTTCAATCTTGGGTATTCGAAAGTACTTAAACAAATAAAAATATGAAAATTCATATAAAATTATGTAAAATCGATTGTAATGGTTATGCTCCCTCTCTTTCTTCGTCAGCCCTCTGGGGTCCACCCCTGAACTCAGGACTCTTCAAGTCTGTTCCATTCTTATTGATTGATGAACTAGTTTTACCCATTTTCTACCAGCGACTTCTCTTAGAAATAGAATGCAAATCAATAAAGACGAACCCCACTGTTTAATGGTTTTTGGGATCTCCGATAAAGCAGAATTGCTAACATCGATATTTTTTTAAATCTAACAATAAAAAATGTTCCCATATTCTTCTATGTAAATTCTGTCCTGACTGAATAATCAATGCTCTGGATTATTTTGTTGGTCCATCTATTACGTTCTGTCTTGTTACATGTTCCGCCCATCTCCATGGATAAAGGACCAAGCTGCCTGTCAGTGGTAGGTACCGGAACAGGAGCGGGAACATTGCCTTCCCCAAATCTCGACTTTCACTCCGCTGATTCTTGGTTGTTCCTAATACTTTTTTAGCAACAACTTTTGTTTGAAGAAGTCGTTCATGCTTAAAGTGGAGTTAAAGTATGGGAAAGAAAGAAAAAACTAAAAGTTTTCCTCCACAAAATTTAATAGAATAAAATTCTTTAAGGGTCTATACATGTTTCGAACGTAGAAACGTTCATCATCAGGAGATTTTCTCTTTTGCTAACACCATCAGCATAAAATAAAATTTTTCTGTTTCCTGATGATGAACGCTTCTACGTTCGAAACGTGTGGAGAACTTTGAATAAGTTTTTATCATATTAAATTTTGTGGAGGAAGACTTTTGGTTTTTTCTTTCTTTCCCAACAACTTTTGTGTTATTTGATTGTTTACCATACTTATCTTGAATAATATGATTGTATAATTCTAAAGTACCTCATCTAATTAGTTGCTTGTTGTTGCAATATATTTTGAAGAAATAGTCCATGCTTAAAGTGGAGTTGAAATATAGGAATGAAAAGAAGGACTTCTTTTTTTTGCCTTTATTTCATTTTAGCAATGCATGTTTCATCGGATTGAATAATTTAATTGTTATCGGGCAGTTAAATATTGAATGAAATAATTATATAATTTAATTAAAATTTCAATTAACGTATTGTTTGTCAAATTAATAATAGTTAAAATATCTTTTGAAGATTAAATTGAGAAGACTTAAGTTTAATAGGTCTTATATTTAATATGCGTTTAGGAGAAGCAATCGTTTTTGGCAATGAATATAATTTATTTTTGTTTGAAGGTAGTAGACAATGAAGTAATATCAAAAAAATTACATTGTCGGACTTCCATTGTCTTTATTTTGTTACTTAACACAACGTTTCGGTTAGTTAGTACCTCTAACCGTTTTCAAGTGTAAACTAAATTATAAATCTAAGGCTACTGTCTTAAATAGTATCCATGTACAACGAAGCTTGATAAATCCGCCTACGTGCTTATTGGAGTGTGAAGTTTGAGCTATTGGTTTTAGGCAAAAAGAGGCTTCCAGATATTGGGGATATCTATACTTGGTTTACTAAATATATGGGTATTTTGATTCATGAAAGCTGCTTCTTTGAATTTTCGTTTTCTCCAGTGCTGTTTTGTGTCCAAAACCTTGGCTTCTGACCACTGTATATTATGTTGGTTGGTCCATACATGTTCCGCTATACCTGATCTCGAAGTTTCATCTCTTTCAACATTTAAGATGTTTTTTAACTCGTACGGGAAACGGTCTTTTTGGGTAACCATTCTGTTTTAAATATTTTTTGATGTTTGAAATTTCAATATTTAGGTCTTCCGGATTGTTGCAAACGTTAGATGCCCTGTGATAAAGAGTTTGAATTATACCCTGTTTCACGGAGTTTAAATGATTCGATCCGTGGTTAATTTATTGCTTCGTGTGAGTGGGTTTCCTGTACACTGAAGGTTTTATGTTTTCAGCACTTTAATTTTTTTAAATATAATTTAATTAAAATAGTGCTTCCTAAGACTAGGGTAAGCGTTGAAGACAACCTAAAATCTTTTTAATACCTATGTTCCAGTTCAAATGCCAAATATTTTCTGCTTTGTTGATGTAAAAAATTATTATCTTGTCAGAAGTTTCATTATCTCACGGGAAGTTTCGCTAAATTTATTTACAACGCTGCTTAGAAGCGCCTTCGTTAATATAAATTAGGGAAATATTTAGAATGTAATTCTTTAGACGACTCCCTGGAAGTAACTAATTATTATTCTTGTACTGGAGACACTGGCTGAATAAAATTGTTGCAATGTAGGAATTCTGCTCGGGATACCCGTTGACATAATTTTATTACGGAACAAATTTTGTAATAAGGATGATTGAAAAATATAAGAAGAAGAAGAAGATAAAGTTTGCTCTGTTATAAAAATTTTAGAGTATATTTTTTTAAATTTTTTACCGTAAGCTTTCTCAAGATCGGGATTTGTATACTCTAATGAAAAATTTAATTTTTTCAAAGTTTTTTCTTGGGATTGGAATAACTTTTTAAATTTAATTGCAATATTCCAGCTTTCCCATAAAAATTTTAAAATTATCAATAGAGTTAATATAAATATGTAACACAAAACACATTCTATATAAGATACCTGTACCAAATAGGGTCAGGTTCCTATACAGGCCACCAAATGTTATTCAAAAATACGTCACTTTCACAACTACAAAATTCTACACTGTGATTTCAAGCTATATACAGAAACTCAACCACGAGAAAATAACGTGGGTCAATTTAAAGCAGATGATACCAATAAATCATTAACATTGGGGAATTGTTTTGTCCGCTAAATAACAAGAAGTTTTGTGCTTAGATTTTTACAAAAGAGGAAACGTAATGGTATATACACTGAGAAAAAAACCTTCTATTCTTTATAAGAATTTACATATTCTTTATACAACTGTTTAATACTAAATGTGACAGCAACGCGCTTTCCTACTGTAAGACAACAAAAATTACTAGACACTGTTGTAGTAATAATATCACGGTAATTTAGCCAATAGGAGTTAATGCTACTATATAATGGTTTATAGCCATTATTGCTCTAAATGCTTACAGTAAGCAGTATTGAGGATGTGATCTGGTTTATATACTGTATTAGTTCCGACTGGCAGTTGTAATGAAACTTGACATTTATCATAGTAATATTTGCTATATGCTATAACTAAAAATCAGTACTAGAGTTCTCAAAAATTGAAATATATTTAAGTGTTATATTGTTCTTATCGTTTAACATTGCATATGATTATCTATTCATTGTGTCATCAACATGGTCTACTGAGATTGTCAATTCGTTCATAGATTATAAGGTACAATTCTAATGATGGTTTGTGCGAAATAAGAATCTTCTATTGCTTTATCTGACATGTAAACTTTTAAAAACCTTATATTCAAAGTAAAAATAAATTAATTGAAACAGGTATTGGCACGATCAATACAATTCAAATCTAGACTGACAGCTAGAAGACAACGATGTGACGTGCGCAACAAATACGTTAAAACTAATACTACGGCGCGCGGCGATTGCCGATCGCTACGAACCCCCTCCAACGTCTTGTGGATTATAGGTTCTAACAGATAAAATTTGTTATTGGGGACGCTGTTTGGTTTTCTTAATTGTAGAGACAGCACTTTACTGGGAACAAAATGCGGCGCATTGAGAAGACAAATTTATTTCTTAACAAAATTGATGTATTAAAAGTAGTTCATTATTCAACAAGACTGTGCTGCTAATGGAACTGATTACTACCAATACAAGCACAGTTCTAGCAAATCTGGAATTGATATAACACTAAATCGGGTTTAATACACTAGCAATTTGTTTAATATTGGTTAATAAAAAAGCTATCAATACAAACTATGTCTTAGCAAACCTGTTGTATTTGTTCATTTTTCTCAGTGTAATGGTCTTGCGAGAACGAGACGAGACGCGACGAGACCAGACGAGACCAGACGAGACCAGACGAGACCAGACGATACCAGACGAGACCAGACGAGACGAGAAAAAGCGAGATGAGAGTAAAACACTAGATAAGATAATTAGTACATAATTCCGATATCGGCGCCAATTATTTTATTTGCCAGCAGTGTGACCGATTATGGTTGTTGAATCGACAAGAATAGGAGACCACTACTCATCATTCAGGTTGACGCCGGCGGGTCGATCTTCAGCCCAAATTCCTGCGATTTGTTTGTGACGTCGATAGGTGGTTTCTTTAGTTTGTATTGAAGAGCGAATATATAGGTTTAATTTTATTTCTCAGTAAATATTTCAAAATTTTAAAAACTGAAACCGTATTTTCTGAAGGGTTAAAATCAAAATTTAGTGAGAAAGACTGCGAAATATTAATAGCAGCTTATCAGGCACAAATCTGATCTGACATAAAAAATTTTACTCTACGAAATAATTTGAATAATTTTATACTCTTAAATATCATACTACAATAAAATGACCGATTTACAAAATCACAGTTAAGTTTAAATAATACAAGAAAAATATTTGTGACCCTGGTGACCATGAAAAAAGGAACCATCATATCTTAATAAAAATATCTCGAAAATTCCGCCAGTCATCTAAGCATGTTTCTTTGCATAATATAACTAACCGACAAGATATTTAAATCTTGGGTTAAGATCTTCTCGGGATTAAGCCATTTCTGTAAGCAGTAACAATAACATGTTGATTAACTAAAGATAAAGTCGGGGATATACATAACTGACATTTATTATTTGGAAACATCTATTGCGGTTACGTTTTGCAATAGAAAAAATATAATTTTTAGGGATGGAAAAAACCAGTATTTTTTTGTAACAGGTATGTGCTGTTCCTGCTCCAAATTCATACCTGTTTCAAATACCTGTTATTACCCATAGACAATTTACCTGTAGATAAGCAAACAATAATCACGAAAGTGGCAGTTTTATGGCCTCGTGCATGTAAACAAAGCTAGACACTATTAGACATGCGCATTGCAACATTATCGTTTGACGAATGGGAAAATAGACAGGTCCGGGCTTTAAAATTTAAATTCTTGCCAAAAAATTGTAATTTCTTCTCAATTTTTGATAAAGTTGGGAAAAAAGGTAGTGATTTCTGGCATTTTTAGTAGTTGCAAACCTCATCAGATTTTGAGGATAGAAAATTGTTTTTAAGGGTTTGTTTCTAAAGTTTGTTTAAAAATGATTCGTCGTCATGTTTTTAGCTCGAAAAGGAAGAGAACAAGAGCAACTGAATTAAACTAGTCTTATAAAATCGAATATAAAAACAGACAAAACCAGCAAAGTAACCAATCTACGGTGTTATCGCGTACCTAACCTCAAGTCAAATATTAGTTGGTATATAACTTGTATTGATTTTTACAATTTGGCAAAAACTTGGGTACGTGTAAAACATTTTCAAGTAAAATTTCGTGTTCAAGAGTTTGAAAAGTTTTTGCCCGAGAACTTGACCCGTGGAATACTGGCTTTATTAAAAGCTTAATGTCGGATGTACACATTTTAACCAAAAAATTAACCAACCAGCAACTTTGACAGAGTTAATTTTCTCACAATCCGACACAATTCACTAAACTACACAAAAACTAGAAATCCATAAATATTAAACACCCACAATCCACGATAGCTAAGAAAACTACAAGAAATCCACAGAGAAACCTTAAAACTCAACAACAAAAATGGCGGCCGAGCCGGTTCTGTAGAGTTTCTTGTGCATGTCGATCATTGTCGATAAAGTAGGACAGGCCGATAACACGAGGTTTGTGCGCATGCACGAAGGTGTCCAGAAGGAAGCCAGCTGACCGGCGAGTCATGCGCTCGGACGTGTTTTTTCACCCATAAAACGTAACTTTTGTTTGCGCAGGAGATAAGCTGTACGTATCTAAAGGTAAATTGTCTATGTTATTACCACGTCTAAATTAATAATAATTATAATGATTATTGGCGCAGGCTGCAGAGTCCAAGTACGCCAAGTCGATAAGCACGAAATATCTGAGCGAAAAACGTTCGGTAGCGTCAGGGTGGTTCAATTTTGGATGTGGCAATTTGCAGGTCGAGTGATAATTGCTGTAATATTATTATGTTAAGTTTTCTAGCTCATTAAGAAAGCCAACAAAGCATAAGATATGGTCAAGTCTTTGCTACCGCTACCAGATGGCAGCTGTTTTTAGTACGGTTTTACTTGTCGAAATATTAATTAATATAAATATGCAACATTTAATTATTCGATAAGTTTTTTGTTTTAGTTTTTTTTATAGACTTAATATTTTTGCTTCCGCTATTTCAATAATTATCACCAGTCGTCACTATACATACGAGGGCGGATTGATATTGAAGCTACCTAGCGCTAGATGGCAGCACAAACACAAAAACTTTTTTTTTAGAAATTGCGATCTGTCAAACGTCAGCTGTTAAAATTTTAGCCAAATTCATCGATTAGTTTATTTGTTGTAGTCGTTTGAAGTAAGCAACCTTTGTATTTCTTGAAAAATGGAAAAAAGTGAATTTCGTGCAGTGATTAAACACTATTATTTAAAAGGGAAAACGGCGAAAGAGACAAAAGAAAAGCTCGATAAACATTACGGTGAGTCTGCTCCGTCAGATTACATGGTAAAATATTGGATTGCTGAATTTAAACGCGGCCGAACAAGCACTGCAACAATACCATCAACAGGAAGGCCAAAAGAGGTGGTTACTGAAGAAAATATCAAGAAAATCCTCGATATCCTTATGAATGATCGCCGAGTCAAGTTACGTGAGATTGGTGAAATGGTAAATATATCATATGAACGTGTGTTCAACATTTTGCATGAACATTTGCATATGAAAAAGCTATCGGCAAGATGGGTGCCGCGTTTGCTCAGTGTCGAACAAAAACGAGTTCGACAGACCACTTCACAGCGGTGTTTGGACATGATAAAGCGTAATCCTGTTGAATTATGGCGTCGATTAATAACTGTTGATGAAACGTGGGTCCACCACTACACACCTGAAACCAAAAATCAATCGAAACAATGGGTGGAAGCTGGTGGAAGTGCTCCGAAGAAGGCGAAGATAGTGAAATCGGCTGGCAAGGTTATGGCCACTGTATTTTGGGATGCACACGGAATATTGCTCATCGATTATCTTGAAAAAGGATCCACAATCACAGGAAAGTATTATCGTGCATTATTGGATCAATTGATTGATGCAATCAAGAAAAAACGACCACATTTAAAGAAGAAAAAAGTGCTCTTTCTTCAAGACAACGCACCGGTTCACACAGCATTAGATACGATGCTAAAATTACGTGAAATACACTTCGAATTGGTTGATCATCCACCTTATAGTCCAGATTTAGCTCCTAGTGACTTTTTCCTGTTTCCAAACTTAAAAAAATGGCTCGCAGGAAAAAGATTCATCTCAAACGAAGAAGTGATTACCGCAACTAACGCGTATTTTGAGAGGTTCCCAAAATCGTATTATTCAGATGGTATAAAAAAGTTGGAATATCGTCTTACTAAGTGTATTGAGCTAAATGGAGACTATGTTGAGAAATAAATGGTTTTTGAAAAAAAAAAATGTTTTTTTCCTACTTAGGTAGCTTCAATATCAATCCGCCCTCGTAGGTACAATAATTAAAAAGGCTCCTTTTATACTGGGATTCTGAATGCGAGATTCAGTATCTGGGATTCTGAATCTCACGTGAATTCTAACGAGATTCGGAATGCATACTTTTCTAATCTTGCGGGGTTTCGGCAATTTTGTGGAGAGGCGATTAATTCCAGGGCCGCACGCTTCTGTTCAGTGTTAAAATGAATGCAGTAGAAGAAGCGCTGTTGCTATATTATTATCAGATCGTGTGAAAAAAAATTAAAACTTAGGAAACGTAGAATGTGGGTTCATCCATATAATCAGCGAACGTAATACCGCAAGAGGATACGTTTAACTGTATAAAAATTTAAGAAAACACTGAGAAATTTTTAAACTGTTTCAGAATGTCAATTCGGTCTTTTGACGAGACACAATATCTTAAAAGACAAAATTTATTTAGCCACTTCCACCCAGTGTACATACCTGTTTTATTGTTTTATTCAAAAACTCTTCTGCCGAAGTATCCCGTAAGCTTGGACGTGCCTGTATTGATGATATAAACTTGTCAGTATCGAAAAGAGTTTTTAAAACAGTCATATTGAATTCTTTATTCGTAAACCTTCGTAAAGTTAACTACTAGGTAGAAACCGTGTAATAGGTAAATTTCAAATCTTGTACCTGTTATTGACTGTTCCGCACTCATACATATTACTAAATACCTGAGACAAGTATTTTGTAACATCCCTAATAATTTTGACGCTTGTAAGTTTCGAAGCATTAGCAATGTTATAGGTTTAGCGATTATTTTTTTTTAATAAGGAACCGGCACGTGGAAATACCATTCTCTTTTTCAAGTCATAATTAAAGAGAATGTGTTCATAGAAAAATTTAGACATTTCCATAATCTTTCCAGGGGTTAAAAAAACCTTTCTTTAAATTCCAAAGACGCACAACTATGATTTTTTGTCCATTTTATCCTCAAAAACATGACAGAATAAACAATTAAACTAAAATTCACCACATTGGTTAGTCTACCTCAATCCTTGTCGCTTTCGGTATTTTGCATTTGATCGTTAAAAAAAAAGCAATATTATATTGATTGACAAAAAAGGAACAATATCATTTTTATAACCCAGGCAAGTTGATGTTTCGTTAATGCAAGTATATTATTGGTTGTCTGCCTTTGAAAAACAGTGACGTTATAAAAATCGGTTCGTGGGTTGTGGTGGTTTTTAAAATTCATCAAAAACAATTTAAAACGCTTCAATCTTTTTTACCTATTATTCCTCCTGTGCAATTGCAGACAAACCATTTTTCCGTTCTGTCGGAACATAAACCTCAGAAAATTTAATATGTGATAGGTTTACTATATTTAAAATTCACTTCTTTACTTTTTCTAATGTCATAAAACAAACCTACAATGTGTCCGGTCGTTGTTCCAGTTAGTACGTTTTTTCGGCAAATTAAGGTTCGACTTCTTGAGAGAAAAAGTATCAGCTTCTACGCTACTGAACTAGTTTCTAGTTTACTCCGATGTTGAAATTTTATCACTTTAAATAGAACATATTCTCTTCTCAGTTGCTGGAAACTCATTAGAGGGAAGTATGTCCAGTAAATCGACCTTAATCGCTTACCTGGTTTCTGTTGTTTGCTGCTCAAAACCGCGTTAGGACCGTAATTGTCTTACTAGTATAGTTTAACACTGTACAATGTTTAGTAAAGCTGAAGGTAATTAAATGATACAAATTTAATTTATCGGTGTTCAGGTAAAGGATGCCGCAGAACCCTTATGGGAAATGACTCGTATCATGTAAATCAAATAACTGCAAAACTGACATGTTTCAGCGAAAATTTCGTTGTTTCTAATATTGACATGTTTGAGATAGATCGAATTCCATGTAAAATATTGCGTTCGTGTCCCATAAGTAGGTTGTCATTTTTTTATTACTTTTCCCGTATTCTTTATCTTTCCAAATTCAATGTTACAAGTTGTCATTTTACTGGGTTCATCGATATTACGTATCTATCACCTAAATAGTTTAATATAGAATATAGAAGCGTTTGAAAGATCATTTACCAGCCGTCATAGTTGCTTAACAACTGACGAAACGATTTGTAGTCGGCACGCTTTGTCCATCGAGATAATTCTTTGTAACTCGCCGGTAAAAACTCATTTTTATAAACACTCAAGGCGAAGCAACTTGAAAACATATTCACCTGCGGTATTGTTACACTCTAAATAGTCCGAGCGAAGGTAGAAAATTACATTTGCAATTGTTCAGGCGTCTGCAGTTAAGTTAACAAAAAAACTAGGTTTTATTTGACTGTTTGAAGGTTGGAGACAATGATGTTTCTTGAATGATGAAAGAGTTTTGGACTTACATTGTCTTTATTTGTTTTAAATCACAACGTTTCAACTGGTAAGTATCTCCAGTCGTCTTCAGGTGAATACTAAGTAAGTAAAGTAACTACAGGACTATTTATACTAGCTAGGTGCACTAAAGCATAACTGAGGTGGGTGCAGTCATGCGTTCAGTTGGCACGCGATCTTGATCTCAGACGACTGGAGATACACATACACATAAAACAAATAAAGACAATGAAAGTCCAAAACTCTTTCATCATTCTAGGTTTTATTTGTTGTTGGCAGATTAATCGGATTTTTTGACATGAACAGTAGAGTTCTCGGGAATGTGCCGCATGTAAAAGACCCATTGGTATAAGGTTGCCACCAGTAGCTCAGTGGTGATTATATATATATGTGTGTCGCAGGATGCCGTGCTTGGATGAATGAATGAAAGCGTAAAATTTCCTCTTTTAAGTAAACTACGGTTGACATTACTTTTTTGCCATAAGATAAAGGTGCGTAAGCTTCGAAAATAACATTAAATGTCCTGAATTACTCGTTATTCAACGAATGCGAATGCAGAGTGCAGACTTCGCGGTGAAGGCAACGAAACCGCCTTTCATATCATATACAACTGTGAAGCACTAAGCCGCAAAAGATTCAAAATCTTCGGAAATTATTTTGTGATTGGAATTAGGTCTAATAAGGGTTATAGCCTACGATGTAGCAAAGCTAACGTTGAGGATGATTTTTTTTTGCTTTACCTTACTTTGATAAGCAATATGTGGGTACACTCAGGAAAATGATCTAATACAACAGGTTTGCTAAGACATAGTTTGTATTGATAGCTTATTTTGTATTAGCCCTAATAAGGGTTTGTGTGTTATTTAATAAAATAAATTGCTAGTGTATCAAACCCGCTTTAGTATTATGTTAATTTCAGATCTGCTAGAACCTCAGACCAAGCACTGCAGTGCATAATTTTCTATTAACAAAAACATGAGTGAAACCGAGAAAAAAATTATCGGGAATTAATTCTGCTGCGTGGGAGATTCGGTAAGAAAATTTCATAAATTGGAGTTTATTTTCATATGATGAGACCTTACGACCTATTCTCAATAAAAATTATAAGTTAGCAAGAAAATGTATTTTGATTTTATTCTGAGTGACGTTTGCCAATAGATATAAAGCACTTCATTTTTGACAGAAAAATTATCACTTATTAATTTTATTAGGTTTATAGACTATCGCGATAGTCTCCCGTCGCTATAAGCAACGCAACCAAAAAGGAGCCTTCTAATTGGTTGAAAATAAATTTATGAAATTTTTACCGTAGTTTTCTGATTCCACCAGACTAAAACAATTATGCTTAAACATATTCATCGCCTCGCAGCAGTGCCTCTTCAAACATAACATATGAAGACGAGCGACTTGGCGTAGTCACAGGGCTCTCACATTTATGGTATTACTTTTCCTGACATATCTTATAACCTCAAGAAATTATGTCTTGAATGTGACGCAGATAAAGATCGTAGTTGGTGACAAGACGAATGCACCGAGCAAATTTGCACCGAGGACGAGGTGTAGGGAAATAGGAAAAGGGAAAAATAATGGTGATAAATAATTAAAATATAAATTTGCTTGTGACGGTGGTTCTGAAACGATTTTGCTGCAGGGGACATGGGCGTCTGAAAATGTTTGTCGAAGGGGGAATTAAAAATAGTTGATAAGTTTAATAACTTTCAAAAAATTTGATTTAAATAGTTATTTTTGTATCTAGGGTGCGAAATACTACTTTTGTGATCGAGAACAAAGATTCATTGACGAGGCGCAGCTAAGTCAAAAAATTGTTCGAGAGAATTTCGCACACGAGTTGCAAACAATATTTTTTCTACAACGACTTTACTTTCATTAAACTAAAACCATAAAACGATATTTTGTATTATAATAGATAATATTTAATGCAAATTAATTTTTAAAAACATAGTGGTAGAATCTGTCCCAGATATCACTACGGAAACCAGTATGTTTGACAACAAACGTTTTTCACTTTTATTATCGAAATTGTGAGTCCTAAATATTGCTAGTTTTTTAAAGTAAAATACCTAATACACTAATGGAGAGTCTCGAAAGTAAAGATGACTTATCCTGTACTCCACCAGAAATATCAGATGCAGCAAACTTTTTACAATGAATCTTCTACCGGAAAAATCCAGACGACAGTATGAAAGGTAGTATGAACAATTTAAAACATGGTGTTTGACAAAAAACGTAAAAAAAGTCTCCGAAAATATTTTACTGGTATATCTTGCGGGAAGATCAAAAGAAGTTAAATCGTCCATATTATGGTCACTATATTCCATGTTAAATCGTCCACATATGGTCAATATATTCCATGTTAAAGTCAACACTTAATGTCAAGGAAAACGTGGATATAGAAAGTTTCCAAAATTGGCCCCGTTTCTAAAAAACTTTCAGTTGGACATCAAGCCAAGAAGTCTATGGTTTTAACGCGGGAGCAAATTAATAATTTTTTAACTGAGGCAGATGATAACATTTATTTATTAGTGAAGGTAATTATCGTATTTTTAAATTTACTATTGAGAATATAAAGAATAATTTATTGTTTTGATTATGGGTATCTCGGGTGCTTGTCGCCGGGAGGAGTTAACAAAAATGAGTCTTGATGATATCGAGGACAAAGACTCAATTTTAATAGTTAAAGTTCCCGATACAAAAACAAACGTGCGACCGCGTGTTTACAGTTTTAAAACTGGAATAGATCGAACTTTACAGAAAATAGGCAGCTCCTCGTCCAGCCTATGCATCGTCATGGCGATTTTTTCTGAAATATCGAAACAATAGATGCTTTAACCAGGTTGTTGGAATTAATTTAATTGGAAAAATGCCATCCATATCTCAGAATAGCGAATCCTGAATCATATTCCGGTCAATGCTTTCGGAGGACGTCTGCAACACTTCTTGCTAACGCAGGAGGTGACATGACTACTTTAAAGCGCCATGGAGGATGGAAATCTTCAACGGTGGCCGAAGGATATGTGGAGGACTCAATTAATAATAAAATTAATATTTCAAATAAAATTCTTGATTACGAAACTTTAAATGTAGATCCAGTTCCATCTAGTTCGAAAGCGAATAATAATAATGTAATTTCAACCTTCCGAGCAGCAGATTCCTCAGAAACAAATATTACATCTTGTAGGTTGTAGTGGTTGCACAATTAACGTTAATATTGTAAATAATAATTAAAATCACTGTTAAAGGAAACCATACTGTTTTCAGTACAAATATTTCAGAAATGCTACATTTAGTTTTTTTATTTGATATAATAATAAATATTTTTTAACTAGATTTTTGTTTAATTCTTGTGTACTACCTTAATAGAAAATGAATTTGGTTAATTTTTCGGCCAATGTCAATAAGATTTTCAAAACAGGCCATAATTAAATTGATAGTAGGTATATGATGTGCAAAATATTTTGCACCCTAATGCGCAAAATATTTTGCACACGCGGAGTCATGGTAACGTAAAAAATATAATGACATTAAAAATAGTCTTATTTTAGACACTGACATTAATACGCAAACATTGTCATTTTTTGACGGTTGTAGAAAAAATATGTTATTAAACCAGGACCAATTTTTTCGCAAAGCCCTTTCATGCCAGCTTCCATGCGTTCAAAAATATTTAATTTTTACGCCAACTTTACTGCTAAGCCGACCAAAGTCGTTTCACATATCTTATGCAGAATACCGCACTGAAATTTTCTATTTTATTATGCATTTTCACGACTTAAAAGAGCAAAAATGTCTGCGGGATTTTTAAAATATGCCGCTACGGATGAGTGTTTTTTAGCTTTTTCAGTTTTCTGCTAAAGGTTATAAAATAAAGGTTTTCTTTGAAGTTAGCTGCAATTAAGGCTTCTTTTAACATGTGTGTCATTACTTATACAGTATGTCTTCGTAAGTTTGCATCATATGGAAAACTTTTTTATTATTCATTTTACGAAAAAAAGTTATTCTTCATAAAAAGCTCTGCATAATCTAAAACCTAAAATGCAACCATCAAATATCGAAAATTTCCACTCATATACGAGGTTTGTCAAAAAATGTGAATTTTTCCAAAGAATGTAAATTTTTCCCAAGAGTAAAGTACCTTTATTTTTGACATTATCAAAAATTGTTATTAAAAAAAGTTGATCAGAACTAAAAACCACGTCTAAATATGTAATTATACGCATTTATGTTGAAAAATTATTTTATTAATTTATTATTAATTATTTAATTTTTTTAATTATTTAATTAATTTCATGCGTGGTATTGCATATTTAGACGTGGTTTTTAGTTCTGATCAACTTTTTTTAATAACAATTTTTGATAATGTCAAAAATAAAGGTACTTTACTCTTGGGAAAAATTTACATTCTTAGGAAAAATTCACATTTTTTGACAAACCTCGTATATGACTGGGAAATTTCGATATTTGATGGTTGCATTTTAGGTTTTAGACTATGCAGAGGTTTTTATGAAGAATAACTTTTTTTCGTAAAATGAATAATAAAAAAGTTTTCTATATGATGCAAACTTACAGAGACATACTGTAAGTATATCATTTAAAAAATATATGAGTACTCGCAGAAGAATAAAATGTCTCTAACTAGTAAAAAATTACCAGAAAAAATCAAGAAGGAAATTAAGGAATCTGCAAATTAAATATAAATAAAAACTACAACTTTCTCGTTTTGCTATGTAACAACGTTTATTGCAAAGGGTTTATTTAGAACAGAACAAGCAATAATTTTATTATCTTAAAATAAATCAATAAACTACTTGTGTGATATGGACATTTTTTCCGAAGAATTACGATTATGCATTTGTTTTTAGATTAGGATTTGTGAGTTTAAATATAAGAAGATTTTCCAACCCCCCTTTATAAGGCTTTGAACTGGTGTCTTCTCGATCAAGTGATTTTAAGCTTCCCAGCCAACAGACAGACAAGTAAATAGACCGACAGAAGAAGATTCTTAAAAAAAAAGATTTTTGTAAACCTTTGCAGGAAAGCATTTTTAAACATAATATGTTGATAAATGTATCGAAACTTATGTTTCTATTTTCGACACAAAACAACAACATTTAAAATTTCACTATTGCACGTGTTTCCGAGTGGTTGGTACTAGCTATGACTTTCGTTGCTTCGACGCCTAATTGAAAATTTTATGGAAAATGTGTCAAAAATGTGTTTATTATCAAACTTAGATGGCGCTGTTTGAAGATGTTAAAATATCTACAATAAGGAAACAAATAATTCGAAGTACCTGCAGGTTATTAAATAGAAGATAAACAAGATAAAGACTAAATAATTTCGCCATAATGCATTTGTTATTATACAAGTGTATTTTCCATAGGTTATGAGTTCATGATTTATTTCACTTACTTACTGCAAAAGAGAAACAAAAAGAATTGACGAAATTAATCTTATATTTTTACGTGCTCTCAATTTATTTGCATTTACAGAACGAATAATATTTTGGGAAAAAATAAAATTGAAAATATTTTTAAAATTTTTTTCTTTTTTAAATTGAATTGGCTAGTAAAATGGAAATAATGGGACTTTACTGCTTTTCAATAGATGCAGGCATTTAATTAAAACCAATTTTAACAAGGTAAAGTTTATTTTTGTCAAAATAGCCTCTAGAACGCGAACTATTATTCTGGTTCAAAATGGAGTCGGGATACAATTTCTAGTGTTGAGTTTTCCATAATGTTTCGTATATTATGTAACTATAATTAATAGATTATTGAAACAGAAACACTGTTTCGATAATGTATCGAAAATAAAGTGAAACAAACATACGTAAAGTAAAACCAACTCTCATAACCTAAAACAAGAGGAACCCACAGAAATATTTGATACAAATTTTAACAAATAATGTAAAATGGTTGATGTGATTCGAAACAAATAAAATTAAACCTATTCTAAAAACCTAACTGAAAACAATTTAAAAATTATAATTATTGAGGGTAGATATTCCGTCTTAAAAATTATAGGTTATTGTTATTATAATTGGTATCGATCGACCAGCAGGTAGTGAGTGTGAATGTATGTTGCTGAAAGTTTCAAAAATATTTATTTCCTTGTGTGTCAAATGTATCGATACTGTAGTTTATAATATTTTTCGAAACAAACAGTTCAAAAACGATTAAGGTAACAGAATTCGAAAATGTGTGTAAAAAGTTTCGGAACACATTTGTCGCGACACAGTTTTCATACTTGAATCGAAAATATTTCGAAACTTTTCTCAGCAACGAATTTGTGTCTAATTTGTGCCTAAATATGCTACTTGGGATCGCACACAGGCGGCCAAAAAAAGGGACGGACAAAGCAGATCCCACTGATAAAAAAAACCCTTTCCGTACTAGTTAAGAACATCTGAAACGCAGCCAAAGAGGTGAAATATGTATGAACCAACCAACATTATGCGTGCAGTGGTTAGAAGCCAAGGGTTTGGACAAGACAGAGCACTAGCAAAAACGCAAATTCAAAGAAGCAGATTTTATGAACCAACACACTCGTATATTTAGTAAACCAAGGAGGCCTCTTCTTGTTAAAAAAAACAGCTCAAACTTCACACTTCAGTAAGCACATATTTTGGAGCCGTCGAGTTTCACTGCACATGGATAGTATTTAAGACAGTAGCCTTAGAATTATAATTTAGTTTACACTTGAAAACGGTTAGCGATACTAACTAACCGAAACGTTGTGTTAAGTAAGAAAATAAAGACAATGGTAATTATTTTCTACATTCACCTTCAAACAACAAACTATCTAGTTTAAAATTTTTTTAAAAATGTTGAAAATTGCGACAAGACTTATTTTAAATATGAAATAAATAACATTTATTAATATTCAAAACGATTAAAGCTGGTTGTTACCAAAAAAACAAAATTGTTTCTATATTTACAGTTTCCAATCTACATAAAACCATAAAATTAGGAATTTAGAACCTACCAGAGTATATCAGTCGGGCTACCGAAATAATGTTTAATTTGGTGCGTGGGACCTGACAATGAATTGATAAAAATGTCTCTTCACAGGTATTTAAAATGACGATCAACTTTATTTAAATTCGATATTAGTTAAATTTGTAAGTGGGTAGCAGGTTTAAAAGTAAAATAGATGATTATGTTGACATGGTAGCGGGTTTCAGATTATTTATGTTCTTTCTAATAGTTTTTCGTTTTTCTGATAAAATTTAAAAACCATAAAATTCGGCTTTTACTTAGTTATAATTTTACACACCTATTATTAAGGTAATATACTTAGACACGAATATTATAGTGGTATTTAGTCCAACGAACTTTAATAAATAATTGTAAATCTTAACATAGCTTTTTGGTATTTTACCCGGATCGACGACTTAAAAATATAATACATAATTGTTTTTTTCAATTTAGACACAAATTGAACACAGATTGTTTGCTGAAAAATGTTTCGAAACATTTTCGATTCAAATATCAAAATTGTGTCGCGACTAATGTGTTAATAACCTATAATTTCTAAGAAGGAACACATGACCTAATAATATCTATCCTCAATAATTATATTTTTTAAATTATTTTCAGTTTGGTTTTTTGAATATGTTTAATTTTATTTGTTTTGAATCACTAATCAATTTTCAATTATTTGTTGCAACATATATCAAATATTTCTTTGGGTTCTTCTCGTTTTAGGTTATTTACTTTACCTACGTTTGTTGGCATTAATAGATACATTATGGAAACAGAAACACCGTTTCGATAATGTATCGAAAATAATGCGAAAGAAACCTAACTAAAGTAAAATCGAGTTATATAAGTTACAACAAATAATGTAAAATGGTTAATTAGGTAAAGGTTAAAAATAAAGAATATTAATCATATTCAAAAACCAAACTACTTTTAATTTAAGAATTATAATTATTGAAGGTAGATATTAAGATTCTGTCTTCCTTCAAAATTATAGATTATTAATATTATCATTGTTCCGATCGACGAACATTTAGTGAGTGCATCAATATGTATGTTGCTGAAAGTTTCGAAAATTATTTTCTTCAAAGTAACCAAAGAAGCTGTCTCATGAGCTGTCATAAATCCTTTATGTTCTGTGTTCTCTGCCATATATTAACCCTATTTTTTTAAAGTAAATTTTAAGAAATGGAACTAAAAATTAAACAAAAATATATTATAAAACAAAAACAATCCCGAAAAATATCATCCTCCTGATTAGGTCGACTAATTTTTCTGCAAAAACTCCCTGAATAATCTTCTAGCAAGAAGTGACTTTGCTAGCGATGAGAATTTTAATCAAGGCGTTCATGTAATCAAAGGCAATGACTGTATGTGTATGAATGAAGACCAAATTCCTCTCAAGCTGCACAACGAGGAATTCTGATTAAAACTGGTCCCTAGTTTAATTAGTTGATATTGGAAATTACTGCCATTATCATTTTAATATGAGAAATCTTATTAGAGGATTTTAAGATGCTCGATGGAAAAGTAAAATACTAATTTAGTTACGTTACAAGACTTAAAAGTACTATCTTACAGGACGAAGTAGGCAAGTCCTGGAAGCCTGCGATTCCTGTAAATGTACTTGTCGACTGTGTAATGTATATAGGTACAATATTTTTTTCACAACCGGTCAGTGGCGTACGAGAATTTTGGGTGTGCCAAATGCCAAAAACCTGGCATCCCTGTGTACTCCAATGCAAAATGCAACTTAAAAGTACGCTAGCAAAGAATATTTTTCGTTAATATAAATTATACGGACGCGATTAGTCTACTTTTTATTAGACACGGCGTTGAAACAGATAGCACGCACCCTGGTGGGTACTTCTAGTGCAATCTATTTCTGTATTTGTACCTGTATTTTGCATTGTTGTTGATTCCGACGTGATGGCGCTGCGGCTTATTTACTACTTGTTAATTTGTTAAGCAGGGTTTAAATGGGCTGCAGTGTTGTCGGTGGAGTTGCTTCGGGTTGTGGCATTCTCATAAGTTCCTAAGAAGGACGAAACAGCTGTCAATGTGTATCGGCCCCAGGGAATCAATTGTTTTTGGCATCCCAAAATATATTATTAGATGTTTCTAAAAGGCGATTCCTACATTGCTGCACCCTGTTTTACAAAGTCGTTAAATATGGTAAATCAAGTTATCTTCATCGTAGGGTTCTGTTTCGTTCGGACGTACATAATATAAACATTCGTAGGAATGATCAGCTTACTATTCCTCAGCATCGCACATCACAGTTTCAGAGGGCTTTTTCTTATACTATTTGCAAATGTCTTAAGGTCTTACCGAATGATCTAAAGAAGCTTGAGCCAAACAATTTTAAGCGTACCAAAAAAACAGCTGACAAATAATAGAATTATAGATAATTTTAATAAGTAGCTCAAATGTAATATGAAATGAATCGATAGACTAATAATTGAAATGGATAGGCTAATTAGTTAATTACATATTGTTAAAATAGTAACTTAGATTTTAGAGTTCATATTTACGATAGAGATTTTAGATTTTAGGGCTATATGGAAGAGTGAGCTCTGCGTGTATGTAAACACACCTTTGCTTAAATATAGTCCTTTTTGTTTCAACGAACAGTAAGTTAATTAATGTATTCTCTTTTAGATTTATATGTACCTTCTTATAGATGCTGTTTTGTTGAAATTAAATAAATAAATAAATAAAATAAAAAATTAAAGATTGGCTAAACGTAAACAAATTAAAATTAAATATTTGAAAAACTAAATGTATGGTTATGGGTAATAATTTAAACTGTCAAAATATAAAAATGTTGTAATTGATGGTGGAAAATTGGATTTAGTAAACAGTTTTAAATATTTAGGGATAATTATTGATTCCAAATTAAAATTTTTAAAATTATTTTAAAAGTATCATATTATCGAAGATTGCCGGAAAAGTAGGTTATTTTAAAAGAATCAGTTCTAATTTAAGTTTGTTTTCTAAAAAAATTGTATTTAATACTATTATATTAGCACATTTTCTTTATTGTTTCTTCCATTTTATATTGTGCTAGTGAGGAAATATTTGATAAATTACAAATTTTACAAAATAAGGCAAAGCGGATTATTTTAAATTGTGACAAATATACAAAAATAAATTTTATGTTAAAAAATTTAGATGGGTTGAATGTCAAAAATTTAATTTTTTCTTTAGTATATATCTTCATACATAAAATTAAGAACAATTGTTGCCTAATTGTTTGAACAATTTTTGTTCTTTTAATTATGACCATCATAATAAGGTATAAAACACTAATCAAAATTTTTATGTAGATAGAGTTTCTAAATCATTAGCTTATAAGTCTATCGTTTATAAAGGTTTGATAGAATATAATAATTTGGAAAATTCTATTAAACCTCAAAAATCATTAAAACTATTTGAAAAAACTTTAAAATTACATTTAATTAAAAAATAAAATGGTTCTTACCTAATATCTGATAAAATTTGCAATATGTTTGACTTTTCTGTTTGTTTTTGTTAAAAGAAGGTTGCGTTTTAAAATTTAAAAATAAATCTATAAAAATTTGTTAAAAAAATTTAATTGTAGCTTTTGCTAAATAAAACATGTTATTACTATTACTACTACTTCATAATATGTACTTCAATGCAAAATACAGGTCTTTTCACACTTTAAAGTCCGCTATCCGAGATTATTTTTCGTTGATATAAAATTAATAGTGGAACCAGTATTTGAGGGTAGAAAAATGTATATGGGATTTTCCATTGCCAGTCTGACGAGGCATCACCCGTCATATGGGCTTAGCTTATTTTTTTTAAATAGGAACCGGAACACAACAAAAAAAAGGAAATACCATAAATATATTATCGGGTATAATACCACTAGGGCATCAAAATTATTTTTTATTCAGAATGTTGAAAATCACTTCAGGGAAAGGCTTTTTGCAGACGGTAGACAATGAAAAGTGAAAATTGTTGCCTATTTTAAAGAGAAACGGCAATAATTTTAGATGGAATAAAGTAGTTTCAACGTATTGGAATAAGCGGCGTGAAGGGGTTGTAGATAATTTCAAATACCTCCATTATTATTTGAATATTTCGTTCCGATAAATTATTTTTTCATAACACCTCGTAACATTGCCTGGAAACCTCGTGCATCATCGTTGCAACATTGTGTACATTTTCCATTTAAATTGGGTGCAAAAGAAGTTTTAAAAGACCAGCAATTAGCGCAGTCGTTAAAATGAAATTTGCCCAGATTACCTTCTTCAGCCGCACGAGAAGATTGGAAACAATTAAGTAGGCGTAAGAAAATATGCGGGAATAAAATTGAGTTATATACGGGAAAACATAAAAAATGTAAGATTGCTTGTTTGCAGATAAGTAGAACAAGTAATAAAATACACAATTACACAAAGTCACGGTATCATAAAAATATTCTAAATTACTAAATTCATGGTTACCTCGGTACATGTTTCGGTCGTACTTAAGCATCATCAGACCTATAAATGCACATAAAAGCCTTATAAACCTAACTACAAAAAAAAATAATAAAATATAATAAATAACATCAAGATTATAAACACACAGAAAATATATAAAACATTAAATGATAAAAGTTAGTTGCGGGAGTAACAAGATTGATGAATTAATATTTTATACAGGGTGGTGCTTCCGCTGTGTTTGTTTTAAAATTTGTAGCCAACAGTTTTCATTTTGTGTCGGAAGCAGAAACATAGGTTTCGATACTCGATACATTTACCAAAATGTGTATAAAAATGCTTCTTGGCACTAATAAAAAAGCCCCCTGTTTAATAATAAATGACTAAAACAATATATTAAAAATTAAAATCCAATTTTCCATGTGAACTATTCAGTCTAAAGCTTGATGAAATTAATTTTTGTTATATGTTTAGTATTATTTTGGCTTCTCGAATTTTTCTAAAGTTTTAATAAACGTTGAAGATTTTTCGAATTATTAAAGTCTTTATTGCATTTTTGTTTGCTCTTAAACACAAGCATTTCCTATATTAAACTCATATTTCTTTGTCCCATCCCATCAAGCAAACACTAATATTCTCTCGTTAAAAATTACAATTAGGGCTTTGAAGCACAGAAGATTCAGTGAGATTTTACAGCCATATTCCCTAAAGAGTTTTAAATTTTAAAATAATTCTGATTTTACAATAATAGTTTTGAAATTAAGTTCAGAATTTCCTATCAATGATGTGGTACCTATAGATAGCACATGTTATTTATAAACGCTATTAAAATACACATCAACATCGTTTGTAGGACAGAGACGGTGAAGCTGGGTGGGGATGGGCGTATGGAACACGGTGGTTAAACTTTTAAATGTGACTTTGCTACTATAGTTTAAGCGTAACCTACAAATAACCGAACTTTCTATTTACTCATTTATGAAAAGTAACAATAAATCTAAGGTAGATAAAGGTCTATGGCTCGGTCTATGGTTACTTCATACTTCTCGATAAGCAAATAATAACCACGTAAAGTGGCAAATTTATGTAGTTGGCGCATGTAAACAAAACCACACAGGAATAGACATGCGCGCTGCTATATTATCATTTAACGAATGTTGTGCGTTGAGATTGATCATAATAAAATAAAATTACATATCAAATAACAATAGGGTTGTGCGCATGCCCATACCTGCAGGGCGGCAAGCTGTGCGAACAAACAATGGGATAATTTGTTATTGTTTCATCTATACTAGATCATTGGGTAAGGCTAATTCTATAGGTTCAACTTTCTAAGATTACACCGATCTTTTTTAATAAATATTGCTTGCTTTTTATAGGACATATAGGTGGCGTAGACTATCGCCAAATCAGAAGCTGGTAAAATATTTTCACCTTCATATATGTTTCTAAACTTTCAATATTACTGATATAAGTACGTCATGATTTTCTGTACCTGTGGATGTTGGATGGATAAAATAATCTTTCTTTTACTGAATTTTAAATTATCCACACGATTAAACATTTACAAGGCACCTTAAGTCGAACATAATAAAAACATTAATCTCTAACAAGCCAACTATTATTGGTCTCCGGCTATTATTCGTATGAATCGTATGCCTAGTCATTCTCTAAATTTTTGTTTGATTCTCTGTGGGGTTTTTTATTGTGTCAAATCTAATCTCATAATCGTATTGCATGGAATTAGAAGAATAAAACATCTTTACGCTTCACCACCTCCATTGAATAGTTAGAAAGTTTTTGGTGCCCGTTGAGACACGAAGCAGAAATGTTAAAAAACATGAATATGTCACTTAAATCATTTTTTTGTGTGATTAGAACTCAGATTGTAGTTTGCTGTTTTGCTAATTGAGGAACATCGAAAAATAAACGTTTACATTTTTAAAAGGAACTACCGATTCTTACTAATTTTGGTGACCACTTTTGATCTAGCAGATTTAATCCTAAAAAATATTATCCGAATGTGGTCCATTCATGCAAATACCGATAAATGTAAAAACAGATAAAATTTTAATTTATTTTTAAATACAATGGATTTTCAAAAAGAAATTTTCACTATATGTTTTATAAATATAACTTTACGAACATTTTTATAAATTATCAAAAAATAGAGAAATAAAACACTTTTTTTACAAAGCAATTTGATGCATCAGAACTGGGATGGGGTTTTTCACCAAATTTTCATTTTTTTCCTATCGCATATAGAAAGAAAAAATAAAATTTTCTACATTCTCGGTTTTTAAAATTTTGAATTATTTGCTCAGATAATAATATGCTCTTTAATAAAAAGACGGGAATAAACTCACTGGCGTCACAGCTGCCTCGACCCATGGATCGCAGTGATTCAGCTGAAGATCGAACGCCGCGTGTCTACCTGAATATCGGGTGGGTTGTTTTCTATTTTTAAGCTGTTCTTGTCTATTTAGTTTATCAAAACAAAGATAGCAATATAATTTGTTAAGGCTGACAAATATTGCGCAGATAATGGGATGACGTAATAAGGTTTTGATCCCATGTTTTCATAATTTCAACTTTCTCAATCGTTGCCGCTTCTATCTTTCACATGCTTTCTTCCTCAGCTACATCTCCAACTATGAAGGCTATGAAGGAACGCGAAAAAAATAGATTTTACTAAAAATTCTTAAACATAATTTAATATTTAATAATTGAAAACTAGAAATGCGACTAAAAAAAGTAGGAATCCCGTCAAAAGTTAGTATGAAAAAGTCAAGCAATAAAATTCTAATTTCATGCAAAAATCGGTAAATCAAAAAAAAAGGCAATAATAACAAGGCAAAAACAATTATGACGAGGCAAGTTTATGATTATTAAAGACAAATCAAAAGGAGCAACATCCCCTTTTAATAGTTTTTAATATTTGGAGGATTCTGCTTTACACATTTTTGGCTATTATCTTATTATCAGTAGAAGTGGATTTAATGTTGTTAGCATATTTGCTATCGTTGTTAGCATGTTTGCTATACAATTGGTCACGCTACACCCGCTCAGGAGCGGTTGATAGTAACGATCAGTCTCAAATTCTGTGTTAACGTTTTTAATAAGTAGCCTTGTGTATTATGTATTTCGTCTATCTATAATTACTACTCTATTTATATTAATACTGTCCTCTCATTTACATACATATTTCACTTTATCTAAAAACAAATACCTGCTTATAAACATATTATTATATTATCCATTTCCTTCCAATTTTTCCTTTTAAAAATTATAACGAGGCATCATTTATTTACCTCAAAAAAACTTCGATTTTCCGCAAATTACCCCAGGCAAAGGTTCAAAGAGGCTTTGGAAGTCTTTTTGTGTAAAAACGAGGATACAAAAAGGCGCTCTGCCTTTTACATGGAATCGGCAAGGGGAAAGAGTGGTATGTAGTAAAATGCACGTATTTTCGTAGCCTTGGGCATCTAAATGTGTTTTGTAATTTTGTTGTTTTATTTCGTATTGTTAATACTGTAAAGGTTGGCATTTACTCCGTTAGACATTTTAATTTATAAAATATCTATAGTCAAGAGCGTCTCTAGCTACTTTTGTACGATTGTAGTAGAGGGGGGCGACTGTCATGTAAAGTCTAACTCATGATTGGGTACCATAGTTTTTGGAACATTTTTTTTCTGTTTTTTTTTATTGTCTTTGGTTAAGGGTTGAATTGGTTTAGTTGTGGTGGTAGTAGTAGTAGTAGTAGCAGTGCGATTATTGTTGCTAACTCCATTTTTACCTCTGGGTAATGTCAGCCAGATAGGACCTACAGTTTTACGTGGACATAGTTTTTACGGTAATGTAATACCTCTAGTCCTCCACCGTGCGGC
Source organism: Polydrusus pterygomalis (assembly GCA_963969555.1). Lineage (NCBI taxonomy): Eukaryota > Metazoa > Arthropoda > Insecta > Coleoptera > Curculionidae > Polydrusus > Polydrusus pterygomalis. Next base: position 6,624,531 of record OZ018378.1, on the reverse strand, counting down.
GGACTATGGCAACCTTAAAATATGAAAAAAATATTCCTGATTTAAAACGCAAAGTTCGAGAATGGCCGATAAAAATTTTATCGTGTAAAAAATTGGTTATTTCAAAGATAGACTATGGCTTTTTTAACGTTTTCAGCGATAAAAAAATTGATATGAATTACGACATTATTCAACCTAACGAAAGTGAATGGAAGCCAAAAAAGAAGACGACGGATGAACGACAGGGTTGTAAAATATATTTCAAGGAAAATATTATGGGAGAAAGTATTGGAACGTGCAAAATTTAATATATTTTTTTACGAAAAAATATGCTCAAGCTAAAATTATTTTGGTAAAACATACACTTTTTAAAATCAATTTCACAAGGGGTTTATTTATAAGGAATTAATTAAATTCAAAATAATAATAAAAAGGTTACACTTAATTATAGGGAATAATGGGTAAATGCAAGATTAATATTTTATAAAAATTTAAAAAATTCCAAAATGTTTATTTAATAGATGGAATGGCCCCGCTCTTATTTCTGCGTTAACTCGCCAAGGAGAAATTTTAACTCAATTCTAGTCTAGCCAAACTAGTTTTTTCAACCTAAAACGAATGACTGTCTCATCATTTAGTTTCTTGCTCGGCCGTTTTTAAATAGGTTTAAATTTATAGTTACCATTTCCATATCTAAATTGGAGATGTAATTAACTATCTCCTTGATCTGGCGTTAAAAAATTACGAATAATAATTATATCCAGTGTCGTACCAGTGTTAATGCGTCGATTTGAAACCAAATCGTTCTATGTGACTTTTTCTTAAATGCAGTTTTACAACCCTAGCAGAAATATACTGTACAGTCAACGTTCTATTATACCCTATAGGTTAATGAGTTTATAAATTTATATGATGTTTTATGATTGAGTAATTTATGAGATTCTACAACTGTAAATAAATCATTATACAAAATTAAAATGTATCATATCGGCGTTGTGGTCTAGTGGTCAGTGCAGCGGCCTCACGGATCGAAGGTCCCGGGTTCGATCTCCGGGGCCGGCAACGTCGATGTTAAAATTTGGAATTTGTTTTTAAGAGGTGCACCGTCTTCGGAAGAGACGTTAAACTGGGGGTCCCGTGTCATGGATGTTGGCACGTTAAAGAACCCTACCCTAGACAAAGAGGTATTCGGCAAAATTACCAGATAGTGTGTGCTAAATTTCCTGACGTCGGTGATTGGCCTCGTTGCGGAAATAGGCCGACGTAAAATAAAAAAAAAAGTATCATCACAAAGTATCTATATTATACAAACTTATTAGTTTTTCCTATATTTTATTCTAATTTTGTATGGTTTTTGAATCAATTTTTTTGTTGAGGCTTCGTGAGGTGTTAAATGGTCTGATGAGTAAAATCCGATTTTATGATAGTTAACAATAAATATAATAAAGATTTGGGAAAGATTTTTTTATGGGTTTTGTTATTTTATTATATTTATAGTTTTTCTACAAACACGAGTTACTTTTGTACACATAAAACAAAATAAAACATACAACCTTATAAATTCTAAATATTACTTACTCACAAAAAACCTTCTAAAAAATGTCATGACCTCTACTCATAAATCCAAATAAATGATATATTCTGACTGAACCTAAAGAAAAAATTATATAAAATTGATTTTCTAATGAACTTTATTAAATCATTAGGAAACCCGTATGCGGTTTGAATTAGCAACTGTACTTGAATTTTCCGAAATTCGTATATTTCTAAATATTAAAATTTGGCCACCAACAACCTTTGGGCCTGCTAAATGTTCATATTTGACAAAGAAAAACCTGCTCTCTATATACATATGCCTATTTGAAGATCGGACTGAATCTCTAACAATTTTTTTTTGTATTTACTAGGCATATTTTGTGTCACGCCTCTGTTAAAATCCTTGTTGTTGTTAGTCGGCAATGAGGTGATCAGAAAAACGGTAAGTTTATAAGGATATAACCAATGATCTGCTAGCTATAGATGAAGCAATAACAAACGAACCTATTGCCAAAATCGTATACCATTCTGAAGTAACTTTTGTCGCAAATTGCGCCCCTCCACTTTGTTTGCCAAACGTACCTCTTAAAAGTAGGTATTAACACTCTTAGAGTACCAATATATAAATTACGGCTATAACAATATTTTAAAAGTAATAATAACAACACTTATTTAATAATTTTACATATTATTCATCCCTAAAGCCATAAATCTACAGGTTTTACCTTCCAGAAGAGAAAAAATATGACGTTATGTGGTAAATTTAAATCTTTGTCTAAAAACCCATAGACATTTCCCTTAAAAATTATGCAGTTTGGCAAACACAGAAGACGTTGCGTTCCTATTGGTCAGAAGAGAGCCTGCCTTTTTTCATTCATAATTTCTTTGACGTGTGGTCCACAGAGAAATTAAGGGTTTAGTTTGGTCGTTCTTCGTTCGAAAGTTGTTTGAAATTTGTTTCGGTTTATCGGTTTTGTGTATTAATTGCTGTGTTGTTAGTGTTTTGTGATATTTTTTTCAAGACTAATTAATATGGGTCACAGGTTTGAAGTGTGCAAGACTGCGAAATATAATAATAATAATTCTGCAGTTACTATTCATAGGTAAGTACATAAAAAGTTGGGTTATTTGTAGGTTAGGTTTAACTATTCATAGGCGTGGGTAGGTGGGAAAAAAAAATTAAAACTTTACATTTTTATTTTATTAAACGTATTATTTATTTAAGGAACATTATGGATAGACTGTATAGGTATAACTTTTGCAAATGGTTTGGCTTATTGAATTCTTTAAACAACTCAGATACACTCTTAGTCTAAAATAAACAAGGAAGCCACTAATTGATCACCTTTAACCATAAACGTCATTTATGACGTTCGTGGGTTCGTGCCTTTAACTCTTCAATTTTGCATGGGATTTCATAATATGTTGTAGGTACCAGACAAAATACTTGTGTAAGTTTTCCATATGCGGCCAAATTTTAGCCGGCCACTATATTATTATTTTTAGCCCATTATTCAAAAGCATGTGGCAACAAATATCGTATTTTGAAAAAATAATGATTTTGTTTCATGGAATAGGACATTAATATAATAATTTACAGTCAGAGTCTCACGAATATTTATTTTCCAAACAGGTTACCTACATGTTTCGCTCATACCTGAGCATCATCAGACCAATGTTAGGCTTATTTTGTTCTGATGCTCAGGTACCTACGAGCGACACATGTACCTAACCTGTTTGGAAAATAAATATTCGTGTGAGACTATGACTGTGAAATTTATTAGTTGTACTCAAATCAGGTCTCTTAAAGAAAACTTTTTTGAATTAGATATTTATGTAGGTATCTAGTACCTAGATAATGTTTGTTTTAATAAGTTGTTAATTCTTGAACCTACTTATTATTTGTTAAAAATACTTTACTTGGATATGTAAGATAATTCCTGTAATAAACTATAGTTACTTGAGAATAAAGATATATACCTACCTAAATGATTATTATTATATGCTGGTTTTATTTCTAAATTTTTTAACATTAAGTTAGCCGACATACAAGTTTAGAAATATAACCGTATCAATAAATTGCATTTTAAAGAACAATTTCCATAAAAACCACTTTTGGGTATTACGTATACGTAACAAGTCAAAAACTGTTAAAGTAGAGTTTTCACTGACAGAAAAATTAATTCCTGGCTAAATTGAAGCTTTTAACTTTATGTTAGCCCACATAAAAGTTTAGGAATGTAACTGTATCATAACCAACAAATTCTATAAAAACCGTATTTGGGTCTTCGTACCTTACGTAAGTCAAAAACTGTTAAATTGGGGTTTCCATTGAGAGAAAAATTAAATCCCTGGCTAAATTGAAGCTTTTAACTTTACGTTAGCCCACATACAAATTTAAAAATGTAACTGTATCATAACCATCAAATTTCATAAAAACCACTTTTGGGTCTACGTACCTTATGTAAGTCATATATAGGGATTTCCTCGACAGTAAAAATGTAATATCTGACTGAATTCAATTAGTTTATGTTGAACTGTAGGTATTGTATTTTACCTATAGATAGGTATAATCACAGAATATTAGTTGGCTCTGTGTTCTCTGGGTATAATATGAAGAAATAAAACAAAAAAAATTCTGTTGTAAATATGAGTGACAGAATCCTGTTTATAGTTGCGTTTCAGTTAATTTAGTATTTTCAAGGTTTGAATAGGTAATTGTAATATAATATAGTTTTTAAATCTATTTTGACACTTTATCTTTAAACCATATAAAAACTCATGTTTATTATTAGGTAAAGTCGATTCAGCCAGTAAACCTGCAAGATGGCCGGCATGTCATATGACAAAAGTCATATTCCAGCTAAATAAAATGGATTTTTGCATTTTCAATTACTTTTGTCATATGACAGGTCGGCCATCTTGCAGGTTTACTGGCTGAATCGACTTACCTACCTTAAATTATAATATTTATAGAACAAAACTTTCAAAATAAATTATTATTATTATTTGGCAATATTAAAGCGGTAAAACCGATGAGACTATTGCATCAATTGTTTTAGAAGGTATCACATGTTAAATTTTCAAGTCCAGTCCTGGAATTCATGCCAACTTATAAAAGTTTAATAGAGCAAAATTGAAAGAGTGTCACTTGACTTTACCTCCATCTTGCGAGAGTATTCAAAATTTTGACTTTACTTTCCATTTGCTGCTTTTAAACAGCTAAGCAAAGTAAATATCTTTGCTTAGCTATGTTAAAGGAACTTTGCGAACAACTTCGTATAGTTCGTAGGCATGATGGGAAATAAAAAGAGGCATCCTGCTTGAGCGCGGCTAGGGGGAAGAAAAAATTATTGTTGTGCTTTTTCGCTATTAAAAAGTACCTAACGTAAAAGGAACTTTGCTTTTCTTTTAAATTTCAATAAAACCGTAAAACCCGTGTTTTAAGTATACATAGTGTAATTATTTTTAGGTCAGCTCAGTTCACCAAATGTTATAATTATAGCTATCCAAAGTTTCTCTTATAATAATTATTACAATAAATAGTTATTAACTTACATTACATTTTACTGCTCCGCGGACCATTTTTTCTATCATACTTTACTGTTCTACAAACCCTTTTTTTCACAAACGTTAAAAAATATTTGATTTCAGATTGGATAATTATATTTTATTGTGAACCCTGACACGAGACGCCGCTGTGACCATATGATAGCGCATAGTAACGAGGTAAAATTCTAATGGCGGCAACGTAATCCCCACTCCCGGCCGGGGGGAAATACTTCACCTCCTCTCTCCTACAAACGATTTTGGCAGCAGATTTAAATAGCGTTTATGAATGGCGTGCGGCATCTATAGCTAGCAGATCATTGGATATAACCGTCTAGCTTTAAAAGAAAGATAGAATTATAGATATGGTTCCGTTTCTCATTACAAAAAGTCAATCTTAATCTTGAGTTATAATCGATAGCCTTTTTATTGCCGTCTATTAAATGTCACTTTTCTACGAAATTTTACCTACCTGCGCTTGAATATATTTAATCTGATTTTTTGTTATTTACGGGTATCATGCTTAAGTGCATATAAAAATTTTGATACCTTATTGTTGTTTTGTCAATCATTTTTGAAGTCTACAGTCGTAAAATTTTTATGTATGGAAACGGTCGATTGCTTCTTAAAGTAAAATAGTTAGCGAAAAATGTAAAATACAATACACTTTATCACAGCACGTGGACGCGTACAGCTGCTTTTCCTTCAAATTTTTTAAAAAAAGTGCAAATTTTTGACACTTTTTACGGTTTTTAAATTAAACCCCCACGGGATTACTGAGCCTGAAAACTCAGTACCCCACTAGGCACCTTATGATTTCTTTTATTCATTATCTTACCTTACTTTCTTCAAACCTTACTAAACCCACTTAAAATGACCGTTTTTATAAAATAATAAATTTTTTTAAAACAACTTTCGACACCTTTTTAGAAAAGGTTTTTTCTTTCCCAGTTTATTTGGTTGGTTTAGACCCCAGTTACTGACCTCTCACATACTCAGTATGGTTAAACTTTATTCAATTTTCTTTATAACATGTCTACTTTAAACATCAAGTTTTAATTAATTCCATTAAGGTTCTACACCATTTTCTCTTTTGCTAAAACCATCAGCACCAAATATAATTTCTGTCTCCTAATGATGAACGTTTCTACGTTCGAAACATGTAGAGACTTGTGTTGAATATTTTTATTCTATTAAACTTTGTGGAGGAAGACTTTGAGTTTTTCTTTCTTTCCCATACTTTCAACTCCACATTAAGAATGGACTATTTCTTCAAATTAAAATACAATAGTTTTAGTTTTAAAATCTATTAGGTATAGAAAAAAACAGAATGAGCCAATAAGTTATTTTTTTTTTAATTATTAATTTATTGTTCAATATTTACGTTATTTTCGAAATACCAAAAAATTTGTATTTCATCCTACACATCTAAACTTAACCGGTTTCGAGATATCAAGTTATTAATATTTGGCAGTTTCATCAGTGTTGCCGCCTTGGCCAACGCATGGCAAGGCAACCCCTCGGTTAAAGAGAGGCGATAATTTGCGCTGGCCACGTTTGACGAAATCACCTCGCATCGTCTGTCGACAGAAATTCAGTTTCAGGTAGGCATGGGTAACAAAAGTTCTCGGTATGTTCGGCAGTTTTTGCCGACTTGCCTGTCGAAATTTAAACACGGTTGCGTATTGCGTCACTCGGGTTTGTTCGGGTTTGTTCGCGTATTGCGTCACTCGGGGGCGACGGTTCTAACCTCATACATTGCCGGAAGGTTGTAAAAAGCGCTCAAATTTACTTTTATTCCCTCTGGGACTGTTGTTTTTTATTTTTAGTTCGGATAGCTATATAGAATAGAATATAGCATAGCAGGAGAAAACTTAAAAGGCAAGTACCAAGAAACTAGAGCCTCAGTGTTTCTAAATTGGAAGTTTTTTACAATAATAAAACAATTTTATTACATTGGGTTTGGGAACGCGTTCGCAGAGCACTCAATTTCCAACTAGTTCGCAGCCCGTTAAAAACCACGCTTGCGCAGAAAAAAAAATGTGAAATCGGTTGACAATTTCCTTGTATGAACGAAGCTAATGTATTATTTTTAACATAGTAGGCTTTGAAACAAAAATATAAAAAGCTATCACTAAATTTTTTTTAAAATACTTGACAGCATTTAATATGATGACAGTACAATTTGCTGCATCATTTGTGTTGCTAAACTTACGATACGTATTTTTTTTTAAATGTCGGTTCCTTGCAGCCGATTTCATCGTATTTTTTTCATGTAGTAATAGTAGTAGAAGGAAGGCTTGCATGTGGGCAATTAAAAAAATATATTTTTTTCTGTATCTGTGGCCTAAATTAAGATTTCAACAGGCGGTTTCAACTAGTTTCCTGCGTTTTTAATCATTTTGTATCCAAATAAATATTTAGATATGGTTTCATTTAAAATTTTTGAAAAAAAAAAATTAAAAATCTAATAACTTTTCACACAGCCCCCTCTAGCGGTGAGGAGTATAACAAAAGTAGTCATACAAAACTTAAAATGTTAGGTACTCTGGGATAAGCTCTTGTAAACAAGAACAAGTTTGTCACAACTGGTTAAAGCAAACCAGAGTTATGAGTATTTCTTTTAAAATAGGTCCCCCCTCGACCCCTTAGTTCATTTTGCGAGTTGCAAGGTATTAAATCAAAATTATACCTTATTTTTAAAAGAATAAGACAAGTAATTTTTGATCCAACTTTATTTGGCATATTATCGATAAAAACCAGATAATATTCAATTTCTCTTGGTCCATTTGGTCATAATTTTTTTTATTTTGATACTTTGTGATAAATAGTTCCTAAGATATGGCCGGCGTACATTCTTATTGGTCCACCCGGTACACGGTATGCCGACGCGCATACATTTCCTCTATCTCTCTCATATTGTGACGTCACGTGGTTCGATCCAGCGCTTTTAAAGTTATGGGGATACAAGCAATAGAACTTTATTATTTGATTTGGTTGATTTTGTCATAAATTTTTTTATTTCAGAACTCTGTGTCTAACGGCTCCTGAGATATGGCTGGCGTCCATTCTTGTTTGACCACTACACGCCGGTGTATGTGTATCATGCCCCGTTTGAAATATTGGGAACTTAAATGGATCAATTTATATTAGCTGTCAAAGCCAAATTCAAAACTCCGTTTCGTTATCACAAGAAACACAATATAAGGGTGACCCTTTTCATATCTTTAAACTGAAGCCAATAGTATGTGTGTCCCAATTAGGAGAAATTGAATGGCAGCGGGAAGGGCAGAAAATAGGTATAATTTCATATGCGATATGTGATAAACCCTTTAGATGGAGTCACCCAGTACATTGTTATAAAGACAATAATAATACGAAGGATTTATTTTCAAGTGTAATCAAGGAGTTGTTTACTGTGTTGGCCCATTTTGGCTTATTATCCTGCTTATGTATTAATTTCTAGTTTACATTTGCTTTAATTAAATTAGGAACATAGGTGCCTCCATTGTACAATTTACTTAATTAACTTGTTTACAAGGTTGTTGAATCTGAGCAAACTTTATACACTGAACGTTCTCGAAGAATTATATTTAGAAACTTTCTCATAGTATTATGGATATTGTGTACCTATGGATAAGCTATAAACTAACAAGATCCAAGTTTAATAATAAGGTATTATAGCGTACCTACTCGAAGTTATAATAGGTATTATTAATTAATGACAAAATATTAATTATTTATCTTACCTACAATAGTAGCGGATCCTAGATTTGACTGAAGAGGGAGGGGACGACTCGAGGCGATCGTACCGAATTTGATAACGGGTCAAAAAACATTTAAAATTAATTAAAACAAATTACGTTTATTACAAAATTTCGCAGTAACCGTAAACGTCTTTAAAATAAATTAACCTTTTTTTATCTTTTTTTTTTCTTCTTCTTCTCTGGGTGCCGTTCCTGCTACGAAGGTTGGCAATCGAAGGGCGATTTTTATTTTTGAGACCGCAGCTCTAAATAGTTCATCGTTACTAGATCCAAACCATTCCCTAAGATTCTTCGGCCATAAGTTTCGTCTCCTTCCTATAGATATATTTTCTTGGATTTTTCCCTGCATAATGATTTGCAACATTCTATATTTTTCTCCCCTCATGACATGTCCCATATACAGTAGTTTTCTTCTCTTAATTGTTGGAATTACTTCTCTCTCGTTGTTTTAGGCTTAATATCTTATGATAAGAATATCCACGGTTAATTTTCAATAAATTTAGTTTCTTTAAAAAAGGTGTTTATTTAAATGTTTCTTGCCATTTAGCTTTTATAAGCAAATATCTCAAAAACTAAGTGAAATATCGAGATTTTTACGTATAAAATACCCCTCTTTCATAATTTAAAGTAGTCAAACTCATATTATGTAATAAAAGTATCCTCTAGACGGTATCCTAAAACTAATTATGAAATCGTCTTTCTTCTCATGAAAAACATAATCACATTAAACTTGATTTATGTCCGCTTAACCATTTTCAAGTCATCGCCAATTTTCTAAAATAAATTTTTACTTCACTCACCCTGTATCACTTTAACCGTTGATATTTTGTCATAAGAAAATAAGCATAACTGACCTATTTTTAAGTCTACTGTTGCGGTATGGCCCCTTAGTCATGGGACACCCTGTATTTCCCTGACCTAAAGTAAAGTAATAAGCTGTAAGTTTAATAGCTAAGCAATAATACTGAAATTAAGCTGAAAACAAATAATGGAATTGAATGTTTAATAAATAAAAAAAAACACTTTCATTCCTGTAAAAGCTTTCGAGTCAACAGACAGACCAACTAAAATGGGAAACACATTTCTCGTGATCTATGGAATCTTAAATCTGGTAGGTTGCGCAATTACAATACTACCCCAGTGAGATTAGTAAGAATTGGGTAAGTACAATGCTTCGAGTAAAAAGTAAAATTAATTTCAACATACTAGAATTGTAGTGCTATCAGTCTTTCGACTCAAGAAGTGGTCTGAAAAAAAAACAGACAAAAAATTTTTTTACAGCTTCAGTGGAAAAGATAACATAATTATTGATATGCTAACTCGCTTTATCGCTTGTTGTTACTGTTTTACTAGTCGATTTTCTAGAAAGGCTTTTCTTCTTTATTAAGGGCATCGTATCTCCCGAATCCTCTGGTTCAGAGCGTTCCTTAATCCATTCGGATCCGTACCAGACATGCGTCCTTTTCTTGGGTCACTGTCCTTCCTTCACTTGGTTTAGGCAACATGCCGAAGAAACACCCAAATGATACCGGAGGAGCCCGAGGACAGCTGTATCGTATCGAGGTTGCCTTTTAACGGCAGTGTTTTTGCCTTTGACAATGCCAGAGTGTGTAGCTTATGCATGCAAGACTACGTAGTACCTTAGGTACCTGATGGTCAAGCGCCAAACCTGCCGAGGATCGAACCAGGTATCATGGTGAAAGATACCGCCAGGCTGTCACCTATTCGAGTATTAATAAAATACAGTTAATTCCGCGCAAAATAACACAGGCCTGCATTTTTTAACACTTTGAAAGTTGATTTAAAAATTTTAACTGTTTTCTAGTAATTGGGTAGCGCTGATTTCAAATCTGTTTTCAGTTTTTTTATATCACGTAAGGTTATTTTTCAAACCGGTAAAATCCAAAAATATAGAAAAAACACGATTTATTTCATTTACAAGCTAGTTTTTTAATATATTAAGGAAAAAAATACAAAAATATACAAAATATACACATAAAAACTATTATAAATGGTTATTTATTCGTTACGCTTTCTCCAAAAAGGTTTTCTTTTTTCAGAAAAGCTTCTTTTGGTTGTTTTTCTGTTTCAGCTAAAGGAATATCTCTTCTCAATGTCCAACAGAAATCGGCCATCATTTTTGTGTCCCAGCGCCCCTGGTATCTTTTTTCCATCTCTTTAATATATTGATGAAATCTTTCACCTTGCTCTTCACCCACGTCCCCAAGATTTTGCGGGAATTAGTCTAAATAGGAATGTAAAAAGGGAATTTTTATGCTCATATTCTGCAATTGAAATTTTCCAGCATATTTTCAACGATCTCAACATAGTAGTAATTTATGTTCAACTTCTTTAAAAGCATTCCCTGCATGTTTTTTCTTACCTTCCATTACCTTTTCAAATTTTGTATCTTTCATCAAGCTGCTAATCTGCGGCCCTACAAAGATTCCCGTCCTTTAATTTTGCCTTTAACAGAGCCGAAAATGTTTTACACAAATATTTAAAACAATTTCCTTCTTTGTTTAATGCGTAACAAATTGTTTCATACGTCCAAGTTTTATGTGAAGTGGTGGAAGGAAAACTTTTTGACGGTCAATAAGACTTTCGCGAATTACATTTTTTTTTCCAGGTGTTAAAGTCTCTCTTTGTGACCAGTCTCTTTTTATCCAATGCTGTTCTCGATTCCTGCTAGCCCACTCGCACAGGAAACATGAAAATTTAGTAAATCCAGACTGCTGACCTAAGAGATGACCTAAAATTTTTAGATCTTCACACACTTCCCAGTTGTGGTTTTCATATTGTATTCTTAAAAGTAATTCCCCTAAATTTTTATAGTTTTCCTTTAACTTAACTGTATGGCCGACCGAAACAGAAGCAAAAACATTGTCATTATGTAAAAGAACAGCTTTAAAGCTCCTTTTTGAAGTCGATTAAAAGTCTCCAGTAGGAAGGTTTGTAGCACCACAGAAAATCGTTTTTTATTCATCAATCATTTAGAATTTGAAGTACTACATTAATTGTTAAAATGTATTAAAACGCCTATTATAAGTTTTTTTTATATTTTTTCTTTTTTTTTGCAAAAAATAAATCTGTGGGTGATAGAGACCAATTGTATTTTAATTAGTTATTTCTATATAAAAACTGAGCTCAACAAACAAAAATCACGTCATCACAAATTTCATGCAGGCCTGTGTAATTTGTTGAGTTAAATCCCAATACACAAAATAGGATTTTCACTAAATTCATAATGGGAAAACTCTCCATGAAATTGATATAAAACACGTAGATAACCAGAAATAAATTTGCACCGTGTACGGTGTACGGCGTTCACGTGCATTCATTTGTGGTTAATGCTACGGTTACCTGAAGTATCGTGAAGCGAAATTGATATTCTATTCCGGGTAATTTTGTGAGGATGCAGTTTCGAACTAAAGTGAATCTAAGGAGAGATAATCATAGTCGCCCGAGGCATTCTGTTACGTTTAAAATTATTGAATAATAGAGCGATTGTAGCTTTTCTTTGTTTTTGTTTCGATTTTTAAATCTGATCGCTCGATCTGGATTCCTTTGTTGAGAGTTTCATAATTACCATTACCAAGATTGGATTTATCAGCGTATGTTTTACTAGAGACCTACACACTTTGGCATGATTATAGATTATAGTTCCTTCTGACCCAAACACACACCGAAAATTCAAAATGTGTATACTAAGTACGTTTTAAAGCAACTAACGACCAGATTTAAGGAATGTTTCGGTAAAATATAGCAATTTTTAAAATTACTACTTTTTATAAAAAAAAGGGTTGTGCACGAAATTCCATTCTATTTAAGCTAAGCTTATCCCTGCAATTTACGTGCACCGCTCGCTCATACGTCGTTGTGAGCTGATTTGACTTTAATTTGACTCGAACCGACGAAGAATATTCATCAATTTGTTCTCGAATTTCATTTGTCAGATATGCTTTGAATCTTTGTGTCTGCGAGTCTTTGTCTTTACCTGTCTTGTATAGTATGACGGTGCTCAGATATCTTATGTTCTTATTGCAAATGCCAATTCCCTTTGGATAAAATTACTCGTCGCTGTCGGATTTTATCAGTAGCGTAGGCTTAAAATTATAACCAACGAAAAAATATTTGTCAATTAGAAATATAACTAAACGCTGCAGCAAATCAAAACGATTGATAAAACCTTCATTATAGTAACCCATCATCTATTAGCTCCTGAAAAGGACGTCATTACGGCCGATAGAATAATGAATTAGGCTAAATTCTACCATTTAGGTACTGTGTACGGTAAGCTTGAAGAAAATTTTCCTGTGATTCATTCAGGCCTATCCTAGGGGTTAGGATCCGAAGAGTGACATTAATATGTTTATTATAATAGGAGTAGGTACGGTAAGAAGATCACAAAATACAAATTGCGTTTTATAAGCCTTGACAAGCATGCTTGCTTTAAGTCATTTCTTAAATCGCATACAATGTATTTTTAAAAATTAAACATATCACTAACAGATTTAATCTTTTTTTAATCGCTTACAGCCCACGTATTGAACCGCATCTCAATTTCCAAATGGAAATTAGGTTTTTCATTTACCTCCTACAGCAAATAAATCAATATGGCAATAATTAACCCAAAAACCTCCCTGTGATGTGCGGTTTGGGATCCTGTTCCTGCTGTGTTTCATCTGTTTCCGATACACGCGGTTTTAATTTCAATGCGGGATGCACATCTAGTCTATGATAAACGAGTTTGGTGGGTTGGTTCTCTTCTGCATTTTGAAAATTACTTTTAGAGAAACAAAACATGTTAATTAGTGTTTTAATGACTGCGAAACGAAACAGAATAAATGTAGAATTTATTGGACAAAGTAATATTATATTTAACAATACATAATTTACACTTTTTGAATTCATCAACATACATCGGACCATGATTAGCATTTCTTAATAGTCCTGAATAATTTATTTTTGTATCATTTACATATTATATCTTTCTTCAATCCAAATCCATTAAAATCTTATGGTATACGAGGATGAGTTAAAAGTTCGAAATGGCGTCAGTATTAAAGTACCCCCATTTCTAACTTAAGAAAATGTTAATAAGAAGAATTGTTTCAATTTTGAAATTAGTAGGTTGTAAAGAGTTTCAATTTTCGCTTACTTCCGAGAAAAAATAGGACTTAATAATTTTTTGTGACCATTTTAGTTTTTTGTAAGGATCGAAATTAAAATCTGAATAAATAAATAACTTTGTCGTTTAAGGTATAAACAAACCGTTTTTTTATACAGGATAATTAGCAAAAAACGATTTATTTCTTTTAATTGTCCAAAGTAAGCGAAATTTGTTATTCGTTAAAACTTGCAAATCAAAAGTCAACCATTATTTTTTTATTTATTTATTTTTCTACAAAAAAAACTTCAAAAAATTGGGTACTTTAGTCATTAAGCAATTTCAAATTTTTGACTCTTACTCGTATAGCATAAGCCTGGGTATTATTTGGATTTGAAAAAGCAATACATTTACGAAATAAATTTATTAACGAAGTCATGCCTGTTTTCCAGAAGTGACATAATTAATTATTGAGGGTGGAAATCAGAGTCCTGTCTTTCTTTTTAAGTTATGTTTTAAGCCTACGCGTTTTGGGCCTTGGAAGGCCATCATCAGGGTATTTTGTAAGCAACAAAATGAAAAGGTACTAAACTTAATATGTTTTTTAACCAGAGAAAAGGAAAGTGTTGAAAGGATTAAAAAACAAGCAAGGTCACAAATAAATAATAGAGACAATAATGATAATATTAATAATCTTCTTAACATAGTATAAAACAAAGTCGCTATCCTGTTCATGTCCCTTATGTGCGTAAATCTTTAAAACTACGCAACGGATTTTGAAGCGGTTTTTTTAATAGATAGAGTGATTCAAGGGGAAGGTTTTTATGTATAATACATGCATAATATTATAGAGAAACACTGATAAATTAGAGTAGGGAGAACGAACGACCCAACCTAACCGGTCCCCGGCCCGTTCAACGATCGATCCGAAGCCGGAATAGACGAAGACAGACTATGTTTTATGCATGGAAATAAAATTGTGGACGGGCCGGCAAACGGTTGAGTTTAAGGTTCGCCTTATTATCTCACGTCGTATAATGACGGGCTGCAACGCAGGCCGGGTACACGCTAGTATAATATATTATACTATATAGAATATATAATTTTTCATTTACTTATGAACTTGCTTGCAAAAATATTTAATTTTTGAAATCTTTCCTTTCCTGTCGTTAAAAAACATATTAAGTTCAGTACCCTTTGCATGACTTAAGAAGGAAGACAGGACTTTTCTGACTGATTTCCATCCTCAATAATTATTAAATTTCTTAAATTTAATAATAACTTTTCCCATAATAATATGCTGCTGCTGGACACATTCTGGTGGTCACTATATATCATTTTTGTAATCGAATATTGCATATTGATTATTAAAATAAGTAAAGGAATATCAAGACGTAAAATTATTCGTCAAAAAATCTGCATTAAATAGGCGCCGAAAAAACAACTCTGTTGTAGCTACTAGGTTAATTTTTTGAAATCACTTGTTAACCTCAATATGGTCGTTTTTTAAATATTATATTTTTGCTGCTAAAAGACAACTCTATGGCCCTATTTCCCTGTAAAAATATATGATGCAGAGTTAAAAATATCTTTTATATTTAAAAAAATATGATTTTGTGATTACTTGAGGTCATATAGTTAAAGTATTGCTTAAATTGTCTGACAGCTATAAAAAAAAATTTATTATTGGTAATGTACCTAGCTACTATTAAATTACCTTTTTCTGATGTATTTTTTATAGGATTGGCCCTCAGTGACGTATTCGCCATTTTATTATATTTTCTATAAGATTTCTTTACTTCTCTGTAGCCAAATTAAATCTATGTAGTGACGTTTTGACCCAGTTACCTAGGTATAGGTAGGTAAGGAAATTTATTTTATATATAATGCTTTTTAATTTATAGGTATTTTGCCCCAGACTATTACCAAATAAAATGGCATAGAAGTTAAGTACCTTAAGTAACATAATATCAGTTGGGATAAGGCTTAATGAAACACAAAAATTAACGACAATGTTTTTTATAGGAAAGCATTTATTTTAAACACAAATAAACCTTGTATAAGGGGACACATCTACACAACACTTATATCACACAACACAAAATTAGGTTTGCAGTCATGCATCTCGCACTTGCACTAAAAGTACACCATACCGTCAGACATCAATCACCCACCAACAACGATAATGAAATGATATCTTTTGAATTACTCCGTTCGACTTAAACTACGCGGAACAACGGCAGATCATTGTTTTAAGTTAGTTCGTCTCTCTCTGTTCCGTTGTAGTAAGGGATACATTATATAGCGCTCGCTGAAAGTTGCCTAAACGATTTTTTTTTATACTTTAAAAAGGAACCATTTAGTTTCTAAAAAGTATATTTTAGTTATAAAAAGAGGGAATATAATTAGCTTATTTTTTGTAATAATTAGATAATATTGTAGGAATTAAAAAATCATCTATTAAAAATATTTTCATCGATACTTACATATTTTAATGGTTAAAAGTTACTTTGTTAAAAAAATTACATCGTGTGTGTCTAAACGAAATATTTTCGTGATTAAAGGATTTCTTTTTGTGGTATTGTTACGCCATTGTCCCCAAGTTTATGAAAAGACAGGTGGCGAAACAGAAAAACCAAGAATATCCATAACAACAAGAAGATGTTAGATTTGAATGTAGTTTTTGACACGGTTATAATTTTCTGTAAAATAAATCGTATAAAAAAGTGTTTACCCAAGTCAGACTTTTATTAACCAGTACCTATGGATGTGTGCATAACATAATGGACCTCAGACCCGGATCTTAAGCCGCAAAAGATCGGAAAAAGCTGTTAAAAGTGCCAAGCCCCGGCAAACTTAACAGGGAAGGACGACGCTCCATTTTGACAACGTCATATTGAGACAGCTGGTGACAACCAGACGGGAAGACATTCCGTGAGTCCGTTCCTTTTATTTAGCGTTGATATTGGTTATTTTTTAAGTTAAAGAGTTTTCCGTAAAATAACAATAAATAAATATTCATAATTTAAAGATGGCCGACGAGCTTAAAAAATTAAGAGTTTCAAGAGGGCAATTTAAAAGACAACATGCTTTGTTAAACAAGCATCTTGGCAATTTGAATAAAGACGAAGGGTTAAGTGTTTTTGAAGTAAAAAACTTAAGATTAAGATCTGATAAGTTTCAAAAAGATTTCACAAACTTTGAGAGTATTCAATATAAGATAGAACATTTATGTGAGGATAATGATGAGGTAAAAGATCAACTGGCAATTGAGTTGGAAGAAGGTGAAAAAATCTTAAGCGAATTTTTTGACATTGTATCTGTCATTGAAAGCATTTTAGAAAAATATGAAAAACCGATCAGTTTACCTCACCACAATCCTCAAACAACTCAACAACCACCCATTAATATTCAGGTTGTCGCACCTCCGACTACAAGTTCGGGGATGCCAAAGTCTAATTTACCGGTACCAAATATACCTAAATTTTCTGGCGGTTTTGATAAATGGTTAGAATTTCGAGATGCTTTTGTATCTTTGGTTGACAATGATCTTACCGTAGATAATGTTAGAAAGTTTCATTATTTAAAAGGTCTGTTGCAAGGCGAAGCGGCAGATTTATTAGAGTCCATTCAGATTACAGACCAAAATTATCATTTGGCCTGGAGTTTGTTAAAAGAAAGGTTTGAAAATACAAAATTGATTTTGCATAATTACGTTAAATCGCTTTTTGACATACCTGTGTTGACAAAAGAGTCGTATGTAGACTTGCGAAAATTATTAGATATCTTTAATAAAAATATTAGGGCATTAACACAATTGGGACAACCTACTGACCAGTGGGACACATTATTAATATACCTCATTACTAGTAAGCTAGATCCCAGAACCAGGCGAGACTGGGAGAGCTATAAAATCGGTGGTAACATAGCAACTATGCAAGATATACAAACATTTTTAAAGGGTAAGAGTGAGTTGCTGGAGAAAATAGAAATGACAAAATTAGATACGCATAAAACAATAAAGCCTCCATATAAAGGATTGTCCAACCAGCAATTCACAAGCAGAGCGCATGTAAGCTATAATCTAAATAATAAAACCAATTTTTCTTGTTATTATTGTGCTGGCAATCATTCTGTTTTTAAATGTGAACGTTTTCAAAAGTTAAATTTGGATAGTAAGTTAAGTGAAATAAAGAAATTAAAATTGTGTATTAATTGCTTTAACCCTGCTCACGACTTGTCATATTGTGACAAGCCCCCATGTAAAAGGTGCCACCTAATGCATAATACAATAATTTGTAAGAATTCGCGCATTCCAAACGAGCAGCATAGTAGGTTCAACCAGAGAACTGAAACCATGCCAATTAAAGAGAGACACGAAGCAAAAAACGACGAAGCATCGAGCAGTATGCGCGATAACCGCGATAGAACGACAAGCGCGGTCTTGGTAACCGATACGGGACCGGTAGTTGATGCGCACACAGTGGAGAGCGCGAAATTTGAATCGTTACATGCTTTAGGACAAAGCACTATTGGCGTAACAAGCGCACATATGACAAATGTAAATTATAAATTCGCTCTTCTTTCGACGGCTGTAGTAAATGTTAAAGATAAATTTGGCAAAAGTTATCGTGCGAGAATGCTGTTAGATCCCGGATCACAGAGTAATTTTGTAACTGAAAGTTTTGGTAACAAGCTTAATTTGGAAAAAGAAAAGGTTAATTATCAGATTTCCGGAGTGGGAAATAATAGTATGCTAGCTCAATTTAAAACTAAATTTCAGATTTCGTCGCGATTTGGACATTTTTCAAAGGAAATTTCGTGTTTAATTTTACCAAAAATTACCGAAGCTATGCCGATATGCGATTTTGATGATACTTTTATTAACATACCAAGCGATCTTAAATTAGCCGATCCGGAGTATAATATAAAATCCGAAATCGACATTTTATGCGGAGTTAGTTTGTTTTACGACATTTTATTAATGAGCCAAATGAAAATTCAAAACGTGACATTACAAAATACCAAATTAGGATGGGTAGTTTGTGGAGAACTCGATTTTTTAATGTTTACGGGCAAAGTGCAATCGCACCTTTCAATATCATATGAAGACTCGGTCATTAACAAAAGCTTACTAAAGTTTTGGGAACTTGAGGAGTGCAATAGCATTCCGAGAACAGACGATTATTGCGATCAGCATTTTTTAAAAACTCATAAACGAGACGACGACGGGCGTTTCATAGTACAGATTCCGTTCAAAAAGGAAATCGAAAGGCTAGGAAAATCAAAAGACATGGCAATTAGAAGTTTTTTGACGTTAGAAAAAAGATTAGAGAAAAACAAAGAATTAAAGTTAGATTACACCGATGTCATAAATGAGTACAAGGGATTAAATCATATGAGTAAGCTAGATATAAAGTTTGAAAATTTAAATGAATTAGACTCATATTATTTATGCCATCACGCAGTGGTAAAGCAGACTTCACTGACAACTAAAACTAGAGTAGTATTTAACGGTTCTGCAAAAACCGACAGCGGAATATCGTTAAATTGTGTACAATTACCTGGACCCGTTATTCAAAACGATTTGTTATCTATTTTGTTGAGGTTTAGAAAATCAGAATACGTGTTAAGTGCAGATATCACAAAAATGTACAGGCAAGTGCTTTTAAGCGAAGATCAAAGAAAATATCAAAGAATTTTTTGGCGTGATAACCCAGACAAAAACCTAGAATGTTTTCAGCTTAACACGGTGACTTTCGGTATGGTCTCTTCACCGTACTTAGCCATTCGGTGTTTATACCAATTAGCTATAGAAAATCAAGACAAATATCCTGTAGCCAGTGACGTTATTAAAAATGATTTTTATGTTGATGACTTACTTACTTCACACGACTCGGAAACTGAAATTTTAAAAATACAAAAGAATATTACAACAATTTTAAGACAAGGAGGTTTTGAGCTAAGGAAATGGCTTACGAATAAGCCAGAGCTTTATGAAAAATTGCAGATAGACCAGAATTTGGACTCTAGTTTTATAATGTTGGGTGAAAACGATAAAAATAAAACACTGGGCATTTTTTGGAACGCGACTAAAGATATAATTCAGTATCAGACTGATACTATAACACAACCTTTAAAGATTACTAAAAGGGCCATATTATCAGTGATTAGTCAAATATATGATCCGCTCGGTTTAGTGGGTGCGATTGTGATAGTGGCTAAAATTCTGTTACAAGATTTATGGCGACAAAAGACTTCTTGGGATCAAGCAGTACCAAATGATTTAGTACAAAGGTGGAATACCTTTTGTAGTGATTTAAAAAATATTTCGAACATAGAAATACCAAGATTCGTATTTCTATCCAATCCTGATGTTGTAGAATTGTTAATTTTTGCAGACGCTTCTTTAAGAGCTTACGGATCATGCGTTTTTATAAGATCAAAAAAGCATGACAATGTTTCTTGTAATTTACTGACAGCAAAGTCAAAAGTAACTCCAATTAAACAACAAACTTTAGCGCGCTTAGAACTTTGTGCAGCGGTTTTATCGATAAATTTAGCCAAAAAGGTAATCGATTCACTAAAAATTAATTTCACTAATATCTATTACTTTAGCGATTCTACGATTACTTTACATTGGATAAATGGGGAGCCCGGTAAATGGAAAACTTTCGTGGAAAATAGAGTCAGTCATATTCGTTCTCTAAGTTCTATCGACCAATGGTACCACGTAGTTTCAAAGGATAACCCGGCAGATATCATTTCACGTGGTTGTACTGCAACACAGTTACAAAATAATAAGTTATGGTGGGAAGGTCCCACTTGGGCAAAAGAAAATCATGACACTTGGCCTGTTATACCAGTGTCAAAATTAAACGAAAAATTACAGTCCACTACAGATTTATTACCAGAACAGAGAGTTTTTGTGCATCAAAATATTATTTTGAATTCTTTTGATATTTTTTCTTTGTATTCAGATCTAATAAAGTTAAAATTAGTTTGGGCACATTGTCAGCGTTTTATTTATAATTGTCGCAATAAAATTAAGAAAACAGGAAAGGTGACTACTCGTGAAATTGAGGATAGTTTTTTAAAATTAATAACGTTAGCGCAAATACAGTCCTTTTCAAGCGATTTTGATAAATTAAAATCAACCGGTAAAGTTCCAAAATCTAGTAATTTGAAAACTTTGAATCCATTTTTTGAGAACAATCTTATTAAAGTAGGAGGCAGAATTCAAATGGCAAACATTCCTGTTACTCAAAAATATCCTATAGTACTCAATCATAAACATGTATTGACAAAATTGATTATGGTAAATGAACATAGACGCATGCTGCATTGTGGTCCACAGCAACTACTTTATTCTGTTAGAATGAATTTTTGGCCAACTTGTGGTAGAAGTTTAGCAAAACAAATAGTGCATAGTTGCATTACTTGTTTTAAAATTAAGCCAAAACCTTGTGAGTATTTGATGGGAAACCTCCCAAAAGAAAGGGTGAAAATGTACTTGCCTTTTGTTAATACAGGGTGTGATTATGCAGGTCCGTTCCTAATTAAAGATAGGAAAACTCGCAACTCGAAAATTCTTAAATCTTGGATATGTTTATTTGTCTGTTTGTCAACCAAAGCTATCCATCTAGAAATTGTAACTGATTTGACAAGTAACGCGTTTTTAGCATGTTTTAGGCGATTTACGTCTCGAAGAGGCTTACCCTCTAACCTCTATTCGGACAATGCAACAACCTTTATTGGGGCGAACTCTGAATTAAAAAAGTTTTTGGAATTAGAAACTTCAGATATTTCGGAAATCTTAAGAAAAGAGGGCGTGCAGTGGCATTTTATACCCCCACGTGCACCAAATTTCGGCGGTATTTGGGAAGCCGGTGTACGCATGACAAAATATCATTTAAAGAGAGTTTTAGGCAACACATCTTTAAACTATGAAGATTTTCAAACGGTATTGACCCAGATCGAAGCGATCTTAAATTCACGGCCAATATCTCCGTTATCCTCCAGTCCTGATGACTATTCCCCGTTAACCCCAGCACATTTCCTTGTTGGAAAACCCTTAACTAATGTTCCTGAACCTTGTTATCTTGAAATACCAGAAAACCGACTTAGCCAATATAAGAAGTTGCAGCAATTACTTCAAACCTATTGGAAGCGATGGTCCAGTGAATATATTACTGAACTTCAACAAAGATTAAAATGGAACGACAACAGTTCTTCAATGGTAAAACCAGATGATTTAGTAATAGTTAAAGAAGATGGTTTACCACCTTTAAAGTGGAAAACAGCACGAATTTTGGAAACTCACCCTGGGTCTGACCATGTTATCAGAGTGGTCACACTTAAATTTAGTGATGGTTCCATTACTAAACGTCCATTAACTAAAATATGTATTTTACCAATATCCGACTCCAAACCTGATGAAGTCCACGACCATTCAGAAAAGGGGGGAATCACACAAGAATGAAGATTTTTGTGTTTAAAGAACTTTAAATAGTTATTTACTTATAAGTTAACTCAACCGAGAAAATGACATTGTTTGAGCATTTGTTTTTTTAGAACTTTGTGTATGTTGAAATTTCAAATTTCAAGGCCGGCGGTATGTTACGCCATTGTCCCCAAGTTTATGAAAAGACAGGTGGCGAAACAGAAAAACCAAGAATATCCATAACAACAAGAAGATGTTAGATTTGAATGTAGTTTTTGACACGGTTATAATTTTCTGTAAAATAAATCGTATAAAAAAGTGTTTACCCAAGTCAGACTTTTATTAACCAGTACCTATGGATGTGTGCATAACAGGTATATTAAAAAAAACTTAGATTGAATGATTTTGCACAGTGAATAAGAGATATTTTATTGGTCGGGGCACAGAATATATAGCAACGCAATATAATTTAGCTATATATTCTGTGGTCGTGGTTAATGATATGATTGCATTATCTCTGTTACTAGAAAAGGTTTTAATTTCCAAAAATACCTCGCGTTGAAAGTCTTCTTCCTGGTATATTCACAATTATTAAAACTACTGTTAAAAAAAATCCTACTAATTTTATCAGATTATATAAAAAAATAATTTCAGATAGAAAAATACCTGGCAATAATTTTTCCGATATAATTAATGGCCATAAGTCACATACGGTAAAAACACGGAAAACCTTTCAGACCAAGTTCGATTTTTGTATAAAAGTTGTAAAAAACGATGCAATAAATTTTCTTAGTTAACCGTCCGTCGTCGCGTGCGCAGGTGTCCCATGCGTGAGTCAAATCGCGTGCCGAACACGGAAGAGTTTTCGTATAAAATTAAAGGAATTTTTACAATGCAAGAAAATCGGAATTTTTTCATACAATCAAAGAAAAGTTCTAATATGAAAAAGTTTGACAAACTGAGAAAACTGTTTCAGAACTCACCGGTACTGTAATATTTTTGCGTTTTTGGGCTATTCCTACGCTGTTACAAAATTCTTCATTTTAACAGTAATATCGTTAAAATAAAATAGGGTTTCCTTAAATAATATCATCGACCACAAAGGTTTTATCATTTTTGTGGCTTTGCGTGTATGAAAAAGCTAAAAAATTAATAAAACTGATTGTTTATACTTGTGAACAGAAATAAAAAAAGAAAATTGGTGGTGATTCAAGTTAAGTGGTATATTAGAATATTTGGTATTAGGCATAAATTGAGATTAAATTTTAAAATATTATATTTTGACGTTTTAATAACTTTATGTTTTATCGAATAACTAAATCGAACAACCTATATATATTTCAGCCCCTTTGGATGCCCAATAAAAATCTATGCAACGTAAATAATCTATACCTATCTCTAACCGTGTTTGAGCCAAAAATTTAAACTTTTATTTTTAATGTGAAAACATAACGAAACGAAAAGTTTAAAACCAATAAAGAGACTATTGTAAGTTAAAATTTTAATGTTACAGCCGAAATAATCTTAGCAAATAATTTCGTGCTGCAGCTTTGCTTAGTGTGAATGTTCTGTATGTGCGTCCATTTTATGCCGAAAAGTACGTACAATGAACATAAAATGGACCTAAATTATGTACGTACTATGTATGTATTATGTATTTCAAAAGTAAGCATAGGTTGTAGAGTATATACAATGGGCGTAAATCGTATAGTAGGGAAGGAACAAAAATGAACGCAAAACCCTTTTTATCACAAAAGAAAATGGTTCCTTTAATTTCGTTAGATCTTAGATCCATCCTCGGATGCATTTCACCATATACGGGTGTCCGGAAATGATCAGCAAAAATTTAGGGAAAAATTCTAGACCGAAAATAAATGCTCTCTTTTCTTATAACATTTTTTTCGAAAATTGAGTATTAACGGAGTTACAGGGTGTTAAAGTTAAATTTTGTTTGCAGTTTTTTTGCAATACCTTTTGCCACGCTCATAATATTTTGACGAAATCTCGTATATGGAGCTTTTTCGGGATGAGGAATACAAATTTGTCCACCGTTTTTCCGCATTTTGTAGAGAGCACCACATAGGAGTCTATAACTAGCTGAAAGAATGTAACGCATGGCGGCATAGCGTCGATTATAGAAGACATTTTTAAAGCATATTAAACATAAACTTTATTAAGTCACATGTTGAGAGAAAGGTCGTTCATTTTAATATTGGATCATTGGATCATGTTGATTACAAATTTAAAAAAAATACTGTTAAAATATAACGTTAGTAGTTCTTTTTATTTTTGATAATATTAAAATCCATTGTTTTCGTTCATATACCGATTTTAGTAACAGCTTAAATGTATATTGACGAATTGCAAAAATGATATATCGCCCAACATTGCTATATACACTACACACCAAAAACCAAATACCACATTTTATAATAATTAGGAATATTGTAACTTATTCATACATTACGGTAAATCATGAAAATTTATTATTATGCAATATATTTGCATTTACTAATTAAAATACGTCAAAATAATATTATCGTTAATTTTTAGAGACCTTTAATTATTTACCATCATAAAATGAATTTTGAAAAATAAATAATATGTCTAGTACATTTCTTTTTTATTTACTTACTTTTATCAGGAATAAACAATTTTTTATTCAAAATTAATTAAAATAAATTTTGAAGCTTTCATGGACTAGAAAAACCACACTCAAGTTATTTAGAAAAATAAAGATCGGCGTTTTTTAGTATTCTTTTGTAAACCAAAATGACCGAATAAAACGGTGTTTTATTTTAAATGTTTTAGATAATAATTTGTTAATTGTTAAGTCAAACATAATTTTTCATTATTGTCATGCCATTTATGGAAACAATAAATTACCACCAAAACAGATTTGTTACTAATTCATTATATTAACGTATACATTATGAAAAAGCACGTAGATCGTAATTCCGCATTATATTTTATTTACTTATTTAAATACAACAAACTATTTATATTGTCGCGTAACGAGGCAGAAATAATTGGTGACTTTTTGACAGTTCACGATAAACAAAAATCTAGAAAGTATATCGTTTTGAATTACTAATAACGATACAGTAATACAAACCTGTTAAAATTTGTATATATCTCCTCTAAATATATTTTTTTAGCCGAGTCCAGACTAATAAATAAATATTCCTGATGATATTTTGTGGAATAAATATATGTATAAAAATATATCATTTTACACAACGTAATGGGTTCCTATTTCTACCAATTAATGTTATTAACGTCATTGTGCAAAAAGTCTCCATTTGTTACAATTTTGAATGTACGTTAATTTATGACAAACAATAAATATATTTTGTCAAATAATGTGCCTAGTTGCTATTCAATTCAAACAATAATTCAGAAATGTATTTGGCAATATTTATTTAATTCAACACAACTGCGTTCTGTATGATCGACCGTTTATATATTTTAAACACGTAGTTTGTACTGAAAATATGCAGACAAATTTTATACAGAGTCTGCCTAGATTTGGTTACGAATCGTATCAAATTTAACAACTAAATATTTAAGGTTAGGTCAAGTTAGGTTAGAGTGGCAGACTCCTGGCACTGTCCAAACAGTCTCACGAAGTCCTTTAAGGGCCGTTGTGATACCACACGTATTCCACGGAACCTGTACGCATCAGCTTCCTGATGGTTCACGCGACGTAGAAGATAGAGAATCTTGGTAGCTCATTTAAACCAGCCACTACTATTAAAAATAAACTCGTCGTTGTACGTTGGTTACTTCCTCCAGGTCATTAAAGAATGGTTCGCATTGGTTCATCCATGGCATTGAACCGCCTTTTTGTGAGGCCGGGGCATTTACACAAGAAATGCTGAATACTTTCCTCCTCTTCTTCATCTGCAACATCTGCAGAAGTCGTTAGCTGGTATTTGCGTATGGGCATGTCTACCAAAAAGGCAATGTACGACTGTGCTATATTAACGCTGCTGTTTTCCTGTTATCAAGTAGGGGTCACAATTGTTTGGAGATGCCACAGTTTGTTAGTTCTGTCCATCTGCTTTGCGCAAGTTGTTTTGCTCTCTTTAGCTGATCCCACTAGGCTAGTCACATTATTCTTTGCTAGTTTGACAGACATGCCTGCGGCTTCCCTGGAGAGCGCATCAGCATCCTCGTTGCCGTCTATATTGCAATGGCCAGGAACCCAATACAAGGAGACTCGATGCTGAGCACCAAGTGTGCAGAGATTGTTGCGACTACGCCTTACACAACAACAAACCTGAACAAACCCGAACAAACCCAACGCCTTACTAATTTTGATTTAATGCTGCTGGAATAAATTGCCTTTATCGCTGCTTGACTATGTTGATATAAATTGCTATAAATGCAGCTCCTCTCAGGCCAGGATAATCCTGCAAGGAATTAACTGCTTTATCTAATGCCAAAATTTCTGCTTGAAAAATACTGCAGTAGTCTGGGAGTCCATACGACCTTTATATTTGCACGCTCTCGGAGAAGATACCAGCTCTCACTCCGACTTCCATTTTTAAACCGTCTGTGAAGCTCGAGTGGTCTGTCTCCATTGTTACTTGATTGCCTTCTCATTCTTTCCTACCCAGAATGAGCATAGAAAAGCTCCATTCGAAGGCTGGCAGCGAAATAGTGAAATCATTCGGTTGTCGTAAATTTTGTCCTGGATATATCCTTAATATGCTGCTGTGTTCGTAGTTGGTAACAGTCCAGCATTTCGGCTCTTTCAGTCTTGTAGTCACACTTTCCATATATATCTACGGGTAGCAGATGCAGCATCACATCCAATGCCGCCGTCGGTGTTTAGTGAAGGGCACCTAACACGTAAACAAGCTACTCGTTGTATCTTCGTGTTCATTTCCGTCGTTTCTTCATGTGTACTGCTTTTTCCGAAGCAGTCCACCAGGCCACCCCGTAGGTTAGTATAGGTCCAATGTACTAAATGGGGTTTCAATCCCCACTTTTTGCCAATGGTTATTTTGCAGGCATAGAATACGACTAAACCATTTTTGACTCGTTCTTGTCAGTTCATGCCCCAGTTAAGCTTGGCGTCGATTATCAATTCTAGATACTTTGCTTTTTTCTTCAGCACTAAAATATTGTTATCCAGGACTGGAAGCCTAAAGTACTCAATCACCCTTCTGCGTGTGAATATAACTAGCTTCGTTTTTTTTTGTTAATTTTCAAACGACATTTCGAAACACAGCCCTTAAATCCAGCCCTTTCTAACTCTATAAGAATTTTATTCATAACTCTTAGCCAAAGTGTTGGCGACAACACTTCCCGCCTTGCGGGGTTCCTCTTCATTGCTATCTAAACTAGAGCAAATGGTGGTGTTTTAACATCTTATGAATCTAACGGCAGATATAGTTATCAACCCCTGATTCTGCTGGAGCATCGCAAACTGCCTCGGTAGTGACGTTATTAAAGGTCCCTTCAATGTCCTGGAAAGTTTCAAGAGTGTACTTTTTTTAAGTGAGCAGCTACCGCTGCCATTATATAACTAAATATCATAAGAATGAGTTCAATATTTTTGAAAAATGTGTAATTTTTTGGCGGATTTTATTAAAACATTTCAGAAAAAATCTTTATAAAATGGACTAGTGCTATTTTCAGCATCAATATCATGAAAACATATTATTTGCTTTATTATCGGATTTAATAGCCTAAATTAACTAATAAATTGCTGATATTTCCATGGTTTATTTCACTGTGTCCACCATAATATGAATGTGTTAATATTGGTAGTAGAATGCATCATATCTGAACCATAAAATAATTATGACAAATATTATCAGCATTTGTGATTATTTGGCGGATATTTATCCCTGCTGTCGTTTGTTTTATCCTGTGAAATGCCTCTACCATCAAAATAATGGTTTTTAATAAAAATTTGGCATTTTATGGAATTCAGCAGTTATGATCTCGAATAAAATTTTTATGAGGCGTTAATATTTTTATGAAAAATGTTCTTGTTTTAAAGGAACATTGATTTTTATCTTTCAATATCAAATATAAAATGATGTTTTATTTAAAAGTTTATTTCTTTCTTGTATAATATCTTATTCCTCCCATTTGAAAATTCTTTATGTTTTGGTAAAGATTGATATTACGATTTTATCGGTCTTTTGTAACAAATACGTTTGGCATTAATTAACAATTTAACTTTTCCTTGAACCGTTTTGTCTAACAATCATACTTAATCAGAAGAATGGGATTTTCCCCTATAATTGAATTTAATGTTATTCAGCGTTGATAGGAATTGAATTAGAACCTATTAAAAATATATCCCAACAATAAAAATCTTCCTAGAAAGTCACAAAGCTTTCATGGAAACAATAGATCCCGCGAAAGCAGAAAGTTTGGAAAGATGAAATCAAAAAGTTAGTACGTCATTCTATTATCCTGGCTATTATTTTATTTGCAAAATTGAGGACGATTATATCGTTATCTTTGTTTCGATAACTAAAATAAACAAGAACATGAGACTAGAAGCGGGATATATTCAGGTAGATGCCGGCGGGTCGACCTTCAGTTCCTGAGACTGATGCATTTGTTATGACGTTGATCGCTGGATTCGCGAGTATTTAATAAAGAGGGGCTGTTGTTTGATTTTTTTTCAGTAAATAATTCAAAATTTAAACAACTGAAACTGTAGAAAATTTTTCTTCTTCTTCCTAACAATCACAATTTAGTAAAAAAGCCCATTATTTTGTCGGATTTTCATTATCTTTATAGTATTTCACTTGAAAATGGTTTGACGGACCAAAACGTTCTATTCAGAAAGCCAAATATTATTATAAAGGCAATAGTCCAAGAGCTCGTGAACCCTCCGAGTAACGGTCGTCCTGTAAGGCTAGTAATTTTTTTAGTAGCGAGTCATAGCATACTAAGTACGATAACCACGACCTGGCAGGCATCAGCCCTGCATGTCATCAGCCCTTATATTTTTTAAAATGTGAATAAAATTTAAAAAAAAACTTGTCGCTGTAAACTTCAAATTTTAATATGATTTAGTTCATTGACTGTAAAGTATAAAAAAAAATTGACAGGCGATTTCGGCCAGCACAAGTACCTGACAGGTGAATCGAAAGGTGTGCAGTAGGTATATGATTGAAAATAAACTTATAACGTGTACGGATTCCATTCTGCACACTGTTTACTTAAATAATAATATAAGTTATAACAGGGCGCAACGAAAACTGCACAATTAATATATAGTTTAAATTTTACACTTTGAAATAATGCACAAATTAAAATCACATACATATAATATTTTGGTAATATAGTAGAACAAGACCTAACGAGGATAAATCCTTATCACAACTGAATTTTTTTTTTAACCGTACGAAAGCAGGTATCTATGACCTTTCAATTTGTCCATTACTTAAACATATATATTTTTATATACATATATATAAATTTTAACTTTACAGAACACAGTTTATTTTCAATCATATACTGCACACCTTTTGATTCACCTGTCAGGTATTTGTGCTCGCTGAAATCGCCTATCAATTTTTTTTTATACTTTACAGTAAATGAACTAAATCATATTAAAATTTGAAGTTTACAGCGACAAGTTTTTTTTTCTAATTTTATTCACACTTTCAAAAATATAAGGGCTGATGACGTGCAGGGCTGATGCCTGCCAGGTCGTGGTTATCGTACTTAGTATGCTACGACTAGCTACTAAAAAAATTACTAGCCTTACAGGATTACCGTTACTCGGAGGGTTCACGAGCTCTCCATCTACAACGAAAGCCTTTTGATAATACGATATTATTTGTCTACCCCAATGGCGGTTTGTGAGGCAGAGCTTATTTACAATTATGTTTTTATTTTTAGAGCATTTAGCTTACTTAAAACGGGAACACAGTCGCTCGCGCTTTTTCAGAACGATTATGCGTCAATCGGTAATGTCGGCCGCGTCGAGGTGACTCGGTTTAGTTGTTGGTTTGTTCGGGTTTGTTGTTTGTCTCTTATCGCAACCTTATGAAGATCGGCTCTTCGAATTAGTTTGTTCTTGAAAAAAGAAGATTCACTCGTCAACACAACTTTGTGCGTTAAGCCGAGCCAGTGAACCTCTCAAATCTTGGACATCGGTAACCACTCTAAAGTTCTTAAGCTTACTGAGACTCTATCATATTTTCTTAGATTGAAAAAAAAATAGGTATTTTGAACTTTTTGAATTCTATTTTTTGTAATGACGTCAATGCAGGAAAAGAAAACCACATTGGCATACGTACACGTATATATTATAAACAATAAGGGAGAGAGCGAAGAAGCCTGTGTGACTCCAGAAGAAACACTATTTGGTTGTGAGATTATACCCTCTATTGCTACTGGCTGCATTTTATCTTTAAAATAGGACTTAAAGAATTTTAAAACAGTATCATCACAACCGATATACTTTAATTTTGCCAGCATTAGCGCGTGATCCACAGTGTCGAAAGCTCTCGAAAAATCCAGCAACACCAACGCAGCCCCCCTACCCTTATCCAGTCCTTTAATAATATCATCCGTAACATTTAATAGGGCTGTAGTAGTGCTGTGAGACTCTCGAAAGCCCGATTGACACTCGGGCCATATTTTATGCTTTTTTACAAAATCGTTAAGTTGTTTATAAATGAGCTTTCTAAAATTTTTGACATGATCAGAAGGATGCTTATTCGCCTAAGATCTGATAGACTAGTAGGTTGGAATAGGTATTATACATGCAGTCTTCCAAGCATCCACGCTCCAAGCAGCTATTAATGATGTACAAAATTACATTTAACAAGTGTGGAAGGCAAAACTATAACATTATCAGTTCCAGCCGCGTTTGATTGGATACCCTTGATTATTCCTAAAATATCTTCAGGATAAACCAGCGAAAATGAAAATATCGCGCTTGACGAATGAGTTATGTTATTATAAAGGTTATTTGTATTATGGCAGTTGTTCGATTTATCGTTAACAAAGGTAATAATATATAAGGCATTTTAAAGAAATTTCTGAGTGTAAGTGGACCTGACACGATTTACTTCACTTCAATACGTTAATGTATTTCATTTATGTAATAAAGGCAAACCTACTCTAACGTAACAGCTAACAATTTTAAGCATTTCCCTATGGCTTTTATGAAAACACAATGTTGTTTGACATTTGAGAGTTAACAAGGAAAATTGTACAAAGGCCTGAATTGTGCTAAAGCGCATTATGGATTTATTAATGCGCGAAATGTGTTTCATTACTTTGTTGCATAAACAAATCGCGATACATTGTCGGTCATCAACGTGTATATAATTAATAATATTTGTTGTTATAAATACAATTTCATTATGATAAATTTGTAGGTTTCGAAGCTTTCATACGGTTGGATTTTGCGACTGACCTGACTCTTATTAGCTCTACGAAACTAAGGATCGCTAAGAATAAATGAACATAATATTAACATAATGTTGGGGAAAAAACATAGATAATTTACCTTTAGATAAGCAAACAATAATCACGAAAGTGGCAGATTAATGGCCACGCGCATGTAAACAGAGCTAGACCTATTTGACATGCGCACTGCAACATTATCGTTTGACGAATGGGAAAATAGACAGGTCCGGGCTTTCAAATTTAAATTCTTGCCAAAAAAAGGTAGTGACTTCTGGCATTTTTAGTAGTTGCAAACCTATCAGATTTTAAAGATAGAAAATTGTTTTGTAAGGTTTTGTTTCTAAAATTTGTTTAAAAATAATTCGTCGTCGTGTTTTTAGTTCCAAAAGGAAGAGAACAAGTCAATTAAACTATAAAACTTATAAAATCAAATATAAAAACAAACAAAACCAGTAAAATAACCAATCTACGGTGTTATCGCGTACCTAACCTTAAGTCAAATATTAGTTGGTACATAACTTGTATTTATTTTTACAATTTGGCAAAAACTTGGGTACGTGTAAAACATTTTCAAGCAAAATTTCTTGTTCAAGAATTTGAAAAGTGTTTGCCCGAGAACTTGACCCGTGGAATAGGTACTGGCTTTATTAAAAGCTAAATGTCGGGGTGTACAGATTTTTACCAAAAAAATTAACCAACCAGCAGCTTAGACACAATAACTAAGAAAACTACAAGGAATCCACAGTGAAACCTTATAAACACAACAACAAAAATGGCGGCCGAGCCAGTTCTGGAGTGTATTTTGAGCATGTCGCTAAAGTAGGACAGGCCGATAACACGAGGTTTGTGCGCATGCCAGAAGGTGCCCAGAGGGAAGGAAGCTGACCGGCGAGTCATGCGCTCCGACGAAATTTTTCAGTTTTTCACCCATAAAACGTAACTTTTGTTTGCGCAGAAGATAAGCTGTACGTATCTAGGGGTAAATTGTCTATAGGAAAAAATGGTTTTGGCGCTTCTAGTAAAAATATGATTTCTATATTTAGTTTTGAATTTCGATTAAAATAATTTATTTAAATATTCTCATGCCAAAAAAAAACCATACTTAACAATCTATAGATATAAATGACCTATAAAACCTTAAGAATATTAATATAGCTTAATTTGTTTGTTCGATAACGTTCGCCCAATGGTAACGTCTTCTTTAATGCTCAATAAATAGTCAGCTTATGTGGACCGCGGTGGCCAAACATTCTTTTCCTATTAAACGTGAAAAGAATGTTTTATTAAGAGACTTTCGGCATTCTGTTTGTGTATAGTAGGAAAGGTAATTTTGGGCATCCGGTTACTGCCTAACGATAAATTAATGCTTTCGGTTGTTTTATTTATTGGGCACTAAGAAGCTTACTACGAAAAATTATGAAGCTGAATGGCGTAATTTAGTTTTCATTGGGATTTTACCCAGTGGCGGCTTTTGAGGTACAGCTAGGCTCAATTAACTATTAGTAATTCAAATAATTATTGAACTTTGTACTTCTCATAATAGTAAAATAAACCCGGTAGTCCGCGTAACATAACCCTTAAAAAAATTCACAGATCTTGCATCTTACGCAAGTATCATAGGCGTATTGAAAATACCTACCACATACAGTGGCGAGAAGGACCATTATGTCACAGCACAGATTACTCCTATCTGTGAGTATGTAACGTGCCGCTATCACGCGTTATTATGACGGCATGGATGCTCCGATTTAGTTTGAAATAATAATTAAATTATTATACTTAGAAATGTGTAAATTATACTTAGAAATGTGTAAATTTGACTGTTTTGTTAAAATAAAAAATATATGCTAATCTGTCTATTAGTACATATTGAAGAGAGCTCAAAACCACCTTTTCAAAAATAGCGACAAAATTATTTCTTAAGCTATACACAGCCATTTACCTGCTGGTCCTTGTACTCTTTGTTCATGAAATGTCTAAACCTTAAGTCGGCTATGAAATGTTTTGGATTGATATAATATCCATT
This sequence comes from Polydrusus pterygomalis, assembly GCA_963969555.1. Taxonomy (NCBI): domain Eukaryota; kingdom Metazoa; phylum Arthropoda; class Insecta; order Coleoptera; family Curculionidae; genus Polydrusus; species Polydrusus pterygomalis. The sequence goes on along the minus strand of OZ018378.1, from coordinate 6,590,719 downwards.
TTCCCCCGACTTTTTGTGTAATACGCCAAGACCGCCGCGCTATTTCGCTTTGTTTCAGCGACATTTACTGTTTATTTTTTTCCAATTTTATCGAAATTGAAACAATCAAAAATGCGGTTAACATGATATCGACTAATATGGACACCTGAAAATTTTAAAAATTACGAAAACGTTATCTGATATCAATGAAATTTAGACGAATAAAATCTATTTGCACTGTCGTAGATTACATTTTGAATTTTACACGTTCGATATGAACTTTGTTAATGAAACTTGTGCAATTAAACTACTCGGCTGACGCCTCGTGGTTTAACGTTGCACACGCTTCATTATAGTGTTCATCGAACTAGTATCATTAATAACTATCTACTAACTGTTCTCTCTCCCGGCCATATTATCTTAATATCAACAAATATAATAATAAATGCCGAAACCCAAAACAAAACAATATTAATACTCAGCAGATGATGTCATCGATCCTGCGCTGCTCGGATGTTTGTTTAGACTTCACCGCCGTGTTATTTATGTACATGTCGCATGTCGCGTTCATTTTTCATGAAATAGACCCGTATATACGCACCCAGTAGTATTTTCAATACTAAAACTATATTTATTGATTTTTACATTTTGGAGTGAGAATCTCTCGACGCTGTGTTCGGTATTTTGGAGCAACTAAATTGGCCATTCATTTAATTTCTTCTCATTTATTGAATGACAAGCTTATGATGTTCCTCATCCATTTGAATATACCTACTAAAAATTATAGGTTTTATAAGTATTACGCAAAAAAATATTTGTCTAACCATCTTAAAAGTCCTTATACAATAAGCAGGCACGTAGATAAGGGGGGAGGGGAGGTACTGCCGGACAGTAAAAAAAGATTGAAAACGATTGTCTAACTTCAAAATCTAATAGGTCGGCAGCCACTAAAACCACCAGAATCACCTACTTGGAGAACAAGTTCCATGACAATAAATTGTGACAAGAACTCGGACGCAAATTTTAGCTGTTTACACGTGAAAATAACTTGAAGATCAACTTTTAAGTTTTAAAGCCCGGATCTGTGTGTTTTCTTATTCGTTAAATGAGAATTTTACAGTGCGCACGCTTATTTCTGAATGACTTTGTTTACATGCGCGGGGCCATAAATTTGCCACTTTCTTGATTATTGTTTGCTTATCTAGATATGTGGATAATTTGAACTTCACAACTTATCTGGAAATAGGTTTTCCTTTTCAGACAAGCACGGTTTTTTTGTTACATTTAGCTTTATATAATACTAGCGTGTACCCGGTCTGCATTGCAGCGCTTTCTCTGAGATAATAAGGCGAGTTCACCATCACGTCAAGATTTATAAATAGAAACCCGAACGAACCTCTAAATTTATCAGTGTTTCTCTACAATATTATGCATGTATTATACATAAAAACCTTCCTCTTGAATCACTCTATCTATTAAAAAAGACGCTTCAAAATCCGTTGCGTAGTTTTAAACATTTAAGCACATATGAAAGGGGACCGACGGGCGACAGCGACTTTGTTTTATACTATGTTAAAATAACTACCTTTGGTAGAGCCTTGAGAATGATTTATTATAAACCGAAATGTCGCGTCGACAAAGGGAAAAAATGATTTTTCACGATACGCCACTGTTTGTATGGGGACTACTATCGGTTACCGGACCGACGGCGGACTTATAAAGAGAATATTATGTTATCAGATTAGAATTTTACAGCTTTTCTTCGAGTTGTTAACTTCATTAGAGACTTTCTTGCTTTTAAAAGTTCTAAATCTCTTTTATTGTGGCTAAGAAGATTTTAACAGCTGATTTCTTACTTTTAAGGCGAGAAACAATGTTTTAGACTGATTGAATTCGTTTTTAAACAAATATATAAACTGTTTGATCGTTTTAAACTTAACTTTTAATAACCCTTAAAATAATTAAATATCTTATCTCCATTGCAGTTAAGCAAAACTGTCCAACAGAAAAATTATACAGTGTTCGCGGTAAAGTTTGCACCATATGGAAAACTTTTTTATTCGTTTTTTTTTGCAAATCCGTTTTTGGCAATAGAAAAAAATAAAACATAATCTTAAAACTTTTAACATGTGACGTGCGTTACACCTGTCAAAATGTTATTTAAAAGTTTCAAACCGGCGAAAGTGTAATTTTTTTAGAGATACGAAAAAAAGTTAAGAAAAAATTGCTTATCATTATATTTTGAGACTAAGCAAATTTTTTTTTTTTAATTTATATGCATTTTTTTTTGATTCTTTTAGAATTTTTTTTAAAGTTTAATTTTTTTCTGCCAATACATAATAGCTTTTATTTAGTACATGGTTTTGTTTAAGTTTAAATTTGCCCTAGGCAAATAAGACAAATAGTGCAGAGGAGCCTTAAATTTTTTAAAGAAAAAATTTTTTTGCTCTAAAATGATTTTATGCGATCTCAATTTTAAAATGCAGTTAGTGTAATTCAAAATGAGTATTTTAAATAAACTGACACAAAAGAGTAAAAAAAATTACAATAAGTTGAATTTCCAAAAAAAACTAAAAAAAAAATAAAAATCTAAGAATGAACTCCAAATATGATGAGAAGCAATATTTTCTTATAACTTTTTTCGTATCTCTAAAAAAAATTACACTTTCGCCAGTTTGAAACTTTTAAATGACATTTGACCGATACTGTAACGCAAGTCTCAAGTCAAGAGTTTTAAGCTTTTGTTGTGTTTTGGGTCATGCAGAACCTAATGCCAATAACAGATTTGAAAAAAAAACGCATAAAATAATTTTCCATATGGTGCAGATTTTCCGCGGGAACTGTATTTTAACTAAAATAAAATTTTAATTGTCCTGATGATTTGCTAATCCGAATATATTATATTATATAATTTATATGAACACATTTAAACCCGGTAATGTATCATGATTTCCCAACACGTTAATAAAACGCATTTTATGCATTAATAAATCCATTACGCAATTTAATGCAATAACATCCTTTGAACGATTTTCGGTCGGTAATTTCCAAACGCTACTGTACCTACTATTGGCGTTGTATAATTTCCATAGACATACCTTTAAATCCGTAAAGCTTATCTCGTGCGCAAACAAAAGTTGTGTTTTATGGGTGAAAAAATACGTTTGTACGCACGGCTGGCCGACATGCACACAACCCTCTTAGTATTACGTTTTCCTTCTTTATCGACATCTTATAAATACACTTTATAACCGGCTCAGCGCCATTTTTGTTGTTCCGTCTCCGTTTCATCATTTTATCGAAATTTTATAGGAGACAAAACATTATTAAAAATAAATATTACCTAAAAAAACATAGTTTGGAAGTCACTGTAGCGCGTGCTAAAAAATAGGGGGGGGGGGGGGTCAGCGGGTACTGGACCCTCCTCTATTTTTAATATTTGACCATTGATTTTTGTTTTCTTTTTCTCAAAATATTTAACTATAACTAATGTTGAAGCAATGTTCCAAATTTGAAATTACTATTTTAATAAACACGCGAATTATTAAAAAAAAAAAAACGGTTTTTAATTATTTCAATATTTGACGCAAGGAGTATATGGTTAACGGATTGACCTCCTTTTACCGGACACCCTGTATAAGTTTTATAATTTGTGTGCTTTTTTTAAATTTATTATTATTGTTGGCTTTTCCAGTTCATAAGAAACCAGTTTCGTTATATTATGATATTACTTAGCCTATCTAAAGTAGCATATTAGAAACCTAAAATATGATTGGTTGAACGCTGTCGAATAAAAAAATTGGGCTTAATTGAATATTCAAGCTGAAGAGAAGGCGTGAATAAATTATATAAATTGCAAAGAACTCACTGATTTCGAAGGCTGGCGGCAACGGTACAAATACCAACCACAATTAACATATTAAAGTCAGGTAATCATTTTTTATAGTTCCAAATAACAAATTTTTAAACAAATAAAAAATCTTAACTTTTCTTTAATTAGGTACCAACAACAGCCTACGCTGTCGTAAATGCTTTTATTAAAGAATTCTCGTGTCTGCCTTAAATAGTTCGAAAAGTCATAAATGTCTCACACATTTTATCAGATTTTATTTGATATTTTTATTTTCAATTCCACTTTTAATCAGTTTTAATGACCAATTTGTATTCATTAAGATGGACTAAACGTATCCACGGGATGTCTAAAAATGGATTGAAATCATGGGCCCGTACTACTATAAATACTTGTTTAGATCCTCATAACATAAGGTTTAATTATTTTTGTAAATAAACTATAACTTTGTACCGGTCGGGGTCTATAACTAGATACACAATAAAAAATCGAGACCTATATTATACACTCAGTCAGAGTGGTGTAAAGTATTTTTTCTATTTCACGTTTATAATGAGTTCAGTACGACCCTCATTTGCGGATCGTAATGAAGCTATTTCGATACGCGTTTTTTCTTTATTTGATGTTGGTAACATTTAAATGTTTTATTTCATTGACTTGCGCGGCCTTTGTGATTTACGAGAGAACCCATTTTTCGCAGAGGAAAACTAGCTTGATAACATTATTATTCTGTGTGGATAACAGTCATGTATGTTGGTTGCATAAATCTATAAATCAATCTTTTGTAGATGCTTCAAGCTATCATTTTCTGCCAAATCCTATCCAAAATTCAATCTACTAACCTTCTAATGTCGATTTTAACTTCAACTTTATTTGAATTTTCCATCTTCCCTATACTAAATTGCAATGTCGTGACGTAAAATCACGTCTTTTGAAATTCGAAAAAAAGGAGCAAAATCTCCCAAATTTCCGAACGCTCTGGATATGAACCGAATGTACAAGGATGACACAACGTATTCCGTCCAATTTCAAATCTCATATCGCTAAAATAACTTTAGAATCTCGTGGTGAAAATGGGTCAATAAATCAATAAATGACAGTTTGCAAAATAATTTTTGTTGTCCAGAGGCTCCTATGATAAAAAATAGTATTACCAACATAAAATTTAGACATACAAATTTACAAAATTTGAAGGATTTATTTTCTTTTTAAAATGTATTTTTCTTGATTATAAAAGGTGAAATAGAAAAAAATGTATAATGCACATGTTTTATAAGGCGTTTTAGCGCCCGTGTCAATAAAAAAACTCGCCACTTCGTGGCTCGTTTTTTAAAATAGACGCGGGCGCTAAAACCGCTTCTTATGAAACTCGTACTTTAATATACTATTCAACGATCGCTGACCATTACGTCATATTTTTCATATTTGCGGCACATCGTAAATTAATTTAGTCAGTTTGACTTACCGGTGGTAAAGGTTATGATTTTCCTTAGGTTTAAAACAGGTGCATGTAAACAAGTAAAATACAAGCGCGTTTTTTCAAAATTTTTTTCATTATTTTCATACTGTTAATGTAGTCAGAAATAAGTACCTAGTTTATTAAGGGTAAAAGGTATGATGGGATGAAACATTTGGTTTTTGAAAACGAATATGAAATTTTTAATTAATTTAAATTTACTGAAAAATAAATAAAAGTCATTTTCGTCCAACTCATTAAAATAAAATAGAAATAAGTAAGAAATAAAATACATAGGCCTTTCCAAATTACTTGCAACGTTTGGGTGGGATATGCTGCATCCAAGGGCGTCGCCAGCCAGTAAGCTAGGGAGGGGCAGCATAGAAGAACTGAAGAAAACATTAAGATAGAAAAATTTTAATTAAAAAAATAGCGTTTAATTTTATTTTTAATTCCAGTAAGCCGTATTTTTAGAACCTCTAGGGGGGGGGGGCTGCTGCCCCCCCCCCTGCCCCTCTGGCGACGCCCTTGGCTGCATCACTATTATCGAGATCCGATATTTCATTGCAAATGGTGAAACCGGAAATTATCTTTGTTCTAACCATCAGTGGCGTATTTAGAATATTGCCACGGGGGGGGGGGGGTCTATACCTTTCGTTTTACCTTTCTTTCTTTCTTTAAAAAAGCGCCGCAAGCGAAAAATTTTTCGGTGCCACGCCCTATTTTGAACTATCAAAATTTATAATTTCTATGTTTTGATAGCTGAACCCAAAAAAGGAAGAAATTTTTAAATATAAACTCAATAATGGGAATATATACTTTTTTAAATATTTATGTTTAAAAATATATTATATTTCTACATAATATGACCGATTCCGAAAATGATTGGTTTTCAAGTTATTTTTGCCATTTTTTTTGCCGAGTTTGGCCATGTTGTTTTGTTATCTGTGACACAGTTACTTAATTATTTGTAAAAACAAAGTATTGCTAATAGTTCTAGTTTGCAAAAAAATTACAAAACTAAGTATACATCATTTCAATTTTGTTAAATTAAATAAATTAGACAGGCAGGTAAAAAACAAGAAAAAAATTGAATGATGAATAATTTTATTTAATAATAATAACAATAATAAAGGTCTTTATTCAAAAATTGTAAAATAGAAAATTATTACATTTTGTTATCGGGCGAGGTTCAGTTCACCCTGTCTACATTAAATGCAACAAGGCATCTGATCTGTTCTGAGTTTTTTTTAATGTTGAGCCCACGGGGGGGGGGTCCAGACCCCTCGGACCTCCCCCCTAAATACGCCATTGCTAACCATGCAATAAGTAATCTTTTTAACCAATTTACATTTTGCTAATAAACCATTACGTCCCGTACAAGTTTAAAATATTTGATGGTAAAAGAACTTGGCCGAGTGAGCCCAGTCTTGTCTCTGTCGCCAACATCTTAACGTAAAATAGACCAGACTTCAACAGGGTGCCAAAAATGACAGGGGACTTAGCCACGGTGCGGAGTGTTCTTAGAGAAATTTGACTTTAACAATACTTATATGCGTCGTTGGAACACCACGTATCTAAACTAAAATACTTTCAAGGCACATTTGTTACAATTTTTTCAGTTTTAAACATTTTTTGTGGCAAAATCTCAATAAACAGGAACTTTAGAGAAGTAATTTACACTTAAAAACTTTTTAGGGTTCAACTTTATTATCATTGGGTTGTAAAAAACGAATTTTCTGAGAACTGGCAACTTCCCGAATAAAAACTTTTTAGGTTACAAAATATTATCGTCATATAGGGGAAAAGTTAAGATTAAAATACTAAACTTGCGAAACTGTTTTTTTTTATTTAAAAGTAAAGTAGATAGAAGGTGAGGTATTCTAATTGCATAACTAAACGTCTAAATTGGAAAAGCGATTAAAATTTATTTTTATTTCTAAATATTTTTAAATTATTTTTTATTTCATTTTGTCCAGTAAATCAACTTATCATGTACTAATTTGCGGCCGGTAAGTGGAACATTACAGTATCAGGTACTGTAATGTATTGCCTAGCAACCATCTTTTGTTTTTAGAAATAATGACTTTTTACTTTGGATTTTTGACAAGTTGTCATTTAAAATTATAGGAAACAAAATTTTCAAGTACACATATTGAGCATTAATTATTTAATTCATCATATTTATGTCGTAGGCTGATATTGAAATCCGTCATTTTATGAAAAGCCTAGTCATATCATGCTGCACGCTAAAAGGTATATTGGCAACTGGTTTGTTCGTTGTTCCCCAGAGCATTTTTTTTAAATTTAATTTAAATTTTATTTTTATAAAATAATATTAGTTGAAAAAATTGAAAAAAATGCTCTGGGGAACAACGAACAAACCAGTTGCAATATACCTTTTAGCCACGCTTCATGATATGACTAGGCTTTTCATGAAATGACGGATTTTACTATCAGCCTACGACATATACATTAAACTAAATTAAACTTGAATATAATAATACCTAAGTGTATAAGTTTTTAAAACTTATAATAACAGTAACTGTCATAATTCAAAACAAAATAAAGGCAATCATGGCCGACTATAAAAATGCGTTCCACGCCCCGACTAGTATTTATTGGAAAATCGCTATTTTGGCAGCATGTCTTACTATAAATAATATACTTTTTTCTACCAACTTTAGTAAATAAAAAATATTACGCAACTACAGAATAGGCTCTCTTTTCCAGTTTTTTAAATAGTTTACTTAACTAAAGTTAGTAATTTTTATTTTGTTTTGACTATATATTTATCGAGCCCAAGTAACTCTGTTTAGATGCTTTAACTTGTAAAATTATTTTTTCTACCAACTTTAGTAAATGAAAAATATTACGCAACTACAGAATAGACTCTCTTTTACAATTTTTTAAATATTTTGCTTAACTAAAGTTAGAAATTTTTATTTTATTTAAACTATATCCAGTGATACCAATTAATATTGCCAATAATATTTTAAAATTTGTAATAAACATTTTTATTAAATCTTTTTAAAAATGATTATAATGACAAAATGAAATAAAATATCATACGATACACGTCCGTTAGGTGTTATTACAGCACTCGTTTATATTCCAGACTCGGCTACTACGTCGCCTCGTCCGTAAACCAACTCGTACTGTAATAAGTCACCTACCGGCCTTGTAACGTAAAATACTATTACGCCGTGGAACACCTACTTTATTAGCACTAAGTTCTAAAATATCTTTTCAGGCCAATAATGGTTTTTACAAATATTAATTTCCTGCTTCTTAAACTACAAATCGCTGACGTGAAAGGTAAGTTGTTGTACAAAGCTCAGTGGTTTTCAAAACTAGAACTAAGAAGGAAATAGACCGCTTTTTAGTCCAAACGATTGAGCACTGCAAATAGACGGTATTGTTAAGTATATAAGTTTAAATGGAATAGAAACTAGTACAATGTACATTTTATGTTATTTTAAAGAGAAATTCTGTATTTGGTTTGTTTGGTTTTAGTTTTTGGTCAGTAGCGGCGCAACTTAGAAGTTCCTTTTCTGTTGCTTTTTTTCTTTAAATTTATTAGTTCATCGTTTGAACAATCGCTGTGATCTTTAGTTTTCGATGTTTCCAGAGTAGAGAGTAGTTTATAAACCTATTTCATCAAAAAAGGAGCAGCATTATCCACGTCACAAGACAAGCAGAGGCTTCCAGATATCTATAGTTGGTTTACTAAATATGCGGGTACCTTGATTCATGAATGAATGTATAAGAACTCACTACAAAAATTAAATATTACGCAAAATTACATATTAAAAATAATATTTAAAAATACTAGGCTGTTCCCTACTGACCTACTGTATACAGAAGAAATTTGTAATAATATAAGAACATTGTACTTTCATAGCATTTGTATATATACGCCTTTAAAAACAATTGTTTCCAAAATTATACACTTTCCTCATACAACACTCGTAGTAATAAACTTAGGCTTTTACCTACTCTTAAATTTAACAGGAATATTACCCATATATTTATAAATTACACTTTACCTAAATCCTGCAATATCTTACCATTATATATTAAACAGATAAATAACCTAAAAGTATTCTCAAGACTGTCAAAAAAATGTATCTTTGAAAATTACCGTAAATTTGTTAACATAATAAAAAATTGACCGTTTCATTTATAATTTTCTTTTAGTTAGTTTATTCTTTCACTCTTAGATTTAGTTTAGTAATTGCCTTCTTACTAAGGTATAGCACAACACAAGTGTTTAATCACTTAGGTGCTACTTATAATATACTTATATGCATTTAAATTGAATTAATAATTAAGATAACTAGGTATTTGACTTATAAAATAAATGTAGTGTTTAGAATATAAATTTAATGTATCAAATCGTATAAATGTATTTATAAGTAAATAAAGAAATAAAAATAAAAGCTGCTTCTTTGAATTTTCGTTTTCTCCAGTGCTGTTCCGTGTCCAAAACCTTGGCTTCTGACCACTCTATATTATGTTTGATTGGTTCATACATGTTCCGCTAGATCTGATCTCGAAGTTTCACCTCTTTTTTAGTTTACACTTGAAAACGGTTAAAGATACTAACTAATCAAAACGTTGTATTAAGTAACAAAATAAAGACAATAGAAGTCCGACAAGGTAATTTTTTTTTGATATTACTTTATTTTCTACCACCTTCAAACAAACACTGGATCATCAAAACAGCCTTTAAATCCGGAAATACGCTTAGAAGCAAAAATACCTTTTCCCGTACGAGTTAAAGAACATCTGAAACATACTTAAAGAGGAGAAACTTCTAGATCAGGTATAGCGGAACATGTATGGACCAACCAACAGAATATACAGTGGTCAGAAGCCAAGGTTTTGGACACGGTACAGCACTGGAGAAAACGAAAATTCAAAGAAGAAGCTTTCATGAGTCAAAATACCCATATATTTAGTAAACCAAGTATAGATATCCCCAATATCTGGGAGCCTTTTCTTGTCCAAAACTAACAGCTCAAACTTCACACTCCAATAAGCACGTAGGCGCAGTAATCAAGCTTCATTGCACATTGATAGAATTTAAGACAGTAGCCTTAGAATTATAATTTAGTTTACACTTGAAAACGGTAAGAGATACTAACTAACTGAAACGTTGTGTTAAGTAACAAAATAAAGACAATGGGAGGTAATTTTTTTGAAATAATTGCTATGTGTGTCTTCTTGTGATAATGCCGAACTCCACTGGCTCAATGTCAACATTAAATACTACCAAGTAGCAAAATTCTGCCTATTCCAATTGAATCCAATTCACTGAAAATTTTATGTAGGCATTAAATGGTTCCAGTCAACTGTATGTGCGGCTTAACTGTATTGTATGGTTGTATTGATTGTACCTATTTCACTAGAACTGGGAGAAATTGTTGCCGCTTTGTGGAGTTTTTGACAATTAAATTTCAGCCTGTTTAGCATATAAAGAGATGCAATTGATTTTATAGATAAAGAACGAAATTACCGACATATACAGTAATATACACAATTATTAGTATATAACATACCGAAGAGGAAAGTGTTTCATCGCTGTCGAGAGATTAGTTAGTTATCTTAACTTTAATCTCGTGACAGTAATGAAAACTTTCCTCTGAGGTTTGTATACTATTTTATTTACAACCACACCCGTTAATTGAAAATTAGATAATATTTGATTTTTTCAAAAAATGTAGTAAAACTGTCAAAATATGACATTTATTGTTTTGACGCGAAACAAAAATATGCTGGTTGAATGACAAGAATGAGGGAAATGAGTGAGGGAAATGGGTGAGGGAAGTGGAAGAGGGAAGTAGACGTAGGTAATGTGACACTTCCAAACTTTTAAAAATGTTGTAATGTCAACATTACATATGGTTGTAAATAAAGTATATTTTCCAAACTGAAGCTTTACATGAGAAACAGAGTTTAACTTCAATATTTTTAAATTGAAGTAAATCGTATGTGCGGTTTCGGAGAAATTCGGTCACAGTGGAGGGTAAAAATTGGGTTTATGGTTGACTAAATTTAATTTCTACACTGAGAAAAAACCTTCTATTCACTATAGGAATTCACATATTCCCTATAGAACTGTTTAATACTATAAATATGTGACAGCAACGCGCGTTCCTACTGTAAGACAACGAAAAATGTTAGACAGTTGTGTGGTGATAATATCAAGGTAATTTAGCCAATAGGAAAAATAGAAGTTACCGTAGAATGGTTTATAGCCATTATTGCTCTGAATACTAACAGTAATAATTATCAAGTTCTATTTAGGGTGTAATCTGGTTTTATATAGTATTAGTTCCGACTGGCAGTTGTAATTCACATTTATCATAAAAATGTTTGCTTGCTACGGTTAACAAAACATATAGGGGAGACCGGGGTTGGAAGTCACATTTTTTCTTTTGTATTTTTTGTCTCCATTTTCCTAGTTTAGCAATAGCATTTGTATATCAATAGATAGTGCATTCATTCCAGTTTCAAAAGACATCAATACTTTATGTCTAACACTACCAATTGAGGAAACATTACAATTTTTATGAAAAAGAAAAAGTGAGACAACTTGTAACCCCGTGTCAGGGATGGTTGTCACATTGTGCGGGGAAGGTAGTCACATGGTAAATTAAAGTGGAAATAAATACGTTTATTGAAATCGAACTAATTTTTATTGAAGAAATATGGTTGTAGGTACCTACTTAATTACCTAGTGTACCCAAAAAAATAACGAAAAATGTTTTATTCATAATAAAAAACAAAATATGCTTAACTCTAATAACGTCTATCAAACTAGAGACTAGATAATCGGTTAACAAAAAAAAATACTTATTCATAATAAAAAACAAAACAAACTTCTATCAAAAAAATAGGTAAACAAAAATAAAAAAATATAGTCATAATAAAAAACAGATACCGGCCCCCGGCAACGTGAGACAACCGACCCCAAGCCACGTTTTTCAAAATATCCTCCCGAAATAAGTTCAAATCAATATTTATTTAAAAAATCATATAACCATATTATAAAGTACACGTTAAACATCAAAGATACACAAAAAATTATATTAATATCCAATATTTAGGTATACTTATGATATTTAATACAGATGCACAAAAAATTACTTTTAATACACGAAAAAAACAAACGCACGTGTCTCCGTCACGACATTTCAGAACGGGCTGAAGTGAAGTTCAAAGAGAGGAATCGCTACCACCAGTCTTCGATGCCGGTCAACGAACTTATTCGTTCACGCAGTTTTCTGTTATGACCGCTGTGACAACCAACCCGTAAGACAACCAACCCCGGTCTCCCCTACTTACCACTAAAAATCAGTACTGTAATTTGTAAAAAAATTAGATAGCTTCTGTGTGATACTGTTCTTGTCGTTTAACATTGCATATGATTATCTATTATGCAACATGGTTTACTGAGATCGTAAAATTCGCCCATAGATTATAAAGCCGTAAAATAAATTACTAATAATGGGTTGTGCGAAATAAGAATTTTCTATTGATAAGCCTATATACAAAGTAAAAATAAATTAATTGAAACAGGTTTTGGTACGTTCAATAGAATTCAAATTCAGGCAAAAGACTCCAAACAACGATATTACCTGCGCAACAAATACGTTAAAACTAATAATACGGCGCGCGACGAACCCCCACCAACGTCTTATTGGATTATAGGTTTTAACGGATACAATTCGTTTTTGAAGATGCTCTTCTGCTTTCTTAATTGTAGAGACAGCGCTTTACTGGGAACAAAATGCGTCGCATTGAAAAGATTTTTTAACAAAATTGCTGTATTAAAAGTAGTTCATTATTCAACAAGACTGTGCTGCTAATGGAACGGATTACTACTAATAGAAACACTGTTCTAGCAAATCTGGAATTAATATAACACTAAAGCGGGTTTGATACACTAGCAATGTATTTAGTATGGGTTAATAAAAAATAAGCTATCAATACAAAATATGTCTTAGAAACGTATTGTATTAGATCATTTTTCTCAGTGTAGAAACAGCGAACTTTTTAAACTTCTTTGCATATTACACAGTCGATCCACAAAACAAAGATTTTTCAAGCAGTCACTGCAGAGAATGTAAAGTCCATTTTTCTCGCTACGTCCGCCATCATACCGAATGCTCGTATTTGCCTAATGCAATTTTTGTTGTTTGCCGACTCAAACAAATGCAGGCCACAGTAATGTAACAAGAGTAATACTCTCTAAATCATTTATATACATGTACATAGTCCAATGCCAATATCCGGTATGGTAGTTGTAAATTTATTATGTTAGAGACTATTTGAATTTTCTATTTTAGCTTTACCGCTAAACTTATGGTGGTAAATAAATTACTGTAAAATCTCTACACTGCTAAATGCTCCATAATATGTGAGGCATTAGAACAGAAAAATCTCAGCTTGGGTTCTTTGTTATTTTCTTTATTCTCTACATTTTTTTTACAAGGCTCACCAAAATTTGTCGTACCTTAAGATAAGCAAACAATAATTACGAAAGTGACAAATTTATAGCCTTGCGCATGTAAACATAGCCAGACAGGAAGGCATGCGCACTGCACAATTCTCATTAAATAAATGAAAATAAACTTTCACACTAGTAAAGTACACAATTTTTCCTACGACCATAAAAAATTATCAAAAGTAGGTTGATATATTTTTAAAATTTTGTAGATATGTCACCATTGTGTTAAACAAATTATTTCAACACTAAAGTTGAAAAAAGAATTTTAACACTAGAGTTGAAAAATGTTAAACAAATTTCAAGGCAAATTCGAACAGAAGTGTCTATATTAAAACAAGAAAGAGCGATGCCAATTATTTACCACATTTTAACTTACCTAGTTCAGATAATAAACGTTTTTATTAGGTCTATGCCTAGTTTTGAATAAAAATAATAACTTTTTCTCCTATTTGCTTACGCTCCTCCAACTATCTATGTATTGTACACTAAATAAATTTCGTTTCTGATTTTCAGCTCCTTGCGTCTTCTTAATAAAAGAATACCTAGGTATTGAAGCAATACCGAACGACAAGAACAATATCACACTAGAAGCTATTTAAATTTTTGAGAGCTACAGTACTGATTTTTAGTGGTAAGTATATGCTTTATTAACCGTAGCAAGCAAATATTATTATGATTAATGTCAACTTTCATTAGAACTGCCAGTCGGAACTAATACAGTAGGTATATAAAACCAGATTACACCCCCAATAGAACTTGATAATTACTGTGAGTATTCAGAGCAATAATGACTAAGTATAAACAATTATTCTATGGTGACATTAACTTACAGTAGGAAAGCGCGTTGCTGTCACATATTATTAAACAGTTATATAAAGAGTAAGGGTCTGATTCGGAAAGTCGACCACGGGACTGTTCAGAGAAGCAGTTGACAAAGTAATGCTTGTTCAGATGGTCGCCAGCATCCGGCTCGGATAAGCATACAAAGAAGAAGATAAAGAGTATGTCATTTCTTATAAGGAAGCTTTTTTCTCAGTGTCACCGTAAATAATATCCTTTTGCTGGGGGGCTAATTGTAGCAAATTCTTGGAGAAAAATATGCTTGAGGCGTTAATGACAAAGTTAGAATATATATTGAAAACTTTCATATGGAATTTGACTGCTCCACAGTAATAATTTCTAATAGTCTAGGAGAAAATAGGAAATTTAATATATTTTTGTAAGGACAATTTTGACCGATTGTTAAAAGGAAATTTTCAAAAGGTGGGAAATTTTACTATCTAATCGTTGTTTGAGCGATGAGGTATGAAAGACTAAACATAACCTCACTTTTAGTGTAATTCGCCAAGCCTATATAGAAACAGACGTTTTCTAAAGGTGAGACATCCCCGATATTGTTTAAATTGATGGTACTTAAAATTTGGAACAACTATTTCTTCGGCAAAATCTAATACGTTCGCCATTTTCCAACTACAGCTTTTATCATGAAAATACTGTGTTTAAAAGGCACAGAACTCTCTAATGTTCTGGCAGTTGCAGTAAAATTCATTTTCCTTGAACTTCACAAAAATGCATCCAAACGCAAGCAGGCTAGCTTATGCTTTTAGGTTAGAAAATTAAAGTACGAGTCATCCAGATCGTTCGATAATTAACAACGTCGCGTAGTAAAAAATGTCGTTGCTCTGTCAAATTGTGCTATTAACCAATGCAAAAAAAAAATAGTTTAGAAATTATTTTTCGTGGGTAATTGATATCTTGCTGAAAAGTTGATGCAAAAATTCCCTATTATAATATCATTTCCCAGAAAACAAAGCGAAGCATATCACCGAAGTCTGAGTGAAGGAATTCTGCTCAAATATTTATAGGGCCAGCATACGTGCAATTTATTGTAACGGAAGTATCCACAGGGAATGCTACTTTGGCTTGTAATATTGGTAAACTTACTAATTTATTTATTTATTCAGTTTATTCAGATTCCTAGCATTGTGCTGTTTGTATGTTCACGTATGGGAAGTATGTATGAATTTTGCATTCAGAAGTAAGCTTGCTTTATGTCTTCTAAGTATATGTACCTGTCCCACTCGTGCTGTAAAAAAATTGGTTGGAACTAAGAATCGATCATTTTTACCGCCCGAATTTTTAACTTCTTATGGTTGTGCTTTATTTTAAAAAGCGCAGTTTTTGTGTTAAAGCAAATTTGACCCTTTGATGCGAAGGGATTATATGAGACATAAAAATCGAAAGATTCGAATGCATGCACTTGTTTTAAAAAATAAAAAGAGCGTTAACTGTACTAAAGGTAGTATATATTTTTTTAAAAAGCACAATCTTTAATTTTATAAATAATCTAATGAAATATTAAAACCAAAGACCCTAGTAGAGACCCTATTGTTAACATTTTTACCCAATCCTTCATCATTTCGTACTTGTGTGTAGCGCCGTGTGTTGAAAAGAGTTAGAGCGATACAGCAATAAGCGGGTGGTATTTCATAGTTACTAGCAGGCGTATTCGCTGCTCAAGGACAGGAGCGGCTCAGCAGTTTGTTAATAATTTCCTTGGGGAAAGAACTCTTGCAAAATTTAAAAAGTAATTGGACTTTTTATGAGGATGTTATTAATGCATTTTTCATGAAAAACCGCTGTATTGCATTAATTTATAAAAAATAATTATTTGTTTCTTACTTACACATTCTCATTAAAAATTAAATAAGGCTCGAAATTGAAACCATATTCACACAGGTAATGATAGAACCCTTTTTTGCTTTGGAAATGTCGAGCCTTTCTAATAAAACATTTTGCTCTTATGGCATTTGTAAATAATGTTTTTTCAGGTATTGAGAATTGACGCCCTGATTCCAACAAATGGTTTGCAAATGCTGATTTAGTGTTAGTTATATCAGTGTTTGGTAGTTATCCACAAAACTAAGATGTTCCCAGACTCTGGTTAATATTTTCCGTCCTGATTCTCCAACGTACACAGATGAGCATGTAATGTAAATGTAAAGAGTAAACTCTGGACTTAGAACGTGGGTCGATCTTGTCCTTTGTTTTGATTATATTATATTTAAGTGTGTTAGTGGTTTTAAACGCTATTGCTACGCCGAGAATTGCATCAAAGATGGCTTTGCATCTAAGGATGTAATGCTAGGCCGTAGAGCTTAATACCTGTTGAGTGTCAGTAACTACCTTGACAGTCGTTACAAGTAATTTGATTCATCGCTTATTTTTCCAATTTCTTGAACAATTCACACAAAGGGCTTTACGAAATAGCACAAAACATTCATGGTTAAAGCGTATTTTCGAAACGGGGTTAGTAAATTGTGAGTGGTAATACAATCCGGGTTTGTGCATGGACGATTTTCACGAACATTTTCCTAACGTTGCTTTTATTGCTGGGGATTTTTATCATTGCCTGAAAAGAACCGTGGCTGTGCTTAGGGAAACAGGTTCTATACAACACAAAAAAGGAGCAGGAAGACCATCTGTAAAAACAGAAGAACTGGTCGCAAACGTTCGTGAAATAATGCAAAGTACGCCAACAAATTGTATAAGACGCCTGTCCCAAAAAGTGGGAAGATCTTATGGAACATGCAGGACTTTCCTTAAGAAGCAGCTACATTTATTTCCTTATAAAGTGCAAGTATTCCAAGAAATACAAGCCGCAAATTTTGAAAGACGCAAGAATTACTCTTAATGGTTTACCAAAAATTTATTGGAAAGAAATGATTTATTAGACCTGACATTTTTTTTGGATGAAGCCTGGTTCCACCTCTCCGGTTATGTGAATTCTCAGAATACATGTAATTATTTTTCTTTTTCTTTCTGTATATTCTTACTTTGTTAATTTTGTAAACAACAAAAATAAATTTGTATTTGTCTACTTATTTTATTACTCATTAGTTTGGCATATTATTATAATATGAATTTGACAAAATTTTAACCTAGATTTGGTTAGATATATCGTCCCCATATCATTGTGATCTAAACCAAGCCCTACGTTTTCTAATCCCCTCTTAGATGCAAATAATGTTTGCCCGCACGGTAAGTATATATTTGTTTAGAAATTTATAATAAAGTTTATTGATTATCTTCCTAGGGAATCCGTTATTTGCAGCTATTTGTTATAAGAATATTCCTGATGAAATCATTTATGAAAAAAACACTATTTTTTCTGTAGCATTGGAAACGCAAACAATTATCTAAGATTGATGTACTTCCAGTAAATTTACTTTCTCTCCCAGACTAACCAATTTTTGGTCCATCAAATTATCCACTTTGCTAAAAGCCTTAAAAACCTCATTTTCTAGTCCAGACCACGCGGGCTATTATTTCTAAAATTCACAAAAACTCAACCAAGCGCAAAAATTTAACGAAACAGGTCTAGCGTTAATAATTAATTTAAGTAATTCAAAAACCCTTCTTGGCATGACCCAAGATGTTTGGTATTTGGGCCACGTTTATCGGCAAAGGGGGAAAATAGTGGAGAATTTTCGTAGAAAAATTAGTGTGTGTAGCGGGGACGATAAAAACCCCACAAAACATGGCGTAAAATCCTGGTCCATAAAAAATTTAAAAGAAGTACCTATGCAGGTCTGGCGGATGGGTAGGTATTTGCGCGTGTAGAAGTAAATTTGAATACTAATCCTTGGACCGACAATAATAAAGCAATTCCCAGAAAGGATATGTAGGTATAAGTATGACTTAAATTATACAGGGTGTCCCATAACTGAGGGGCCATATAGTAACAGGAGATGACGATGAGAGACCTGAAAATGTGTAATTTCTGCTTAATTTCTTATAATAAAATAAATATTCATGGTAAAAAGGTAATCCAAGTTAAAATTTATTTCATAAAATTGACGATGATTTAAAAATGGTTAAATGGATATGAATCAATTTGGAGTAGTTAAGTTTTTGAGAGCAAGAAAGACGATTTTATTAATTAGTTTTAAAATAGGGGAAGGTCGCCTTTGATGGCATACTTCCCATGATGGCATACCACAGGTATCTCTGGAATAAACCGGTTTTGCGTCATCCCGCATAGTTAAACGGGCGCGCATATTGACCGTTCAGTTGTGAGTCGAATTTCAGTCGTGACGACCGTTTTTATGTTAAGTTATTTAATAGAACAGAATTTGCTGACTGCCGAAGTAATAGTAGCCAGTTTTTAAACCAAAAATTTATTATGTTAGGTGCATTAAATTAGAATGCACGATTTTTTCCGATATCTATAGGGTATAGATGTTACATTGCTTTGATTATTTTAAATCTAAGTTGTAGCTTTAATTTTTTATAATTTATTTACTAAAAGTGTGACATATTCCTAAGATGGCATATCCATTGGTTTCCTATGATGGCATACCTATAAATACATATAAATAGGCGTCATATTCAAAACGACGCTACTTTTACTTTTATTTTAGATATGTCACTACTTATATGCTTTTTAATATGTCTTTCCTGATAATGTTTTTATTATCTTTTTTAAAAGTTTTAAACATGTTCCCTAAAATATATTATTTTAAGTTTTTTAACAGTTTTATGTGCTTGAATTTTTTCACAATAAAAATGTGCAAACTGTAACAGAAATATTCCTTTTAGATGTACGCGTCCTTCAGATTTTTGCATTTTACTGGAGTATGCAATCATAGGCAATGCAGTTTCCTATGATGGCATACTTGGTGATTTTTCTTTTCTATTTTTTACCAAAAAAATAGTTTTTGTGTAGGTATTTTTAAAGTTTTATAATGAATAAAGTAGTAGTAGTAGCAAATATTTTAACATGGTTATATGGGTTAAAACCTTTGAACTAAAAAATATATTAGGTGGTTAAAAAAAGGTTCCATCATAGGCGACCTTCCCCTACCTCCTAGAGAACGTTATAGTTAATAATATGAGTTTCGTAAATTATCGCATATATTTTTTGTCTGTCACGCTTCTGGCCGCTTCTCCTCAAATTATGAAACATAGGTGGTATTTTATACAGTGCGACCAGTAAAGTCCGCATCATATGGGATCATATAGCTTTATTCGAAATTTGACTTCGGCATTAAGTTCTGCTTCGATCAAGATGAAAATTAAGCAAAAAAATAGTAGTCACGTGATTCGCATTATCTGTTAAATTTTAATTTTTTCCAAAAAATAATTCAAAAGTGGGGTTATTTATAAAATTATCGAAAAAAGTTATTGGAAAAAGTTTTTTTAAATGCAATTTTTGGCCCACATGCAAAATTTCAGCTGCATAAGATAATTTTGATTTTTTACCCATATTTTGTAAATTGCACCACTTTTGGAAAATAAGATTCAACGCAACCTACATAAAACTTCTTCTTTCCTACAATTTAATAAAGAAATATGTATATTTTAATTTTGTAAAAATTTTAAAAATCGACTTAAAAATAGTTTCTACTTTTTCATACTTAAAAAAAAAACAAGAAAATAACATTGCGAAAAGTATCAGATCTTAAAGTGAAGTCTAGACATGAACCAGGGGTGGAAATGTAACCGGAAGGAAAACTACGTATTCCGGAGGTGGCAGATGAATTATGTACGAAATCTAGAGCAACCGTTCCCTTTTTCTATTTTTATTATGGACCTTGAGCGCGTTTGTACGAAAAATACATCTATCCGCAATCAGAACCGTAACCATAGACTCCGCTAGCTTCCAGTTTTAATTTTAGAAAATACGGTATTTTCTACCTTTGAATTTTCTGCCATTACCGAGCTCCAAGATATATTAATATTTTTAAAATAGTTGCAGTAAGAATACGTAAGTGAAGAAGTGCAAAATTCGGATCAGATGATAGCTAAAGGTTTCAGCGTTGTTTGTAATGTATAGAGTCCGGATATTGGGTAGTGAAAGGGCTTTTAACCCAGAGTCGGCTTAAAGACTCATTAACAAGTTATATTTAAAAGACTAAAATTTTAGAGGCCATTATAAGATTTACCACAAAGTGCATATATATCAACGGCTGCCCCCTTCCCCAGGGGGAAACTGCCCCTAATTAATGTCAATATTAAAAAGCGATATCTCAAAAACGGTATGGTTCAGGAAACTGAAATTTTGCAGGCACTTATGTTGAATTCGCACAAAGGTTTTCAATAATAATTAACTCACCAGGCAACTTTGACTGTGACAGTACTGATTATGATTGTCACTGTCATTACTATCACAGTCAAAGTTGCCTCGTTAGATGATTGGTACACCTATGTGCAACGTAACCTGGCTTCCTGCTTCCTGGGTCCTACCGCTTTTTAATAATGGCATTATATTAGTGGCAGCACCCTATGGGGGGAAAAGGGGCGGCCGTCAGTATTTGTGTGCCCTTTGTGGTGGGTACTAATTTCCAGTAAAATTTTAGTGTTATTAATAATAATAAATAATATTTTCAATCCGGGCTCTAGTTTTGTAGTAGATTTTTAATTTAGAATCTTCATGGGGGGAAGGTAATTCCTAAAAATAACCTATTTAGATATTGAAAGGTAAATACGAAAATCGGTTAGTTAAGAAACACAGTTTAAGGATGCATCTGTCCATTATATTTCTACTAAGTATAGTAGATCGTAGGTCTCAATTTCGCATCAAAGCTCTGGATATACAAGTTCACTTATTAAACTAAGTGCGGGAATTTAAGATACTTTTTTTCCGTTTTAGGATTTTTTTGAAGTCCGGATCTGTTGAAAACATATTACGAAAAATACTCCAGCTACCCTGTGTGATAAATATGCGGGACAAACTCAATAAAATTACGTCGCAGGACATAAAAACTGGATGAAATGGCAAAAATATTATAATGGACCTGATAAAACGGGGCAAATTGAAAAAATGTTTATGGATATGACATTAATATGGGGATGAACATATTATATTGGAAAAAATATGAGACTAATTTCAAATAGACATTGAAAGAACCATGTCTGCAGGATTTTTTGCCTGCGAGAGACTATTTCCTGGAAGAAAAGAGAATAAAATTTGGTTAATTCTCAAATCAATGATATCTATCATTGGAGAAATAAGGAATACTTTTCCAAAAGGTTTGAATGGTTGATTAGAGATCAGTAAAACAAAAAGTAAAAGATAGCAAATTTTGTATTTGGCTAACGTTTCGACCTCTATAAGGGCATCCTCGGGGCTCTAGAAAGATTTTTGGTAAAAAAACAAACTAAAAATACTATTACTTAAATTAAATATAAAAAAAATAAAAATTACAACGTTTAATTTATCCTTATAAGTTAGACTATAAAGAACTCTATTCAAGAAGTATGAATAAAACAGTCAAAAACATTGCGAATATAATTTTTTTTTAAATCAAAAATAAATAAAATTATTTAAAAAAATACAGGTACTTACATACAGATAAGATACTCTTTGTTATACCTTTAAACATATTTTAGGTACGTTATTGGGATCTTACCACAGTACTGCATACATACAGTTTAAAAATGACCATTTACATATAAAAAATAAAAATATAAACACACGGATGCTGATGTGTATTTACTAGAAGAATGGCGATAAAATGTGTTCTTTAACTTATTCTTTTTTTTTCTTTTTTTTCTTGTAATATTAATAGTATTATTAAAAAAAGAAATGCTAACAATTTAGATGTTTTTATCTCCGTTTCTTCAATAAATTTAGAGGTGTTGTATAGCTATTTATACAATAAGTTGCGAAATGAGTGTCTTTTAGGCACGCGACGTGAAACTGTCCAACGAGGCAAAGCCGAGTTGAACAACACGTCAAAGTGACTAAAAGACATTGTTTCGTAACGAATTGTATACAATATTTTTTCTACTGAGGTTTTATAATAAAAAACTTAATTTTACTAACATTTTATTACCTATGTTTCATTGACACTTGCCAAAAAATATTAAATTATACCTAGTCTGTGGTTACGTTTTAATTGTAAATAATTACCTGCGTTACTTTTAAGCACGTTGCTCCTGGTAACGTGCTTAAAAGTTTTTTAAGCACGCTGCGCTTAAAAGGAGGTTATTAAAAAACCATAATGACAATCGAAAAGAGGTTATTATAAAACGTCAGTAGAAAAAATACTTTTAGATCCTAGAATAGGACACGTTAAGATTGTCAATGTCTTCTTTTCTATTTGTTTTTGAATGTGGATCATTTCACTGAAAAGAGTTTTTTTTAATTGGTTTGTTTGGCAAAAATTGATGTTTGATCGAGATTAAACTGATGCTCAAAGTTTTCAAATTGTTCAGCTAAAGCCGTTTTAGCTTTAGTATCGATTTGAATTGTTGTTTTTTTACATGTTCTGAGATCCTTATTTTAAGTTACCTACCCGTTTGGCCTATGTACTCGCCCCACACTCAGAGCAAGGAGTTTTGTAAATTATATTGCTCTCTAGATCGTCCAGCGTTTTTAGTTTTCTAAAAAGGTTTTTAACAGAATTTTCAGTTTTTAAATCGACGCTAACTGAGTCATTGTAAGGACCTTTACTAAGTTTTTCCGAAAGGTCAGTTTTGTCCCTATTTTCGCATTAATGATGTGCACATAGATAGGGGGTACTTGGGGACAGTACCCTTCCCCCAGTGCCATCAATTAATGCTTAAATTAACCCCATTATTACTATGCTAACTTTTTAAATGCTTTATAAAAAATAATAGCACTTTTATGTCGGAGCACCGCCGTAGCTAAGGGGTAAACAGCCTGTTATTGAGCTGTTACATGACACTGAAAAGATATGTACTTAACACTTTTACTTTTTTTTCATTTTATTAAATAATTCTTTTTTAACTTAAAATTGTAGGTAATTGCTAGTCAAAGAGTATTTCGTCGCTTTTTGAAAAAAGACAAATAAACAACATATTAACAAGAAAATGAAATGGCAAATGCGTCACTTATGTTTTCTTTTAAATAACCAGGACAAAAAAATTATTATTGTGGTATTTTTTTTTGTTGATAAGTGATAAAGTGACAATTCATAAAAACGTTAAAACATTAAAATTAAAGTATTGCCAATTTATGCCTGGTCCGAAATATTTTTCCAGTGCGGACTTTACACCTCTGTGGTAACCTGTCTTGTCTTAACCCACACATTAGTACCGTCCTTTTAAAAGGCACATTCAAATTTCGGGCTAGATTGGTAGCTGAGCATTTATTTAATAGATAGCGACACTTTTTTTACTTTCAGAATACTATACTAAGGTAAACGTTAGCACGTGCTTCTGTGAGTTAAATTTAGCATAAAACTCGTTTTCTTATACTATAATTAGTTTGATTTAACATATTATTGCGACTTTAAAGAAAAAAATAGTTTCAGTAACATCTGGGTTAATTAGGTTTAGTTCTTTTTCATCCCCTAATTTGTAAAAGGGAATGTTGTCTGTCACTGTTAATCTATTGCACCAGTGGTGGCGTGGCATACCAGGAGAAGAAATGGTTAACTTTCTCGCTTATTATAGCAGAGCGATATTTACGAATATTTTTCCAAGATGTGTTTTCATATCAGTATTTACGAGTTTAAATATAAAAACGCAATTCCGTAGCACCCTGTATTTATTTTCTATAATCTGACTTTTTTGATGAATGCACCAGCAATATTTTTTTAAATTTTAACTACCTCTATCATCCCAAAAATCCAAGAAATGTACGCGAAAGGACGATATTATTAATGGCTCACGGCCCATTCGGCTCATTATCGTCTAGGAGATGAGCGTCACAAATTTTTCTGCCATACTCCGAAGTAAATCTATGTTGCCGTATCCGCTGCTTTTTTTTTATTGGTTGAAATCGGAAACGTCAAATAAAACTGGTACTGGCAGTTAGACAGTATGTTAGGCGACCCGCTTAAATCTTAGTTTATCATGTGAAGGAAGAACTAATAAAACTAATGATTTATTTTTAAAATTTTCTTCTATATAATATTATGTTTTAAGGGTAACATGAGTTTTTATAAGTATGGTTTAAAAATAAAGTGACAAAATATAGTTAAAAACAATATTATAATTACCAGAACCTCGAAAATACTAATTAACTGAAACGCAATTTTAAGTACTATGTCACTTATAATTGCAGCAGAATTATTTTTGTTTTATTCGTACAGGTTATACCTTTATAGAATTGATTCGGATTTTACTTGGTGGAAATCCATTATTAATTGTGTTAAATAAATGGTAAAAAAAAATAATAAAAAATTTATAATTTTACACTTGTAAAATTGTTCTATTTAACACAATTATACCTTTATGTTCAACAATATACCTACATTTTAATATAAAATAATTGAGTTCAGTCAGATATTAAATTTACTGCCGAGGAAATCCCCATTAATATCAGTTTTTGGCTTATTCCTACACAGACCCAAAACGAAGATATTATACCTACTATTGGATTTGATCCAACATTGATACGGTTACCTTTTCTAACTCAAATATATAGGCTAACATGAAGTTAAAAACCTCAATTCAGCCAGGGATTTAATATTTCTGTCAATGAAACTTTAACAGTTTGTTGTTTTTTTCAGTTGGTTTCTATTGAATTTGTTGGTTATGAAACAATTCACTGATACGGTTACCTTTCTAAACTTGTATGTAGGCTAACATAATGTTAAATACTTTATTTTATTGATAAACAAACAATAATAATAGCAATAATAATAATTTGACTCACAAAAGGTAAGTAGACCCCAAAATAGTATATTAAAGTACACGTTTCATAAAAAGCAGTTTTAGCGCACGCGTCTATTTTAGAAAACGAGCCACAAAGTGGCGAGTTTTTTTATTGACACGTGCGCTAAAACGCCTTATGAAACATGTGATTTATACATTTTTTTCTATTTCACCTTTTATAATCAAGAAAAATACATTTAAAAAGAAAATAAATCCTTCAAATTTTGTAAATTTTTATGTCTAAATTTTATGTTGGTAATACTATTTTTTATCATAGTAGCCTCTGGACAACAAAAATTATTTTGCAAACTGTAATTTTTTGATTTATGGACCCATTTTCACCACGAGATTCTAAAGTTATTTTAGCGATATGAGATTTGAAATTGGACGGAATACGTTGTGTGATCCTTGTACATTCGGTTCATATACAAAGCGTTCGGAAATTCGGGAGATTTTGCTACTTTTTTTCGAATTTCAAAAGACGTGATTTTACGTCACGGCATTGCAATTTAGCATAGGTAAGATGGAAAATTCAAATAAAGTTGAAGTTAAAATCGACATTGGAAGGTTAGTAGATTGAATTTTGGATAGGATTTGGCAGAAAATGATAGCTTGAAGCATCTACAAAAAATTGATTTATATATTTATGCAACCAACATACATGACTGTTATCCACACAGAATAAAAAAGTAGGTTATCAAGCTATTTTTCCTCTGCGAAAAATGGGTTTTCTCGTAAATCACAAAGGCCGCGCAAGTCAATGAAATAAAACATTTAAATGTTACCAACATCAAATAAAGAAAAAACGCGTATCAAAATAGCTTCATTACGATACGCAAATGCGTATCGTACTGAGCTTATTATGAACGTGAAATAGAAAAAGATGATTATAGGTTTGCTCGTATTAATACATAATATGATAGCTGTTACTTTTCTTAATTGGTATATAGGCTAACTTGATGTTGAATACATCATTTCAACCGATATTTTAATTTTAATGTTAAAGAAACACCCATTTTATCACTTTTTTGCTTCTACGGTTGCTATGTACCTAAATTGGATACATGACAATTGCATTGCATAATAACTCAAATAACTCAAACACAAAAATAATACATGCAGACTTACTTTAACTTCTTATATTAAAATTAAAAGTTAGACTGGACCTAATTCAACCAATGTTTCATTTTAAATAGCACAGATATTTCCTTTATCACAGTTTTTAGTATTTATACTTATGAACAGTTCGAAGACTTAAACCATTAACTGTGGTAACTTCTGTGTCAGTTTAATAAAATTCACATCATAAAAAACAGATGACAACTAGAAAAACCTTTACAGAAGCATGTAAATAATTTCTTCGAATGCAAAGAGTTTATTTTTAAACGTTAGTAATATAAAAAATTGTTTTGTCAAATTTCCAGTAAAAGTGGAAATTTGACAAAATAAATTGTCTTTCATTGAGTTATAATGAATTTCCATAAAAGTAAAGGCCTCAACCATTAAAAGTATAAAAAATTGTATTATTTTTTTTAGAGTATTGCTTGGTTCCAGGGGTTTAGGTATCTACATAAGTCAGAAAAATAATTTCTACTAATTTTTCTTGAAACAGAAAAGACCTATATAATGTCAAAATAATACATTAGAAACCTAACTTTTGCGAACAGGCATTTAAGAAGAAAAATTTAAAAAACTAAGTTTCCGACAAAAGCGGCGTTCAGATGAAATATTACTTATTACTTATCGATGAAATCAACTAACTGCAAGGCACACAATAATAATTATGATCCATAATAATTTTACGTTTAAAAAAAGATATAATATGTACTTAGATAATTGTAACGATTCCTAAGTCTTGGGGGAAGCGGTCTAGGGTTGAAGTAAAACTCCTTTTTTACAAACGCCGAGCTTTCGGAAATTTATTTTTTCCTTTTTTAAGGCTACAATAGAAACAGTAGGTCAAAGATCCAATATTTATGGACATTAGTATTAAGATAAACCATTTTTGTAATTTGTGCAAAGAAAAACAAAAATAAGTTTTGTTAAATTGGAACTATTGTCCTACCTAAATATAGCTAAGCTTATTTTATCTAACAAACTGTTAGTTCTATGTTAAAAAACCAAAAGAAAATTAAATTAAAATTGGTATGCAGTTGTTGCATTTTTATAGGAATTTTTTTTTGTTTATTAAAATGGTTTTAAATTCAATCTACTTAAGTGCAAATTGAGTATTACGTTGGCAAATATTCGTGTGTGAATGTAAGACATTATTTTCTGCTTATTGACATTTTTTGGGTTATATTTTTAATTAGTAATTAACATTTTTAAAAATATTTTTGTTAAAAATATAGTTGCTTTTACGCCATATTTGCAGGGACTGAGATTGTCTTATCAGTACAACAAATTCTTCGGTATCACGCGCCATTTTATTGAATTTATAACCATGCTCACATTTTGAACAGACCTGACTTTTTACATTTTGTATTAACTAATAAGTAAGTTTTAAAAGTATTGTACTATCACTCTGTCAATGAAAGATGCGTGTTACCTGTGTCAAAGGGTTTTCTGTGTAGGGATGTTAATAAATACGTGTAAATTACACTTAAATTATCAATATCTTCTTATTTGTTGATACATTTATTATTTTCTTTGTTAAGTATTTTTACCTCTGTAAAGGTAATATCGTGATTAGTTTCCGAAAAATGTTCAGCTAGAGG
Organism: Polydrusus pterygomalis; assembly: GCA_963969555.1. Classification (NCBI taxonomy): domain Eukaryota; kingdom Metazoa; phylum Arthropoda; class Insecta; order Coleoptera; family Curculionidae; genus Polydrusus; species Polydrusus pterygomalis. The sequence goes on along the minus strand of OZ018378.1, from coordinate 6,562,568 downwards.
GCAGGTTTGTTCGTTTTCTTATCTCAGCAAACGGCGTTCCCCACTTTATCCTACGCAATAATAAAAAGTCGCAGAAAAGTTTATGCGATATTTTTAAAGCAGCTCGGCAACTTGTAAAGTTGTGACGGTCGTGCCGCAGACGCCAGTATTCGGCTCTACGTCAAAGCAAACTGGCGGTGACGCTGATAGCATAACAATAGGATCGTTAATTTTTAGAAAACGCCTTCCGTCCTATGATGAATCGGACGAGGGATAAAAGTGTCCGAGCCATCGCATTGTTTTGCTCTAAACGTCGCTGATACAATGGCAGGGACAAGCCGGGCGGACCAGACAACTCGACCTAACAGAATGTAAAACCAAAACAACTTAGGTGCTTTGGAAATATTTTTCCTTTTTTTGCTGTCGTTTTTGCAAAGTAATGTGTAGAAGTTTAAAGGACGTATGGATGGTAGAGTAGAGCGGGTCGAAAAAAAAACTAATCCTAAATTTCGATTTTTGTTAAAACCTTCTTCATTATGTTTATTCCCTAGACCAGGGGGCTGAGGGGTATCGGCCCGCCAGGACATTTCATGCGTCCTCCAGAGGCTAAGAAATAGTACCTATATTACATAGTAAGTGTTGAAAGTGGTACTGGCTAAACGAGGAGGTATTTAGCACGAGGCGTTAGCCGAGTGCGGAAATTCTCCGAGTGTGTGTGAAAAAATCACTTTCACCCGAGTAATGTACACAATTTTTCCTACGACCAATAATCAAAAGGAGTTTGATTTGTTTTTAATTTTTAAATTTTTAAAAGTAGGTTATTTTAAAAGAATCAGTTCTAATTTAAGTTTGTTTTCTAAAAGAACTGTATTTAATACTATTATATTACCACATTTTCTTTATTATTCTTCCATTTTATATTGTGCTAGTGAGGAAATATTTGATAAATTACAAATTTTACAAAATAAGACAATGCGGATTATTTTGATTTGTGACAAATATACAAATATTAATTTTATGTTGAAAAATTTAGATTGGTTAAATGTCAGAAATTTAATTTTTTATTTAGTATGTATCTTTATACATAAAATGAAAAATAATTTATTTGTTTAAAAATTTTTTGTTCTTTTAATTATGACCATCAGAATTATAAAACAAGAACTAATCAAATTTTTTATGTGGATAGAGTGTCTAAAACATTAGCTTATAAATATATTTTTTTATAAAGGTTTGATAGAATATGATAATTTGGAAAATTCTATTAAATTAAAACTGTTTAAAAAAACTTACATTTAATTAAAAAACAAAATAATACGTAATATTTCATACAATTAACAAAATGTTTAACTTTTCCGTCTGTTTTTGTTATGTAAAAGAAGGTTGCGTTTTAAAATTTAAAAATAAATCTATAAAAATGTGTTAAAAAAATGTATTAAAAAATATTTAATTTTAGCTTTTTGCTTAATAAAACATGTTACTACTACCACTAATAGTTTGTAGAGTGGGTATCACCATTGTGTTAAATACATTTTTTCAACACTAGATTGAGTAAAACAAATTTCAAGGCGGATTCCAACAGAAGCGTCTATATTAAAATAAAATAAAAACAATGCCCACTTACACATTTTCACTTACCTAGATTTAAATAAAAAAAATATCTTTTTCTCCTATTTGCTTACGCACATCATACCTACTAGGTACAGTGAATAAATATCGTTTCTGATTATTTAGCTGCTTGCATTCTTTCAATGAAACATAAAACAATAATATACCTAAATATACATACAAAAACAACAAAACTCAAAACTAAAACATTATAGAAAAATAGAGATGAAGTTAAATATCGATATAGCTTATTGTTAATTATAAAAGTTCTATTTATATTCAATTTGTTTTGAATATTGCTAAAATAAATTTACTTACATAAAGCACATTCACTTGTCATCCTTAAACATTGTATGGAAATTTTTATCCGAGATAATTGTAAAATTATAAATCGGAATTTCCTAGGGTATTCTATTTCTGCTCTATATAGCTGCCCCTTTTTTTCTGTGGTTCAACTCAGTTGACATGTTTGGTGGGTTGCCTGACATATTTCCCCTTTTTGATATATTATTTTTATCATAAATACTCTTAGATTCTCTTAAATTAAAGGAATTTCTTTTATTTGCAGTAATGCCCTAGTGTACTTACCCCCACCCAGCACCCTAATTCACTCCACGGGTTCCGTAAGATTGTTATTTTTTAAATAGTTTTGCTGTCAAATTCGTCGGTTATCAGCTGTTTTATATTTCAACACACGTATTAAAAGCAATTTTCATAGGTGGTCATAGGAAAAATATCTTTAAACTCGTCATATCAACTTTAATGTCGAAATTTCAACTTTAATCCCGAAACTTTGACTCTAATGTCAAAATTTCAGTATACTTTAAAAAAAAATATATTTTTTTTACATGGTTCTTCTACGCTTTTGTAGAATTGTAGAATTCCACGGATCTGTATCTTAATTATTTTTTAATGCCAATAAATAATTATTTTTATTGTTGGCAAGGTAAACTAGGGCACTGCGGCCCTTCGAACTATGTGAAATAAATTATTGGCCTTTGAACTACAAAAGGTTGAAGACCCCTGCCCTAAACTAATCCTCACAGTCCACGTAACAAGAGGGCGGGGCTCGATCCACTCCTGGTACCAAACCAGTGGGGGACTTTAATTAGGCTTGATCTTGTGCCCGTAGGACCCCATGCTAATGGTCCAATGGCAATCAAATTATTAGCTTTTAAAAAGTTAGTTACTCCTATTTAAAAAAAGTATTAACAAGAATGTGTAAAAAAGGCAAAATTTCTTGATAAAATAGAAACTTCGCCGCCAAAGCAACTCAAATGGGATAGTTTAGGGGTAGCACGCGCCCCCGTTGTCACCTACCCGAGCTACGCCACTGCTCACCGTGCAACTTCCCTTTTATAAGTAGAGTAATCAGATAATCTCTAGATAGTTTTTTTTGAATAAATTCAATACAAAAAGGGAGGAGACTTTAAGGTAGATTGCACTAGATGGCAGTTAGCGCTACATTCTTTTGAAGATGTCCCCGTGTAACTGGGTCAAGTCAAGTTGGACTTTGCATTTCCTTTCTCTCCTTGGATCCTATCCTCATTAGTGAGCCATGATATTTCGAAATGTGTCTAATAATGAATTCCACGAAATAAAGGGAAAAACTCTTCTTCCAACTTGTATATTTGTGCTTATTGCAATAAAGCGATCAAGCACATCGGCTATTAACGGATAACCTGGCCGCCTGATCTATAATGTATAAACGTGATCTGTCGCCATATATTTTAAAAACAAATTTAATTTTTCCATGTTACTTTTCTAATCCAGCTCTAAGTTTTAGCACTTTCCTTCTGTAAAAAGGTGTATTGTATTTCGTCGGCGGCGACAGGATACGTGTGGAAACGAACTATCCCAACAAAAAAAGTAAAAACTCGATATAGCACGGGCAGAAGCCGTTCTATATTTGGTAATATTCGGTCGATCCCAGTATGCAGCACATGTTTCACCACGATCTTTGAATAGCGAATCGGCTGGCGCAAAAAAGCGGTCAATTCGCTCTTTGCTGTCGAGGACAGGGACAAGCTGCACGAGCAAAGTATACATATGTATACTATTGTGTTTCGGAGGTTCTACCGCTTACCAGGTTTAAGGAACGGACTAAGGAACCCTTGAGGAACCTTTTTGTTCACAAAGACCATTCAACATCAGAATTACCACGAACTTGTATAAGACAACGATTTGGGATAAGAGCTACGGGTCTAAGATTACTCTATAGAGCTTAGATGAGTACCTAATAGTGAGTAATTCTACATACTGACTCCCTCACCTTAGAAATGGGAAATGATGGTTTATTGGATTTACCTCTTTACGTTTGATCACCCGTGAGGAATTTACCCACTATTACTCATCCGAGCTCTATAGAGTAATCTCAGACTTGTGGCTCTTTTCCCAAAATTGTTGTCTTATATGCGTCGGTGCTTCGTCGATTTGAATTCTTCCGCTGGCAGTTCTAATGTTGAATGATCTTTCTGAGTAAAATATATATTTTTAAATTGGAATGTTATTAATTATATATATTATCTACGATACAGTAGTTAGTTCATTATCTGCTTAAAAAGGACATATGAAAAAAAAAAGTGTTTCATGTTAAAATAATACCTTAGCCACAGTGAAAAATTGTAAGATCAGACTTTAACAAATTTGAGTTATACTGGGTGTCCGAAAATTTCGTACGTATAGTTCAAGGGATTCAACATATTATTATAAAAACATGAAAAAAAGTACTTAAGAATGTAGGTCTTTAACTATGTGATAAGTTTTATAGCTTATATGCTTATATAGCTATTATACACAACTTATACACAATTTGATAATAGTTTATGTCTTTATTTTCTGTAAAACTATTAGCCCTATTATTTTTTACACGAATACTTCATTGTATAGAAAAATCCACGGAATCATATTTTTTTCGTACAATTTTAAAAATGTGTCATGTAAAAAATTACTGATTAATAAACTTAGAGCCCTAGGAACACCCCCGACTAAATTTGACTCTCAATATGAAAAATTACCATTCATTAATAATAGTTCTTGTACGCACACCGGTAATTCAAGCGGTTGTCAAGACAAAAAATAAAAACTTATATTTGGACATTTTTAAGAACTTCATTTATATGAACTTTTTTTCATATTTTTATATATAGAATATTGAAATATACGTACGGAATTTCTGGACATCCTGACTGAAATGAGAAAACGCTAAACAGAAGAAGAACCATGTTTTACTAATTTATATGACAAAGTAGTGCTGAGACTTTTGTAAAACGTGAAGCTATATAATTTGTAAAAAAAATTGGTATTTTCTAGCAATCTTATCGGAATTAAAGTCAATAAATACTTGCGCGTTAGAATACTAACTGTTTGTTCCTGCAGTTACAGATTCTTCAACCTTTTAGTTGTTTGTTTATCTTAAAAAATGTTAAGTAGATACCATTTTAGTTGTTTCATATTATATCTACTTAATACCTTACATTGTGCAGATTGTATTATCATACACGTGTCAATCAATGCTTTTAGAATATCGCTAGATACCAACTGTGTTCCAATATCAAGGACAACATCAAAATTCGCTATAAACAATGTTTTCCTAGTTAACATTTTTATTATTTGATATTTATGATCCATATTATTTTATGTAACAAGGCTGAAAGACCTTGGTTGATGGTTTTCTGGAGACATAATATGTATTATGTTTTCGATAAAATTTACACCAAATAAATAAATAAATTATTGCATATAAAATTAATAAACAACCATACTACACACATAAATGATTACATTTTAAATCAAAATGAATTCAGTACTAATTAAATCCATGTCCTCACTAGATTGATTTAAAAAATTAACACTACCTACTGATTTAATCAAAGAGTTAGTGATTAAGCAGTCGGTATTAAAGATTAATGTAAGATATATTACGGATTTATATTTTAATCAATTTATATGAAATATTGTAATGAATAATAATGATAAAATTGGCTTCGATGTGTAACAATTTGATCATTTTTTATTTAATATTAAAGCAGTTTTGCAATGCAATTTAAAAAACATAATAATATGGACTGTGATCCGAGATATTTTAAGACGCGTCTAAATAGTTTCTTAGTTTATACTTTAATTTGTTTAGGCTGAACCAGCATAAACTAGTTTTAAAGGCGCTGTCTGTCGAACTTGAAGAATTTAATCTGCACAGCACATAAAACATATAAACATGTAAATATATGATGAAGATCCGGAAGCTTTTCTGCAGTAGCACTACTGTAAAACTCGCCTTTAGTGTATTTATAACCACCCAATTGCTTATGTCAAAGACGAAGACAAAATGAACCGGCACCGTGCGAGCGACATGCTCAATTATTCCAACAACTGACTGCCACCTGGCAACCTGCCACAGAAAAATTATGGGGTGGTTCGCCGGACCGATTAAATTGTTGCGTGTAAAGCATGCGTCAGTAGCTTCCAAGGTATTTTAAAAACCCTCAAATCAAACATCATTTAAAAGGTTGGCATATTTTATACAATTAATCAGTATTGATTCAAATAAATACAATATGATTATTTTGTGTAAATAACAATACAAATCATACCACTGGTTTCCCAATTATTGATTAAAATTTAAATCAAATTAATTAAATCAGGCGTCCCTAGCTGATATTAAATTGAATTTTTTTCTGTGTTTATACCTACAAAGGAGATTGATGATGATGAATGATAACGTTCAAAGGAGACTAAAGATCTTTGATAAGGTACAACGGTGACTAAAGATAATGGATAAGGTACAAAAGGAGACTTAAGAGCATTGATAAGTTACAACGGAGACTAAAGATAATGGATAAGGTAGAAAGGAGACTAAAGAGCATTGATAAGGTACAAAGGAGACTAAATATTTTTGATTTAAAGTAAATTTTTTGAATAAGTTTTATTTTTAAATTTATATTTTTCTCTGTATAAACATTTTCAATTAAAATTTTTAATTTTATATTTTATTAAGCTGGGCTACCAACCAACTTGGCGCATTTTCTTCAGAACGTTATTCGTACTCTTGCAAGCTAAATATTATGTTGTATTTTTTGTGTTTTCTAATAGCGATAACGTCGAAGCAAATAAAAACATTGTGATGAAGAGAAAACAAGGTTTTATAAAAATGTTTATATTTACTTTAGGAAATTAAATGGAAATGAAAGACAAACATTTCAAAATAAATTAGTGAATCTATAATTCACTGTATAAACCCGTGTTGCTGTACAAATACACAATTAAAATAGAATCATTCGTTCGTTTTACCGAAACATATAGTTTTTGAAAATACATACAAAAATAATATGTACATGCATATACGTTCAAAATAAATATTCTGATTTGTTGAAATCATGGCATATTGTTTTGAAATTATATTTTGCTTTTAATTCTACTTTCGCGAAAGCAATAATTTTATAGCAGATATTATGACGAGAATCTACATGGTTAGTGCATCAAAAGTATCTGCCGACCATACATTTTTTTTAGAATATGTGACTTGGACACTTCCCTGTGATCCTGAATCCTGAGAATAAGTCCTAAGCAATGAGTCTGTATATATATAAGGATTCTTCGCCTCCAAAAAAGGGCTCATACACAACCTGTGGTTGGAAAGGATTATGCACCCGCCTATTGGAATTAATCCTGAGTTATTCTTGTCGAATATACTTGCTAAGGAAACCCACTTTTTTTTAAAATTTAATTAAAACATCTCGTTGCTCTATAAGTTTCTCCAACCTTATTAACTTAGCCGACTTGATATCAATGTACCCAATTATGGCAAACCGTTAGTTGCATAACCAACAATTACATGCCAAGGGATTATTAGAATAGGCCGGCCGGCCTGCCAGGACAAAGGATTCCTGCTGCAGACCAGTCGCCTTGTTGTCTGTCAGAAACAGCCATTGTATGTTAGAAAATGTCTCGAATATTATTAGCTTTGGTGGTTTGTCAATATGGATCATTGACGGAGGCTAAAATGGATTTTTTATAACCAAAACATCTGTAGATACCAAATAAAAGGTCAATACTCGAAATGGTTACAAAAAAATACGCTGTAGGAGTTATACTTTTTAAAATAAAACTAAAGATTTGCTAATTTTAAGCTCCAATAATTATTATTGTACTGTTTCTTAATGATATTTAGTTTCTATCTACAAATTCATGACAGTGGTTTGAGTTTGAGGTTATGTGTTCCTAATAAGGCCACACCAAGGGCGGATCCAGGGGGGGGGGGTCATGGGGGGTCATGACCCCCCCCCTGGGCGGCTTACATTTCAACATACGTAAAAACTATTGTGGAGTCAAAAAGAGTGAGTTCATAACCCATTGCACATTTTTTCTACAAATTGAAAATACTGTTATTTTACGGCGTCGTGCAAAAGGGAACTCGTTACCGACTAATTTTCATTGTAAAAGGAACTTCATTAATAAGATTATAATTTAGGATTATCTCTAAAAAATGTACTAATAAAATCTCTAGTTTTGTATATTTCAGGAGTTGGTTCTCTAAACCTACGTTCTTTTTTCATTAAAAACTCGGCGACTACCGGTTTTGGATCAAAATGAGCTGTTCCAACTCCATTCATTGACACTAAGAGGCGATCATTCATTGTATCCTTATTTAATGAAATTATTCCTGGCGTTTTTAATTTGTTGTAATGGGAAATAATCCTTTCAGTAGTCATTGAATGAGGACTTATTAGCAATAACGAGACTAAAATCTTTTGTATTCTTATATCCTTAGTGCAAACTATAAGTTTTCTTAATTTATTAGCAAGTCTGGTGCCTTCATCGGGAGTATCAATGTCTGAAATTTCTTGAATTAAAGGCCAGCAATCACACACGGATGTCGCACATTGGACACTTCCTCTGAACCGAAGAGATTCTCAACTAATGGTCGGCCTGCGGATATCATTTCAGCTTCGGCACAAATAAGGTTTATCATATTTTTAATTGTTTCATCTTCTTCCTCTAAAAACCTCTAAAAATTTTCGCCTGCGGCGCTATTTTTGCGCCTTCGCCACTGTCTGATCCCCCCCCCAGAATTAATTTCTGGATCCGCCCTTGGGCCACACTGTAAAATTCTGCAGTACGGAAGGTTATAAGAGACCTTTCGATTTTAGTAAGTCTACAAGGATGAGCCACAAAGAAACGAAAAACGGAGGCTGGTATTGGTTTGTTTATAAAGAGGACCTATAGTCACTGATATGCGGGTGTGTGTAATATGCACTCGTTATGTTCACGAGGACTGTGAAATAGGTATGTTGAAAAGACAAAAGCTAAAATATTCATTAACGATAACTTTCTTCTCTGTATCAAAACTTCTTATCGGTGGTAATAATTATTAAAATTAGAAATAATTTTTCATAAAAGCAAAATTTGAAAAATTTTTTTGGTATATCAATTAATGTGTACGCCAATGCGAAATATGTCACTGTGTATTATACAAAAGTGGAGGGTTGCAAAAGGTCTAAAATGCAGGGAATTGTTCTCCCTTTTCAAGGGAACCAGGGCGTGAAAAGTGACACATTTATGTGTCAGATATAACAGGTTTTACTCCTATTTTAAGTGTTTGAGTTAATTTCACAGAATAAATTGTCCCGATGTTTCTGTTGTGCTGGAAAAGTTAAGGACAGACGACGGGGGTTAAGGAAGTTGTCTGTTTTTACCAGCAAGAAAAAGCGACGAGGATAAATATATTTAACTAGCGGAAAATAAGCTGTTTTTATTATCAATCCGGTAGTAAAACGTGTAAGAAAAGAAAAGATAATATGAATGAACGAATGAATGAATGAATGAATTCATGAATCAGGGGCTAGTCTAGTACCACTGTTACTTACCGTATTTTTGAGCAAAATGTCGACAGCAGCATAATGGACTTTTTCACTATAACCGAATTAATCATATTCCGTACTAACATCCTGAATTAGAATTATTGATAATACATTCCAATAATAAAAATCTTCCTAGAGTATCACTAAACCTTTCTAGAAACAATTAAAAAGATGACACGAAAGAAGAAAGTTTGAACAGACTAGATCATAATATATAATTAAAATAAATATATACTAAAATTAATATCAACTATATAAAATATATCTAAAGGTGGACGGGGTGAAAACTGAAACCATTCTTAACTTTTGAAGAACCTACCGCTTTACTAGTAATAGTTAGGATAATATATAGCTACTCAGCTGGAGACGTGGTAAAATAATTTATTAAAGCCGAAATAAGAAGCCCGCTGCTTCCCGGGAGCTTCCTAGAGTCAACTTTTTCTAAAGACAATGCGTTTCGACAGTTGACACCCACATCTGACATTAACAGCTGATACTGGTTTCTTCCTAAAAGTTCAGTAGTCGGCCGTAGCAAGCTCACGCGTTAAGGTTAAATAACTCTCCTATTTCCAATAACAAACATTTCGCTTATCATCATTTACTATCACTATTATAAATTCAATATTATTACATTTTAGTTAAAAAACGGGACTCAATTTAAGGGTAATAGATTATTAGATACACAGTGTAAAAAGGTCAATGAAAGTCAACTATATTTAAACTGAACTAACTAACCTAAAGTCACAACCAGTTAGAACTGTTAATAAAACACAAAAAAGCAACATCCCGGCGGTAGAATCTGCAAACCTTATTCAATTATTGTTAAACTATAAAATTACACAGTACCTATTAAATAGGCAACTTTAGTATTTTTATGACAACTTTTTTCATAGGTTTAAAGATTTAACTCTCGTTTTTAAAATATATAATCAGCAAATAGTTCATCTTTACGAATTATTTTCCGAAAACAAACGTTCTAATAAATATCTATTACATAACGTTAGAAACCTTAATGAGCTATTTAGTGTTATTAAAATTATACTTGCATAATTCAACGTATATCATTATAACTATTGAGTTTGGTAAAAGCTGTTTATGCCTGGATATCCAAACCATAAATCAAAAAAAATCCGACAGCCTTAAATTAATCCAATAACAAAACATTAATTGAAAAAATCATACTCCTGAAAAATCAACATTAAAGCATTCCAGATTTCGTAGATGAACTGAGGCAAAGTTTCCCAGAACTTCCTTTTCCGAAATTATTTTCAATACGTACGGTTAAAGTTTGCAGTCGGAGCGTCTATTTTTAATTTCGCTACGTTACACATTGGTGAAACTTTTCAAATAAAAACATTTTCTTACATGCAAATAAAATAAAGTTGTGTGGAAGTTTCGCATGCATTAAAACTTGAGAAAGTTCGCCGGGCTGCGAGTTGCAACTTCGGGATAACTTGTCGCGATTGAATGGAAAACTGATATGAAATAGACCAGTGACGGAGGTTTTAATTATAATTTATACAGAGTGTTTAATGAGTGACTCCTTGAGGGGCATAGAGAAACACTCTAGGGCCCCTAAAATCAGAGTGAATGCATGCATGCATGCATCTCATGCAGTTGCTTTTAATCCATCAGAATAATATTAATAAAATAAGCAGCAAGCAGGCAAAAGAGCCAAAAGATGACGACGTTTTTACTGCAAAATGACGCATAAGAAGAAACAAGTAACAAAAAGGAAGACGAAAAGAAAACCGTTAAAAGGCCACAGGAAGGAAGCGGAGAGGAAGAAATGAATATACTAAGAAAGAAAACGAAAAAACTAGTGAAAACCATCAAACAACTGGTACTAGTTACGAAAACAAGCTCAAAAACAAAAACAGAAATCCAAATGAAAATTACATAAATAATGTATGAGAAGAAATAGACAAGAAAATACAGTAAGATCAAGAACTGTATGCATAGAGAAGGAATCAATAACAATATAAGCTGAAGAAAAAGAAATTAAAAATGAATACAAAAAAGGAGGCTAAGAAAAAAAGAGGGAATAAAAAGAATAATAGAACGAAACAAAGACTTCGAGGGTCTCAAAAGAATCCTAGATGAAAAATGGACCCAGGAGTTATAAAATATTACGGAGGACGAAAAGCAAAATGCTACAAGCAGTACCCAGGGAGACTATGCAGCTCTCATTGATCGTAGAAACTTAGAGGGAAACAGGATGATAGAAAGCCTTACAACAAAATATAATCGGCTAGAGGAACTAATCAAGAAGAATGAAGGTCAAGAAGAATTTTTGATATAAATAGTAAGCACGAAACTAGCAAAGGTAATAATGAGGAAAAAAGTAGTGCAGTAAACCTTCTCCCTATAGTGATAGATATTACTGAAATTAATGATGTAGAAAAAAGAGGGAATAAAAAGAATAGTAGAACGAAACAAAGACTTCGAGGGTCTCAAAAGAATCCTAGATGAAATATGGACCCAGGAGTTATAAAAGATTACGGAGGACGATAAGCAAAATGCTACAAGCGGTAACCAGGGAGACTATGCAGCTCTCATTGATCGTAGAAACTTAGAGGGAAACAGGATGATAGAAAGCCTTACAACAAAATATAATCGGCTAGAGGAACTAATCAAGAAGAATGAAGGTCAAGAAGAATTTTTGATATAAACAGCAAGCACAAAACTAGCAAAGGTAATAAAGAGGAGAAAAGTAGTGCAGTAAACCTTCTCCCTATAGTGATAGATATTGCTGAAATTAATGATGTAGAAAAAAGAGGGAATAAAAAGAATAATAGAACGAAACAAAGACTTCGAGGGTCTCAAAAGAATCCTAGGTGAAAAATGGACCCAGGAGTTATAAAAGATTACGGAGGACGAAAAGCAAAATGCTACAAGCGGTAACCAGGGAGACTATGCAGCTCTCATTGATCGTAGAAACTTAGAGGGAAACAGGATGATAGAAGGCCTTACAACAAAATATAATCGGCTAGAGGAACTAATCAAGAAGAATGAAGGTCAAGAAGAATTTTTGATGTAAATAGCAAGTACAAAACTAGCAAAGGTAATAAATAGGAGAAAAGTAGTGCAGTAAACCTTCCTCCTATAGTGATAGATATTGCTGAAATTAATGATGTAGAAAAAGTGTACAAAAGACTAGAAAAATTCAAAAAAATTATTGACTTATACTCGCCGAGACTAAAACGAGTATAGTGATAAGTGAGGGTCTGAAAGCAATGTACGTCAGAAAAATGTGCGAGCATATAATGTGCAGGACAGGGAATTAAAATAAAACTAATATTCTTAGAAACAGGGTTCGAACCAAAGAAGCAAAAATTGAGAAAGGAAGCAAGCACATTGACAGTAAAAACCGAAAAAAATGTCAATCATTGGAATGAACCCGACCACTAAAAAAGAAGAGGTTATAGACGCAATCGTAAGGGAATATGGACTCGGACATTAAAATAAAAGGGATTAGAAAAGGAAAGTTTGAGGAACAAACAGCTATAGTAGAGTTTCCAAAGAGACAAGCGGAAAACTTAATAAGAGAATATAAAGATAGGCTGGATAACCTGTGGGGTAAGAGAATTTCAATAGTATTATCGGTGAAATCGTTAAGCCCATCTTATAAAAAAACGTTAAGCCCGTCTTATAAAAATTACGCCTTTCAGGCTATTTGTGCCAACGAATTCAGAAAAGCGTAATTTTTCAAACTTGTTACATAGTGCAGTACAGGTCAAGATAAATTTCTTCGCTGTACTGTAAAAAGATACCAGCACTGTACTTCAAAATACACATATAGGTAATTAATATTAGTATTATAATATTCCCTAAAACCTTATCAGATTAGTGCGCGAAAAATTTATATTTATTTTCAAAATCTTGACATTGCATAAAATTATAACGTAAATTTTGTAATTTCTTAGAATAGGTAACCAATATTGTTTTGTGACCAATGCCAAATTATGCATGCAGTAAGGTATCCTTAAAAACGATATATTTTATGTACGACAGTTAATAATTTTGAAAAGCAATTAAACCAACCAGTTACCAACCAACAAATGATCAAAAAAAAAATAAACAAGAATTTCTTGCTATGACGAGCAACTGCTGGTAATGGTATATCATTATCTCGTTGAGGCAACCACCTATTAATTACAAGCTATGTGTGTGTGACTAACCAAAGACCGGTTACAGCCGACTTAATTTTTATAATTAGAGCTATAACATGTCATAATCGTCGAGTTAACATTATCAAGATAACGAGGTTGGAGATATTGGTAAAAAACGCTTGAGTGTGGAAAAGTAATCGAAAAAGAGGTTCGGTGAGGTAAATTTCAATTAGAAACATGTTTCAAATGGATCAATTTTAATAATCAATTTAGAAATATTTATTAAACGATGGGAATAAGTTTTTTCTAATAAAAAAACCGATAATTGAATTTTCTCGCGTAATAAAAAATTTCAGAATCTTAAACAGTTCTTAACGAGGACTGGGAATAGTAATTTACGTTACAAGACCGGAAAGTAGTGTTTTTCAGGTCGAGACAAGCATTTCCAGGGCGAGCCATGGGGAGTCCTGGAAGCTTGGAGAGACCTGAAAAACACTAATTTTCGATTGCGTGACGTACAATATTTTTTTTAAGACCGACACTTCGATATATTTTATAATCTACGTGAAACAAGTTTGACATAAAGAACAAAATTAAAAATCAACGAACTGTCACTCGACAATACATCGAAATGTTGTCATAATAACGAAATCAAGGTATCTTGTATTATCAAAGAGCGATTGGAAAAACAAAAAACAGGGTGATAGAGACCGGAAAAGTGACATTAGAGTCCGGAATAGTTATTTTCCTAACAAGTGCGCAAAGTGATACTTTTCCGCACGCAAGTACAGTTGGACGAACGACGCGAAGCGGAGTTCGGATAAGTTCTTGCGTGCGGAAAAGCAATTTGCGCACTTGTTAGGAACAACATTTTTCCTACGAGCTTCATATCAGATAACAACAAAAATAAAAATATGATAATTTATTTAATAATTTTTAATTCGACTTTAAAGAAAGAACTATAATATACTTACAACTAAAAATTACATAACAAAAAAAAATAATAGAAAATTAAAAAATTACATAACAATAAAAAAAATAATAGGAAACTAAATTATTTGTTTATAACATTTATAACAAAAGAGCAATTACTCACATTCTGCAAAGTGATAGCCGATCCAGTAAGCTCATTCAGTGGGTGGTTAGTTTTACTTTTCCGCACCCAGTGCGGATAAAAGTCTTATCCGCACTAGTGCGGAAAAGTGTAACTTTGCACACAAAAATGCGTGCGCAAAGTACTACTTTGCGCACGCTCGTAGGAAAAAGATTTTTCCGGTCTCTAATGTCACTTTTCCGGTCTTGCGATCGGAAAAACGATATTTTCTAGACGAAAAATTGTCCAGAAAGTGTAAATTTTCTGGTCGGTTTTAAAAAAATATTTTTTCAGCATAAACCATATTACTATCCATTTGGGAATGCTCTGCCTTAACAGTAACAAATTTAAATTGCAATATAAAAAATATCTACTTAACTTTCAAACAGAATAGATTTAGAATTAAATAGAAATATATTACATGGGTTATAAATTATTACAATGTATTTTTTGTACTAAAAAGTACCTGATCTAATACCAACCAAGTTAACATTTTCTATACGGTTTTACATTTGTACCTAGATAACTAAATCCACGTATGCGTAAAATAAAAAAAAATCTATAATATTTAAATTAATACATAGTTACATTTTGATTTCTTTAGGAACTAGTTTATTATGTAAATACACTTAACCTAAAATAATTGCACTATTAGTGTGCATAAACAAGAAAAATATTTATAAACATATATATGTCAGAGAAAAGAAAATTAAGAATTTAGAATAAGTCAGTGAATTTATGATTGTCTGTATATTATATAAATGTTCTGCAACACTTCCTGCTTTTTGATATTTTAAATTTCCACGGGTAATATATAGTTTGGGAGCTAGGTAGCTAAAGAAGCGCAAAAATTTGTATTACTGTGAGGTATTCTGAGGTGTTTTTTAGTTTTGCTTCGTGTTGTTATATCTACGATTAAGAATCTTCATTCTAAAGTAATTGGGTCGAGTAGCGTTTGTTTTTTTTATTAATTATTTTTAATTTTGAAATGAAATTTAAAAAGAAAAACTACGTTAATTATTTTTGTTAAATTATTATTTTTATCAATGTTTTGCTGGTCATTCTTCGAATCATGTATTTGTCGTCTTCTCCATCAGGTTAGAATGTAGAAGTTTCTTTTTTAGAATGTTAACTATTTGAACCATTTTTTTTTATTTCTCCTTTTTACGATATTTATATAATATCTGTACATTCATAATTATTTCTATTATTATTTTAGCAAGCAGTGCGAGGTTCAGTAGAGTAGCCTTTGTGGCTAGACTGCGCCCCGCTTTTGCTTATCTGCCTATTATTATTAGTCTTTATAATTGTTTTCTTTATTATCATAATAAAAGACGTTTATTATTATTATTATTATTATTATTAAGCTTTCTTACATTATTTCTTTCTCTTTCAATAAAAATGTCAATTATCTCCTAGGTCTGTTCATGAAAATAATACCAAAAACATAGATTTATCATTATTAAAATTTGTAAATATCTACGTAAGGGGTAGAGTTTATTGAAATATACGTCATGAAAGTCCGTCAAAAATTATTTTTTCCAAAATAAGTACTTATACCCCTTTTTGCAGAAAAGTAAGAAATACGTTTTACGTGATTTGCGTCGAGAGCATTTATGATAAGTTCTCAAATCCGACAAATAATATTTATTTAAATAGAAACTTTTATACTCTGTTTTCACCCGTTTAGGGACAGATTTTCCAAAAAATTAAGAATACATTATTAATTTTTTTTCAATATAAACTTTTAGGTAGATACCCCTTTTTCCACCCCCTAAAGGCAACATTTTCGTAATTGTCTAAACAGTTGATTTGTTCCAAGCGAAAAGTTTGTCTTTTTTTTTTACTGCTTTATACATAGCTTATTTTAACAGAGTAAGCATGGTACCAACTTTCAGCAATTTTAACTTAAAATTAGAGACAGTTATAATAGGTATCCCCTCAAAATCGGCTACACCACTTTTTTCAACCCCTACTAGTGTATTTTGAAGGAAATGAAGAAACAAGTGAGTATATTACTATTTTATTAAAGGAAATTATAAACCACTTTTAAAAAAAAATTCAAACCCCATTTTTACTCCCTTGGGGGGAGGAGAAATACGGAAATATATTATTGCGCCTATAAATAATTTCGTCTCCTCTGCCACTAAAGTTTAGCTTTGTCACTGTTGTTTATCAGAAGCTTTGAGCTTTAATGCCCGTTTGCACCAACAATGATACGACATACTTATGGCTAAGAATTCCTTAAATTTAGTTTAAATACCTATTTTGTTTGCACCAATATTGATTTCACACTTAAGAAGACTTATAGAAGCTCTAACTTAGGGACCCAATTTTCTCCACCTAAATTGTCACCTACAAAAGAAGTTGTTAAATTTGCCAAAAATGAAGGTAAATTCTAACCTACAACGTTCTAAATCGAGTAACAGTAAAAATCAATTAAATTTTTATAATTTTTGAGAATAAAAATATATAATGATGATCTAGATGTACTGAAAATTGTACAAAATTGCTTTCAAAGGAGAGTATACTATGGAAAACTGCTACTTTAATGAGATGGGTAATTGGAGCAAATAGAGGGGGACCATAAAAGGTACGTATAATGAGTCAATGATTTTTTGTAATATTTTAATAATAACAGATATTAAATTGTAGGAATAATAGTGACTGATCAGATTTTGACGCGTCTCAGATTATATGCTACTGGTAGCCACCTTAGTTTACTTAAAGACTTTGTAGGTATAGCTACGGGAACGGTCTCAATCAGCCACCTACATGGTGGTTCTATGGTTACTATAGCATTATGAAGCCATACTATTCCTCTGTGGTTTAAATCTGCCATGATGCCAGACGATTTCACTTCCTAACTAAGAATTTCATAAAATGTTTGATACAACCCAAATAGTATTTAGGAGACTCATATAATTTAGGTAATACTTAGCTATTTCTTTCCTAGAGACCATTTGGTGCAAATGGGCATAAGACACTGCTTCCTAGCAGCGCGGCAGCGGGCGCATTTTTTGGCAAATTGATATGTAATCTTACAACATCCTCTAACATTTAATCTAACCTTATCACTTCGCATTTTATTATCCGTTTTTCCTTCACAAATACTTCTTCTAATCAAAATTTCCGACACATATGAACCAAATTATACCGGAGCCCATTTATTTTGGTGGCGCGGCACCTCCAGGCCGTTTTTTCATATTGATGTAGTAATTTTTCTTGCTTAAAATACAACTTTTCTTTTTGTATTATGCCTTTCCTTTCTTTGGGGATTTGTTAGCGAAAGAGAACGAAATTATTTTTTTTTGTTTATTGCGGGCGAGGAGAAACTGGAAAGAAACTGGATTTCGGAAGTTTGAAATTGGGATATTACTTTGCAATAAATCTAAATTTAAAGTTCTTAAAATTTAGGCTATTCAAAAAACTGTTTTACCAAAATTTGTATTCATAAAAACATAAAACCCAACCCGAATTACAGGTGTACATTTGGCCGCGCAAACAGGCAATGGAAGTCCCCGCTACCTATTTGGAAATAAAAGACGAGACCATCAATGAATAATCAGGAAATACATAATGTTCAGCTGTTATACAGGGCTATAAACAATTTAATGAAGAAAAGTTGGAAACTGAATTAAGTTGCCTAAATATGTTTCAACTCTATATTTACTAATTGTATTATTGAATAAATATTTATTAAATAAGACATTATATTGTTTTGTACCAGGGAACGTAGTGCCTTCCCTGACAAGCCGCCACTGGCATAAAGTTATCATTAAGGGTTCAAATAATAGTTTCCACAGTCTTTCTAGCAACAAGGCAGCTTAAACTAAGTAAATGACAGCATATCAAGTGCACTAAATCTATCAATCGCAATAAACAGGCTCTACGATTCGCATAAAAAATGCATTAGGCCAGATATTAGTTGATAATCTAGCTACACATCGCTCAGACGAACCGTTTAATCAGCTCTGATGGATCGTGGGGTGTCGCTCCCTTGAGAAATCAATCACTTTAAGATACCGAACGGAAAAACGAGGGCCAATTGATCTTTTACTTGCTGCTGTTTACGCTTTCTTGCATATTTTTCTTGGCCTTATCGGGATTTCTTTTTGAAAGTTAAAAATCACTTTTAATTTAACGTTAAAGGCGTTTTATTCCTTACATGACCCTTCAAGTTTAGTTAACTGATGTCGTCTAAATCTTCTTTCAATGTTAATGATGTATTGGCGCTATCGGTTTATCGGTTATTTGTTTTGTAGAAGGTGGATTTCTGTATAAAGCTTTAATTCATAGGGTAGAATTTGGTTGTTGAGTATTAACCCATTAGCGCCCAGCGTCCTATTTATAGATTACTTTACAAATCACGTCGTTCTGCCGTCTACGATGCATCAAACGAATACATCCCCAGTTTTATTATCAGTTAGGACCATCTTATAATAACAAATCTTTGTGATTAGTTTATACCGACTTGTTGAATTGAGTAGTGCAGCTATTTATTTCTGCTATTTTTAGTTCTTGTGCGCCCCTAGCTATTTTGTGGTATATCTTTGATTTGCTTGCAGGTAGGTAAATTTTTTTTCTTATTTAGTTGTAAAAATAACAAGTAAAGACTACCATAAAGTAATATTGACAACATTTTAAATACATTTTTTTTTATACTTGAGAAAAACTAGCGATCTATCAATAGATCACTGGGCTTTCCAGGTATAAAGTTTTTAAATAGTTATAAAAATGTTCTAAAATATTTGTTCTTTTTTTTTAGAATTATTGCAATGGATAGAAATAAAAATGTTTTTAAAAACTTGGAAGATGCTGTTGACTATCTATATTCAGAACAAATTGACGCAGATATACTAGCGTTGCCTCCTAAAGTTGACGAACTCACGGATGAGGAAGTTATCAATGATGAAAATACTGGTACTCCTACGGTAAAGGATGTTGCTGGCTTTACAGAAGTACTTCCACATTACATTGTAGAAGATAGTGATGAAGGAGATAATCTACCGTTAAAACGTTTACTGCCGCATTTACAGAAAAAGCGCAAATTAGAAGAACCGGAAAAACTTATTGCAAATTGGACTAAAATGGACCCTACATACGATGCTTTTGCGCTTTTGCGGTCAAACCACTAGCATCAGCTACACGATAGAATCAAGAACAAAAAGCTCTAGTTCCAGTTCCTCAGCCACGATTGATTCAAAACTATAATACATTTATTAGGAGTGGATCATCACGATTGGCTGTTGGAGAAGCACAGTATTGCAATTCGGGGCCAGAAGTGGTACTGGTGTTTATTTACGAGAATAATAGATATGGTACCATATCTAAAACTAGGTCATGGAAGAAATGTTTCCAAAGGTCGACCATTCAGTTTTCCTTCAACCTATAAAACACTTGTTTTAGATAATGTACGACGAGGCCATCTTCTAAAAAAAAGAGAAAATCAAAGACGCTGCCAGTATCCATCTTGTAAAAGTGGGCCGCTTACATTTTGCAACAAATATAATGACTATGTACTAAATGTTTTTCGAATTTTCTTAAAAAATAGTTTTTATCTAGAAATAAAATTCATTTAAAAATATATAAAATGATATTATTTTTTGCCCAGCGATCTATTTATAGATCAGCCCTTTTTTCAAAAACCACCAATCACTTAAACTTTTGAAGGTGTAATCTAACTAACGATTATCATTTGTAACTAAAAAATTCATATTTCATAAAAATTTTCAAAAAAAAATTAATTTGGGCGTTAATGGGTTAAGTGATGTTCAGTACTGTCGCTTGGACTTACGATTGAGGGGGGGGGGGGGGGGGTAGCTGTCATTAAATTCAACTAATAATTATTCCTTATAAGAATTCACATACTCTTTATTTACCTGTTTAATACTTTATGTGACAATATCACGATAATTTAGCCAATAGAAAACAGGAGTTATTGCTACCATAGAATGGTTTATAGGAGTTATTGCTACCATAGAATGGTTTATAGCTATTATTGTTCTGAATACTCACCGTAATTATCAAGTTCTATTGGGGGTGTAATGTAATGAAACTTGACATTAATCATAATAATATTTGTGTCGCTACGATTAATTAAGCATATACTTACCACTAAAAATGAGTTCTGTAGTTCTCAAATATTTAAATAGTTTCTAGTGAAGAAGTAACGAAATATTATTCAAAAAACGAAATAGCGAATGCGTCACCAGTGTTAATTAAGATTTTTTTATTGTAAAACACCCTGACATCACTTATGTTAAGTCTCTATCACTTATTGCACTTTTAATAAATGACAATGACAAGAAAAGACAACAATTTCTTCCACTACCTGCCAATTACTTCGAGCACCCTTCCAAAGGACTCAATGTTCACGCTAGGTTGATAAACAAAGACGCCAAAATGCAGTTTTCCCTTTAATCAAACACCCCAAGTTCCCTTTCGAATGTATCCCATTTTAGTGGTCCGTATTCAGGACAGAACTGAAAAATATAGCCTTCAGAAGTTATTGCCTGAAAACGGTATGTAGAACTATATATTAGACTATATTTCTAATTACAACAAATGCTTTGCGTCAAAAATAAACTAGTCCTCAAACCTTCAAAATAATAAAATTCGTTACGTGAAAACAAAAGTTGTTGCACTGTAATTATTAATGCAAACTGATTATACTGTTGAAATGTGTAATGATAGCTCCCTAGAAAAAACTGGATATTTAATAGTATATTATTTAACCAGCGTATAATGTAGGCTATACTATACAAGATTTTAAAACATATGAAGTCTCATAATCCACGGTTGTAGAGTATGAGTAACTATGGTAATATGAACCACATTATATATGTTCTAACAAACACAATATGCTTCTATTATTAAATAGTCGTAGATAAACAATTTTATCTACAACCATTTAATAATAGGTGCATAATACTTCTGATAATAAGAGCATTATGCTATCCATAATACAACAAGTGTAATTATCATATAACAACAAGTGTAATTATTATATTTCTTATATGAACTCAACTTTTTTTCTGATAATAAGAGCATTATGCTATCCATAATACAATAAGTGTAATTATTATATTTCCCATATGAACTTAACTTTTTTTCAGGCACTATATAAATGGATGGTTTTAAATAAAGTATTTGACTCGCGTCTAATGAACCATAATACACTCGGATGATTTACAACACTCGCCTTTGGCTCGTGCCGTAAACTTCATCCTCGTTTTATTATGGCCCACATTATACGCTCGTTAAATAATATACTATTTAAAACATTTTAGCACATAATATATAATTTTTCTTCTCGACCTTGTATATACGATTAAAACCCTGTTAATGCCGTCCTGTAGTTATGTCGCTTTGATACGCAGTCCTGTCGTTTCGCATAAAAGTCATAGTAATTCAATTGGCACCTACAAGAAGTTTCCCCTACTATTGCGGAACGTGTCGAAAATACGTAACGGCTTTTATCTTTTCCGAGGGCTTATATTAGACCCCAAAAGTTTGGTGTCTACATTATCGACGTGTTTCTTTTTTCATAATAATTGATGCCAGATTTCTGGAAGCAAATAAGTATAACTTCAGATTGTGGGCGAAAGAAAACAGTAATAATAAGGTTATAAAAGTTTTTGCGGAAATATGATTTCATATTTTTTTTCAGATTATTATTTCATTGAAACGTACTAGTGTAAGTACAAAAGTCGGGCGCACGGTTCTACCGTTACTGAAAACGTTACAAATTTTAATTACATTGCTGCATCAGCTTTTTCTTATAATTGAACGCTTTTAATTAACATCAGAATATCTAAATCAATACTAGGCATGCCTACACTGAGGACAATCATTCAATACATGTTTTTTTAAATTATATGTGGTTACCAGTGTTACCACTCAAAGAAATCCCTAAAATGTGTCGTTTTGACACACACGAGGTGCATTTTTTTGAAAACATATTTTTGCGCCTATTCGATATGTTTTCCGGTAACAAAATACCGTTTAACCATTAAAATATGTATGAAATAAAATATTTTTATTAGATGATTTTTTATTTCCTACAAAGTTATCTAATATCACAAAAAATAAACCCTCTTTTATAACTAAAATATACTTTTTAGAAACTAAAATCTTTTTTTTAAATATGTAGAAATCGTTAAGGTAACTTTCAGCGAGCGCTATATAGTCTATCCTTTACTACAACGGGGCAGAGAGGGACGAAATAGCTTAAAACAATGATCTGTCGTTGCTCCGCGTGGTTTAAGTTAAGCGCAGTGGCGTAGCCAGCCTTGCGGGGCGGGAGGGGCAAACATATATGGGGCCACTTTATGATTTTTTAGAACCACTGTTATTATTATTATTAAAAATATGGTGTTTGTTTTTCAAAATACATATAATAGAATACCAAATTATTTTCAATTTCAATAAATGTTACAGGGTGTAATTAAAGTATATTTTTATTTTGCATACGGGCACCAAGCGGCAAGGGGCGCCATGCAAGGGGCGGGGGGGGGGCAGGCGCCCCCCCTGTCCCCCACCTGGCTACGCCACTGGTTAAGCGGAGTTATTCAAAATTAATTTGATTGCCGTGGTTGGTGAATGATTGATGTCTGATGGTATGGTGTACTTTTAGTGCTATTGCGAGGTGCATGAGTGCAAACCTAATTTTGTGTTCCATGATGTAAGCGTTGTTAGATGTATCCTTTGATGTTTTGGTAAATTTTGCCCCTAGGGGGTAGACATGGAGGGGGCAGTTTCCAATATAACCTTTTACACCCCTTTTTTCGCCCCCTAGGGGCAAAATTTCCCAAAACATCGTAACTTAACGTACTTGCTTATTTTAACAGAGTAAGCATAGTATCAATTAAATCAAATAATACTTGGTTCCACTTGCCATAATTCCAAGCTGAAATTTAGTTCCATAGGTGGCTTTCAATTAAATTAAATTTGGTATAACTTTTAAGGATTCACTGGGTTTACGTGGACTTGGACATCTATCCTTTTACGATCTTTATACGATTGAAATTATTTAGGGCATTTCGTTATATCAAAATTCTGTAGGTGGTTCTAGACTTATTATTTTTCGTACATTCTTTGTTCTTCTACTTACTAGGCTCAAGGACTCTCAGCTGTGTTGCGTTAAGTTATTAAATAAAAGACAGTAATAGAAAACGAACTACTAAATCACAGTAATTAGCTTAAGCTGATGGCTGCTCATTAATATTTCATATTTAACCACAAAGTATAACATTACTTTATTTAAAGTTGAAGCCTTTAATAATAAAGTTTCGCTTAATAAAATCAGTTCAGTGTATAAAGCGCTATAAAAACTGCATCGGCAATCGCCGTGTTCACATGGCAATTAACAGAAAACTTTATAGAAAACAAGAGCTTCACTCTTCAACTCTGGTAATTGGAGATAAATTATTTATTATGAAGAATGCCGATTTGTAAAGCGTTAGCTAAGAAATGATCAGGAAGGAGATTTAGCATTGTTATAATAACTCCTTAAAAGTTTGTCAATGAATGCAATTTCAACTCTGTTTTTTGTCCTCAGTTGTCAATGCAATTTTCTAAATAGGGACATACACGTATTTAAATACAGTCACTCATAAAAAGTTTACAACATATTATATGAGAACAAAATTTATTAGCAGAGTAACGAATAAATTTTTTGTAATGGGGTTCGGGTTTGTTCGGAGTTTGGAAAACTGATAGCCTATGGGCTTCCAGCGCTTCCTAACACTCCTGTAATTGTCACTTCGTCTTTATAGGGGATTTCCTTAACATTTTATTGATTTATATAAGTTTGTTAAAGGTGCGGGTATGCCTTAGACGTGTCCAATATCGACACTTCAAGGTTGAATTTTGCGTTTCATTTTGTTCATCGAATGCTAGCCTCACTGATGAGCCATGGTAAGGCGAAACGCGTCTGGGGATAGATAGGACGAAATGAAAACCCCACTAAGCCATAATTTTTAATTTTATAGATACTTTGGCACAAAATAAAAAATAAAAATTTCAGTCATTGGATTTGCGACAAACGTGTTTATTTAAGAATTGCATTAACAATTTTTTTTAAATAAAATCGTGAAATTTTGCACATGGACCCAAGAAGTTAATTCGAAACAACTTTTTTAGAAATCTCGTCACCTACCTTACTTTTTGTAAATTCACATTTTTTTTAATTTGTCCTAAACTACTCACGTGACCCAGGTCAAAATCGGTTTTTCGATTATCGGACATGTAGAACGGATCCCTCGGTATACTTTGTTACTAAAATGTTTACCCAAATGTTGCATACTTTATGTCGGTTGCCTAATTTAAATATTTTCAAGTATACAGCGTGACCAGTAAAGTCCGCATCATATGGGATTTTTTTTTATTAATAACTTTATTCGAAATTCGACTTTGGCATCAAGTTCTTCCTCGACCGAGATGAAAATTAAGCAAAAAAATAGTAGTCACGTGATTCGCATTATTTGTCAAATTTTAATTTTTTCCAAAAATACTTCAATAGTGGGGTTATTTCTGAAAATATCGAAAAAAATATTAGAAAAAGTTTTTTTAAATGAAGTTTCTAGCCCATATGCAAAATTTCAGCTGCATAAGATAATTTTGATTTTTTTACCCATATTTAGTAAATTGCACCACTTTTGCAAAATAAGGCTCAACGCAACCTACATAAAACTTCTTATTTTTTACAATGCTTTATTTCAAATACCTTTTTTTTTTAAAGAAGCGCCATATTAAATGTGTGTTTTTCTACAAAATCAAAATTGGCAATTAAAATTTGGTCGCATGTGATGCAAATTTTATTTGTTTTTGACCCTGTATAAGGTAACTTCACACAATTTTTTTATTTTTAAAGTGGAGATTGAGAAAATAGTCAAATAAATTCAATTTTAAATTAACTCAATAATATCTAATATGGCGCTTCTTTAAAGAAAATGTATTTGAGAAATAAAGCACTGTAAAAATAAGAAGTTGTAGGTTGCGTTGAGCCTTATTTTGCAAAATATGGGTGAAAAATCAAAATTACCTTATGCAGCTAAAATTTTGCATGTGGGCTAGAAACTGCATTTAAATAAACTTTTTCCAATAACTTTTTTCGATACTTTCAGAAATAACCCTACTTTTGAATTATTTTTTGAAAAAAATTAAAATTTGACAAATAATGCGAATCACGTGACTACTATTTTTTTGCTTAATTTTCATTTCGATCGAAGCAGAACTTGATGCGAAAGTCAAATTTTGAATAAAGCTATTAATAAAAAAAAATCCCATATGATGCGGACTTTACTGGTCACACTGTATGTAATAATATAATATTTAATATTAATTAAAAAGTTATTCTTGCCCATTTATGGCGACCCGAAACCAGGAATCATTGTAAGTAACAAAAACATTAAAAATAATAATACTCAATATTAATCGATTACAAGGTATGTACCTATTTTTTCTTCTGGTCGGTTAGTCGGTTAAAAACGATGATCGCTCGTTCCGTCGCTAAAACTGCTTATTTATTCGAAGAATCGTACTTTTATTATGCTATTTGTGATTCGTTACTATTGGTTTTAATTACGCTAACAAGGATTATTTCTGCATTAAATCATATTGGTTACGACCGCATAACAACGCCATAAAGTGGCCGTTACTAGGTTGTTTTTGCTTTGAAATTGATAGTTTCAGTTGTTTTTAGCAATGGGCAGTTGTCTTGTTAGAGTTTTAAGTATCTTTAAAGTGGAGATTGAGAAAATAATAAAATAAATTCAATTTTAAATTAACTCAATAGTAATCATAACGAAATTAGACGAGATTAACGAGAAATACGATATTCCATGAAGACACGGAGAAGTCAATTAGACGGACAATTTCTGTTTTACTATTTATTTTTAAATCTACACTGAGGAAAATCATTCAATACAAGTTTTTTTTTAATATACAGTGTGATCAGTAAAGTCCGCATCATATGGGATTTTTTTTATTAATAGCTTTATTCGAAATTTGACTTTGGCATCAAGTTCTGCTTCGATCGAGATAAATATTAAGCAAAAAAATAGTAGTCACGTTATTCGCATTATCTGTCAAATTTAAATTTTTTCCAAAAAATAATTTAAAAGTGGCGTTATTTCTAAAAATATAGAAAAAAATTATTAGAAAAAGTTTTTTTAAATGCATTTTCTAGCCCACATGCAAAATTTCAACTGCATAAGATAATTTAAATTTTTTACCCACCACTAAAATTTATTTTCCACTTAATGAACACGTTACTGATGACACTGTGTTCTTTTTTGTCTTAATATTAAGGTGTATTACATTGAAATGACATATATAAGAAAATTGAGGAGAGTTAAAACATGCTAAGCATGTGAAGAAATTTAGTAAAGGAAGTCTAAACAACCAAACTAAATGAGGAAGAAAAAAAGAGGCCTTCCAGGAAGAAGGTGTCGAATTTTTTAAAAAAGATATAAAGATTCTTTTCTCAATTTTGATTTTAATTTCAAGTTTTATATTTACAGACTATGACCTCGACTGAAGATTCCTATCTTTATACTGTCTCACTGACATCAATATTTTTAAATTTTTTTTTATGGAAATGATTTATAAAATCATCGATACCTTCTTTCTGGAAGGCCCCTTTTTTTTCTTCCTCATTTAGTTTGGTTGTTTAGACTTCCTTTACTAACTTTCCTCACATGCTCAGCATGTTTTAACTCTCCTAAAATTGATTTCTTATATACGTCATTTCAATACCATGAAAGCTCCATTAAGGTTTTATACCATTTTCTCTTCTGGCTAATACCATCAGCACTATATAAAAATATCTTCTGTCTCCTGAAGATAAACGTTTCTACGTTCGAAACAAGTAGAGACCACTAAAGAATCTATTTCTATTAAATTTTGTGGAGGAAGACTTTAAGTTTTTCATTCTTTCCTACATTTTTAACTCCACTTTAAGTATGGATTACTTCTTCAAATTAATTTTATTTGGTTTTACGTGGTTGTAAAAATAAATATTTTCATATAAAAAAAACAATTAATAAACTTAGTAAGTCGACCCAGTTGTATGTTGCTTACTTCCTCCAGATTATTAAAGAATGGTTCGCCCTAGTCATTGAACTTTCTTCTCGCGAGGCCAAGGCATACACACAAGAAATACTGAATACTTTCCTCCTCTTCTTCATCTCTGGAACTTCTGTAGAAGTCGTTAGCTGTGCGTTCGGCGTGTCTACCGAAAAGGCAATGTCCGGTGACTACGGAAGTGATAATTCTTAGGCCTTTTCGACTGTGCTAAAACAACGCTGCAGTTTTCCTGTTATCAAGTAAGGGCCATAATTGCTTGGAGATGCTACAGTTTAATATTCCATCTGTTTTATGCAAGATGTTTAGCCATCCGATCTATCTCCGGTTTGACCGATCTCAGTGGTCTAACCACAGTATTATCTTCTAGGTCGGTAGACACGTGTACTGTCATTTTGTTTTAAAAGAAAATTAGGAAATTGACTATTGCTTTGTCTTTGCCCCAAAACGGTATTTATTAGCTCTCTAAAGTGGATAGAAGACATCCAATGGAATTTGAATCTGAAATAAATATCCTCACGAGTGAGCACAAAAGCTAACAAGTTCCTTCAGAACTTTGCAAATAAAATAAATCTCCAAAACTATCAACTCAAGTTTTAATGCTCTAAATTGTCTTCATTACCAATGGAAATGCAATCAAGTGTTCGTGAAAATTATTGGGGAAATCTTTGTGCAGGAGGAAATTATTATATAACCATTATTGTAAAGATCCTCATAAAAAGTAATTTAAAAATGTTATTTGGTTATATACCGTGCGAGCAAAAATTATTTGCATCAAAGAGGGCTTGGATTAAAAAACGTACGGCTTGGTTTAGATCAGAATGATATGGGGACGATATATCTAACCAAATGTAGGTTAAAATTTTGTCGTATTCATATTATGACATGATATGCCAAACTAGTAAGTAGGTAATAAAATAAGTAGACAAAAATACAAATTTATTTTTGTGGTTACAAAATTAACAAAGTAGGAATATACAGAAAAAAAAAGAAAAATAATTACATAAATTGCTGAAATTGGCCACCGCCATGCCCCAAGCATAAATTCACACGTCTCCATATTTTCGAAAGTGTGATACTTGCTCTTTATAAGGAAATAAATTTAGTGCTTCCTAAGAATAGTCCTGCATGTTCCATAAGATCTTCCCACTTCTTGGGACAGGCGTCTTATACAATTTGTTGGCGTATTTTGCATTATTTTACGAACGTTTGCAACAAGTTCTTCTGTTCTTACAGATGGTCTTTCTGCTCCTTTTTGTGTTGTATGGAACCTGTTTCCCTAAACACAGCCACGGTACTTTCCAGGCAATGATAAAAATTCCCAGCAATAAAAGCGACGTCAGGAAAATGTTCGTGATAATCGTCCATGCACAAACCCGGATTGTATTGGGTATTGCCACTCACCATTTACTCTAACCCCGTTTCGAAAATACGCTTCAACCATAAATATTTTGTGCTGTTCCGTAAAGCTCATTGTGTGAATTGTTCAAGAAATTGGAAAAATTAGCGATGAATCAAATTACTTGTCAAAGATGACGGAATAACTGATTGATTGTTAATTCGGGTAAAGTCGATTCACTCAGTAAACCTGCAAGATGGCCGACATGTCATATGACATATTCCAGCTAAATAAAATAAATTTTTGTCATATGACATGTCGGCCATCTTGCAGGTTTACTGGCTGAATAGACTCTAGTTACTGACACCCAACAGGTATTAACCTCTAAGGCTAAGCATTACGTCCTTAGATGCAAGGCCCTCTTTGATGCAAATAATTTTTGCTCGCACGGTACCAGGAAGTACATAAGACCCTCCCGTCGTAGGGTTGTTAAAAACTTATTACCATTTATTATTTCAATAACTCATCTCAAAGTTTTAAAAATTTAAGAATTCAGATTTTTCCCTACATATTGGAAGTATTATCTACTAGATATGTGGAAAATTGAACTTCCTATCTCATCTAGAAGTCGGCTTTCTTCTCCGGAAAACCGCAGTTTCTACACTTATATAGATAGACAGACATATATTTTATAAGAATGTGACATTTATATTATGAGGCTCTAGCGCTCAACGTTTTTACTCTCAAAGCAATCGTGAAATGCAAATTCGCTTGCGAAGGATTAGCAAATTGATAGTCTCGCTCTATAACTGGCAATACATAAATTATTTTGAGCGATAATTAAACGGACACCGAAGAGATAACTAGTTGGTTTTTATAAATGTTACGCTGGGGTCGTATTCTTAAACCACTAATTACGTCCGAATTTGAAATGTGCAAGTAAAATCAAATTTCTCTAAGAGCACGCCGCATCGTGGCTAACTCACCTGTCATTTAGGGCAACCTGTTAAAGTATAGGAGTCAGGTCTGGGCTAAGTTCTTTTACCATCGCATTAACCATATTTTGAACTTGTACGGGGGTCTTAATGGTTTATTAGCATAATGGCTTACAAAAATAAATCGTTAATTTTATTTGCGATAGATTGAAACTTATGGAGTTCTTTATTGGTAAAACATTGAAATACATAAATCCACCTCCCGAGTTACTTGTGTATTATATTTGTTCTACCCCCGTTGTTCTATATTTTAATGTATAATTCATGTAATCGAAGTAAAGTTCCCTTTACAGTGCAGATATATATGATAGGTTAAAAATTATACAGTGACCGGCAAAGAGTTCGCAACATATGGGGAAAATTTTTATTAGCGGAATATTGAAAAATCTTTTTTAGGGGATTGAATGTGCATGTCCCATAACCTTAAAATCGATTTTGACATACGTCACGTGACCAATGGTATGGCGGGAAAGTTGAAAAAACCAATATGAAATCATCATAAATCAGATAAGTTGATGAGATATCGAAAAAATTCCAAGAATAAAAAGTGTTTAGAATTCCATGAGAACCTAAAATACAATGTTTGGGATATCTACTTGAAAAAACATAAAATCGAATATTTTTGTAAATATTTTTTTACCGAATTAAAAATTTCCATATTTTTCCTTTCTTAAAGCTTCATTAAAGTAAAACTGACATCTGGTGACCACAACTAGAAATATTCTTTTGTTTTTCTGGCAATTTGGAGCAATAATTCAAAAAATTCGTTTACACTTGGATACCAGCTGTTGCAATAGTCTATTTCTAATAACCTTATCGATATTTTTATATCGAAATATTCTATTATGTTAAGAAATCCTTAAATTCATTAATCCAAAGCAAATTATATTTATAACCGTAAAAAATAATTTTGAATTTCGCAGAAATCTTTAAAAAAATCTAAAAATTAATAAAAATTTTAATTATTTTAGATTTCTGCGAAATTCAAAATTATTTTTTACGGCTATAAATATAATTTGCTTTGGACTAATGAATTTAAGGATTTCTTAACATAATAGAATATTTCGATATAAAAAATATCGATAAGGTTATTAGAAATAGACTATTGCAACAGCTGGTATCCAAGTGTAAACGAATTTTTTTAATTATTTCTCCAAATTGTCAGAAAAACAAAATAATATTTCTAGTTGTGGTCACCAGATGTCAGTTTTACTTTAATAAAGCTTTAGGAAAGGAAAAATATGGAAATTTTTAATTCGGTAAAAAAATATTTATAAAAATATTCGATTTTATGTTTTTTTCAATTAGATATCCCAAACATTGTATTTAAAATTCTTATGGAATTCTAAACACTTTTTATTCTTGGAATTTTTTCGATATCTCATCATTTATCTGATTTATGATGATTTCATATTGGTTTTTTCAACTTTCCCGCCATACCATTGGTCACGTGACGTATGTCAAAATCGATTTTAAGGTGATGGGACATGCACATCCAATCCCCCAAAAAAGATTTTTCAATATTCCGCTAATAAAATTTTTTCCCATATGTTGCGAACTCTTTGCCGGTCACTGTATATGAAATTAACAATTTGTCAATTTCAGAGTTGTGTCAGAAAAATTGTAAAATGGATGTCCATGCAACCGCAGAGGCTGCTTGCGCAGCTTCTACTGCCCGAAACAGCCGTAAGAGAGATACAAAAATTCTTCCAAGAATTTCAAATCTTTATATCAAATGGTGAGCATTAAAAAAGTTACAGAAAACTCTCTGCTGGCCCATTTTGTGCGTTTGAGTAAGTATTCCAAGCTTAAATCCGCTTTATACATTGGAGACAACATAAATACCTCAAAGTTTCGTTTCATGACGACTATAAGCCAAAGCATTTTTGTTTCCATCAGAGCATAAATGGACATTTTTTTTGATGTATTTTTTAAATAATTATTACAGTCTATTTTTTTTTTGACTTCCCTAGGAAAATAAAACGTAATTGCCGCCCCCAAATCAGTGTAAGTAAGGAGTCCTTACCAACCAGGTAGTAGAAAATAGTTGTATTATTATAGGTATGCTCCACATTTTATATTGAAGATAATTTAACTTGCTCGACCCTTTTTATTAGGACATCAAAACGAATTTTAATATTTCAAGAATATCAGCCCTTATTTCAGTTCCCATTTTTTTAATGAAATGCAAAAGGTTTGTTGATCGAAATGGTCGGCGACCGTTTTTTTATGCAAATTCGTTTAATTTTTTACAAGTACATGCAATGAATGACATTTAACATCGGCGGCAATCATAAAAGGGCTAAGTGGGTTTGTAGCTGGGTGTTTTATTCTATTGGCCATTTACGATTACGAGTAAATGGTAATACATTTAAGAG
Organism: Polydrusus pterygomalis; assembly: GCA_963969555.1. Classification (NCBI taxonomy): domain Eukaryota; kingdom Metazoa; phylum Arthropoda; class Insecta; order Coleoptera; family Curculionidae; genus Polydrusus; species Polydrusus pterygomalis. The sequence goes on along the minus strand of OZ018378.1, from coordinate 6,530,119 downwards.
TTTAATACCATAGCTTTTACTCGCGACATGCAGGTAAACCATTTACTCGAAACCCTTTAAACCTATCGAATTCATTTAGAAACCTCTTATACGACTTTTTTTTTCCAAAATTTTCGGTTTGCTCCGCAACTTTGCCCTTATTTAACTTCGGGCGTATCTCTTACCCTTTACGAAATTCCACTGGTGAGCCGCGAATTTGTAACACCGTGTATACCGTGCGAGCAAAACTTATTTGCATCAGAGAGCCTTGCATCTAAGGACGTAATGCTTAGCCGTAGAGCTTAATAACTGTTGGGTGTCAGTAACTACCTGAATTAACAATCAATCCGTTAATCCGTTTGACAGTCGCTACAAGTAATTTGATTTATCGCTAATTTTTCCAATTTCTTAAACAATTCACACAACGGGCTTTACGGAACAGCACAAAACATTCATGGTTGAAGCGTATTTTCGAAACGGGTTTAGAGTAAATGGTGAGTGGCAATACAATCCGGGTTTGTGCATGGACGATTTTCACGAACATTTTCCTAACGTTGCTTTTATTGTTGGGGATTTTTATCATTGCCTGAAAAGAACCGTGGCTGTGTTTAGGGAAACAGGTTCTATACAACACAAAAAAGGAGCAGGAAGACCATCTGTAAGAACAGAAGCCCTCTTTGATGCAAATAATTTTTGCTCGCATGGTATAAATCTGAGCTATTTTTCATTGTTATTATTATCCATTGTCCAATCTTCAAATCTAAATATACCTGTGTTTATAAACTGTAATAAAACCTTTTTATAAGAAAAAAACGGTCTGTCCTTTCTCCTTAAACTACCCCCGAACAGTCGAGACAGGTAAAGCTAAGAAACATTTATCATGACACAGAGAAGAATTATGAACTCCACGGAAAAACTCAATAGGCGTATTTCATATCAAGAGGAAAATATATATTTGTCTGAGACAGATACGGAACAAGGAATTTTGGAAAATGATATTTTATTATAATTCGGGAGTTTTCGCCAGGTTGTGTATTACATAACGCGAACATATCGAAACCTTCCAAAATGACGTATTTAAAACATAAAAATGGTGAACTCATTCCATAATATGCTATGGAATAGTATGTAAAGTCTGTTCAATGACCGCTTACTATTACGTTACGACTAGTGCTTATCTTTCAAACATTCATGAACAGTCAAAAAAGTTTTATTGTAATTTTTGATAGTGATATTTTTAATTAACATTATTTCAAAAATGTCACGGTATTGAAAAAAGATCAAGCATTAATTTTAAAATTATTTGATTATTTTTAAAGATAAAGTGATGCCGGAAAAACTATTTTCCCCTGTAACACATTTTACGAGGTAAGGATAATAAAGCAGTAACTGTGAAAACATAAATAATAAATATGATAAATATATGGCAATGTTTTTATAAATACCTATCTGTTTTAGAGAGTTTCTGATACTTTGGGAGTTTGGTGATCAACAATCCAACGAATTAAGACAAAGGGCCCAAAAGGGATAGAGAAGGATGTAGATTTTAAGAATCGCAATAATGTAGCTATCTCGTCATCCCTTGGTCCACAGCTTTACGAAATTCATGAACATAGAGAGCGTCTTTATGGGATGTACAGAGCAAAATACTACTAAACCTTAAAATTATTGATGGTTTTAACAGGTTCATCAGCGGACAGTTTAAAAAAATTTAAATTTAAATGGCGTAAATGTACTGTATCAAACAGGCGTATTTTCATAGAGCAACCCCATATAGCTCAAAAACGAATAGAATATTTAAGAGAATTTAGGAATAACTGCAACTCTCACTTTCCCTTAAAACCTGTTGTTCTAGATGAAACCTGGATATATACAGTAAAGGGGCTTTTAGACAAAGTTGGCAAGGTGATACTCTTCATACATTAAAAAAAAATCGTCAGAGGGTATACGCTATATTATTCTATGTGCTGGTTCAAAAAACTGGATTTGTCAATAATGCAAGTTTGATACCAAGTCTGGCCTGTAATCTGGTGATTATCATGATTCGATGAATAGTGAAAACTTTGAGAAATGGTTTGAAGAAAAATTATTGTTGTTGAAAGCTTATTATCATGTATAACATATATTATATATCATTCTGAGCTAATTGAAAAAATTCCAAATACAAGTTCGTCAAAAAGATTACTTATTGCATGATTAGAACAAAGACAAATTCCGGTTTCACCATTTGCAATGAAGATCTGGATAATAGTGAAGCAGTATATCCCACCAAAACGTTACAACTACTAATCTAGAGAGCACCTTGGTGTAAAAATTTCGAAAATTTTTACGCTTATCAATTGTTTAAACAATAATTTTACTAATAGCTGTTTTTCTTTTATCCATATTTGATCGCCCTGTATATAATAAATTTTTCCAGTTGCTGTTTTTACATTTATGTGAGAAATTAGTTCCTTAGTTATATCTGCTGATTTATGTTTTTCTACATCCCTTTCTTGTTTTCTTCCAAGTTTTTGGTTTATGGCGTGTCTAACAACTTTGACAACGTATATGTCATATTTTTATGTGCCATTTTGGCGATCGGAAGTGTATAGGAAAAAAATATTTATTATGATTGGGATTATTCGGTTGTTTGGCAAGCAATAAAAAGTTTTAATTTATTAGTTATGTATTTGAATTATTAGTACGAGTTACTATAACTCTTTAGAATTTTTTTATCCAGTCATATAGGGTGGCTCACCTATAATGTAGAACTGTACTACATCTAAAGCATATTACTTTTTTATATGTTTCACATTTTTTTATGTTTATATCTTATTAAAAATATTTTTAGAAGGCGAATATAGGGTTGTTTGTTATTCTTAGAAAAACGCTGTTTCATATTATCTTATAGAAAATTCGAAAAATTCATTTGTAATGCTTCAAAATGATAATGAAAATTAAAAATTATTTCAATTTTTCGAAAAAACTTTAAAAAAGAAGGGGATTGAGTTGCTGATAGAGCGAATTTACTTTTTTCTTTTAACAAAAAAAAATGTTTTTATTTAAGAAACACGTGATATATATTTTTTAAATAATTCCTATCGATGACTTATTACATAACATATTGAATTCTTCTAAATTTCGAGCAAGGAGAGGTTCAGCTTATTAATAATTAAAAAGAAATGCGAATTTTAATATTAAAATCTTATATTCTTGTTTTAAAAATATATTCTTTAAATAATATTTCAAAAATATTTTCCTTCTATACACTGAGAAAAAATCCTTCTATCCCTTATAAGAATTCACATAATCTTTATACAACTGTTTGATACTATATCTGACAGCAACGCGCTTTCCTACTGTTAGACAACAAAAATTGCTAGACCGTTTTGGAGTGATAAGATCATGATAATTTAGACAATAGGAAAGAAGAGTTATTGCTACTATAGAATGGTTATTGCTCTGAATAATCACAGTAATTTTGAAGTGGGTGTGTAATCTGGTTTTATATACTGTATTAGTTACGACTGGCAGTTGTAATAAAACTTGACATTAATCATAATAATATATATTTGCTACGCTTAATAAAGCATATACTTACCACTCAGTACTGCAGTTCTTAAAAATTTAAATAGCTTCTTGCATGTGATTATCTAAAAGCAAAGTTTAAAAAAATTTAAATACAAAGTAAAAATAAATTAATTGAAACAGGTATTGGTACGATCAATAAACTTCAAATTCAGACAGGTCAGCTAGAAGACTTCGAACAACGATGTGACCTGCACAACAAATATGTTAAAACTAATACTAGGGGTGTTACAGTGGAACTGGACCTGTTCTTTTGGAATAGGTATCATCTGCCTATTCCACGTACCTATTACCTATTACCAGGTACCTATTCCAGGTCCGTTGGCACTGTCACATGTTTGATTCTCTGGTATCATTGTTATTCCTTTTTCAAGTTGTCAGGTACAGGTACGATATGGGGAATGGAACGGCTACAGGTTTTGCTTTAAATTCATATAATATGTTTATAATATGGCGAATTTGCAGTTGAGAATTTTAAACGTTGCCGTTACAAGCACATTGCAATAATTAAAATAATCTCACTAAATAAAGATAAAGGGAAATAGTAATAAATAATAAATATTTCTAAAAATATTGTAATATTTTATTGGGCAACAAAATATAGCGTATTTAATGTAGGATATGCAACCAGCAATGAGGAATTAATTAAAAAGGCAACATATATGGTGGATGTACCTATGCCTATTCTTCATGTTTCTTTAAATAATAGGCCTCCATTTACAATCAAATCTTCCAAAAAAGTCTGGTGCGAAAAATATTAATCTGTTACAAAAATTTATAACGAAATTTAATTCGAACAATCGGAAACTGCTGGCCACGCTGGAGTTCTAGCGGCCTTCTTTAAAAACTCGTGTCGGCCATGCAGCCGGAATAGCGCCAATCGGCGGAGCGGCGTTTAAGTTTGACCTGGAATAGTTTGGACCTGTAATAGGTATTTGGAATAGGTTCGGGTTTGGAATAGGTACAGGTCCAACTAGGTACGAGAAAAAGCTATTCCATAACATCACTAACTAATACTACGGCGCGCGGCGATTGCCGATCGCTACTAACCCCCATTAACGTCTTGTGGATTATAGATTCTAACGGATAAAATTCGTTCTTGGGGATGCTGTTCTATTTTCTTACTTGTAAAGAAAGTGCTTTACTGGGAACAAAATTCTTCGCATTAAGAAGATGCAATTTATTTCTTAGTTGTTCATTTTTCAACAAGACTGTGCTGCTAATGGAACTGATTACTACCAACAAAAACACTGTTCCAGCAAATCTGGAATTGATATAACACTAAAGCGGGTTTGATACACTAGCAATTTATTTAATTTGGGTTAATAAAAAATAGGCTATCAATACAAACTTAGAAAACCTGTTGTATTAGATCATTTCCCTCAGTTTATAAACTATCGTATCCTAGCGTGAATTTTAACCAAAGGCATTTTTATTATATGGTTCTGCCGATCGACAATCAAAAATTTCTTTGCCGTCACATCACCTGTTCACAGCGAAAACTCGATCTTAAAAAATCCAAGAAAAAGCACCAATTTTAGCCTTCTCGCTTGTTTAACCACTTTTAACAGCTGATTAAACCCAAGTGATATTTTGATTGTTGCGTTTTTCGCCTGCCTTAACTGCCTAATTTCGACGGAAGAGCCTTTGCGATTAACAAAAAGTGGTCTAGATTAAACTTCGGAAAAGCAGTGGTGTAGAAGTAAAATACCAATTTACCAACTCTTTTACTATATAAGAATTTTCTATATTTGGCTCTTATAACAAACGGCGGACCACCCTAAAGGAGTACATGCAGTTTTAATGACTTCCCAACGTCATCGAGCAAGGGTGAGACCAATATATTTTTTTACGGGACAATACAATGAAGGAGTTTTCGATGAAGTTAGGGTGTTCTATCAGGAACTTTTGCCATACGAGGCAAGCCAGTCAAGCCACACCAAGAGGTTCGTTTACAAGACAATAAACAAGCAGACGTTCAATCACAATGACGCAAGAGTTTTACCGGAAAACAACTAAAATAAAATAAGCATTTCATTTATAAAGTTATTTTTGCGTCACGTCAACATCTCCTGCATTAAGGATTCTATTTATAACAAGCAGACTAGTAGTTCTAGGTTATGGAGGACTTGAAGGTGGGAGGCCGTCCCTTTATAGAGATTTTAATGACTCATTGACATATTTTAAGCAATTATATTTTTAGAATTAGAATCAGAATTTAGCTGCAGCGAAAAAAATCTTTATTCTGCTTCTTCTTGAGCTTTACACAAGCCTAAGTTTCAGATGCTACGGTAGCGAACTTAGTCTTATGGTTTTCTAAGTACCTAACCTACATCCTTTATAGGTCTATAAAAAAAGTAAATAAAAATAAGTTGTATTAGCATAAAAACCTACATTTTATGTTCAAGGAGTAGTCCATTCTCTCAGTGGTTAAATTTTTAAATGAAAAGTAAAAAGTGTATCTAAACCACAAATATATTAATAACAAAATTTAAAAGTCTTTACATTAAAGTAAAAAATCAAAAAATATTACACACACATAGATAGGTAGATATTATTTTTGGTATATTTCATTTAATGAAATAAGAGATGAAATAAGGTCTTATACAACGACTAAACTTTAAAAACTGTCAAATTATTCTTTGGTTATTCCACTGCGTTATAGCTTAAGAATGAAGGAATGGAGACTCATAGATGGAAAAATGCTGGATACTGTTCGGGTTTATTTTTACCGTCAAGTGCTTATTGGTTAATATATAGGTATTTTGTATTTTTAAGTGATAATTTATAATATGTCTTTATAAATGGAAGGAAATATTTCAGTTGTTACTCAGCTACTTACTATTTCTCCTGAGAACGTAAGTAGAGCAGTCCTTCAACTGGAATTGTGTGGTTTGCAGTGAGATCCTTTTGACCAAAGAAGACTGAAATAAGGTTAAACTTTGTTAAGTTACTCCCAGGAGAATGTTACTTCAGTTTTCGAAACTGACACTGAGGAAAATGATCTAATACAACAGGTTTGCTAAGAAATAATTTGTATTTATTGCTATCCGCTTTAGTGTTATATCAATTCCAGATTTGTGAGACAGTGTTTTTATTGGTAGTAATCAATTCCATTAGCAGCACAGAAATTGAATAATAACCGACTTCTAATACAGCAATTTTGTTAAGGAATAAATTGTAACTTCTCGATGCGACGCATTCAAAAACAAATTGTATCCATTTGAATCTATAATCTACAAGACGTTGGTGTTGGTTCGTAGCGATCGGCAATCGCTGCGGGCCATAGTATTTGTTTTAACGTATCTGTTATTGTATGGTGCTAATTTTTGGTGGTAGGTATATGCTTTATTAACTGTAGCAAACAAATATTATTATGAATAATGTCAAGTTTCATTACAACTACCAGTCAGAACTAATACAGTATATAAAACCGGATTACACCCCTAATAGAACGTGATAATTACTGTGAGTATTCAGAGCAATAATGGCTATAAACCATTCTATGGTAGCATTAATTCCCATTTCCTATTAGTTAAATTACCGTGAGATTACCACTACACAACGGCCTAGCAATTTTCGTTGTCTTGCCGTAGGAAAGGGCGTTGCTGTCACATATAGTATTAAACAGTTGTATAAAGAGTATGTAAATTATTATAAGGAATATAAGGTTTTTTTTCTCAGTGTATAATGGGCTCAATGCTGGGAAGCACGCATCTTTGCGCAAGCAACTTTTTGAACATTAAATTTATAAAGTCAAAATACTTCTTTATGATAAGTCACTTACTCAGTTGCCTTATTTGTCAGCAATAAACATTAACGTTATTATTGATACACTGATTAGTGAAAATCGGCATCCTCAAACTTCCTACTAATTTTTTTTGTATATATTTTTTTTGAAATAATTAAAAATAATTATACAAAGAAGCAACTTTCCTTGCACCTATTAAAACTGATAAAGTTGCATAGCGAGTATTTTATAATGCGTTCCTCACAATTGCAATTTTCTTTACAACGGCCCTTGGACCATTTGACATTGGACAGCCCTGTTCTAGTTTAAACTATTCGCTAAAAAAATTGTCCCATTCTTGGCCCCTACATAGCGCGGTTAATGCCTGGTCAAAATAATTTTGTTCTCATTTTTCCCCTGGAATTTTATCGCTGCTCGGCTTGATCTCACAGATCGTGTCTTGATACCAAAATGTAACTTTTTTTGTGGACCGATTGTGTTTTCGAGCAATAACGCGGTCCAAACGAAATCTTAACAATCGTCTTATGGCCTGTTTCCCCATGTAATTATGGCCGTTAGCACGTAGACAGACAATTTTTAAATGGGCAAAAAAGTGTGCTCGGGACGTGAGGATTTGTTGTGGTAGACAAACAAAGAAATTCTACGCGTAACACGGTTGTCGTAAAAAGTTATTAGTTTAATGAAAAAAAGTAATATGAAGCGATCAACAATAAAAGAAAAAGTTAATAATATAACCCAAATAATAACAACGCGAGAAAAATTTGTTATGATTTTGATTAAAAACTCTAATACCTCGAAATTGACAATAAGAGAACAAAAATAATAATATAACTTAAGTAATAACTATATACACAGAATAATAACAAAAATATTATTACTAAATGACCTTGCTTTTATGGACATTGCGCGCAAGTTTACGATTTTTTCTGATGACACCACTGTTCTCTGGCCTAATTCATATTATATAGCAATTTTAGATTATACGTTAAAACATAAACCAGATGGCTATATTGGTTTTACAGGGAAACTCAAAAGATAGGCCACTGATCGGTCATGGTTGGATGACCCAGTACAAGCTTACATACATTGAGCCTAATGAATAAAAATTAAGCAATTCCTTAAAGCATTTACTTTTTAGTAAAAGCAATTGCTTGACTAGCAAATGCTATAAGTAAAAGCGATTTGCTAGATCTGGATATGAATAAAAATTTGAAGCAATTGCTGTTTTTCTTACACCTCTGTAGCAAATGCTTATTAAACACAAGTTCAGACGTGGCTTATCCACTTGTTCAGATTATAGATTTTATGTTCAGTTTGGTGCCTAATTTGCAAAAGAGTTGACGTGAATACAACAACGTTGGTCTAATTATTTAGTACAATAGTAATTTGTTACGTTTTTGTGAAAAACTGGAAACTTATTTGTGATATGGCAGATTTCAGTGAAAATGAGGAAAGTGATAGTAGTGATGAAGAAATTAAAGGCAAGCAATTGATATTCGTTCACAAATTGAAGGAACATAAATAAATCTCTCTGACCACAACCGTTTAGCTTCCACAACAGCTTCAGCACTTGTAGGAAATTTAATAAAAATATTGGCCTTCTCCAAAACTGCATCCATTACAGAAGTGTATGTCTTACAGACAGTAGTTTGGTGAACACCGAGTTCTTCACCTACAGAATTTTGAAAGCCCGGATCCGACATTTTCCGCCGAAAGACTTTAATCTTTTTTAAAGGCGACAGTGCAGCCCCTCGCCTGTTACCAGTATCAGTCAAAAAAATATTTGAGAGCTTCGCACGTGTATGCCACGGAGAACTAAAGTTGACTGCTACCAAGCAAATGATGCAGGGGTCGACCTACCTAAAAAAGTTGAAAGCAATTAATACACTAGAAAAAGCAATTCCTTAATTTATTCATCACATTTTAAGCAAACGATAGCAATTGCTTCTATTTTTTAAGAAAAAGCATTGACTAGAAGCAATTCTAAGCAATTGCTGGACGCAAAATCAATTACTTTAGTTTTTATTCATTGGCTTTCAAGAAATTACTTCGATTTTATAAGAAAAAGCAATCGCTACATTTTTATTTATTATGCTCATTGCCAGTGCATTACCACTCTCATGATACTACAAGATCAAAAATCTGTACATGCCGATACCATCTTCTATCCTTATTAGAAACTCTATAATGTACGAAAGCCTTAAATTGTTTAACCACCGTACTGAGCAAATAAGAGACTTCCTACCCTTAAACGATTGAAAAGAACTATGGAGGAACTACTGGTGAAGAGAACCTGTAACAAGGTAGTCGAGTCGAGTAGTACAACGACGAATTTAACTGATTATTTTCAGCACTTGGTCATTTTGTTTGGTTGAGTTGGAATATTATGTTTGTAGTTTCCCTATTTATATGTTTTTCACTTGATTTTTAGAAGTATTCTTTTATTCGGCTTAAAAATATTTCCGTATATTTAAAATATCAAATAAAAATGATAGGTTTCTATTAAAAATAGAAAGTTGATATCATTTCCGGTTAAACCAGAAGTGATTTTAAATGCACTTACACTGAGAAAAAAGCCTTCTATTCCTTATAAGAATTCACATATTCTTTATACAACTGTTTAATACTATATGTGACAGCAACGCGCTTCCCTACTGTAAGACCACGAAAATCGCTAGACCGTTGTGTAGTGATAATATCACGGTAATTTAGTCAATAGGAAATAAGAATTATTGCTACTATAGAATGGTTTATAGCCATTATTGCTCTAAATACTCACAGTAATTTTCAAGTGGGTGTGTAATCTGGTTTTATATACTGTATTAGTTCCGACTGGCAGTTGTAATGAAACTTGACATTAATTATAATAATATTTACTTGCTACGGTTAATAAAGCATATACTTACCACTAAAAATCAGTACTGCAGTTTTCAAAAATTTAAATTCCTTCCAGTGTGATATTGTTCTTGTCGTTTAATATTGCATATTATGATTATCTATTATGCAACATGGTTTACTGAGATGGTAAAATTCGTCCATAGATTATAAATTCCAATAGTAATGATGGGTTGTGCGAAATAAGAATTTTCTATTGCTTTATCTGACATGCAAAGTTTACAAAAACTTAAATACAAAGTAAAACTGAATTAATTGAAACAGGTACGCGATGTGTCTTGCGCAGCAGATACGTTAACACAAATAATATGGCGCGCGTCGATTGCCTATCGCTACGCCAAGGTCTTGTGGATTATAGGTTCTAATGGATACAATTCGTATTTGGGGATACTGTTCTGCTTTCTTTATTGTAGAGAAAGTGCTTTACTGGAAACAAAATGCGTCGCATTGGGAAGAACTCTGCTGCTAATGAAACTAATTCTACCAAGAAAAACACTGTTTTAGCAAATCTGAAATTGATATAACACTAAAGCTGGTTTGATACACTAACAATTTATTTAATGTGGATTAATACAAAATAAGCTTTTAATACGAACTATCTCTTAGCAAACCTGTTGTATTAAATCATTTTCCTTAGTGTAGAATTTCCTGAAATTTTTAAATTTGTATAAATAAATCTACGGAGAAAATACGGTGGGTCACCCGGTATATATTCTCAGCTTTGTTAATAAGAATACTTATTCTTCATAACAATAAAGTATATTTTGAATTGAATTAATTTTTCTAACGAGTTAATATTTATTGCAGTTTGACCTGGAATCGTTTAAAATACTCTATTTAATCATTTTATCATTTTCCAACGCCAGTAACATATTTTCTTAATCCTTTAGTTCTATCCAGCTAAACTCTATCAAAATGAAACTTCTTGGTAATAAATTTTCACTCCATTCTCGAAAATTAAACCAACTAATTACGGCTCAAAAGCCGGTAAGTACATCGACAACATCCAGATTAAAACTTTGTTGGAAATTGAACGACGGGAGCTCAAAAGAAGACCTTTTCGGACATTGCAAAGCTCTCTTTAACTTTTTTTTAAAGTCGGTTTGGAACTTTTAGAGTCATTCTTTAAAAAAAATTTTGACGTTTGAAGTAAAGCAAATAACCCCGAACTTAAAAAAATACAAACGTAATCATTATTTTTGAGGCAGTGTTACAATTTTCTTTTTTACAAAGTTATTGCCAGTACCTAATTTGTCTCTGAGAATTAGCGTTTGCAATATAGCGTTTTTTTTTTTGCGAAATTTTTTTTTTATGTTTGACTTCAGTACCAAATTATAGTATACTAATATAATATATACCGGGTGTTTTTCAAGAGACTTTCACTGCTATAACTTTTTTATATTTATAGATATTAAAATGAAATTTTGAGATTATGCATAAGAGATGAGTCTGCTTTTATTGGCATACTTTTCAATTATTTGTTAGCACCTTGATTTTGATATTTTAAATGGGACAACTTGTATATTTTTACAAATTAATTAAATCTGTTAATTTATAGTCAAGTAGTATATGAAAATTGAAATTATGTCATAATAATTGACTTATTAAGTTTCACAAGTGTTTAAAAAATGAAATTTTGTTTTCTTGACGTTTTCTCCATTTTTCCAAATGGAACGATGGTGGTTCACTAGAATATTTAAAACGAGCATTTTTTTCCCAACAATTTGATACCATAAACTCCTATGCTATTTTAAAATTTACACTAAAAAATTTGCCTTAAATCCGAATCGCAAATTTAAAAGCGCTTTTTTTTTTTTTTTTTTTTTTTAAAAGCGTTATGCATTATTGCCGCCCTCGCCTTTTCTAAAGAAATATAAAGGCGGCTTTGAAAAACAATGGAATGGTTTTTATAAGCAATGTGGCTTTAATTTAAGGTTGGAATGTCATTAGTTTATAAAACATACAATACATACAATCTTGCGGCTTCAGAAGAATTTTTCTGGTCACTCCAAAAATTAGGAGTATATCAATTTGTTCATTTCTAGTAAAACTCACAATTTTATCTGATTTACAATGTAAGTTTAATAAACGAATGACATTACAATTTTAATTTAAAACCATACATTGGTTTTTAAAATCATTCCATTGTTTTTCAAAGCCGCCTTTATATTTCTTTAGAAAAGACAGGGAATAATGTATAACGCTATTAAATTTGCGATTGGGACTTAAGGCAAATTTTTCAGTGTTAATTTTAAAATAGCTTAGGAGTGTATGGTATCAAATTGTTAAAAAAAAATGCTTGTTTTAAATATCCTAGTGAACCACTATCGTTCTATTTGGAAAAATGGAGTAAACGTCAAGAAAACAAAATTTCATTTTTTAAACGCTTATGAAACTTAGAAAGTCAATTATTATGACATAATTTTAATTTTCATATACTACTTGACTATAAATTAACAGATTTAATTAATTTGTAGCACTCTAGATTGAAAATAAAAAATAAACATAAAAATGTTTTAACACGTCAAAAAATGACAAGTGAGGTGTCATTTCACTCATAATGTTATGCTTAAGGTAGGAGTATCAACATGCTTGCCAACCTATAACCTATTTCGCGTAGATTTATTTATGTTTTCTAGCTTTTATACAAAATTTAAATAAAATCCGTATCGACTTGATATTCTATAGGTAATAATGGGCATATTTAATTATCAAGAAATTCATAACTTATTTTAGGAGAATTGTATAGCGAAAAATATCGGGTAAGATTTTTTTTTAACATTATTATGTCATTGTCACTGGTTGTTCTTTCACTATACAATTCTCCCAAAATGAGCAATGAAATAAATTGATATTTTTGTAATATATCAGATACTACCTAAATAACGTACCGACGATATTGATTTTCTTTAAATGTTAGTTATTAAAATAATAAACTCAAAAAATCAACGCGAAATAAGTTATAGGTTGGCAATAGATTGAATGACGTTGAGAATTCAACCTTAACCCAAATAAGTAAAAATATACAAGATATCAATTTCAAATATCAAAGTCAAGGTCACTTCCCGTCAAACCAGAAGTGATAACAAATTGAAAATTATGCCAGTAAATGAGACTCATTTCCTATGCATAATCTCAAAATTTTATTTTAATATCGATAAATCCAGAAAAGTTATAGTCGTCTTTTGAGAAACACCCGGTATTTAGTATTATAATTTACTATCATTTTTATTCTTAGTTTTAGCAACTTTTCACCACTAGTAACTGGAGGGGGTAATCCATTGGTAACAAGTACTTGTATTAGAGTTGTTAGCGTTTAAGGCTAAGCAAAGTAGAGGTGAAAACTTGTCTAAAATTTTAAAGAATGACCCTTTCGAAGGCTTTTTCTCGAAACTTTACCGCTTAGAATAAAAGTCGGGACAAAAGCTTTCGGTAAGGCCATAATCCTTTTGAAAGGAAGTTTTAATTAATTTTAAAATAAAGTCTAAAACATAATTTAGTATAGCCCTTAACACGTTCTTACGTTAGGTCCATAATAATTTTAAAAAAGGAATGGCACTTGTTCTTCCATACCTTTAAAAAAACATTACTCAAAACCTGTTAAAACGACTGAAAAAGAATGTTAAAATTGCTAATATAAGTGCTAAAAACCCGAAAGTAAAAAAAAATATTCAGTGAAAATATTATATTTTATGAGGTCTGGTATAGACGGTAAAAATGTCTGGTTCCTTTCTAATTTCTTCTAAAAATATCTGGAAACTTTTACAACCTATTTTCATTTAATAATGATGTCTGAGCTCATCTTTTACCTTAAGAAGTAGATAACAAAAATATTATATTATCATAAAAACGTTTTTTTAACATTTTCTTAACCGTTTTATTAGTTGAGATTTGCTTTTATACTGAGAAAACTTCATAAACAAGCTTTGCAAGACAACGGGTCTGCTAGGGATGTTATTTACAACAATTTGTTATTTAACTTTTTTTTTTAATTTCTCAATCAGTACGGTAAAGACGCCATGTACTGGGTGAGTCAAAGATGGCGCCGGGTATAGAATTTGTCTATAGTAAGCTCTTGTGCTATGATATGGGTGGATATTCTGCACATTTAAAAAATATTTTGAATTATACAGGGTACGCTTAAAAAATAGGTAGTCACAAAGTTTGATTTTTAAATGGGTCATCCCAACAATTGGTTATCTTCTTATTTGCTGTATGGAATGGCAGGAGTACACTGCGGAGGAGAAGCCTTGAGGTATGGGATTGTCTTTTCGGGTTTCTGTTGTAATACACTTTTTAATGTTTTTGTGTTACAAAAACGAGCTCTAAGCTTGTACCGGGTAGAATCTAGAGATTATTGTGTATACCACTATTCTTATGGAAGGGTATTTTGACGCTGCCTTGTATTTTCACTTTAGAGATTCCTTGGTTCACAAAAAAATTACAAATGTTTTACCCATAAATTTCCTTTGCCTATTCTAAGGCGTACATAAAGCTCATTATAGTTTGGATAAGTTTTCTACTGATGAGTTCTATAGTATATTTGTAGTTCCTCCACTCTTCTCGTCACTAGCAAACACAATTGACTTCTTGCAAACCAACCATCCTAATGCCGAAGTCGCTATCTTTGGTGACTTTAACGTCCACAATATCAACTGGCTCAAATACTCAAATACCAACGATGAACAGGGTCGTGAGGCGGAATCTTTTGCGATCAGTTCTGGTCTAACTCAACTCGTGGAAGAACCAACGCGAATTCCAGACCGAGATGGAGATTTTGCTAGTCTTTTAGATCTCTTTTTGACATCCAACCCTGACCTATACACAGTCACCGTTCATCCTCCATTAGGATCTTCCGATCACAAACTTATTTCAACTCTAAGCGAGCTGCCAATTTGTTCTGAACAACCTCCTAAACCTCGTAAAATTTGGCACTACACATCAGCTAGTTGGGAAGACCTAAGGGACCATTTTCGCACTTTTCCTTGGCTGGAAGTATGCTTCTCTTCAGATGATCCATCCGCTTGTGCTCAAGAGGTCTCCGATGTCATTCTTACTGGCATGGAAGCCTTTATTCCTTTCTCCAAGAAGCGCCCTTCAAATGGCAAGCCCTGGTTTAGCAAGAACTGCGAGCGTGCTGTCAGAGCTAAAAATCTAGCTTACCGACAATGGCGTAAAAATCCTACCGATGTGAATCGCACCATCTTTGTTACCGCTCGAAACCAGTGCAAGCAAACGATAGATCAAAACAAAGAGGCTCACAACATGAGGATCAAAAATAAACTTCTCGCCAGTCCTAACGGATCTAGGTCCTTTTGGTCAGTCGCTAAGGCCGTCAGTCAAAATTTTACCAAATCAAATATTCCACCGCTAACACGTTCTGACGGCACAATAGCAACCACGGCTGAAGATAAAGCGAACTTACTCGCGGAACTCTTTGCTTCACACTCCACGGTAGACTTTCAGGGAAAAACACCCCCGAACATTCCAGCAGTTCGATCGGAAATGACTGATATCGTATTCCGTCAGCGTCCTGTCAAACGAATTCTGAAGGGGCTCGATGCCAAAAAAGCTTCTGGTCCAGATGAAATTCCTATTATAGTGCTCAAGAAATGCGCCGATGAACTCACACCAGTATTTTGTAGACTTTTTAACTTATCCTACAAAAAAGGAATATTTCCATCTTGCTGGAAAAAGGCGCGAGTCCAGCCTATACCAAAGAAAGGCAAGAAAACCCTGCCAAACAACTATCGACCAGTCGCATTGCTTTCAGTTATATCAAAGGTGATGGAGAAAGCTATTAACCAACAACTTATAAAATACCTGGAAGGCCTTAAAATTATCAGCGACCATCAGTATGGTTTTCGTAAGTCCAGATCAACAGGAGACCTGCTAGCCTATGTCACTCATCTTTGGAGCAACGCAATCGAACATCATGGGGAGTCCCGGGCTATTGCACTGGACATCTCTAAAGCCTTTGACCGTGTTTGGCACGAGGGGCTCCTAAGCAAACTGCGTTCTTATGGTATGCCCGGTCGATTTTGTTCATGGTTGTCTAGCTTCCTCAAGGACCGCTCTCTGCAAGTGGCGATTGACGGGTTTCTCTCAGACACCTTCACCATCAATGCTGGTGTTCCTCAAGGGTCCATATTATCTCCCACTCTCTTCTTACTGTACATTAACGACCTTCTAGCGAAAACAGAAAATCCATTATATTGCTTTGCTGACGACAGCACACTTATCTCATCTTTTACTTTGAAACCTCAAACATCGGCTACTGACGCACATCTTCGCAGACAACATGAGGTATCACGCCTCAATAAAGACCTGGAAGAAATTTTGTCTTGGGGTGACAGTAACCAAGTCGAATTTAACGCTCAAAAAACCCAGGCTGCAGTTTTCTCTAAGAAGGTCAACATTGCAGAACCCGACATCGTTATGGCAGGACACGCAATTCCACTGACTTCGTCTATTAATTTGCTGGGTGTCAACCTGGGAGGAAATATGTCTTGGCATAATCACGTAGTGGCAATCGCCAGGGCAGCTTCTCAGAAGCTCGGTATACTTTTCCGTACCAAAAAGTTGTATACACCTCAACAACTTTTGTCACTTTATAAAGCCCAGATTCGACCATCACTGGAATACTGCTCTCATATCTGGAGTTCTGCACCGAAGCATACCCTTCGGTTGTTGGATTCCATCCAAAGGAGAGCCGTTCGTCTAATCGGCGACCACGAGCTGACTAAGAACCTCGACAGCTTAGAACATCGAAGACAGGTTGGTGATTTGACTCTCTTCTACAGATATTTTCATGGCAAGTGTTCGACAGATATTGCCCGCTCGATTCCACCTAGAGTAATGCATAGCAGAAACACACGACGAACCACTGCCGCCCATCCCTATGTGGTTCAACTTAGTACACCCCGAACATCATTGTTTCAGAACTCTTTCATTTGGAGGACGTCATCTTTGTGGAACGGCCTTTCTGAGACCGTGTTTCCAACCGAATATAACCTCCAACGATTCAAGAAAAACGTGAATCGCTTTCTTCGCACACGCACCGCTCCCAGAGCGCCTTAAAGGATTTTCCTATAGTGCTTGTGCTCGATCATAAAAAAAAAAAAAAAAAAAAAAAAAAAAAAAAAAAAACTAATAATTGTTAAAATGTGTTCATTGATTTTTTCCGTCAGTATTTGCCTAGTTATTAGCTTATAGTGTATGCTTCTATTTTTGGTAACGAATTAAATTTTTTCTTTATAATAAACCATTTGACCGATGTCAGAACCAAACATTTATTTCTGCTTTCAACTTGTAAATGTAGATTTCAACATAATATGAAGCTTGCTGAAATGACAGAAGTAAAACTGTCGCTAGCTCTTAGACTATAACCTAACCTATAATCTTAAACAAACTTCTTAGCCAAAATCCACGTTATAACTCATCAAGACCCTAAGCTTCATTAGATTTTCGTCACATAAAACCTAAAGGCATATGAAATCCGAATCGAGTTCCCAACTACGAAAATATAGGGTAAGGGCCCTCGAAACCCGTTCCTTTTTTGCCACTTTGACAATGTTTTCCTACTACCCCTTTCTCAAAACAAATTGCAGTTTTTAGGGTTAGCCGGGTTACGGTTTAAAGGGACTTTACTAAATTACGGGAACATTATAGGGCACTTCATTAGACGTAATTGCCTAAAATCGTCTTTTTGGGTATGGGGCGGGAGATATATTGTTGAGATTTTTTGCTCTTTGAGGACCATGAATTCAATTAAAGGCTCTATAACGTTTAGGAAAAGGAGGATTTATTTGGGAAAAATTAAATTAATTATTCTCAATTTGTAAGAGGAATAGGAGGAGGAGAGAGGAAATGTAATGATGATCATATTATGAGAAAACCAGCTTTTTTGGTCGTCTTTCGACGTTTCTTGGGCAGTTAATTTTCAATTATCCTTCATATATATCTCCATTCAGGACTCCCTGGACATGTCCGTACACTGATGTTTCCAATATACCAATTCATCATTGTATAATGTTATTTTTCACTCTATGTCAATATTCTCATTGTGTAATAATAATTATAACATTTCTACGGTTTCCAGTAGGGTTAATGGTAAAATATGAGATTCACAAAATTTAAAAAATTGAAATACGAAAATATGGCAAATTTAATACACTATCATGCTCAATACATCACTGTTTTATAAAAATGAGATCGCTCTCAGGTTTTTAAGGATTTTATCTAAAAAAATAAAAATTGCATGTCCATGGTGATGATCATTGTTCATAGAGATGATAATTTTATTAAATAACAGTATCGATTTATGCAAACTTCATAAAAAGTAAAACACACGGTATAGAAAAGTCACAAATCTGTCATCATTTAATAAAAAAAAATCAAGAAAATAATTTATATGATCCCAAGCTTCTCATACCGTTAAAACATTTATACTTCTTCAGTATGTTTCCCGAGATACATATCTCACGAACTCTCGTTTTTCTTTCCTACCAACTCTTGCTTTGAAATTTGCTTTTAATTGTGCTTTAGGAGCCTCAGCAAATACCAATTTTTTCCTAACTCCTTCTGATACCTCTTCTACATTTAAATATTTTTCTACATTTGACCTGGGGCTAATTTTCTGTTTATTTTTTTTCACACGCGTAATTTTCATTCTGTAATAACGCATTTTGCATTTCAAATAGCATTTTTTTATCTTCTGTACTTCTTCTCTTGCCCTTTCTAAATCCTTAATGTTTTTTGTATCTATTTCTTAATACTCTTTCCACGTGCTTTTTTGGACAAGGCCGTGGTAGTCTCATTTATTAAGATCGAAGGGGAATTGTCTCTCGAAATGGAAAAAATGTCATCTCCTATCACATGATCTACTGCTGGACTTAAAGGAGGAGTATAATTCTCTATAAATGCTGTTAGATGTTTATTTTTCTTTAATTTCGCCCTATATTTTGCAAAAGTCTCTTTCCAGCGGCGTCCTATACCTCCGGCATTTCTACTAGATAATGCAGTTAAGGGTTTAAGTTTCCTTTCTTACTTACGCTTTTGATAGTGCTTTTTTTTCGATTTGAGATTTTTCATATAGTTCAGGGTTTTGTCCCAATTTTTCCCGCCTTCACAATCTCATTTTTGTTTACGTCTTTTACTGTCTGTCGATCATTAGCCTTGTTTTCTAAAAAAAAAATCCTGTTATAGTTTCTGCCAAGCTCCAACAATCAATAGTAGGTAACTCAATGGACTCATGTCATCACCATATTCATGGTGATGATGTCCTTGGTGATGATAATATAATAATAATTTGGAAAATTTCACAAATTAACCACAATTATTAGGAAATTTAATTTATCGATATCGTTCTTTAACCTATATTTGTATTAATGTTGTCTATTTTACAATTATGCATATTAAAAAACTACTAAACATTGAGAAGCATAGTATTGATGCATTAAAAAAATACGTACCTACCAGATTTCGCACGTGGTTGGTTTACTTGAACAAACTCTAAGAAAAAAGATATGCGACCACTATCAGTGCTAGAGAACGATACAAGTGCTCAAAACTGCTTTATATAACACGTACGTTATACTATTTTGCTAATTTGTAGTTTTTTAAATAAAAAACACTTATTTAAAAAGAAAATAAATCCTTCAAATTTTGTAAATTTTTATGTCTAAATTTTATGTTGGTAATCCTATTTTTTATCATAGTAGCCTCTGGACAACAAAAATTAATTTGCGAACTGTCATTCTTTGATTTATTGACCCATTTTTACCACGAGATTCTAAAGTTATTTTAGCGATATGAGGTTTGAAATTGGACGGAATACGTTGTGTGATCCTTGTACATTCGGTACATATACAGAGCGTTCGGAAATTCGGGCGATTTTGCTACTTTTTTCGAATTTCAAAAGACGTGATTTTACGTCACGGCATTGCAATTCAGTATAGGGAAGATGGAAAATTCAAATAAAGTTGAAGTTAAAATCGACATTGGAAGGTTAGTAGATTGAATTTTGGATAGGATTTGGCAGAAAATTATAGCTTGAAGCATCTACAAAAGAGAGTGCTCTAACGCAAATATCTTCTCATCAGATAATACACTCGCGGTGCTCCCTGGCGGATTTTTGGTAAAAAACTGTGTGGTCCATGGTAATAATCGTATTTTGAACATCCTTAAAACAGCACATATTTCGGGAATAACGATTTGTATGTGAACTGTTTTTGTTTCTGGAAGTGTCTTCACATCGATATCGTTTGCCTTTTAAAGGTAATCGAAGTGAGTTAAGTGTTGTGGCGATGATACAACCACGTGTACTATTTTTCTGGAACATTTCTTACAATAAAATGGTTTTTCTGCATAGCATGTAGCAGTTTTAGTTTTTTGGATATTACTATCGTTTTGAAAGCTCTGATTGCATAATTAGATTTCAAAAAGATCATAGCAAATTCTACCATTTGACTGGAACCACCCAGTAACTCTCTTGTCTATGATATGTTGAATTAAATTTTTTTCACATGTTTTTGTTCCAAAGAATTTCTTTAAGGTTAGGTATTGCCCTAATGTTTACATTTTTCTTGTCGTTTTCATTATATCTAAATGTAACCTCCAGGTAGGTATTCATATCAGTAAAAAACTCGGTTAATCATTATCTAGCTCTACGTGGCTCTCTTCTCCAAATAGGCATGCACAGACATTCCATTCCGTCTTTCCAGTATTGACAGGCCATCCCCAGTTATTTATTAGTTGTTCGGGTCACCAAGCGAAGCGCTAGAAAATTCATTTTCACCAAAAAAGAAACGAGAAAGTAATTTAATTCCGACAAAGCCCAAATTTAACAAACATGAGTTTTAGGTTCGGTATGTATATTTGAAAATTTAATTAAGCCTCATTGTAAGCTCTGTGCTCGAAAAACACTTCATGTAAATTACTAACCGACAACCGTTTTTCTTCTTTTTTCAATTTCGCTTATTTAAATTCGACTCACAACATTCCAAACCCATCACCAGCACGTTACTTTAACGTCATTACAAGCCTATTGCAATGTTATTTGTTTTAAGAAACAATGCTTCACACGGCGGGGTTCTGCGAGAACGCCCTTTAATTGTTTTTCATACATAATTTGAATAGTTGGGGAGATGTACGGGCGCTTAATTTTAAATTACGGGGGAACGTTCGTAAGAATGATGGGCAAGATTTATTTTTACTACATGTAGAGCAAGTAATAGCGGCCGCAAAACAACGACTACACTGAGGAAAATGATCTAATACAACAGGTTTGCTAAGACATAGTTTGTATTGATAGCTTATTTTTTATTAAACCATATTAAATAAAATGCTAGTGTATCAAACCCGCATTAGTGTTATATCAATTGGAGAATTGCTAAAACAGTGTTTTTATTAGTAGTAATCATCTATTAGCAGCACAGTTTTGTTGAATAATGAATTAATTTTAATACAGCAATTTTGTTGAGAAATAAATTGTATCTTCTCAATGCGAAACATTTTGTTCCCAGTAAAGCGTTTTCTCTAAAATTAAGAAAGCAGAACAGCGTCCTAAAAACGAATTGTATCCGTTAGAACTTATAATCCACAAGACGTTGGTGGGGGTTCGTAGCGATCGGCAATCTCCGCGCGCCGTAGTATTAGTTTGAACTTATTCGAAAAACGTATTGTTCGGAATCTTCTAGCTATCCTTTTTGAATTTGAATTTTATTGATCGTACCAATACCTGTATTAATGAATTTATTTTTACTTTGTATTTAAATTATTTTCAACTTTGCATGACAGATAAAGCAATAGAAAATTCTTATGTCGCCCAACCCATCATTAGTGTTGGACTTTATAATCTATGGGCGAATTTTAACATCTCAATAAACCATGTTGCATAATAGATAATCATAATAATATGCAACGTTAAACGACAAGAATAATATCACATTAGAAGCTATTTAAATTTTTGAACTACATCACTGATTTTTAGTGGTAAGTCATAGGCTTTATTAACCTTAGCAGGCAAATATTATTATGATTAGAGTTTCATTTCAATTGCCAGTAGGAACTAATACAGTATATAAAATCAGATTACACCCCCAATAGAACTTGACAATTATTGTGAGTATTCAGAACAATAATGGCTATAAACCATTCTATGGTAGCATTAACTCCTATTTCCTATTGGCTAAATTACCCTGATATTATCACTACACAACGGTCTAGCAATTTTAATTGTCTTACAGTAGGAAAACGCGTTGCTGTCACTTATAGTATTAAACAGTTGTATAAAGAGTATGTGAATCTTATAAGGAGTATAAGGCTTTTTCTTCAGTGTAGTGAGAAATAAAAATCGACTAAAACGGGTATTTGCTCAGATTGTATAGGACTACCAAGGGATGGCACTAAAGGCGATATACACCAAACAAGGGTTGATGGAATATAACTTTTAGTACGAAAGTACGGTATGAAGTATGAACACCTAAGCTATATTGACGAAAACAAAAGAGTTCGGTAGTACCATGCAATCTGAATTTATATTATAGGTATTAGTATTTTATCTGTGATCTGTGATTGTGTTAGAATGATAATAAAACACAACCTTATTCTATAAGGATTTTTCAGGTTGGAAAAATTATTTTATATAACATAATATTTAATATAAGTAACAAAATTGTTAAGTAATAGTAACAAGACTATTTAATAATGATTACACAAACTCAATGAACTTATGTGGATGCTACTTGTCGCAAGTCAAATACTCCAGCACTATTATTTTAGTAACCGCAGCAACAATGATTACCTGTTCCCTGTTTCATTACGATTTCCGGCTGTAGCAAGTCGATTTTTAGCAGCAACTACTAGAAATTTTCCTCAGTGTAGTATGAGTGTATGTTCTTTAAAGAATTCAATAAACCAAACTCACTTGCAACAGTTTATTAATTTTTATGCTGTCTATTTTCAGTGTCTTAAAAATAAGTTTAACCATTTTAAAGTTTTTCAGGCGTATTTTTTAATTTCACCAATTTTAGATTTACATTTTTCTAAATATCCCGTTAAAAAATCGTGTCAAAATTTTACAGGTTAGTTCATCAAATTATTTCCTTTAATAACTAAAAATACATTATTGATATAAAATAAACAAGGGAGCTAATATTTGACCACCTGAAATTTTGCATACAATTTCCTATGTTGCGCCAATATTGGGTATAATACAAAATACAGATTCATTCAGAATGGGCCTTTCCACGATAACCGATTCATCAGATTTTTGGAAACGATTAAAAGTCGCCGCAAATGCATAGCATAATCACATTACCCACAGTTTCTTAAGTTGCTAGTTAAGCTTCCGATAACTTACATTTAAAAAAACAGCTAAATAACGTATTCGACTTTATTTTTCTTCTTCTATCCGGTAGTGTCAAAATCAAAATTTAGTGAAAGGTCCTATTGCGTAAAAATACCTATGTCTATCAACACACATCGTTAAATAATTTTTTTTTTATTAACAATATACGGGATGCCCCATTTATAAATTTACATTTCTAATTGAAATAATCTAATCGTACAAATATTAACAATAATTTAAATAACTAAATATGTCCAATCATAACACTTATTCATATTTTTGATCGCATAATACTGTTTTGGAACCTGTTGAGTGAGCTCAATTTCAGGATAGGCATTTAAAACTGCTAGGCTACGGGTTAGAGGAGAATGAGCGCCGTAATTAGTCCTATGTACATTCAGCGAGAATACTTAATTTTTTCTAAGAAATCGGGACGGTACTCTAAGAGAAATTTGACTGAGAAGATGAGGACAGTCTATATAACCATTAATCAATTTGTAAATGAAGTTCAGGTCAGAAGTTTTTCTTCTGTACTCAAGAGTTGGAAGATGAAGATGTTGTTGAACCTCTTCGAGTCTATTATTCATGTTAAGCTTGTTAGCACAGTATTTAAAAAAGTTTCGTTGAACTCTCTCAAGTTGTTCTTTATAGATGTTGTAGAATGGTGACCACACAACTGAGGCATATTCCAAATGAGGTCTTACTAGTGAGCAATACAGTAGACGAAGTAAGTCGACCGACAGATCTTTACCAGCCCTAAAAATGAAGCCCAATACCTGGAGAGCTTTTCCTGTTATGTGTTTTATATGATCCCTAAAAGTAATTTCCGAATCAAAAAATACCCCCAAATCCTTAATTGAGTTGACGACATTCAATTTGTTACCGTTAATGTTATACGTAGGATTGTCATTTCTATTCTTGTATTTAGAAAAACAAATAGAAGAACATTTAGTAGGGTTTAGGGAAAGTCCATTGAGCTCGGACCATTCTACAAAGGATGTTAAAGATTCTTGTAGTAATGTGAAGTCGCCTTCATCATTTACAATTCTAAACATTTTGAGATCGTCGGCATAGACCAGATACTCGCTGCAACCAATGTAATTTTCAATGTCACAGAGAAATAGGTTAAACAACAGAGGCGAACAGTGGCCACCCTGAGGCACACCAGAGGTCACCTCTATGCTATCAGATTCAAAATTTCCAATCCTAACCCTCTGTGTACGTCCTATCAAAAAGCTCTGAAACCATCTCACCGATTGCGTACCAAAACCGATCGCACTGAGTTTAGCAACAAACAATTTATGATTCACCCTATCAAACGCCTTGGAGAAGTCCGTGTAGATCGCATCCACCCGACAACCCCCCTCCAAGGCGCCTAACAGGGCAGTCTCATATGAGACTAGGTTTGATACAGTAGATCTTCCACTAATAAAACCGTGTTGACGATTATCAATAAACTGCTTACATTTCCAGCTTAACTGATCATATACGAGGCCATCAAGCAGTTTGGGAATTGCTGACTGCTTAGAAATGCTTCTGTAATTGTTGACACATTCCCTTTCCCCAGATTTAAAAATAGGTATAATGAAGCTCTTTTTCCAGATCTCTGGAAGCTCACCCTCAACCAGTGACTTATTAAACAGTATACAGAGTGGATTAGAAACACTAAATCTAAGGTTACTTAATAAATATTCTGGTATATTGTCAGATCACATTTTTAATGGTAAGTGGGAGATCTTCTCAAAAACATCAGCCAAGCTTATAGCGCCTATTTCAAAGTCAATGGGGTTGTTTATTTTATAATAAGGTACAGTTGTATCACTGCTACTATATATCGTTGAAAATAACTCACAATATGCTGAATAAACAAATTTAGTAACCCCTGTATAATTTATAACTAAAATGCAAATGCCAAGTTGGAAATGAGTTCGTTAAAGATGAGTTATTACATACTATAAAAGAAGGGAACATTGATTTAATGTATGTTTAACAACTTTTTGCAAAGTGTAAAAAAAAATTAAAATGGCGCAGACAGAACACATTTCAATCTTGCTGGTAATGAATTTATTGAAAATAATGAGTATACTTTCGAAGTCTTTTACGCCATGCTGTTCGCGTTTTAGTTTTTATGAGGGTTGACGATCCTTCTGTTCTAAAACTAAAATGTGGAAACTATTAATAATGATACAGGGTGTTGACTTATTATATTTAATCCCGTAAACCCTGATATGAAAGCACTTCGTAGGAAAATATTTTGAAATATCGCTATGCTATAGGAAATGAGAAGATTTACAGTTTTCTTACTTCGTATGCGGTGCCGACACTGGCTTAATATTTGAAATTGCAACTTAGCACGTGTTAAACCTTCCTTAAAAATCCAAGACCGCTACAAAATGTACAACCATAGAAAAATAAACAAATCGACACAAATCATTTACCATCAGGTATGTAAATATGATTTACTTTTGAATATTTAAAAATTTATTTGCAACTGCTTTAAAAAGCATTTTTTATTTCTTCAATGAAGTGATTACCAATAATTTGTTTCTGTTATAAATATAAAGATTGCATACATGCAGTTATATAATGCAAACCTGAACAACTAATATGCCCTATAAATTCAAAAAGTTATTAAGGGGGTGCTGGAACAAACCCAACTTCTTAGATGGTCGAATAAAAAAAAGTATGCATCTCTCTAGGACACCCAAGGAATCTGGAAGTCACCCATTTAAATATATTAAGGCATTTCCGTGATACCCTGTATTGCTTTAATCATAGTAGCCGGATACTCTTCTATAATAGGGATCACGAGATCTTGTTTCTCAGGGAAAATTTTGAGGAAACATTCACACCGCTTATGGGAAATGTTTTTCGGCTAATTTTTCTGAATTTTCAGTATTTTGTACTTGACGTCCTGATTAAAAGTATCCATAGTTAGTTTTTAAGTTATGGCCTTTTAAAGTTGGTAATTTTTTATACTTTGAAATTTTCTGCATGGCCTGGAGTTTGCATTTGTTTCCTAAACACTATTATCTTTTTTTTATGGATGGAAAAATAGGCCTTTCGCTTATAAACGAATAAAACATTTATAGAATGTTGAATAATTTATATATAAACAGTATAATATTTATACCCACTTTTTCTTCTGTACCTTGGTACTACAAGATATTACCATATTAATAAATTCTAGCGGTTTGTTTTCGAAAAACAAAAAATGGGTAATTATTTTTTCCGCCTATAAATTAGTTTAAGTACTACGAATAAGAACCGTTTTCGACGATGGCTTCGGCCGTAGCAGCCCCAGAGATTGATGGTTGTCAAATTCAAAAAGTTATTTTAATTTCTGAAGGCTTATAAGTGAGATAATTTTTAATATTTTTCTCAGTTTAAAAATCATATAATATATTATTACAATAAAATGTACCGCGCACGCATATGCTTTAAAGTTTAGAAGGAAAGGCAAGTGTGTTGCATGGGAGTAAAGTTTCATAAACTCCCGACGGGCTATAAACAGATTAGGAACGGGAATAAGACCTTATGGAAGATATTACAATTTAATAAGATTAGAGAATCTTAGGGAATTAATAAGTGAATGGGAAGAGAGGATTTCGAATAAAATGTAAAGTTAGATTACAACCCTATACTGTTAAAGTAAATATGGTTTTTTCTTTTTGAAACAATCCGAGGTTTATATAATTATTAATAGATTATTGCACGAATTACTTGGCCATGACTGATATACTATGTATCCGGAACTTCCATACGTATATTTCCGATTCTAAGAGAAATGTATATGAATGTAGGTACTTAAATGTTTTATAAGAAAGCTTTGGCCGACCAAAAGGACAAAGACTAGTTTTTGTTTTATTTGTTAGCAACCGCTTGAGGTTCCTGTGTGCCTCTTAGCCACAAGAACTAACAATATTATATGCAAATTTTTGTTATTGAGAATTAGCGTCAAATTAAGTCTGGAGCGTTCTCCTATGGGGGGGGGGGGTTCCTAATGATTTTACATGACATATTTTTAAAATTTAACCCAAATATCATTATTTCAAAGACGTTTTTACACAATGAAGGTATTCTTGTGAAAAATAATAGTATGAAAAAACGATTTATTTAAATCATTTCATGAACTATTTCGAATTGTGTATCGCTTACCTATAAGAAAAGCTTATAAAACATTGAAGAACCGGCATTCATATGACGATTTTTTATTTTTTTATAATGTAGAATCTCTCCTTGAAATATACGTACGGAATTTCCGGACACCCAGTAGACGCAGCAATTAAAAAAAAAAACGGCAGTTGATCTGTTAGAAATCACAATAGGTTTGTAATAAGGACAGAATGACATTAAAATATAGAGGGGTTCTAATTTAAAATTAGCCAAATAAATCACTTTAAATCAAAGTTTAATACCTGCTATAGTATTTACACCCTGTTTAATTTGTATTAATCAAACTTGTTTAACGAGACTGTTAGATCTTATTTAATAAGTACCTAATTTGATTAACGAGGCATTATTTTTATTTTTCATTAATTTTTAAAACCAGTTTCTCAAAACTGATTTTTTTTTAGTTTTTATTTTTTTTTGTCTATATTATTAAACCGATTTCAATTAAATTTTAGGGGTATGTAGGTATAAGGGGCATTTAAAATAGATCGCATTTTATCTAAAAAAAAACAATATATCATCATGACGTCACACTTATTGGGACACCCTGTATAAAAAAAGTATTTTTAGAAAATGCGCCCTAGGATATAGGTAAAGACTGTAAGTGATTTACAACCTAAGTCAATGTGACTGTCAGTGAACTCTAGAAGACGGGAGGTGAAATGCAGGACCCTGTATAACATTTCTTGTCTTTGTCCTTTCCTCCTTTATTTTACGACTTATCCCACGTCCCTGTTTCACAGCCATCGTTACGGCATACCAATATTCTAACTCAAAACCATCAGTACCAAATGAAATCAAAATTATCGGAAAAAGCACCCTTTAAACCTTCGACAAATATTAATTAAAAAATTTGCAATTTTAATGGGATATTAGTAACCCCAGTAATAAACTCCCCAAGTTTAATCCACAGGTACATAAGAAGGAAAGTCGGATAAACCGAAAAAGTTTTATAAATTAGTTCGTCGCGGCGGGGCGTCCCGTTTTTCATTTCTGGCATTTACATAATGCTAGGCGCGTTGGTATTAGGAACATACTATATAGGATGAGTCAAAAATATTTAGTACTTTTTTCTTATATCATACGTGATCATTCCACCGGCAACTTTCTTAATTATTAGCGGAGGTATATTATACGAATGATTTAAAATTACTAAGATGTGATATTTAGTGGCGTGTTCGATTGGCACAGAGATTTGGATCGACCTGATCGTAAAAATCAGTTCAGTGATCCAAGGGGATACACGGATTTTTATGTCAGTTGCTGGTTTGGGTTTGTTCATTGCATGTTCAACAATTAGTCGAGAGTAGCGTACATATCAATATTTTATAAAGTAGGGGACTAAAGCAAAACAACTTTAACATATTTTATTTCCACTTCTCCACGTTATTCATCAATATTTACTTCTACATCACAGTTAATTTTCTTTAAAAAAATACATTATCAAAGAATACTAATAAAGACACTATCAAAATATTTAATTGTTAGCAATGTTGAAAGTACAGTTCTGATAAACCATGAGGTTGTAATGAACAGTCTGATGGTGATGAAGAGCAATGTCAGAAATCAAGAGATTTAGAAATTGTGATTTCTGGTTCATTGATTTTTACAGAAATCCTGCTTGACTATCTTCGAGAGATATTCTTAATTCATTTGGAGGTAGGGTTTAATGGACTGAGCATTCGCTTGTCCCGTCAGTTTTATGAGATGCTTTTTGTGAGCACTGACACAGTCTACGATCAGTGGAAGTGATCCGAGATTTTTTTGTTTTGTATTAAGGAAAATCTACTACTACAACAAATATCCTAATCAGCGCGTGTATCATATGCATTATCTGCAGTCCATCTGGAAAAGCTTTATCTCAAAGGTAAGCATCTTTATGCCCAAAGCTTGACAATTTTCTTTTGTAAAAGGATCCTAAGAAGACCACCGACCGAGACTTTCTATGAGGCCAGATGTGTCGGATGCACTTCCTGTTGGATTGCGCTTACCAATAAAAAAAACTTCGTGCTCATTGTTCTTTGTTCCCATCTTCTAGATCTCAGAAATAACGGAACCGGCATATCCTAAAGATTGTTGCCGTGTGAGATTGGTAAGTATATCTTAGTAAGTATATTATCTTTTCCATGTTCATTTCTTCTTTGTTTTTGCTCCCTTTCGATGATTGTAGTACGGATATAACGGATACTTGTTCTCCACTTTTGTTTGTCGTCTCACCTATTTCCCTGTGTCATCTTGGATATTGAAATACTGGAGATTTTGAAGTATCTATTTCCTCACAATACGTTTACTCATTGGAGTAGTTCCGTAGTACTGGAGGGGCATAGCGCCAAACATTATTTACCCCAGACTCCAATGAACTGGTGTCTTATATATTTCCATGGTACAACCTTCAAAATTATTACTATATAACCCAATAAACCAGCGGAATTAGTACCAGACAACATGACGTATTTTGTCCACTTAAGACTTGCGAACAAGTTACCAATTTGTTTATTTGGCCAAAAATCAAGGAATTTGGTTCACAGGACCACATGCCGTAGTAGGTATACCTGAACTAGATTAGTACTACCGATGTTTTGGCCTTTAAAATTGCTGGGTCTCTATTGCTTGTTTCATAGTTAATAAAATTATACATTTATATTTTTGTTAACGACTAGAAACTGTTTTGTTTTCACCCTATACAGGGCATCCTGATGAGCAAACAAAATGAATTGTTTACCATCCTCCTATTACCAAAACAAATTAAACATTGATCGCAGGCCAAAGCCATACAAATTATTGCTATATTATATTTAACTATGTTACCTGTCAGCAGTCGAATATAAACGATCTTATTTATAAAAACAAATATTTCCGTAACCGGTCGACCGTTTTCGATCCCCACGTCAAATCCGAGCTCGTTAAAAAATCATCGCCAATGATAAATCGGCCTTTGAATTTTTAATGGTAATTAAAAGGGGTTTACAATTATTTAAATAATAATTTAGAGGTGGGTTAATTGGATTTTGGGTTAGATTAATATTTGTTTTAATGAATTCGCTTTTTTTTTGTCCGGTGTAATTTTGAAAAGGCGCGTCTGTTTTGACGTTAGAAATGACTTGGGCATTTATCATGGGTAAGAACTAATAGAAAAATTAAATTATTGTTTTAAAATGCATTAATTTTTCGTGCTAAAATAGCTATTTTTGTATTAAGTGCGGAAAATAGGTATTATGTTAATAGATCAAGGTTAAAAATTCACAATTGACTGCAAATATAATTTTTATACGCAAGTTTTGCGTTTAATTAATTAAAATTATTTTCCTGTCTCAACATAATCCCTACTTATCAATAAATCGAAAGTGATTCGGGATGTCTAAGGTAGGAAACATAAAAATACGTACAGACACTTCAATTACTGCTATATATTTGTATCGGGATTAGACATTTCATTGTTACTAATCTTCCTGAATCACCTGAATGCAATTTCTCCTGGATACTCAATTTACCTATTTTTAGACTTTAGAAGCAAAAAGCGTTTTAGAGCTTTTATGCATCGCTTCGCGAGTCTTTCTAAAAGAGTTTTACGCAATATATTATAATTTTTCTCGTTTCCTATAAGAATTTCCTCGAAAATCTCCTTCGCCTCTTGGAAATAGGCGAAATAAAGCAAAATTAGGTACAGAATAGGTTGAGCAAAAGACTGTAAAATATGTAGTAGAAGATGAAGAAGAATAATTTATTAAGAAACCATCACATCATGTATAATCTACTTATATTGTGCTCTCTGCCTTTTCAAATTTCTTCAAATTGGGAAATACGATTTAGTTTTCTTTAAAGATATTGAAGGCGCAGTGGCGTGCCGTGATTGGAACTAGGCGTGGGGGCACACTTGTCCAAAAATTATTACTCTTTCGGTTTTATACAACACAAAAAAGGAGCAGGAGGACCATCTCTAAGAACAGAAAAACGTTGCAAATGTTCGTGAAATAATGCAAAATACACCAACAAATTGTATAAGACGCCTGTCCAAAGAAGTGGGAAGATCTTATGGAACAACATATTCTTAAGAAGCAGCTAAATTTATTTCCTTATAAAGTGCAAGTATTCCAAGAAATACAAGCCGCAGATTTTGAAAGACGCAGGAATTACGTGAAGAGACGTGTGAATTTATGCTTGGTGGCCAATTTCAGCAATTTATGTAATTATATTTCTTTTTCTTTCTGTATATTCTTACTTTACTACAAAAATAAATATGTATTTGTCTACTTATTTAATTACTCATTAGTTTGCCATATCATGTCATAATATGAATTTGACAAAATTTTAACCTAGATTTGGTTAGATATATCGTCCCCATATCATTGTGATCTAAACCAAGCCCGACGTTTTTTAATCCAAGCCCTCTTCTCTTTATACTTTTTGCTCGCACGTTATTTGCCAATTTATTAAGCAGGGTTTAAATGCGCTGCAGTGTTGTCGGCGGAGTTGCTTCGGGTTGTGGCATTCTGATGAGTTCCTAACAAGGTCGAAACAGCTGTCAATGTCTACTTGGCTCCAGGGAATCCATTGTTTTTGGCATCCCTGTGTACTTCAATGCCAAATGCAGGTCTTTTCACACTTTAAAGTCCGCTACCTGAGAATATTTTTCGCTGATATAATAATAATAATAATAATAATAATAATAATAATAATAATAATAATAATAATAATAATAATAATAATAGTAATAATATTAATAATAATAGTTTTTATCTTAAATCTAATTTTAGTATAATTAATGATATTTCATTCAAGCCAGCATCAGCATTAGACTTTAGTCCATGACTTATTGTGCTTATTTTCTCTGGGGAGGGTAAGCGAAAATATTACTGTCCAACGTAAAACTGCATGCTTTTTACTTTTTATAAAAAGTCAAATCTTAAATTTCAAGGTACATTTTGATAGAAATATTATGTTAGTTTATTGTTGTTCTAAACTTTTAAACTACACCAACTGACAGTAAACATAAATTATAAGATCATGATATCGGGCTATTAAAACTTTAAAAGATAGACCGATAACAATAATTCAAACGATAAAACTCTATCTTTAAATGGACGCATTAATTTATGCAAAAATGTTGCATCGCAAACTTGATTCTCGCGAGGTGCACACAAGAATTTTGCGTGTTAGCAAGGAGTTTATCGATGTGAAAATTGATCTTGTTTCTGAAACCGAACATTAAGGTCTAATTTAGAGTTAATTCAAGACATAACTTGCCATGCAGTAAGTTTTATAACTAGATTATGTACATAAATAATATTGGTACAGTGGCGTTCAATTTGTTTTCAATATTGTCCACTGTTATATTTGTTGAGACTTTTCTCGATATTTTAAACGTAAATTACGCGAAAACGGTTGTAGATCCTTTCTGATATAAAAATCGACAATTATGACCCGGCACTTTTCTCGCTAATAAATACATTTCTAGTAACACACTCTGTATCGAAAGACAGATTTTTCAAATATAAGTGATAAAGCAATAACCAAATGGTGTTCCTTCCATAGAAACATTTTAAATTTAAAAAAGTAATATTTTTTAAAAAATGACCGCTTTTTATTTGTGTTTATTTAGCAGTTTAAATTTTTTTATAATATATATAAATACAAATACAATATACACAACTAAGATAGGAAAGTGCAAGTTGAACCATAAATGAGCTGTTGCTTGCTAAAGTATTAAAAATCTCATTTTCTAAATGTCAATCTGTAGTGTCCACTCGATTTTTTATACTCTATCGAGAGCTGTACGTACACAGGCTCATTCAAACAGCAATGAAATAGGAGCGAGCTATACAGAGACCCATTCATCATAATATATCAAACGAATGCGTTCTATACAAAGACACATGCAAACATCAATGAAATGGGAGAGAGCTTCACAGAGACGACCCATGCTAAAATCAAAGAGACAGGGGAGAGCTATACAGAAACCCATTCAAAAATCAATGAAATAGGAGAACCCCCATGCTAAAATCAAAGAAACAGAAACGGGCTAAACAGAAACCCATGCAAAAATTAATCAAACGGGAGCGAGCTATACAGAGACCCATGGAAAAATTAATGAAATGGGAGAGAGCTATACAGAGACCCCTATGCTAAAATCAAAGAAACTGGAGCGAGCTATACAGAAACCCATTCAAAAATCAATGAAATAGGAGAACCCCCATGCTAAAATCAAAGAAACAGAAACGGGCTAAACAGAAACCCATGCAAAAATTAATCAAACGGGAGCGAGCTATACAGAGACCCATGGAAAAATTAATGAAATGGGAGAGAGCTATACAGAGACCCCTATGCTAAAATCAAAGAAACTGGAGCGAGCTATACAGAAACCCATTCAAAAATCAATGAAATAGGAGAACCCCCATGCTAAAATCAAAGAAACAGAAACGGGCTAAACAGAAACCCATGCAAAAATTAATCAAACGGGAGCGAGCTATACAGAGACCCATGGAAAAATTAATGAAATGGGAGAGAGCTATACAGAGACCCCTATGCTAAAATCAAAGAAACTGGAGCGAGCTATACAGAGGCCCATGCAAAAATTAATCGAACGGGAGCGAGCTATACAGAAACTCATACAAAAATCAATGAAATTGGAGAGAGCTTCACAAAGACCCATGGTAAGATCAAAGAAACTGGAGTGAGCTATACAGAGACCCATGCAGAAAACCTATAGAATATTATAATGTTATATTAATATATTTTATAATATTTTCTTTAGAAGACAGTCCGCCAACTTGCCCTGACATTGTTCTTAGAAATCGCTTCGGAGCGAAATACGATCTTCTCATGATATCCTTTATTGTACATCGCACTGACATACGCCCATGGCGTCCTCGTTATGATTCCTCCGCCCTTAACACAACCACATGAAGAAAACATCAAGCAGACAACTTTTTGCTCTAAAATGGTTAAAGGTTGCTCCGGAGTAGTTTTCTTAAGTAATCTGCATTATTAAAGAGGAATTTGCATAACGCGCCTGGGGACTATAGTTGTTTGAAAAAGCTTTGATGCCGAACTTAAAGATAAATTTAAATATTAAATTAGGTGACAGCTTAAAATGAAATAAACAGAGGGATAGTTGTAAAAACCCATTCACTCTTTTAGAAAAAAAAAATCGGAATGAAAACTAAAATCGGAATGTGCAAGCGATCTTTCTCCACGTTATACCATAAATGAGTTATAACCTGTCAAAGGACGAAAAAATGTCATTAATCAAATGTCAGTGCAACGTTAACGATGAGTTTTAGATATAGGAAACAATATATTATTATGATCTTTAGTTGGTTTAGTCCCTATAGAAATCAAAAATTCTGTAAAATTGATAATGTGTTAATCTTTAAAAACTAAATATTCTTTTGTCCTGCTTTTTGAAGCCTGTTGAACGAAAATCTTTCACCAATCCACCTGCGTACATTCTTCATTTCCCGTCATAGTGGTGCGCCACCAGAATGGCCATGGGAAGTCCCATGTAAATTTTGCTACCCTCAAATATTGGCTCACCTGTTGGTTTTTGAAGGTATGATGGACTCGTACACCAATTTCTATTATTTTCTAATAAGCCAAATATAGATTATTTAGTCTATCAATGTATAGTAATAATGTCTGACACTGTTGGACGTTTAATTTGTTATTTCTTTTAATATGTTTTACAGTATTCATGTAAAAAACAATGATTAAATTAATTAACACAAGTAGTTAAACCAAAATAGGCAGTATTCTAAACTCTCATAAAAGTCAGTTTTTACATTAAAACGATACGCAGTATCCCTGAATTGCAATCTTAAGTTCATTCAATATTGACAAGGCACATTTTTATAAATAATACTTTCAATGCGACCTCACAGAAAAAAGTCGTTTGGTGAAAGATCAGAAGACCTAGCTGACCATTTACGGTATAATTTAATCCTATTGAGCGTCCAACGAAAACATTGGGGCAATTTCCCTTACTTTTTGTGTATTGTGCTTAGGACAATTTGTTATTTGAAACCAAATTATTTATTATAATTAGAAACAAGTTCTTCTAATACAGGTCCAATTTTCTTTTAGAAAAAATCAAAAAAAAAATTTTCCCAATTTTTTTTTTTTTTAATTTTCCAATAATCCAATGTTCAAATAATATGCCTGCCCATACCTTTTGAGAATATCGAGTCCTTGTTTGTACAAACCTGTGTTCATTTTTTGTACTCCAATATCTACAATTTTGAATATTTGGTTCCGCGGGAACTTATTGTTTAACGTGAAGATGCATTTGTCGGTAAAACAAACATTGCTTGAGAATTTCCTATCGTTTTTTACCCTTTCATAACTTCAAAATAAAAGTTTGTTCTCCATATTTCATAACCATTCCTCAATTCCTGAGATGGCTGATTTATACCTCAATTAAATTAAACTAAACTAAACTAAGATAATTAAATTAAGAATGAATGAATCAACGAGAGAAGAAGAAGGTGCTCCTAACCTATCTTATTGGTTTATTTTCGTTATTTAATGAATATTATTGTTTTCAAACATGAATTTAAAAAAAATTGTTTATTTTGTTATTGATGCTGACCTATTCAACCAATTCAAATCGGTTCCGGAGAACCGACCACCTGTTTTCCGGTTCTTCAGCTGAAATATTTCTAGATTAGTATTATTTAACCACATATAAAAATAATTATTCACTAACCATCCACTTTAGTTTCCTCATCGGACAATATGCTGGCAATTGTGAGCCAATTATTTTGCCAAATAATTTTATTTTTATAATTCTTGTCCGTTTTATCATAAATGCATGGGAACTGTTGTACTAATAAAATAATTCAATCCAATCAATGTACCGTCGTTAACAACCATCGTGAAACTTTTTGGAATTATCAAAATATCATAAATATAATTCTAAAATTAAACAAGAATTTAGGGTTATCTGCATAAATTCTTCTATATTACATTCACCGAAATGACAAATGACATGACGGGATTCACGGATTATGCCGATCGCCCCACGAACTATGTCGATTCAACTAAGAAAGTTAAAGGTTCGGCAATTTCTTAGTTTAATTTAATTTATTTTAATTCCTTACCTAATTGTAGGTATAAATGCGTCCATATGATGGTGGTATTTTAACTTCTTAATTTCTTAGTTTAGTTTAATTTAATTAAGGTATAAATCAGCCAGGTTTTGACATTTATACGGAGGATTTATATTTATGTATTTTTTGGGCAGTACTGTTTCCTACAGTTTTGCCAAGAAGTTTAGTGCTAATTCCATTATTTTCTTTTACATGGAGTAAAGGTTCTAAATCTGCATCATTGTGCTCTACCATCAAGTCCATCATTATTTTGCATTAAACCATCGCATTTATTAACTACAGTACCTTTACACTCAAAATTACGACCAATATATAGGACTATTGTTTTTCTTGGAATGGGTCTATCGGGAAAAATCGCAGAGAACATTTCGGATACCCTCCGAGAAACATTTTCCTTATAGTGCCATGGTAATTTTTCTTGAATAGGTACTGTAACATATATTGAAAGTAATGAAAAATTAAACGTTTATAAATATTTGACGTTATCATAATTATTAATGGTAGTTTCATTGAGGTATGAATTAGAGCTGTATTTAATTTTTAAGAATTTTACGAAGAGTTTTTTCCAAATAAATTTTAATAAACTGCAACAATTCATCATATTATACCTTCAAAAGAGTCTAATATAGTTTTCAATTAATTAATTAGGAAGCCAAGGGTACAAAAATTTACATGGGATTTCCCGTGGCCAGTCTGGCGGTACACCACACGGCATAGTTCTTAAAATTTTGAGTTAACAGAACATGCAAGCACACCTACAGACCAACGGAAACGGAAAGCATTGTAATCTATGGGACCTTAAAACTTTGACATATTGTGATAATATATCTCCCAAAAAAAAGTACTTTCCTTTGCGAGGAAACAATGTTGGTTTTGATAGCGTATTTCCCACTTTAAATTCGAGATAAGAAGAAAACTCGTAAAGGTAATATTTTCTGCTTTGTTATGAAATACAGCTTCATTAGATTTAATTAGAGCATACTTGAAGCGTTATTAACGATCTCCATTAAATTAAGAAATTAAAATGTGTGATTTAGTACGGAAAGCTTTTCACGGCAAGTCTTAATACATTTGGTAGTTTTTGCAAACAGGTTTCTTGAATCAAATTCAAACGCAAACGTTCTTAGGTTTAGTAACAGACAGCAAGGAAACTCTTGAAATCTGACACGAACTTTATATAAACTATTAAGATAGAAGAAATCGAGAATTAGAAATGGAATTTAGGTTACTATTTTTGGTAGCAAGTAGATCTTCTATCTTCTACATGTATTATTTATCTATTCTCTACATAAAGCTGAATGTAACTTTGTGCGTAAAAGAAAACCTTCTTTGAGATGAGGTAGAAAGTTAATATTTTTCACATATCTAGATAATAATATTAATATGTCGGAAAAAATCTGAAATTCTAAAATGTTTTAGCCTGAAACGACTTACACAATTAATAAAAAATCATTTTCTATTTTCTATTCTATCAATATACAAAACAAATTTAATATACATCTTTATATAAACACTCAACACACGCCGTTATCTGAAAATCTAACTTTTTTATTGCACCAGATATCTAAACTACATACATAATAAAAGTCCAATGCAGTAAAATTTATGAAAATTTACTGCAACCAAAAATTGTCCCGCTATCCAGAAAAATAGCCCAATAAAGTTCACGCTGTAAATAGCGCGAGGTGACACTCGAGTATGTTGCGACTAATCGTAAAGATAGACTAGGAGGCTCCTCCAAGAATACTTGGATAAAGACTCCCGGAGACCACCGATGCTCAGATACATTCCCGAGGGACAACCCATAAACACAGATCAAATCCGGAATCGGTTTAAATCGGGAACAGAACAAAACTACAAAAGTGCTGCTTTTGAATGGAATTGCCTAGAATTAAATAGGGTGATGCAAGTCAAAATGAAACTAAATATTTTTATTGTAACATAATACTTGATATTGCTTTAATAGTATAGGAATCTGATTAGACATCCTATGTAAACCTTATCTCTTATATTTATGGAAAGGAGGTGAAACTATAATTTTATTATTATAAGCTTTATATGAATTTAGCAAAAAGCCTAAATATTAAGAGGTTTGACTAACGTTCTATCTGAAGTAAAGGGTGTGTTTTTAGAAGTAGAGTACTTTAGATTGAGATAAAACAAAAAAATAATTTTTTATGTCCATAAAATTATCTTTATTGAAAAGATAATTTTTCTGCCATTAATGTTTGAATATAATTTGGGGCATCTGGCTGCCGCTGCTGGAGCGTACGTGGCGTAATCTGGTGGTTCAATTTTCACACACTCTGTGCAGTAAAGCAAGCTGTATTTCGGCAGTAACGCGTCAAATGTTGGCTTCTAATTACTCAATTGTTTCTGGTTTATCGGCGTAGACATGCAATTTTACAAATCTCCAAAGAAAATAACCTAATGGCGTCGACTTCGTA